>OX327008.1:17645422-18245422 GCA_946800695.1 Geum urbanum | reverse complement strand
AATGTGTTTTGCATGAATTCAAAGTGTTCTGTTGTATGTTTGCATACTCAATGTGTTGATATGTGTTTATATATTTTCTAACGTAATTTTTTTAAAATCTGGCATTGTCTTTTATCTAACTTTGTAGAAACCAGTGTTTATGTGTGTGTTCTTGTTCATTTCATGCATTTTAGTTCATGTCAAACCACTTGTATACACTTTAGGTTGTTTAAATTATTTGCATTACTTGTTTGCATTGCATTTATTGTCTAAAATTAATTTTTATGTGTTTTAGAGTGTTTTGGAGCTTTTTCAACTCTTTTGTGCGTTTTAAGCTTTTTAGAGTAGTTTTCTTCAGTTTTCTTTCGTTTCAGCTCATTTTAGCTTGTTTTAATCTTCTTTTGTAACTTTGGACGTTTTTAACTAGTATCTTGCATTCCTTGTTAATTCTTTTGATTCTAACACTTTGTCTTTGGTGGATGCTCAGGCTAATGAATGTCCAATCAAAATCTTGCATCTTCTAGTACTAACCTACACACACTCGCAGACCGAATAGCTCGTTTGAAATCTCAAGTCATTCCGGATTAAGGAGAGCAAGCATTCGAACCACCTATCATTGAGGAAGGTACTAATTCTTCACATTCATCCCAACACTCCACCGAACATTTTTCAGAAGAAGAATAAGAACCATTCGAAATGGCCAATGTTGAAAACAAATCACTTCGCCAACGCACTTGTTCGATCGAATGGAGTAGTGGTCCATCATGCATTGCATTCCCGAAGCCAGAAGTGGACAAGAAAGACATCGAGTTAAAGAGTGGGGGGTTTCTACACTGCCTACCAATCTTCCATGGGCTGTCAAATGAAGATCCCAACATGCATCTCAAGCAATTTCAGTTCATTTGCATGAGCATGAAGCCCACAGAAGCAGATGAAGAACTCTTCAAGCTCAAAGCATTTCCCTTTACTTTGACGTATATAGCTCAATCTTGGCTTTTGGAACTTCCGCCAAATCACATCACTACCTGGAAGCAACTCGCGGATTTGTTCTTGGCTAAGTACTTTCCAGCCTCAAAGATTACTGTTTTGAGGAAGAAGATCACATGGATTACACAAGCTTCCGATGAGTCCTTTGGCTAGTGTTACGATCGTTTTAAAGTCTTGTGCGCCACCTGCCCATCCCATGGTTTTTCGGAGACCAATCTCATGAACTACTTTTATGATGGTCTTAAACCGATTAATAGAGAACTTCTTAATGCCGCTGCAACCGAAGCATTCATGGATTTAAATGAGAAGGAAACACATACACTCTTGGAAAACCGAGCAAACAATGACGCTCAATATGGGATGGCTACACGCAAGGCAATGAATGAAGTGAGTTCAAAGCAAGTTCCTGATGAAAAGTATGATAAGCTAGCTTTGATGCTAGAGCAAGTACTTGAACTAGAGACAAAGAGATCCAAGGCAACCTTAGGACCCGCTTGTGGTGTGTGTCAGATGCAAGGACACCACAATGATCAATGTCCAATGATGGGAGACCAGAATGGAGCATCAAATGGAGATATGGAGCAAGCCAATGCTCTTGGCAGATATCAAGGAGGCCAACAATGCAACAATTACAACAACTTTGGCAACCGAGATCATCCGGGTTTCAAGTTGAGTAGCAATGAGGGATGTCTATACCCTCCAGCACCTCAACAAGGATATCAACATGCTCCTTCCAACCAAGGCCACCTATGTCTCAAGCTCCCATGCACCAAACACAGCAAGCTCCAGCCCAACATTTCACCAATCCAAACTACGAAAAAATGGTTCACTAAATGTTTGCTTCAACACAAGTTCTTATAGATGGACAAACCAAAATGAAGGAGATAGTGGACACTCATGGCCGAGATATTTGTGAAATAAAAAAGCAAATGGGCCAACTTGTGGACTTCATGGGCCAAATTCGACAAACCGGTCAACTACTACCTCAAACCACTCCTAATCCACGAAATGTCAATGCCATTGTCACAAGGAGTGGGAAGGTACTAGAGGTACCAAAAACCATGGAATCTCATCATGATGAAGTCACCATTGAGGACATCACCAACGAAGAAGATGATGAGACTGATCCAGCAACTCAAGAGGCTGAGAAGAAGAAGGTGACACCTAATGTCACCAAGGCACTAGATCCTCCACAACCTACCCCAATCAAAGGTAAAAGTCCTATCCCTTCAAATACAGTTATTACTAATTCTTCGTTTTCTAGTGCACCTTTCCCAACCAGATTATCAAAGTCAAAGAAGAAGGATGATCAATACGATATCTTAGACATCTTTCGAAAAGTGCAAGTGAATTTGCCCTTGATCGAGTGCATCAAGCAAGTGCCGATATATGCAAAGTTTTTAAAAGAGTTTTGCACCCAGAGGAGGCAAACGAGAGAGAAGGAGGTTGTGAAGGTGAATGCAATCATTTCAGCGGTTTTACAACGTCGGCTACCCCCAAAGTTGAAGGATCCAGGGAGTTTTTCAGTTCCCTGCATTATTAGTGACAAACACTTTAAAGATGTAATGCTTGATATTGGAGCCTCCATCAACGTAATGCCTTATTACCTCTACAATTCAATAAAGCTAGGAAATCTCAAGCAAGACAATGTCATCATCCAATTAGCCGATCGTACACATAAGTATCCAATGGGATACGTAGAAGATGTTCTAGTGCAGGTCAACAACTTAATATTCTCAGTTGATTTCTACATTTTTGACATAGAAGAGAGTCCATTGAACACCACTCCATTGCTACTCGGATGACATTTCATTAGGACTGCCAGGACAAAGATCGATGTGTTTGAAGGAACTTTTTCCATGGAGATCGACGGAGAAAGAATTGAGTTCAACATCTTGGATACAATGAAATTTCCAATGTTAAGTGTGGCCGCCATTTCAACATGTGATCTTGTGGAGACCTTAGCACAAGGCCACCATGACACCATAAATGAAGGTGAACTGAGTGTGGCCATTCAAATAGATACGGGACTGACTCAACCCGGGGGTGAAGCCCTTTTTGATGCCTTATCTAGCTTTTGGAGCCTCGAATTGAAGAAATGGCTATGGCATTAAATGAAGCTCCACGTTATGTAAGTAATCTTCCTTCTCTTTCAATTACTTATGGTACTAATAAATTGGTTCCTTCCATTGTTAAGGCACCCAAATTCGAACTTAAGGTGTTACCGGATCATTTGAAGTACGCTTACTTGGGAGACAATGAGACACTTTCGGTGATCATCTCAGCCCCGTTGGAAAAGGAGCAAGAGGAGAAGCTTGTTTGAATGCTTCAAGGTTACAAATTTGCCATAGGATGGACGCTTGCAGACATTAAAGGAATCAATCCGGCAACTTGTGTTCATCGGATTTCTCTAGAAGATGGCGCCAAACCTACCTGTGAAGCTTAAATGAGACTCCATCCTCCTATGATGGAAGTCGTAAAAAAGGAAGTCATCAAACTCCTTGATTGTGGAGTTATTTATCCAATTCCGGATAGCCGTTGGGTCTCTCATCTGTTCAAGTTGTTCCGAAGAAATCCGAAATCACGGTTATGAAGAATGCAAAAAACGAGCTCGTACCTCAAAGAACAATCACGGGACATCGTGTTTGCATCGACTATAGGAAGCTCAATGTCACCACTCAAAAAGGCCATGCATTCTATTGCTTCCTGGACGGATATTCAGGATATAACTAAATCAACATTGCAGAAGAGGATCAACAGAAAACTACGTTCACTTGCCCGTTTGGAACGTTTGCCTATCGCCGCATGCCATTTGTTCTTTGCAACGCACCAGGTACCTTTCAACGTTGCATGTTATCTATTTTTTCTGACTACATTGAAAATATCATAGAAGTTTTTATGGATGACTTTAGTATTTTTGGTAAAAATTTGGATGCATGTCTAGGGAATTTAGAACTCATTTTGAAAAGATGTGTTGAAACGAACTTGGTACTTAATTAGAAAAAATGCCATTTCATGGTTACACAAGGAATAGTTTTAGGTCATATTATTTCGGCAAAGGGTTTAGAAGTTGATAAATTGAAAATAGATCTTGTGCGGTACTTACCCTCTCCAACTTCGGTTAGAGAGATTCATTCTTTTCTTGGACACGCAAGTTTTTATCGACGGTTTATCAAGGAATTTTCCCACATCTCTCGCCCCTTGTGCAAGTTGCTTCAAAAAGATATCTGTTTTGAGTTTGACAAGGATTGCAAGGCAGCCTTCGAAAAATTGAAGGAACTCTTGACGTGTGCTCCTATCCTATGCCCTCCGGATTGGTCATTGCGATTGGAATTGATGTGTGATTCTTCCGACTATGCGTTCGGAGCTGTTTTAGGACAACGGAAGGACAAGAAGCCATATGCAATTTACTACGCCTCAAGAACTCTTGATACCGCCCAATCCAATTACACCACCACCGAAAAGGAATTTCTTGCAGTGGTTTTTGCCCTTGATAATTTCTGTTCTTATTTACTTCAAACCAAAGTTATCATTTATACTGACCATGCAGCTTTGAAGTACTTACTGACGAAGAAGGATGCAAAACTAAGGCTAATTCGTTGGATCTTCTTACTCCCAAAATTCGACATCGAAATAAGAGACAAGAAGGGAGTAGACAACGTTATCTCAATTGGTGAATGAACAAAAAGCCATGGTCATTGAGGAGAATTTTCTGAATGAACAGCTCTTCGGAATTCAAGCAAGTGCTTCTGAAACTCCATGGTATGCAAATATAGTTAATTATTTAGTAACTGGTGAGTTTCCATCCTCTATGCATAGTGTTCAATGTGAAAAACTTAGGAAGAATTCTAGGACTTTTATTTAGGATGAACCCTACTTGTGGAAGCAATGTTCTGACTTAATCATTCGTAGGTGTGTTCTAGATAGTGAATTTAAGTCAATTCTTGAGTTTTGTCACAGTTTAGCATGTGGAGAACACTTTGGTTCGAGAAAACAGCCCTTAAAGTGCTAGATAGTGGATTCTTTTGGCCTAGTATTTTTCATGATTCTCATGATTTTTGCTCTAAATGTGATAGGTGCCAAAGATCTGGTAATATAGGACCTAGAGATCAGTTACCATAAACATACCTGCTTAATGTTGAAATTTTTGATGTGTGGGGCCTAGATTTTATGGGACCTTTTCCCCCAGCTAACGGTTTCTCTTACATTTTACTTGCCGTTGATTATGTGTCAAAATGGGTGGAAGCAAATGAAAGGACCCAACCCCGATTTAGCTCCCTAAACCGGAATCAAACCCTTTCGAAAACACGAACCAACAAAAATCGTAGAAATTTTGGCAAAGTTTCGTTACTAACGTGGAATTACCTTTACATGCACACGGAAAATACACTTCATCCTATGCCACAAAAAGCAAACCGTGGGCACCAATCCCATCCGGATTTCTCAACATATCAACAGTAAAGTAAAACAATAAATATAATAGTACTTTACTGAAATCCGATGTAAAATCGTACAACGTAAACAACAGATTACTCAGAGCGACCTCTAATGTATAAATAAACATATCAGTATACCACAGTAGGTAGAACAATAAACCTACTGGAAGAAACAAGGTAGCTCGAGCACTATACCTCCGACCACGACGTGCGACACCATAGCCTGAACTGCAAACTGGGCACGAAAACCGAAAAGCCCAGGGGAAAGACATGAAAACTGTTAGAGTGAGTGGACGAAAATAAATGTCTTTCACCAGTTAATATATATGTTTAAAATAACATATGCGAGTCCAGGTAAATAAAAATAACAAAGTACACGAGGTAAAATCATACTCCTCCAGCGTACTGAGCATGCAAGTAAAAATCTCACAGTCAGAACCACGGGGTCCCTAGCCCACACGTGATTCAGAACCACGGAGTCCCTAGCCCACACGTGATTCCAGCCGGTAACATCCTCGGGGATCAACCGGGATGCAGTGTATCGATACAACAACGTAACTGAAACTGTACTCTATGAAAATCAAATCATAAACAGTTCGATGCAAATGCATGAAACAACATATAAGTGTATGTATACTCGTATACGTATATCCGTATAAATATAATCATAAAACACATGCTCACGTAATCCGAAATCTCAATACGCATGCTCAAGTTCGAAAATCATATAAAAGACTCGCAAACAATCCGTGAAAAGAAATTGTCCACTCACAAACTAGCGTAATGCGATATGCGTTAACCTGTGATCCGGCGGAAAGTCTCTCGCCAAACGAACGATCACGAACACCTGAATATTCACAATGTCCAATACTCAAAGTCATAACTCGACAATTCAAAACGAATCACGAGAAACCACCGTTCTCGGAAACATATAATCCGAATACGACGAATCGTCGAAAATCCGATATTCACACCTCAATACCTCGCTGTACTTTCGGATGCTCAAATCGAGAAACGAACCTCCCCACTGCGATCGGGGCACGATTTCGAGTGAAATGGCATGCAACTTGTTGAAAATCCCAAAAAGTCAAACTTTGACCACCGTTGACCGCCGCCCACGGCGGCGCTGCCACCAACTTGAAAATTTTCCGGCGGAGCAACCCCTATTCCATGAAAAATCATCCACTGAACAACTTCGTCAACTACAACAAAGGCCAATTCAATCTCTAACTCATCCAATTTCAAGCAAAACCGAATTATTCCCAAAATTTCAAATCCAAAATTCTCCAAACACAAATCGAATTAGAACACCATACCTATATGGTTAAAATCATGGTGAAGAGGGCTACAAAACCCAGTCCTTGTTTGAGCTCAACTCGGCCGGAATCACAAACCACCATTAAACCCAAAAATCCCAAACTTTGGTTCCAAATTTCTCTCTCCACCGTGAGGTCCACCACGAGAGGAGGCCGGCACGGGGATGGGGGAACCGAGGCGCACCGAACGTGACAAGGCCCGAGCTCGGAGGTGGCCGAAATCCATCGCCACCGTGGAGCACCGCCCTTGCCGTCGTGAACTTCTCTCTCCACCGAGTTGACTCGGTCAACTCGGTCAACTCCCTATATGGCAAGGTTTGACTTGCCCAATATGGAAACTTCTATTTATAGCCTTACCCAAAATGGAAACCAACAAACACACTTTTCGGCAAACTTCAAATACTCGTAACTTTCTCGTCGTAATTCCGATTTCGATAATTTTCGCGGCAACAAACTCGACTCGATATGATCTTCAATTATCACCCGAAGTCAAACACATCGACCAATCAGATAAAAAGTCAACTGTTCAGCCCAAACACATATTTAATGGACTAAACAAACAACAAACGGAAATATTCACAACTTAAACTCCGTAACTCAGAATAATGCTCCGAAAGTTCCCACAAACTCGAAATTAAATTCTGAACAACTTCCGTAAAAAAGCTGAAACCAAATTCTCGACCGATAATTTAGTCGTTAAGTAAACCACCAATTTAATCCGTTTCCGTCGAAACTTCAGATATTCATAATTAATTCCTCGGTCGTCCAAATAACGATCCGGAACTGCCCATGAACTCGTAGTCACACGTAGAACGACTCTCAAGAAGAGACCCAGCTCCAATTCTCGGCCAATAATTAAGTCGTTATCAAAGCTGGCAACTCAATAATCAGTCGAAAGTCCGCGATTAAGCAGTAACTCACGAATCAAGCTGATTATACTTCTGATTCTGGTTCGGGTCGTCACAGCAAAGGCCACCCGAACTAATGATTCGTGAGTTGTTGTAAATTTTTTGAAGGCTAACATTTTTACAAGGTTCGGAATGCCACGCGTTCTCATAAGCAATGGAGGTAGCCATTTTTCCAACAGGACAGTGGAAGGTTCAATGAGAAAGTATGGAGTTACACATAAGGTTTCAACACATTATCATCCTCAAACCAACGGAATGGCTGAAGTTTCCAACCGTAAGATCAAGAAGATCTTGGAGAGAACCGTTAAACCAAACCGGAAAGATTGGAGCCAATGTTTAGATGCTGCATTGTGGGCGTACTGAACTGCCTACAAAACTCCAATTGGAATGTCACCGTATCGATTAGCTTATGGGAAAGCATGTCATCTTCCGGTGGAGCTAGAACACAAGGCACGGTGGGCTGTCAAGAAATTCAATATGGATCGAGATGAGGCTGGTTTGCATTGAAAGCTACAACTTTGTGAACTTGAGGAAATAAGGAATTATGTTTTCGACAATGCATGAATTTACAAGGAGAAAAGCAAGAGGATTCATGACAAGATGATTCGTGGAAAGAGTCTTGAAGCAGGACAAAAAGTTCTACTCTTTCATTCAAGACGTAGACTCTTCCCGGGCAAGCTACGCCCACGTTGGATCGGCCCTTACTTGGTTGTTCAAGTGTTTCCTCATGGAGCTGTCCTCATTCGATCATTAGAAACCAGAAATTAATTCAAGGTGAATGGTCACCGATTGAAGCCATACTACGAACATTTCAAGGAGCAAGACGTTAAGGAGGATAAGCTCGAAGATCCAATATCTTCAAACACATGAAAACATCTCGTCTAGGCTGTAAGACGTTAAAAAAAAGCGCTTGTTAGGAGGCAACCCAATGGAAGAGTCCACAAAAGATTTGCACTCTCTTCCCTTTACTCTTTTAATTTTTGTTGCCTTTAATTTCTTAGTTAGATTTTTTTTAAACCTATACCTCATGCTTAATTCTATGCTTTTACTTTAGTACATTGTGGACAATGTAGAGTTTAAGTGTGGGGGAGGGTTTACAACTTATTTAAGTCTTTTGGTCAACTTAGTGTTTTTTAGAGTCTTTAGGATGCCCTTAACTAGTCGATGATGAAATTGGACCGAAAAGATTATACATGGCGTTGCATATCACATACATGAATTCTTGTGCTAATTGATATATTTTGAGTGTTTTAACATGTAGTAGATATGGTTTGAAAATCTTGGTACAGAAATTCGCATGCTAGAATAAGCTTTAGATCATACAAACTTTAAAGTGAGTTTTTGAGCCTACATTTCTTCTTTTATGAGTGAATTTCGTGCATCATGGTCTCAAAAATATTTACATGCCTCATCTAATTGCTTGCCATAGATTATAATGAACTAGAAAATGCTAGAACTTACTCATGTAGACTTGCAAAGCTTTTAAATTAATTTATGCTCTGATTATGGATGTGATTAAAGGCATTTAGGTTTTCCACCACTTTACCAAAAAGCCATATGTCCTTTCGTGCGCATGAGTTGCGACACCCTTAGATTACCCATTTGTGCCTACGTTTAGCCTTTTCTTTTATTTACCACATTTATATCTAAACACTTAGCCTAGTGTAGAGTTTCCAACCCATGTTATCAAGACTTGGTGAAGAGATTTCGAAGTTAGCACAAACAAATGGAGAAAAGATGATGAAAGAATGCAAAGGAAGGGAAGATTTGTCCAAAAGTTTGAAAGAAAAACAAAGTGTGATTGCTACAAATACAAAAGAAAAAAAAGTGTAAAAAGCTCTCCGGCAAATGTTCTAAGTGTAAAAGTCTGGACAAGTGAAGTTTAGAATGAAGTAAGGCCTAAAAAGATGAAATTTGGCCTTGTTTTTGAGTTTTGACACATGAGGAAGGATGAGCTCAAATGGATGAAGTGTTGACCAAGTCTTTTGAAATATTTTTCACCACCACATACCTAAATTTCGAATGCCTTAGCCTCAACCCCATTACAACCTTTCTAAAGTCATTTATGATCCTTTCTAAAGATTACAACATAGTTGTATGTACATAAGCTCTAGCCTTCCAAAAAGTAACTACTCACTAAGCATAATCTAAAACAAGTTTAGATACATAATCGAAGAGATATAGAGATGTAGAGATAACCCAAGAATTCCCAAGCAAGCTAAGTCATCCTTGGTCTCTAAGCTCTATCTTGTAGGCTCCCAAATACATCCAACTTGAGGTAGAGGTGAGATAAAAGAGGGAAAAGTTTATTTCCACAAAGTAGGGTGTACAATTAAGTAAGGAGGATGAGGAAAGGGCACTACGTGAAAAGTTGCTTCAGACGACAGGATGTCGATGACAGATGCACTTTTATCTGTCGTCCAGATTTTGCAACACATTCTAACGATAGTTATTTTAACAACTATCATCTGAATGCATGTTTTTTTGATAATTTTTAACTTCCAATTTTACATCTTCGAACCACGACATAAATATGTCGTCTAAGTAAATCACTATTATGAAGTGTTTCTCATGCCAATCATTATTACAACGACATATATATGTAGTTGACGAAAACAATCTCCTGAGAGGTTTTTGTACTTAATTTTTGTTTTTGAATACGACATATACACGTCTTATGGATTTATACTATTTTTGTTCGAATTTGAGAACTTTAAATGATGACTGATATTTGTCATATTTTTTACCTTGAAAAATGTACACTTTTCTTTGCATTATATTGAACTGTATAACGACCGATATCTGTCGTTGCTAAAGTTGATATGAACATGTGAAAAATTTGGACATTTTCATTGCATTATATTGAACTTAAAGACAATTGTTATCTGCCATTACTAAAGTTTATGTGATTCTACACATGTTTTGACTTTGACACGTGAGTTGACTCTTTAACCTAGCTAAAACTAAAACCAACTAGTCCACCGACAACCAACACCATCAATCTTCGTTGCCAATGTAACCCACCACCCCAATCTCTCCTCATAAATTGATTTCGAGACCTCAGTATCAACCAATACTAGCTTATTTAATTGGTAAGCTCTCTTGTTTGTTTTCATTAAGCAATTTATAGATGAGTTCATTGATTTGTAGATATTTTTCTGTTTTGGGTAATCTAGGGTTTGTACAATTTGGGGATTTTAGGGTTATTGATCAGTGAATGTGCTACTGATGCTAGTGAAGTTTTTAATCGAATGTTGGTGAGATTTTGATTGATCTTTAGTGTATAGGAGGTTGATATTTTGATTTTTAGGTTTTTGAACCAGATATACACACTTCTAGTTATTAGTTCATCAAATGTGAGTTACTGAACATATCAATCATGCATGCATGTTATGTTTCATGGAGATTAAGAGTTTGCTTGAGCTTTTAATCATGCACAATATAATTCCTAATATTGTAATCTAATGTTGATGTGTGAGCTTTATGATTTGTCCTGGTATCCAAGCGCATAAAATGGTTGTTTTATGCTTTGTTTGTCAGGATAAGGATCTCAAGATCTAAAAAGACATCCAATCAAATTAAGAGTTGCAGTTGTTGTCTGTGGAGTAATTCCAAGATTTTGAATTCATTTAGTCAAATTATCTACCATTTATTTAATTTACTACTAAATTTTGGATTTGTCTGAAATTGGTGTGTTTATACTTGACATTATCGTTTCTGGAATGTATGATAGTAATATGATTGAACTTGAGTATTATTTTGTTTGCAAATTTTATTAGCTAGATGGATAAGTCTTGGATGACCACTGATAGAAGGAAATTAAGGTTTCAAAAAGGACTTGATGAATTCTCGATGTTTTCAAAGAGAAATTTTGTTGATGTGAATCAAATTGTGTGTCCTTGTTTAAAGTGTAATAACATGCATAGCATTACAGAAAAACTTATTAGGGATCATATATTCTTTAATGCAATTAAAACTAGTTATAAGCATTGGATATGGCATGGAGCGTCTTCCACATCCTTCATGCAATATGATAGAGAAGGAAACTTAGGTGAAAGTTCATTCGAAACAGTAGAGTAGGGACATCCTTATAGGACATAACCAATTGATGAAGATATGAGGGGGTAGTGATCATGAAGAAATGCCATATAGGATCGACAACTTTTTGAGTTTTGTGGAGGATTCAGATAAAGCCATGTACCCCGACTATACACACTTGTCAAATATGAGTGGTTTAGTTCAGACATTTAACCTTAAAGTAAAATATGGGATGAGTGATGCATGCTATTCTGAAATGCGTCTAATGATTGGGGGGCAGCTACCAAAAGATAATGAGATACCAGGGTCAATATATGAGGCTAAAAAATATATGGCTGCATTAGAAATAGATTATCAGAAAATCCATGCTTGTCTAAATGGTTGTGATACGCGCAAAACATGCATTTAACGTTAACACAAAGTAGACCCTAAAAACACAGATTACGCGTATTGCAATTTAAACCCTTTTGTCATTTATAATATTGGCGAGTAGGGATCGTTCTTTATCCGGGGAATTAAGGGCGCATGCATGGTTTCGTTTAATAAGCGGAAATTTAAATGTTCGGGGGGGGGGGGGATTGGAAATTGGGTTGATTAAATGTCCTACTAAATTAAAGTGCAAAAACATGCAAACACAACTAAAACTCTTAGGCATCTAACATGTTTTACTCATAGACAAGTTTTAACAATCAAGAAACTTCAAAGTCTAATAATGCTTACTAAAAATAAGAAGTTACACTACTAATTACAAGTGATCATCTCATCTCATTAACCTTACCCTTTTTCATGCATCAAACCTTTTGTAAGTTACGAAATTCATAACTTCCAACTAAATATACATGCTTGATAATTGAGTAGGAATGCAACTTAGCGTATAAACATCCTAAACAACATACGATCATCGAAACATGCGAAAGAGAGTGACTTAGCGTATTTTCTACCACATGCTTTCGAAGCTTTAAAATTGTATCAAACATGCATAAAAAGCTAGAAATCATAAACACATGCAATTTACAAATCGGTTTAAGAACATATAACACAAATCTAAACTTGTTCTTCATTTGATACATAAAAGTATTCCAATACATCAAAAGATTCAAATACAAAGCAAAAGCTATGAAAGTGAAGATCATGGTTACACTTTTTGTCTTGAATGCTTGATGATCTACGGTGGAGATGGCTTTCCTTCACAAGGGACTTAGCGTATTGTGAAGGATGAAGGATGTTTGCTTCGGCTTGGATGGAGTGTGGTTGCTTCGGCAAGGATGGAGGTTGGATGTGCTTCGGCTTTGGATGTGAACCTTTAAGTGTTTATGGTGGAGGAGTATTTGTGTAGAGCTTTGGCTAGTAAATGAGAGATGATCTAATATATGGCCGGCCTCCTCTCTTATATAGGCAAGGGATGTTGCCTTCTCTCTTCCACCATGCCTACCTCCATTTAATGCAAGCCTTAGTCACCTAGGCAAGTCACCATTTGTGATCATCATTTATGAACCCTAAGCAAGAGTCACCATGCAAGTCACCATTTATAAACCCTAAGCAAGAGTCACCATGGCAAGTCACATGGCAAGTCATCTTTTGTGATGATCACAAAGCTTAGTCACTAAAATGAGTCACAAAGCTTGATATTGTTGACTTTTCCTCTTCCCCAAAGTGAATCCTAGCCGAATTGAATGGTCATGGGCTTGATAATGGGCCGAAACAAGAGTTGAGAAATCGGCCCATAATTTGCTTTTTGGTCCGGCCCATTTCCGGTGGTCCGAAATCGCAAAAATCGCAAAATCGCCGAAATTCCTCCGAATTGCGTCGTTATTAATCTCCACCGTAAATATCTTCAAAATAACAATTTAAATAAGAAAAACATAAAAACTAAGATAATAACATAGCTAAACGTAAAGGGAAATGCGTTAAGAAACGAGCATAAAATGCGTATATCAGGTTGCATGCTCTATCGTCATCAGCATGCCAATGCTACTAGTTATGGCACTTGTGGTGCATTGATAATGCGCAAAACATGCCTTAAATGTTAACACAAAGTAAACACTAAACACATAGTTCACACGTAAGCAATTTAAAACCCTTCTTTTGTGGATGTAGTATTGGTGAGTAGGGATCGTTCTATCCGGGGAATTAGAGGGTGCATGCATGCTTTCGTTTTTGAACAGAAATTTAAAGGTATGGGGGGATTGGAAGTTGGATTGATTAATCTACGAAATTAAGGTACAAAACATGCAAACACAACAAGAACTCCTAGACTTCTAACATGTTTTACTCATAGACAAGTTTAACAATCAAAAAACCTTAAATTCTAATTATGCTTACGAAAAATAAGAAGCTAAATTACTAATTACAAGTGATCAACTTATTTCATTCACCTAGCCTACTTTAATGCTTTTACCTTATTTATCATCTACGAAATCCTTAATTTTAGTCGAGACACATACACATGCTTTCCTTGAATAAGACTGCTATGACGCATAACACCTTAAAACAATTGCTACTTTGCCGAAATCATTGAGATATATTTTAGGAAGATTGGTGACGCACCCTATCCTAAAGCATACTCAAAGCATTAAGAACTTAAAGCTAGCACATGCATCCAAACTAATAAAATTAAGAACACATGGAAGAATCGAAATAAGAGAAGAACATAGAGAAATTCTTTCATTACATAACCGAAATTATTACAAAGACGAAGATGGAGTTTAGAGAACATGGTTACACTTTTAGAGAAGTGACACACCAAACTACGAGTGGTGATTCTCAAGAACACGAATGACGCACTCTTAGTTCTTGATCCGGAGGTGGTGGAGAGCTTCAACTTTGGAAGAACCTTGGTGAAGTATGGAAGAGAGGTGAAGTGTTTAGAGCTTTGGCAAGTGAAATGAGTGATGCTTTGTGTTATGGCCGGCCTCCTTGTATTTATAGGCAAAAGATTGCATCTTCCCTCTTCCTTCCAACTTGCCTAAGCATTTAATGCTCCCTTAGTCACCTACTTAGTCACA
This sequence comes from Geum urbanum, assembly GCA_946800695.1. Classification (NCBI taxonomy): domain Eukaryota; kingdom Viridiplantae; phylum Streptophyta; class Magnoliopsida; order Rosales; family Rosaceae; genus Geum; species Geum urbanum. The sequence continues at coordinate 18,230,753 of OX327008.1, read as the reverse complement.
CCCTTAGTCATCCCCTTTAATCATCAAAAGCTAAGAGTCACCTAGGCTAGTCACCAAGCTTAATCACACCCTTAGTCATCCCTTTTAATCATCAAAAACTAAGAGTCACCTAGCCTAGTCATAAGCTTGCCAATCTTGACTTTTCCTCTTCACCAACTGGCTTTGGCTTCCAAAATATTGGGCTTGGGCCTTCAATATGGGCTGACTTGGACCTTGCAAAATGGTCCTCAAAAAATGCCTAATGGGCCGGCCCATCTCCGATGCTCCGAAATCGCAAAAATCGCAAAAATTCCCCCGAAGTGCGCCGTTATTCTTCTCCACCGTAAATAACCTAAAAATAACAAACTAAGTAAAAAAACATAAAAACTAAGATTATAACATAGCTAAATGAAGGGAGAAATGCGTTAATAATCGAGCATAAAATGCGTATATCATGCATCAAGTTGGAAGCTAAACAAAGAAGAAAGAGATAGAATATGGGTTATTTGATATGCCCAAAACTAAATACTAAATTAAACACTTAATAATCAGAAAAGACACAACAAATAAAAATGTAGCATTGGTAAATAGGGTATTGTTCTTAACCGGGGATTGATGGTGCATGCATGACTATGCTATGATTTTATGGGAGGATTTTATAGGTTGGTTTTTATTATCTACAAAAATTGAAATTAAAACATGGTAAAAAAACACATAGAGGAATCCTAGAATTCTAACATGCTTAGCTCATAGACAAGTAAACAATCAAGAACCTTAACAGTCGCTTACGAGTTCATATATATTTATGCATTACGCTTTACGATATGTTTCAGTGATTGTAAGTTTGGAGATTTACTTTGTGATGGTATTAGTTAGTTGCATCGATGCTATGACTATTCGCCTAATCACTGGATAGTCCGGTCAGGGGATGTTAGGATAAGCACCTCGTCTGACCCTAAATCGACTCAGATTAGGACAAATAGATGGGACCATCCCATTACCTTTGTTATTTAGATATTGTCAACTTAGGTTAAGGCAAACACCTGGGTGACCACCTCCACTTTCTTTTAGTGTTACGATATTTCGAACTCGCATCATTTTAGTAGAAACTGTGGAAAGACATACAATTATACTTTTATAGTTTTACTCATATTGTATGATTATGAGTTTTGTCCACTCAATCTAACGTTTTTTGTTTTAAAGCCTTTCTCTGGGTTCTTTGCTTTAAATTGCCCAGATTACAGGTTAGCCGGTTGAAACCGTGACTATCCAGAGTATGAGGTATGTCAGTCCAAATACCTCATCTACCTCTTGTTTCTCTGGTAGATGTTTGAATGCATAGGTGTTAAGAGTTGTCTTGTGACTATCTAAGATGCTTTGTATGTGCTTCATGTAATATAGATTTAGGTCATATGCTCCCCCTATTTAAAAAAAAATGTTGTTATTGATTGTGTCTTGAATATTCTATGTAAAAATCTATTTGATCACCACATAATTTTTAAGTTACCTATTTGACCCCACATATAATTTTGAGTTATATCAGACAAATTGAATAGATCAAAAGCTTAATGTACTTATCAAATGAGTAAATTATTATTGATTAGGTAGGCTGATGTTTTACAAGTATAATCATTGAGTGATAATCAAATTTGAGTGGTAATTTCAATGATCAAGAATATACATACAGATTATATTCAAGTCAGAGCTCCATTTTGAGAAAACGAATCAAAATTCTGTTTTCTACGAGATTGAGTTACTTAATCATGGAAAGTTGAAACCACTCAAATTCTCCCTCTGTATAATTATAACTACCCATTGCACTTTATGTGTTGCATTTTTCAACCCCAATCTCCTCTATGTTTTTTGTACCTCCCCTTTTGGCCATTTTTGATAACGATGGTTTATGTCTTTCTATAAATCAACATGTTGAATGTCTAGCTTGCTTTTCTTCTCAAAAAAAAAATGTATACCTTGCTTGAGAATCAACTTATTGAAGAATATATAACTTTTGGGCATGACTCTTTTTTTTTTTGAAGAGTAATGCGTGAGATGTCATTTCTCATATCTAAGAAAATGTAGACACAAATACAACTATGACTGCCCACTGAAGGGCAATGTAAGAAATAAGCCATAGTCTAGACAACCTAAGCAATCGAAATTACCTAACTTGCCCAAATATTTGTATCCTAGAAAAAAGCACCAGGACCAGTAACCAATGACGTAGCGAAACATGGGACGATAAGCAATATCTACCTCATGTTCAACTGTGAGTTCAAAAATTAAAATGCCCAATTAAAATAAGATAAATAAAATATGAAACTCAAACTTTAATTAGAGTAGAGTCTTCCTCCGGAGCTGCCTCCACATCCAATTGCTGGATCCCAAATAAGAACCCAGAAGTCCTAACCCTTCTTAGGAGCCAAAGCCCAAAGTGTTGGGCCCTAAAGCAGTAGAGCCAAGGGGAACCTTTGGTCCATCACACCTTGGTTGCCACTGCCAATCAATGGAGCCGTGGACAGAATACTGGAGCCTGACCGCTGCCCCTTGAAACCACCTAACAACCAACCACCTACACTCAAGTGATCACCGCAAAGCAACGCCACGCAACACATTTGTTGACGATCCTAAACACTAAGTCTGGGATCTAGAGCCATAAAGCCATCCCTGAGCGATACCATCATTCACATATTTGAGGGAAAACAACTCGACATCCAAGCCACTGCCTTCCAACGTGCCAACCTGAAACATCGATGAAAGCTCGACCGCCACCACCGATCCGACTCTAATTCCCATCCAACAAGAACGCGACAAACCAAACCTTAAGCCCCAGTGATGAAGCCACTCATCCTTAAGTCTGGCCCTTATCGGGCGCACCCAATCGCAGAGGCCACAGATTCACGAAAAACAAATCGGCGCCACCTATCCCAAATAATCCAAACTCAGTAAAAGGAAGGGTACAACGCTAAAGAGCGACTAGGGAGAGCGATGAAACCGTTTATAAGACGTCATTAGGAGATGACGACAAAAATGCGGAGCCATGAAGAGTAGGCGTCGAGAGATATGGTCGACAAAAGCTAAGTCGCCGCCATCAAAGCCCTAGGGCTAGAGAGAAATGTTCATGACTTGATTATACTTCAATATTATCAAATAAGAAGTTGTATTTCACTAACACTAGAAAAACTCACACCCGTTCAGATGTGAAAGTGTAAGAAAAATTGGGAGAAATTAATAATAATTATCTTTCAGTTTTTACTTTTAATTTGGATTTTACAATATCACACTTTTATATTATCTATTTTTTTAAAATAATTTTGTTTATATTTTGAGAAATTTAGGCATTTCAAAATTTGGTGAAATTCTCCACGCTTGGCTTTATAATAGTCGAAATATATTGGAAGATTTAATGTTGCATAGTGTTACTGGATAAATCCTTGATCCTCAAACTGAACATGATTGAATATTCCAATCGTATAGGATGGTCTATGGTTTTTATACAGTTTTTCCCAGCCATAGTTTTGTTGGTATTTAAAGGTTTTCATGTAATTAATCAATGTCATCAAGTCAAAATATGCAATTGGTGTATTAATAGATTTTTAGATCTCTTAGTTCGTTGCTCGTACTTCACACTTTGTTCCACATGTAACACCATTTCACTTCGGCCACGGGACGAGTCTCTTAATTAGCTATTCGGTACCAGCTACTTTAATTAGCACGAGCAACCCTGCACTTGAACTGAGACCCTACACTGAGAAAGTAGAAGCTGTGAATTGTCATGTCTCGTACCCTGGACAGCCACCACTTCAATTGGCTAACCTGCAATCTGGATAATTAAAACAAAGGACCAAAGAAAAGGCATCTAAAAACATAAAACATTAGCGTGAATAGACAAAAAAAATATCATATGATTTGCGTAAAATGATAAAAAAATATAATTTCCACCGCTTACCATAAAATGAGGCGAGTTCAAATATCATAAATCTGAAATAAAATAGAAGTGGTTGCTCAAGAGTTTTTCCCTAACCTGAGTCGACTATCTGTATAAAACTATAGGTTATGGGCCAGACGAGGTATCCAAACCTCCCCTGACAGACCAAATGAGGCACCCTGACCTTCTCTGACTGGACTATCTGGTGATCAGCCGAATAGTCAGTGCATCGATGTAACTAACTAATGTCATCACAAAGAAAAACATCCAAATTAAATACTCTGAAACCTACCGTAAAATATACTGAAATGCTAAAAAATGAACTCGCTATCAACTGTGAAAATAAAAGGGTTCATTCATCGTACAATTTTGTGATATCCATATAACCAGAGCTTGTCTGACGGTGTATCTATTCATTTGTCACTTACTGCTAAAATGTCGTAATGAAACAACAATTATTATTTAATAACTAATCATCCAAAATTATAATGAATAGCTAACTGATATACGCATTTTATGCTCGTTTCTTAACGCATTTCCCTTTACGTTTAGCTATGTTATTATCTTAGTTTTTATGTTTTTCTTATTTAAATTGTTATTTTGAAGATATTTACGGTGGAGATTAATAACAACGCAATTCGGAGGAATTTCGGCGATTTTGCGATTTTTGCGATTTTGGACCACCGGAAATGGGCCGGACCAAAAAGCAAATTATGGGCCGATTTCTCAACTCTTGTTTCGGCCCATTATCAAGCCCATGACCATTCAATTCGGCTAGGATTCACTTTGGGGAAGAGGAAAAGTCAACAATATCAAGCTTTGTGACTCATTTTAGTGACTAAGCTTTGTGATCATCACAAAAGATGACTTGCCATGTGACTTGCCATGGTGACTCTTGCTTAGGGTTTATAAATGGTGACTTGCATGGTGACTCTTGCTTAGGGTTCACAAATGATGATCACAAAAGGTGACTAAGGGAGTGACTTGCCATATTGATCATTACTTGCATTAAATGGATGGAGGCAAGGTGGAAGAGAGAAGGCAACATCCCTTGCCTATATAAGAGAGGAGGCTGGCCATATATTATGCATCTCTCATTTTACAAGCCAAAGCTCTACACAAATACTCTTCCTCCATAAACACTTCAAGGTTCTCTTACAAGCCAAAGCATCCATCCTCCATTTACAAGCCGAAGCATCCATCTCCACAAAGCCGAAGCATCCTTCAAGCCTTCACAATACGCTAAGTCCCTTGTGAAGGAAAGCCATCTCCACGAAGATCATCAAGCATTCAAGACAAAAAGTGTAACCATGATCTTCACTTTCATAGCTTTTGCTTTGTATTTGAATCTTTTGATGTATTGGAATACTTTTATGTATTTAATAAAGAACAAGTTTAGATTTGTGTTATATGTTCTTAAACCGATTTGTAAATTGCATGTGTTTATGATTTCTATCTTTTTATGCATGTTTAATACAATCTTAAAGCTTCGAAAGCATGTGGTAGAAAATACGCTAAGTCACTCTCTTTCGCATGTTTCGATGATCGTATGTTGTTTAGGATGTTTATACGCTAAGTTGCATTCCTACTCAATTATCAAGCATGTATATTTAGTTGGAAGTTATGAATTTCGTAACTTACAAAAGGTTTGATGCATGAAAAAGGGTAAGGTTAATGAGATGAGATGATCACTTGTAATTAGTAGTGTAACTTCTTATTTTTAGTAAGCATGATTAGACTTTGAAGTTTCTTGATTGTTAAAACTTGTCTATGAGTAAAACATGTTAGATGCCTAAGAGTTTTAGTTGTGTTTGCATGTTTTTGCACTTTAATTTAGTAGGACATTTAATCAACCCAATTTCCAATCCCCCCCGAACATTTAAATTTCCGCTTATTAAACGAAACCATGCATGCGCCCTTAATTACCCGGATAAAGAACGATCCCTACTCGCCAATATTATAAATGACAAAAGAAGGGTTTAAATTGCAATGCGCGTAATCTATGTTTTTAGGGTCTACTTTGTGTTAATGTTAAATGCATGTTTTGCGCGTATCAATTTTTGGCGCCGTTGCCGGGGAATTAAAATGTTTTTTTATGATTTCGTTGTACATATTGTGATTAAAAGCATGTCTATAATTTTCGAGTTACATACTTGTTTATACTTATAAGAAATTTACATACAAGTTTACAATGCATACTTCTACTTATACGAATTTATTTATACTTAGTTTTTACACTTGCATAATTGATTTTCATGTTAAAGGATAGTCTTTGATTTAATTTGAGTACTAGCACTTAGTTATTAAATAAATCTCTATGGAATAGGTGGTGCCTCTTTTGTTTGTCTATCTCCTTAACCCTTCATGAAGTGTGGATTTCATCACCACACGCCATAACCTAAGTGAAGTTATGGGCATGAGGTTGTGGGCGGAGTTTACAAACATTTGAGATTGTATACTATCTTGTGAATTCAAGTAATAATTGGTTATGATGTCTAGAAGGGTTATGAATGGTGACTGGTTTTGAACTAAGAAAACAGAACACCATTGGAGTATATACTCTTACGAGTAAGCCTCGGGGTGTTTCTAAGAACAACAATGGAGTATATACTCTTACGAGTTAGCCTCAGGTTGTTCCCAGAAATTAGTTCTCACCTCTTGCGTTACATCTATCCCAACTGGTCATTTCCAACAATTACGAGAATTAACGATAGTTGGTATACATTTTCGCGCGGGCCGCACGGACAAGAGATTTACTCAATAACTAAATCGTGTATTCCTTTTAAATCTTAGGCGCAATCAAAACGTAGACGTACTTAAATTGATTTACATTGAGTACGAGTATTGGTTATTAAGTTTCGTTCTTTGGAATAGGTGGTGCCTCCTTTTTTGGTTTATCTCCTTAACCCTTCATGAAGTGTGGATTTTATCACCACACGCCATAACCTAAGTGAAGTTATGGGCTCATTGTGGGCGGAGTTTACTAAGGACTTGAGATTATATACTATCTCACAAATTTGGCTGATTGTTGGATATGGTGAGTGGGTTTATGATTGGTGCCGGGTTTCGGATCTAAGCAATAGAACACCATTGGAGTATATACCGTAACTGGTTAGCCTCGGGGTGTCTCTAGGAACAACATTGGAGTATATACTCTTACGAGTAAGCCTCGGGTTGTTCTAAATATTAGTCCTTACCTCTCGCGTTATCTCTATCCCTACTTGCCATTTCTAAATGTAACTAAAGCTGAATTAGCGAGAGTCAGTATACATTTTCACGCGGGCCGCACGCCCAAGAAATTTACCGAATGATCATTTCGTGTACTCTCTGTAAATCATAAGTGCATATGAATACGGATAAATACGAACTAAATAAATACGACATAATTCTTTAAATAGATGGTATATCGGATTAAGCATGCTTAGACCTCCTGGAATCAGACTTCATCTTCGGATGAACGAGACCCATTGCACAGTCGAGAGCCTCTGCACCACGTACCATCGGGGCCAAAGGAAATAAATAAAACTTAGTCAAATTTTTGTGTTTGTTTGTGCATTAAAAACTGTAAAGGACTAACAAACGTTACTTAGCTTGCATAACCTCTCTTAGGCTTTATGATACTCGGATTTCACTACCGAGTACCCTAACCTAAGTGAAGTTAGGGGCATAAGACCGAAGAAGAGGTCATTCTTTGCATTCATATTTTTTTAAGCACGTAACTCGTGTGTTTTCTGCAGGTTCTAACAATTTCTCTTATGCATTCACTCCATTTTTCACGTAGGATTGTTGTTTGATGCATTTTATTTATTGAAAATGTGTGGAGCATAAATTCAATGTGAATTATTGTTTGCTTGTATTTGAACCTTGTTTATATATGTTCTAACTAAATTCTTAGGTTTAGCATTATATAGTGTTAATTTGCAGAAAACGTGTGTTTTTAAGTTTATTACATTCTTTTGCATAGCCCTTAAATTGATTAAATCATTTGCATTACATATTAAATTACATCTAGTGTCTAAACTATTAAAAAATTTGTGTGTTTTAGTAGTTTTTAAGTATTTGTGAGTATTTATAGTTTGCTTTGATAGTTGTACTATTTTATTTGTTATCGCTTTGTTTTCTAAAATATGCCTTACGATTTTGGTTAGTATTCCTATATTCAGTTTATATTTCCTTTTTTGATACTGACACTTGGTCTTTGGTGGATGCTCAGGCTAATGAATGTCCGATCGGAATCCTGGACCATCTAGAACAAAGTTTGAGGAAATCGCTGAGAGAATAGCGAGACTTAAAGCTCAAATAGACATCCTAGATTTTCCCATCATCGAAGAAGTTTCCGAGTCTTCACATTCATCAACCGACCATAATTCAGCCTCATCAACCAACCATACTTCTGAACCGGAAGAACAACAAGTCAACATGGCCAATACAGGACAATCTCTTCGCCAGCGTACCTGCTCAACCGAATGGAGCAGCAGGCCTTCGAGCATTGCTTTTCCACTACCGGAGGAAAACATGAAGGATATCGAGCTCAAAAGTGGCTTCCTCCACCGACTACCCATTTTTCACGGACTTTCCAATGAAGATCCGAACAAGCATCTCAAACAATTCCAATTTGTTTGTAACAGCATGAAGCCATCCGATGCTGATACGGAGCTCTTCAAGCTGAAGGCATTCCCATTCACCCTAGTCGACAGGGCCGAGTCTTGGCTTATGGAACTACCGCCGAACCATATTACCTCATGGAAGCAACTTGCGGATATGTTCCTAGCAAAGTACTTCCCGGCCTCAAAGATCACCGTCTTGAGAAAGTAAATCACTGGCATCACACAGAAATCGGACGAGACCTTCGGCCAATATTACGACCGATTCAAGGTTTTGTGTGCCACTTGCCCATCGCATGGATTTTCCGAGACCAATCTCATGAATTACTTTTACGATGGTCTCAAGCCGATCGATAGGGAATTGCTAGATGCAGCAGCTACCGGTGCATTCATGGACTTAACCGAAATCGAAGCCAGAACTCTTCTTGAGAATCGGGCGAATAATGATGCACAATATGGAATGTCCAACAGACGAGCAGTCGGTGAAGCGAGTTCTAAACCCGACGCGGACGAAAAATACGACAAACTAGCTCATATGCTAGAGAAGGTTTTAGAACTCGAGACGACAAGAGCCAAGACAACTCAACGGCCTGTTTGTGGCATATGTCAAGTACAAGGTCACCATAATGACCAATGCCCTCAAGTGCCAGAGCAAGCTAGCGAGCCGGAGCACGCTAACGCCATCGGCGGATATCAAGGAGGACAACGGTATAACAATTATAACAACTATGTCAACCGTGATCATCCAGGTTTTAGATGGAGCAGCAACGAGGGAACTTTGAACCCTCCAGCACCTCAACAAAGCTACCAACGCCCTCCATTTCAACCAAGGCCACCGATGCAGCATGGTTCATTGATATACGCATTTTATGCTCGTTTCTTAACGCATTTCCTTTACGTTTAGCAATGTTATTATCTTAGTTTTTATGTTTTCCTTATTTAATTTGTTATTTTGAAGATATTTACGGTGGAGATTAATAACGACGCAATTCGGAGGAATTTCGGCGATTTTGCGATTTTTGCGATTTTGGACCTCCGAAAATGGGCCGGCCCAAAAAGCAAATTATGGGCCGATTTCTCAAAGTTTATTTCGGCCCATTAACCAGCCCAAACTCATTCATTTCGTTAAGGATGCCCTTTGGGGAAGTTGAAAAGTCAAGCTTATCAAGCTAATCATCACAAATGGTGACTCTTGCTTAGGGTTAATAAATGATCATCACAAAAGGTGACTCACCTTGGTGACTCTTGCTTGCATTAAATGAAAAGATGACTTGCCATGGTGACTCTTGCTTTGGGCTTGTAAATGATGATCACACATGGTGACTTGCATGGTGACTTGCCATATTGATCATTACTTGCATTTAATGGAAGGAGGCAAGGTGGAAGAGAGAAGGCAAACATCCTTGCCTATAAATACCAAGGGAGGCTGAACCATTCAAAAGATCACTCATTTTACTAAGCCAAAGCTCTACACAAATACTCCTCCACCATTAAACACTTGAAGGTTCACACAAAGCCGAAGCATCCATCTCCTCCATTCCAAGCCGAAGCATCTCCTCCTCCATTCCAAACCGAAGCATCCATCTCCTCCTCCAAGCCGAAGCTATCATCCTCCATCCCTCACAATACGCTAAGTCCCTTGTGAAGGAAAGCCATCTCCACCGTAGTTCATCAAGCACTCAAGACAAAAAGTGTAACCATGATCTTCACTTTCATTTCTTTAGCTTTGTATTTGAATCTTTTGATGTATTGGAATAACAAGTTTAGATTTGTGTATCAAATGAAGAACAAGTTTAGATTTGTGTTTTATGTGTTTAAACAGATTTGTAATATGCATGTGTTTATGATTTCTAGCCTTTTATGCATGTTTGATACAATCTTAAAGCTTCGAATGCATGTGTTAGAAAATACGCTAAGTCCCTCTCTTTCGCATGTTTCGATGATCGTATGTTGTTTAGGATGTTTATACGCTAAGTTGCATTCCTACTCAATTATTAAGCATGTGTATTTAGTTAGAAGTTATGAATTTCGTAACTTACAAAAAGGTTTGATGCATGAAAAGGGTAGGCTAATAAGATGAGATGATCACATGTAATTAGTAGTGTAACTTCTTATTTTTAGCAAGCATAATTAGACTTTAAGTTTCTTGATTGTTGAAACTTGTCTATGAGTAAAACATGTTAGATGCCTAAGAGTTTTAGTTGTGTTTGCATGTTATGTACTTTAATTTCGTAGATTAAACAACCAACTTCCAATCCCCCCAAACATTTACATTTCCGCTTATTAACGAAACCATGCATGCGCCCTTAATTCCCCGGATAAAGAACGATCCCTACTCGCCAATATTATAAATGACAAAAGAAGGGTTTAAATTGCAATGCGCGTAATCGATGTTTTTAGGTCGACTTTGTGTTATCGTGAAAGCATGTTTTGCTCGTATCAATTTTTGGCGCCGTTGCCGGGGAGTTAGAATGTTTTTGTATGATTTCGTTGTACATTTGTGATTAAAAGCATGTCTAAATTTTCGAAGTACATACTTGTTCATTCTTGTTTATACTTAAAGAAATTTACATACATGTTTACAATGCATACTTTTACTTAGACGAATTTATTGATACTTAGTTTTTTTTACACTTGCATAATTTATTTTCATGTTAAAGGATAGTCTTTGATTTAATTTGAGTACTAGTACTTAGTTATTAAATAAATCTCTATGGAATAGGTGGTGCCTCTTTTGTTTGTCTATCTCCTTAACCCTTCGTGAAGTGTGGATTTCATCACCACACGCCATAACCTAAGTGAAGTTATGGGCACGAGGTTGTGGGCGGAGTTTACAAACACTTGAGATTGTATACTATCTTGTGAATTCGAGTAAGAGTTGGTTATGATGTCTAGAAGGGTTATGAATGGTGACGGGTTTTGAACTAAGAAAACAGAACACCATTGGAGTATATACTCTTACGAGTAAGCCTCGGGGTGTTTCTAAGAACAACAATGGAGTATATACTCTTACGAGTTAGCCTCAGGTTGTTCCCAGAAATTAGTTCTCACCTCTCGCGTTACATCTATCCCAACTGGTCATTTCCAACAATTACGAGGATTAACGATAGTTGGTATACATTTTCGCGCGGGCCGCACGGACAAGAGATTTATTCAATAACTAAGTCGTGTATTCCTTTTAAATCATAGGCGCAATCAAAACGTAGACGTACTTAAATTGATTTACATTGAGCACGAGTATTGGTTATAAGGTTTCGTTCTTTGGAATAGGTGGTGCCTCTTTTTCTGGTTTATCTCCTTAACCCCTCGTGATGTGTGGATTTTATCACCACACGCCATAACCTAAGTGAAGTTATGGGCACGAGGTTGTGGGCGGAGTTTACTAAGAACTTGAGATTATATACTATCTCACAAATTTGGCTGATTGTTGGATATGGTGAGTGGGTTTATGATTGGTGCCGGGTTTCGGATCTAAGCAATAGAACACCATTGGAGTATATACCGTAACTGGTTAGCCTCGGGGTGTCTCTAGGAACAACATTGGAGTATATACTCTTACGAGTAAGCCTCGGGTTGTTCTAAATATTAGTCCTTACCTCTCGCGTTATCTCTATTCCTACTAACCATTTCTAAACGTAACTAAGCTGAATTGTAGTCGGTATATATTTTCGCGCGGGCCGCACGTCCAAGAAATTTACCGAATGATCATTTCGCGTACTCTCTGTAAATCATAAGTGCATATGAATACGGTTAAATACGAACTAAATAAATACGACATAATCCTTTAAATAGATGGTATATCGGATTATGCATGCTTAGACCTCCTGGAATCAGACTTCATCTTCGGATGAACGAGACCCATTGCACAGTCGAGAGCCTCTGCACCACGTACCATCGGGGCCAAAGGAAATAAATAAAACTTAGTCAAATTTTTGTGTTTATATGTGCATTAAAAACTGTAAAGGACTAACAACCGTTACTTAGCTTGCATAACCTCTTTTTAGGTTTTATGATACTCGGATTTCACTACCGAGTACCCTAACCTAAGTGAAGTTAGGGGCATAAGATCGAAGAAGAGGTCATTCTTTTCATTCATATTTTAAACACGTAACTCGTTTGTTTTCTGCAGGTTCTAACGTTTTCTCTTATGCATTCACTCCATCTTTCACGTAGGATTATTGTTTAATGCATTTTATTGCAAGAAAATTTGTGGTGCATAAATTCAATGTGAATTATTGTTTGCTTGTATTTGAACTTTGTTTATATACGTTCTAACTAAATTCTTGGGTTTAGCATTATATAGTGTTAATTTGCAGAAAACGTATGTTTTAAGTTTATTACATTCTTTTGCATAGCCCTAAAATTGATTAATTCATTTGCATTACTTAGTAAATTACACCTAGTGTCTTAACTATTATAAATTTTGTGTGTATTAGTAGTTTTTAAGTATTTGTGTGTATTTATAGTATGCTTTGATAGTTTTACTATTTTATTTGTTATCACCTTGTTTTCTAAATATGCATTACAATTTTGGTTAGTATTCCTATATACATCTAAAAATTATTTGTTGATACTAACACTTGGTCTTTGGTGGATGCTCAGGCTAATGAATGTCCGATCGGAATCCTGGACCATCTAGAACAAAGTTTGAGGAAATCGCAGAGAGAATAGCGAGACTTAAAGCTCAAACAGACATCCTGGATCATCCCATCATCGAGGAAGGTTCCGAGTCTTCACATTCATCAACCGACCATACTTTAGCCTCATCAACCGACCACAATTCAGAAGCAGAAGCACAAGAAATCAACATGGCCAATGCAGGACAATCTCTTCGTCAGCGCACCTGCTCAACAGAATGGAGCAGCGGGCCTTCGAGCATTGCTTTTCCACAACCGGAGGAAAACATAAAGGATATCGAGCTAAAGAGTGGCTTCCTCCACCGACTACCCATTTTTCATGGACTTTCCAATGAAGATCCGAACAAGCATCTCAAACAATTCCAATTTGTTTGTAACAGCATGAAGCCATCCGATGCTGATACGGAGCTCTTTAAACTGAAGGCATTCCCATTCACCCTAGTCGACAGGGCCGAGTCTTGGCTTATGGAACTACCGCCGAACCATATCACTTCATGGAAGCAACTTGCGGACATGTTCCTAGCGAAGTACTTCCCGGCCTCAAAGATCACCGTCTTGAGAAAGCAAATCACTGGCATCACACAGAAACCGGACGAGACCTTCGGCCAATACTACGACCGATTCAAAGTTTTGTGTGCCACTTGCCCATCGCATGGATTTTCCGAGACCAATCTCATGAATTACTTTTACGATGGTCTCAAGCCGATCGATAGGGAATTGCTGGATGCAGCAGCCACCGGTGCATTCATGGACTTAACCGAAACCGAAGCTAGAGCTCTTCTAGAGAATCGGGCCAATAATGATGCACAATATGGAATGTCCAACAGACGAGCAGTCGGTGAAGCGAGTTCTACAACCGACGCGGACGAAAAGTACGACAAACTAGCTCATATGCTAGAGAAGGTTTTAGAACTCGAGACGACAAGAGCGAAGGCAACTCAACGGCCTGTTTGTGGCATATGTCAAACACAAGGTCACCACAACGACCAGTGCCCTCAAGTGCCGAAACAAGCAAGCGAGCCGGAGCACGCTAACGCCATCGGCGGATATCAGGGAGGACAACGGTATAACAATTATAACAACTATGTCAACTGTGATCATCCGGGTTTTAGATGGAGCAGCAACGAGGGAACTTTGAACCCTCCAGCACCTCAACAAAGCTACCAACGCCCTCCATTTCAACCAAGGCCACCGATGCAGCAGGGTTCGTCTTCGCAATCCTTCACCAACCCGGATTACGACAAGATGTTGTCGCAACTTTCGGCCTCAACTCAAGTTCTCCTCGAAGGACAATCGAAGACAAAGGAGACACTTGACTCACATGGCCGCGACATCACCGAAGTGAAGAAGCAGCTTGGCCAACTTGTTGATTTCATGGGCCAAATCAAGGAAACCGGTCGGCTTCCACCTCAAACCACTCCAAATCAAAGAAACGTGAATGCTATAGTCACAAGGAGTGGGAAGATACTTGAGGAACCAAAGACCAAGCGATCTCATCTTGATGAAGTCACCATCGAGGACATCACCAACGAAGAAGAAGATGAGATCGATCCGGCTACTCAAGAGGCCGAGAAACAGAAGGTGACGCCTATTGTCACCAAGGCACAATCACCTCCACAACCTACCCCAATCAAAGGTAAAAACCATATTCCTTCAAATACGGTTATTACTAATTCTCCGTTTGCTGTTGCACCTTTCCCTAGCAGATTATCAAAATCAAAGAAGAAGGATGCCCAATATGAAGATATCCTGGACATCTTCCGAAAGGTGCAAGTGAATTTGCCCTTGATCGAGTGCATAAAACAAGTGCCGATATACGCGAAGTTTCTGAAAGAATTATGCACACAAAGGAGGCAAACTCGAGAGAAGGAGGTTGTGAAGGTGAACGCAACCGTTTCGGCGGTTTTGCAGCGTCGGCTACCCCCAAAACTGAAGGACCCAGGGAGCTTTGCAGTTCCTTGCGTAATCGGTGACACCCACTTCCAAGACGTGATGCTTGATCTCGGAGCTTCCATCAACGTCATGCCTTACTATCTATTCGAATCGATGGAGCTTGGAGATCTCAAGCAAGATGGTGTTGTCATCCAATTAGCCGATCGCACCCACAAGTATCCGAGGGGATACGTAGAAGACGTTCTCGTGCAAGTCAACAACTTGATATTCCCAGCCGATTTCTATATAGTTGACATGGAAGAGAGTCCACTAAACACCACGCCACTACTGCTTGGGCGACCTTTCATGCGGACTGCGAGAACGAAGATAGATGTGTTTCAAGGCACTTTCTCCATGGAGATTGATGGAGAAAGAATCGAGTTCAACATCCTGGACGGGATGAAGTTTCCAATGTCGAGCGTAGCTGCCATTTCGACATACGATCCCGTGGATACCTTAGCACAAGGCTACCTCGACACCATCAATGAGGATGAACTCGACATGGCCATTCAACTTGGGCATGACGGCCTTCTCGAGGCTTTACTAGAGCTTGAACCTCGTATTCAAGACATGGCCATGGCCCTAAATGCCGCACCACGAAAAGTAAGCTTTTCTCCTCCTTTACCAATTACTTTTGGTACTAATAAAATGGTTCCTTCCATCGTAGAAGCTCCAGTTTTAGAACTCAAGCTACTACCGGACCATCTGAAGTATGCGTACTTGGGCGAGAATGACACTTTACCCGTCATTATTTCGTCCGCGCTAGAAGAGGAGCAGGAGGAGAAGCTCGTGAGTGTGCTCAAACGGTACAAACCCGCAATAGGCTGGACACTTGCGGACATCAAGGGAATAAATCCAGCAACCTGTGTGCATAGGATTTTCCTTGAAGAAGCCACCAAGCCTACGCGGGAAGCACAACGTCGGCTCCACCCTCCGATGATGGAGGTGGTAAAAAAGGAGGTAATTAAACTCATGGACTGTGGAGTTATTTACCCTATTTCTGATAGCCGTTGGGTTTCCCCAGTGCAGGTAGTACCTAAGAAATCGGGAATTACCGTCGTCGAGAATCTGGAAAATGAACTTGTGCCACAACGGACGATCACTGGACACCGAGTGTGCATTGATTACCGGAAGCTCAACGCCGCAACCCGCAAGGATCATTTTCCCTTACCATTCATCGACCAAATGCTGGAAAGATTAGCCGGCCATGCATTTTATTGTTTTCTGGACGGATACTCCAGCTACAACCAAATTAGCATTGCGGAGGAGGATCAAGAAAAGACAACGTTCACGTGCCCGTTCGGAACGTTTGCCTATCGCCGCATGCCATTTGGACTGTGTAACGCACCAGGTACATTTCAACGTTGCATGCTCTCAATTTTCTCCGAGTACATTGAAAAAATTATTGAAGTATTCATGGACGACTTTAGTGTATTTGGGAGTGATTTTGATGCATGCTTAAACAATTTAGAAACAATTTTACAAAGATGCGTTGAAATGAACTTGGTGCTTAATTGGGAGAAGTGCCATTTTATGGTTACGCAAGGGATAGTGTTAGGTCATATTATTTCGGAAAAAGGGTTAGAAGTTGATAAATCTAAAGTAGATCTTGTGCGTCACTTACCCTCTCCAACTTCGGTTAGAGAGATTCGTTCATTTCTTGGACACGCAGGATTTTATCGTAGGTTTATCAAAGACTTTTCCCACATCTCGCGCCCTTTGTGTAAACTGCTGCAAAAGGAGACCCCGTTCATCTTTGATGAAGAATGCAACGCTGCCTTCAACAAGTTGAAGGAGCTTCTCACGAGCGCTCCTATTTTATGCAGCCCTGATTGGTCTCTGCCATTTGAACTCATGTGCGACGCCTCGGATTATGCCGTAGGAGCCGTCTTGGGTCAGCGGAAGGACAAGAAGCCTTGCGTAATCTATTACGCCTCTCGGACACTTGATGAAGCGCAAAGAAATTATACTACCACCGAGAAGGAGTTTCTTGCCGTGGTTTTTGCTTTAGATAAATTTCGATCTTATTTACTTCAAACTAAAGTAACTGTGTTTACCGATCATGCAGCTTTGAAGTATCTAATGCTCAAAAAGGATGCAAAACCACGGCTTATAAGATGGATACTTCTACTCCAAGAATTCAACATCGAAATCAAGGATAAGAAGGGAGTAGAAAACGTCGTCGCTGACCACCTATCGCGTTTGATAGGTGACCATGAGCCTGTCGAGATTGAAGAAACTTTTCCGGATGAAAAACTCTTCGGAATTGAGGTCACTATTTCGGAAACTCCATGGTATGCAGATATCGTAAATTACTTAGTTACCGGTGAGTTTCCGTCTACCATGCATAAATTTCAACGTGACAAACTTAAGCATAATGCTAGAACCTTTATCTGGGATGAGCCTTATTTATGGAAACAATGCTCCGATTTAGTAATTAGGAGATGTATCCCAGATAGTGAGTTTAAGCCCATTCTAGACTTTTGTCACAATGAAGCATGTGGGGGACACTTTGGTTCTAGGAGGACAGCCCTTAAGATTTTAGATTGCGGTTTCTTTTGGCCTAGTTTATTTCGCGATGCTCATGCATATTGTGCTGCATGTGATAAGTGCCAGAGATTCGGTAATTTAGGGCCTAGAGATCAAATGCCACAACACTACATATTTAATGTCGAAATTTTTGATGTGTGGGGTATTGATTTTATGGGACCATTTCCTCCCTCCAATGGTTTTACTTATATCTTACTCGCAGTAGATTATGTTTCTAAATGGGTGGAGGCAAAGGCCACCCGTACTAATGATTCGCGAGTTGTTGCAGATTTCCTACGAACTAACATTTTCAGTAGATTTGGAATGCCACGCGTTTTAATCAGCGATGGAGGAAGTCACTTTTGCAACCGCACGGTGGAAGCACTCATGAGGAAGTATGGCGTAAAACACAAGGTTTCCACACCATACCACCCTCAAACCAATGGAATGGCTGAAGTTTCCAACCGTGAAATCAAGAAGATTTTGGAGCGAACCGTCCGCCCAAACCGGAAAGATTGGAGTCAATGCTTAGACGATGCATTGTGGGCTTACAGGACTGCCTACAAGACCCCCATTGGTATGTCCCCTTTCCGATTAATTTATGGGAAGACGTGCCATCTTCCGGTTGAATTGGAGCACAAGGCATGGTGGGCCGTGAAGAAATTCAACATCGATCGAGATGCCGCAGGCTTGCATCGGAAGCTACAACTATGTGAACTAGAAGAAATCAGAAATGATGCTTTCGACAATGCGTGGATTTACAAAGAGAAGACGAAAAAGATCCACGATCAGATGATTCGCGGGAAGAGTTTTGAACCTGGGCAGAAAGTATTGCTTTTCAATTCAAGACTCAAGCTCTTTCCGGGAAAGCTTCGCTCTCGATGGATGGGGCCATTCGTAGTTTCTCAAGTTCTACCTCATGGAGCAGTTCTCATTCGATCTATCGACAAAGGTAGTGAGTTCAAAGTAAATGGCCATCGCTTGAAGCCCTATTTTGAGGCATTTGCGGAGCACACCGTGGAGGAGATGCAACTCCAAGAACCGGCCATTTCAAAAACAAAATGATGCATCACGTCCAAAGCTAACGACGTAAAACGAGCGCTCATTGGGAGGCAACCCAATAGGGAGACAACAGATTTGTTTTCTTCTCCCCTTTTAATTAATTTAATGGCTTTTTGCGTATTAAAATTAAAATTTTCGTAGATCCTATACTCCATTTTTTCATTCTATACTTCTACTTTAGTACATTGAGGGCAATGTAGAGTTTAAGTGTGGGGGAAGGGTTTACAATTTAATTGTGTCTAAATTAGTGTGTTTCAAAGTCTTTAGGATGCCCTTAACTAGTCGATGATGAAAAATGGACCGATACGAACACATATGGCGTATGAATCACATGCATCGAATTCTTGTGCTAATTGACATATTCTATATGTTTTTAACATGTAGTAGATATGAATTGCAAAAACATGGTACAGAAATCGCATGCTTGAATAAGTTTTTAATCATATGAACCCTATGTGAGCTTTTGAGCTATCTGTTCTTAATTCGAGTGAATATACATCCATTTCGTAGCTACTAGCTTATATATGCCTCATTTGATTGCTTGCCATAGATTTTAATGAACTAGAGAATACTAGAACTTACTCATGTCAATTTGCAAAGCTTTTAAGTTGATACATACTTTGATTTTGGAAATGATTAAAGGCATTTAGGATTTTCCACCACATTGCCATATATCCATGTATCCCATTTGTACGCACAAGTTGCGACACCCCTAGATAAACCAATTGAGCCCACGTTAAGCTTTTCTTTTATCACCATATATACCTAAACACTTACCCTAGTATAGAATATCCTTACCTTTGTTCCGGAAACTTGGTGAGAATTTTTCGAAACTAGCACATAAGATTATGGTTTGGTAGGAAAGATTGAAAGAGTTAATGTGAGTAAGGGGAAAGACTTGTCCAAATAAACTTAAAAAGTATGAGATTGCCAAAAAGAAAAGAAAAAATAATATTTGAGAGAATGAAAAGAAAAAAAAATTAGTATCTCTCATGGCAATATGTTGTGTTCTAAAGTAGAAACCAATTGGATTAACGTCCCCCTTATTTGCGGATTTGGAGATTACGATAAATTGAAGGCCCAAAAATAGAACAAAATATGGCCTTTGTCCTGTCCGAAAAGCTTAAAGGGTAGATTAGCTTGAAGTATACATGGTAACATACAAATGGAGATGGAGGACTAATATGGTGCTAGACTAAGTCGTTGGAACGTTTTTATCATCACATATCTAAATTTCGAATGCCTTAGCCTTAACCCCATTACAACCTCACTAAAAGTCCTTTATGATCCTTAAAATGAGTAGCTTTCAATTAGTAGAGTAAGTTGCATGAGTAAGCTTATGGTTTTGGTTCATTTGTGCAAGTAATCAAACTTTATTCATGTGGTTTTCATTTCAATTCATATACACTTTAAGTGAACCATTTTCATGAGTGAAAAATATGATGAGTGCATCCTTGTGAGTTGATTAAACCTTTATTCAAAGCATGCACAGCTATAACATAACCATTGTTTTCTCTATGTCTTACTTGTTCATTACATAAATTATATCGCAATTATCTCTTGAATTCGTTGAGCATACACGTTGAAATTCATGTGAGCCATCGCCATATACTTATGCAAATTCTGAGACAAATTTTAGCTAAGGGCTTAGTTGTTCTTTCTTTTGTTTTAAATTCTTAGAGAGTCTTAGTTTAACTTAATGTTTGCTAAGGGACTAGCAAAGTCTAAGTGTAGGGGAATTTGATATACGCATTTTATGCTCGTTTCTTAACGCATTTCCTTTACGTTTAGCAATGTTATTATCTTAGTTTTTATGTTTTCCTTATTTAATTTGTTATTTTGAAGATATTTACGGTGGAGATTAATAACGACGCAATTCGGAGGAATTTCGGCGATTTTGCGATTTTTGCGATTTTGGACCTCCGAAAATGGGCCGGCCCAAAAAGCAAATTATGGGCCGATTTCTCAAAGTTTATTTCGGCCCATTAACCAGCCCAAACTCATTCATTTCGTTAAGGATGCCCTTTGGGGAAGTTGAAAAGTCAAGCTTATCAAGCTAATCATCACAAATGGTGACTCTTGCTTAGGGTTAATAAATGATCATCACAAAAGGTGACTCACCTTGGTGACTCTTGCTTGCATTAAATGAAAAGATGACTTGCCATGGTGACTCTTGCTTTGGGCTTGTAAATGATGATCACACATGGTGACTTGCATGGTGACTTGCCATATTGATCATTGCTTGCATTTAATGGAAGGAGGCAAGGTGGAAGAGAGAAGGCAAACATCCTTGCCTATAAATACCAAGGGAGGCTGAACCATTCAAAAGATCACTCATTTTACTAAGCCAAAGCTCTACACAAATACTCCTCCACCATTAAACACTTGAAGGTTCACACAAAGCCGAAGCATCCATCTCCTCCATTCCAAGCCGAAGCATCTCCTCCTCCATTCCAAACCGAAGCATCCATCTCCTCCTCCAAGCCGAAGCTATCATCCTCCATCCCTCACAATACGCTAAGTCCCTTGTGAAGGAAAGCCATCTCCACCGTAGTTCATCAAGCACTCAAGACAAAAAGTGTAACCATGATCTTCACTTTCATTTCTTTAGCTTTGTATTTGAATCTTTTGATGTATTGGAATAACAAGTTTAGATTTGTGTATCAAATGAAGAACAAGTTTAGATTTGTGTTTTATGTGTTTAAACAGATTTGTAATATGCATGTGTTTATGATTTCTAGCCTTTTATGCATGTTTGATACAATCTTAAAGCTTCGAATGCATGTGTTAGAAAATACGCTAAGTCCCTCTCTTTCGCATGTTTCGATGATCGTATGTTGTTTAGGATGTTTATACGCTAAGTTGCATTCCTACTCAATTATTAAGCATGTGTATTTAGTTAGAAGTTATGAATTTCGTAACTTACAAAAAGGTTTGATGCATGAAAAGGGTAGGCTAATAAGATGAGATGATCACATGTAATTAGTAGTGTAACTTCTTATTTTTAGCAAGCATAATTAGACTTTAAGTTTCTTGATTGTTGAAACTTGTCTATGAGTAAAACATGTTAGATGCCTAAGAGTTTTAGTTGTGTTTGCATGTTATGTACTTTAATTTCGTAGATTAAACAACCAACTTCCAATCCCCCCAAACATTTACATTTCCGCTTATTAACGAAACCATGCATGCGCCCTTAATTCCCCGGATAAAGAACGATCCCTACTCGCCAATATTATAAATGACAAAAGAAGGGTTTAAATTGCAATGCGCGTAATCGATGTTTTTAGGTCGACTTTGTGTTATCGTGAAAGCATGTTTTGCTCGTATCATTCGTCATCTCAATCCTTCACCAACCCGGATTACGACAAGATGTTGTCGCAACTTTCGGCCTCCACTCAGGTTCTCCTCGAAGGACAATCGAAGACAAAGGAGACACTCGACTCTCATGGCCGCGACATCACAGAAGTGAAGAAGCAGCTTGGCCAACTTGTTGATTTCATGGGTAAAATCAATGAAACCGGTCGGCTTCCACCTCAACCCACTCCTAATCAAAGAAACGTGAATGCTATTGTCACAAGGAGTGGGAAGATACTTGAAGAACCAAAGACCAAGCGATCTCATCTCGATGAAGTCACCATCGAGGACATCACCAACGAAGACGAGGATGACATCGATCCGGCAGCTCAAGAGGCCGAGAAAAAGAAGGTGACGCCTAATGTCACCAAGGCACAATCCCCTCCACAACCCACCCCAATCAAAGGTAAAAGCCCTATTCCTTCAAATACGGTAATTACTAATTCTCCGTTTGTTGTTGCACCTTTCCCTAGCAGATTGTTAAAATCGAAGAAGAAGGATGCCCAATATGAAGATATTTTGGACATCTTCCGAAAGGTGCAAGTGAATTTGCCCTTGATCGAGTGCATAAAACAAGTGCCAATATACGCAAAGTTTCTCAAAGAATTATGCACACAGAGGAGGCAAACTCGAGAGAAGGAGGTTGTGAAGGTGAACGCAACCGTTTCGGCGGTTTTGCAGCGTCGGCTACCCCCAAAACTGAAGGACCCAGGGAGTTTTGCAGTTCCCTGCGTAATCGGTGACAACCACTTCGAAGATGTGATGCTTGATCTCGGAGCCTCCATCAACGTCATGCCTTACTATCTTTACGAATCGATGGAGCTTGGAGATCTCAAGCAAGATGGTGTTGTCATCCAATTAGCCGATCGCACACACAAGTATCCGAGGGGATACGTAGAAGACGTGCTCGTGCAAGTCAACAACATAATATTCCCAGCCGATTTCTATATAGTTGACATGGAAGAGAGTCCACTGAACACCACACCGCTACTGCTTGGGCGACTTTTCATGCGGACTGCGAGAACGAAGATCGATGTATTTCAAGGCACTTTCTCCATGGAGATTGATGGAGAAAGAATCGAGTTCAACATCCTGGACGGGATGAAGTTTCCAATGTCAAGCGTGGCTGCCATTTCGACATACGATCCCGTGGATACCTTAGCACAAGGCTACCTCGACACCATCAATGAGGATGAACTCGACATGGCCATTCAACTCAGGCATGACGCCCTTCTCGAGGCCTTACAAGAGCTTGAACCTCGAATTCAAGATATGGCCATGGCCCTAAATGCCGCACCACGAAAAGTAAGTTTTTCTCCTCCTTTACCAATTACTTTTGGTACTAATAAAATGGTTCCTTCCATCGTAGAAGCTCCAGTTTTAGAACTCAAGCTACTACTGGACCATCTGAAGTATGCATACTTGGGCGAGAATGAAACTTTACCGGTCATTATTTCGTCCGCGCTAGAAGAGGAGCAGGAGGAGAAGCTCGTGAGTGTGCTCAAGAGGTACAAAACCGTAATAGGCTGGACGCTTGCGGACATCAAGGGAATAAATCCAGCAACCTGTGTGCATAGGATTTTCCTTGAAGAAGGCACCAAGCCTTCGCGGGAAGCGCAACGTCGGCTCCACCCTCCGATGATGGAGGTGGTAAAAAAGGAGGTAATTAAACTCATGGACTGTGGAGTTATTTACCCTATTTCTGATAGCCGTTGGGTTTCCCCTATGCAGGTAGTACCCAAGAAATCGGGAATCACCGTCGTCGAGAATCTGGAAAATGAACTTGTGCCACAAAGGACGATCACTGGACACCGAGTGTGCATTGATTACCGGAGGCTCAACGCCGCAACCCGCAAGGATCATTTTCCATTACCATTCATCGACCAAATGCTGGAAAGATTAGCCGGCCATGCATTTTATTGTTTTCTCGACGGATACTCCAGCTACAACCAAATTAGCATTGCGGAGGAAGATCAAGAAAAGACAACGTTCACATGCCCTTTCGGAACGTTTGCATATCGCCGAATGCCATTTGGACTGTGTAATGCACCAGGTACATTTCAACGTTGCATGCTCTCAATTTTCTCCGAATACATTGAAAAAATTATTGAAGTATTCATGGACGACTTTAGTGTATTTGGGAGTGATTTCGATGCATGCTTAAACAATTTAGAAACTATTTTACAAAGATGCGTTGAAACGAATTTGGTGCTTAATTGGGAGAAGTGTCATTTCATGGTTACGCAAGGGATCGTGTTAGGTCATATTATTTCTGAAAAAGGGTTAGAAGTTGATAAATCTAAAGTAGATCTTGTGCGTCACTTACCCTCTCCAACTTCGGTTAGAGAGATTCGTTCTTTTCTTGGACACGCAGGATTTTATCGTAGGTTTATCAAAGACTTTTCCCACATCACGCGCCCGTTGTGTAAATTGCTGCAAAAGGAGACCCCGTTCGTATTTGACGAGGAATGCAACGCTGCCTTCAACAAGTTGAAGGAACTTCTTACAAGCGCTCCTATTTTATGCAGCCCTGATTGGTCTCTGCCATTTGAACTCATGTGCGACGCCTCGGATTATGCCGTAGGAGCCGTCTTGAGTCAGCGGAAGGACAAGAAGCCTTGCGTAATCTATTACGCCTCTCGGACGCTTGATGAAGCGCAAAGAAATTATACCACCACCGAGAAGGAGTTTTTTGCAGTGGTTTTTGCTTTAGATAAATTTCGGTCTTATTTACTTCAAACTAAACTAACTGTGTATACTGATCATGCAGCTTTGAAGTATCTAATGCTAAAGAAGGACGCAAAACCACGGCTTATAAGATGGATACTTCTACTCCAAGAATTCAACGTCGAAATCAAGGATAAGAAGGGAGTAGAAAATGTTGTCGCTGACCACCTATCACGCTTGATCGGTGAGAATGAGGCTGTTGAAATTGAGGACACTTTTCCGGATGAAAAACTCTTCGGATTTGAGGTAACTGTTCCGGAAACTCCATGGTATGCAGATATCGTAAATTACTTAGTTACCGGTGAGTTTCCGTCTACCATGCATAAATTTCAACGTGACAAACTTAAGCATAATGCTAGAACCTTTATCTGGGATGAGCCTTATTTATGGAAACAATGCTCCGATTTAGTAATTAGGAGATGTATCCCGGATAGTGAATTTAAGCCTATTCTAGACTTTTGTCACAATGAAGCATGTGGGGGACATTTTGGTTCAAGGAGGACAGCCCTTAAGATTTTAGATTGCGGTTTCTTTTGGCCTAGTTTATTTCGCGATGCACATGCATATTGTGCTGCATGTGATAAGTGCCAGAGATTCGGTAATTTAGGGCCTAGAGATCAAATGCCACAACACTACATATTTAATGTCGAAATTTTTGATGTGTGGGGTATTGATTTTATGGGACCATTTCCTCCCTCCAATGGTTTTACTTATATCTTACTCGCAGTAGATTATGTTTCTAAATGGGTGGAGGCAAAGGCCACCCGTACTAATGATTCGCGAGTTGTTGCAGATTTCCTACGAACTAACATTTCAGTAGATTTGGAATGCCACGCGTTCTAATTAGCGATGGAGGAAGTCACTTTTGCAACCGCACGGTGGAAGCACTGATGAGGAAGTATGGCGTAAAACACAAGGTTTCCACACCAGACCACCCTCAAACAAATGGAATGGCTGAAGTTTCCAACTGTGAGATCAAGAAGATTTTGGAGTGAACCGTCCGCCCAAACCGGAAAGATTGGAGTCAATGCTTAGACGATGCATTGTGGGCTTACAGGACTGCCTACAAGACCCCCATTGGTATGTCACATTTCCGATTAATTTATGGGAAGACGTGCCATCTTCCGGTTGAATTGGAGCACAAGGCATGGTGGGTCGTGAAGAAATTCAACATCGATCGAGATGCAGCAGGTTTGCATCGGAAGCTACAACTTTGTGAACTTGAAGAAATCAGAAATGATGCTTTCGACAATGCGTGGATTTACAAAGAGAAGACGAAAAAGATCCATGATCAGATGATTCGCGGGAAGAGTTTTGAAGTTGGGCAGAAAGTATTGCTTTTCAATTCAAGACTTAAGCTCTTTCCGGGAAAGCTTCGCTCTCGATGGATGGGGCCATTCATAGTTTCTCAAGTTCTGCCTCATGGAGCAGTTCTCATTCGATCAATCGACAAAGGCAGTGAGTTCAAAGTAAATGGCCATCGCTTGAAGCCCTATTTTGAGACATTTGCGGAGCATACCGTGGAGGAGATGCAACTCCAAGAACCGGCCATTTCAAAAACAAAATGATGCATCACGTCCAAAGCTAACGACGTAAAACAAGCGCTCATTGGGAGGCAACCCAATAGGGAGACAACAGATTTGTTTTCTTCTCCCCTTTTAATTAATTTAATGGCTTTTTGCGTATTAGAATTAAAATTTTCGTAGACCCTATACTCCATTTTTAAATTCTATACTTCTACTTTAGTACATTGAGGGCAATGTAGAGTTTAAGTGTGGGGGAAGGGTTTACAATTTAATTGTGTCTAAATTAGTGTTTTTCAGAGTCTTTAGGACGCCCTTAACTAGTCGATGATGAAATTAGATCAACACGAACACATATGACGTATGAATCACATGCATCGAATTCTTGTGCTAATTGAGATATTCTATATGTTTTTAACATGTAGTAGATATGAATTGCAAAACATGGTACAGAAATCGCATGCTTGAATAAGTTTTTAATCATATGAACCCTATGTGAGCTTTTGAGCTATCTGTTCTTTATTTGAGTGAATGTACATCCATTTCGTAGCTACTAGCTTATATATGCCTCATTTGATTGCTTGCCATAGATTTTAATGAATTAGAGAATGCTAGAACTTACTCATGTCAATTTGCAAAGCTTTTAAGTTGATACATACTTTGATTTCGGAAATGATTAAAGGCATTTAGGATTTTCCACCACATTGCCATATATCCATGTATCCCATTTGTACGCACAAGTTGCGACACCCCTAGATAAACCAATTGAGCCCACGTTAAGCTTTTCTTTCATCACCATATATACCTAAACACTTACCCTAGTATAGAATATCCTTACCCTTGTTCCGGAAACTTGGTGAGAATTTTTCGAAACTAGCACATAAGATTATGGTTGGTAGGAAAGATTAAAAGAGTTAATGTGAGTAAGTGGAAAGACTTGTCCAAATAGCTAAAAAAGTATGAGATTGCCAAAAAGAAAAGAAAAAAAAAATTATATTTGAGAGAATGAAAAGAAAAAAAATTATTATTATCTCTCATGGCAATATGTTGTGTTCTAAAGTAGAAACCAATTGGATTAACGTTCCCCTTATTTTGCGGATTTGGAGATTACGACAAATTGAAGGCCCAAAAATAGAACAAAACATGGCCTTTGTCCTGTCCGAAAAGCTCAAAGGGTAGCTTAGATTGAAGTATACATGGTAACTTTTCAGTGGAA
Source organism: Geum urbanum (assembly GCA_946800695.1). Classification (NCBI taxonomy): domain Eukaryota; kingdom Viridiplantae; phylum Streptophyta; class Magnoliopsida; order Rosales; family Rosaceae; genus Geum; species Geum urbanum. The sequence continues at coordinate 18,203,265 of OX327008.1, read as the reverse complement.
ATGGAGGACGAATTTGGTGCTAGACTAAGTCGTTGGAACGTTTTTATCACCACATATCTAAATTTCGAATGCCTTAGCCTTAACCCCATTACAACCTCACTAAAAGTCATTTATGATCCTTAAAATGAGTAGCTTTCAATTAGTAGAGTAAGTTGCATGAGTAAGCTTATGGTTTTGGTTCATTTGTGCAAGTAATTAACTCCATTCATGAGGTTTTCGTTTAAATTTATATACACTTTAAGTGAACCCTTATCATGAGTGAAAAATATGATGAGTGCATCTTTGTGAGTTGATTAAACCTTTATTCAAAGCATGCACAGCTATAACATAACCATTGTTTTCTCTATGTCTTACTTGTTCATTACATAATTATATCGCAATTATCTCTTGAATTCGTTGAGCATCCAAGTTGAAAATCATGTGAGACATCGCCATATACTTATGAAAATTCTGAGACAAATTTTAGCTAAGGGCTTAGTTATGTTCTTTGATTTAAATTTGTAGAAGAGTCTTAGTCTAACTTAGTGTTTGCCAAGGGACTAGCAAAGTCTAAGTGTGGGGGAATTTGATATACGCATTTTATGCTCGTTTCTTAACGCATTTCCCTTTACGTTTAGCTATGTTATTATCTTAGTTTTTATGTTTTTCTTATTTAAATTGTTATTTTGAAGATATTTACGGTGGAGATTAATAACGACGCAATTCGGAGGAATTTCGGCGATTTTGCGATTTTTGCGATTTCGGACCACCGGAAATGGGCCGGACCAAAAAGCAAATTATGGGCCGATTTCTCAACTCTTGTGTCGGCCCATTATCAAGCCCATGACCATTCAATTCGGCTAGGATTCACTTTGGGGAAGAGGAAAAGTCAACAATATCAAGCTTTGTGACTCATTTTAGTGACTAAGCTTTGTGATCATCACAAAAGATGACTTGCCATGTGACTTGCCATGGTGACTCTTGCTTAGGGTTTATAAATGGTGACTTGCATGGTGACTCTTGCTTAGGGTTCACAAATGATGATCACAAAAGGTGACTAAGGGAGTGACTTGCCATATTGATCATTACTTGCATTAAATGGAGGGAGGCAAGGTGGAAGAGAGAAGGCAACATCCCTTGCCTATATAAGAGAGGAGGCTGGCCATATATTATGCATCTCTAATTTTACAAGCCAAAGCTCTACACAAATACTCTTCCTCCATAAACACTTCAAGGTTCTCTTACAAGCCAAAGCATCCATCCTCCATTTACAAGCCGAAGCATCCATTTCCACAAAGCCGAAGCATCCTTCAAGCCTTCACAATACGCTAAGTCCCTTGTGAAGGAAAGCCATCTCCACGAAGATCATCAAGCATTCAAGACAAAAAGTGTAACCATGATCTTCACTTTCATAGCTTTTGCTTTGTATTTGAATCTTTTGATGTATTGGAATACTTTTATGTATTTAATAAAGAACAAGTTTAGATTTGTGTTATATGTTCTTAAACCGATTTGTAAATTGCATGTGTTTATGATTTCTAGCTTTTTATGCATGTTTAATACAATCTTAAAGCTTCGAAAGCATGTGGTAGAAAATACGCTAAGTCACTCTCTTTCGCATGTTTCGATGATCGTATGTTGTTTAGGATGTTTATACGCTAAGTTGCATTCCTACTCAATTATCAAGCATGTATATTTAGTTAGAAGTTATGAATTTCGTAACTTACAAAAGGTTTGATGCATGAAAAAGGGTAAGGTTAATGAGATGAGATGATCACTTGTAATTAGTAGTGTAACTTCTTATTTTTAGTAAGCATGATTAGACTTTGAAGTTTCTTGATTGTTAAAACTTGTCTATGAGTAAAACATGTTAGATGCCTAAGAGTTTTAGTTGTGTTTGCATGTTTTTGCACTTTAATTTAGTATGACATTTAATCAACCCAATTTCCAATCCCCCCCCCTCGAACATTTAAATTTCCGCTTATTAAACGAAACCATGCATGCACCCTTAATTCCCCGGATAAAGAACGATCCCTACTCGCCAATATTATAAATGACAAAAGAAGGGTTTAAATTGCAATGCGCGTAATCTATATTTTTAGGGTCTACTTTGTGTTAACGTTAAATGCATGTTTTGCGCGTATCACTAACCTCGTTTACCAACGAGCATTGTCGATGAGAACCTTGCATTCTCGAATAATGTGCTTCCCGAAATAATGATGAGCTTTAATAAAATTTTAAATTCTAATTCTTGAATCATTTTATAGTCGCAACATATTCCTCAAACGTTACGCGACTCTCGGTCAAATTGACAATCGATTCAACTAATTATAAATATTATAAAATAATTTAATTAATATCTGATTTACCACACGACTTATTCATCAATGTCCAAATATATTCAATAACCTCTTAATTAAATTCAGTACGTCATAACGAGTAAAAAAAACGTAAAATTTATGCCAAAATTCCCTTCGCCAGAGCGCTGCCATTGAACATCGCCAGCGGAGACAATAATAAATTTTTTCAACGCTCCGAGACTGATCCTATGCAAAATCAACCAAACAACAATATGACGACCCGAATCAGAATTAGCACGTTAACTGGCTTAATCCGCGAGTTTACTACTAATCACAGTTTATCGTAATTAATTAAATTGGCGGTTTGGTTCACGACTTAATTATTGGACGAGAATTTAAATTGAGTCTCTTCACTGATACGCGCAAAACATGCATTTAATGTTAACACAAAGTAGACACTAAAAACATTGTCCACACGTAGTGCAATTTAAAACCCTTATTTTGTCCTTATAATATTGGCGAGTAGGGATCGTTCTATCCGGGGAATTAAAGGGCGCATGCATGGTTTCGTTAAAGCAGAAATCTAAAGGTTTGGGGGGGGGATTGGAAATTGGTTAATTAATCTACGAAATTAAAGTACAAAAACATGCAAACACAACAAGAACTCCTAGACTTCTAACATGTTTTACTCATAGACAAGTTTAACAATCAAGAACCCTTAAAGTCTAATTATGCTTACTAAAAATAAGAAGTTACACTACTAATTACAAGTGATCATCTCATCTTATTAACCTTACTCTTTTTCATGCCTAAATACTCTAAGTAAGCTGCGAAATTTATAACTTCCAACTAAATATACATGCTTGATATTTGAGTAGGAATGCAACTTAGCGTCTAAACACCCTAAACAAAGTACGATCATCAAAACATGCGAAAGAGAGGGACTTAGCGTATTATCTAACACATGCTTTCGAAGCTTTAAGATTGTATCAAACATGCATAAAAGGCTTGAAATCATAAACACATGCAATTTACGAAAAGGCTTAAGAACATATAACTCAAATCCAAACTTGTTCTTCATTAAATACATCAAAGTGATCCAATACAAAGCAAAAGACAAGAGATTGAAGATCATGGTTACACTTTTTGTCTTGAATTCTTGATGACTTCTTGAAGGTGGTTCTCATTCATAAGGGACTTAGCGTATTGTGAATGATCCGATGGCTTCGGAGGCTGGAATGCTTCGGCTTGGAGAGGATCCTTGAAGTGTTTATGGAGGAGAGGTATTTGTGTAGAGGTTTGGCTTGTAAAATGGGAGATGATCTGTTTTATGGCTGGCCTCCCTCTTATATATAGGCAAAGGAATTGCTCACTCTCTCTTCCACCTTGCCTCTTTCATTAAATGCTAGTAATAATCACCAAGGCAGGTCACTCCCCTAGTCATCACTTGTGATCATCACAAACAAGAGTCATCAAGCCTTGTCACCCTTTGTGATGATCACAAAGCAAGAGTCACCAAGCCTAGTCACAAAGCTTGACAACTTTGACTTTTCCTCTTCCCCAAGTTGCTTCCATGCCAAAATTAATGGGCTTGGGCTGGTTTTTGGGCCGAAACAAACTTTGAGAAATGGGCCCAAAAAATGCTTTTTGGGCCGGCCCATTCCCGGTGGTCCAAAATCGCAAAATCGCCGAAATTCCTCCGAATTGCGCCGTTATTCATCTCCACCGTAAATAACCTCAAAATAACAAACTAAATAAGAAAAACATAAAAACTAAGATTATAACATAGCTAAACGTAAAGGGAAATGCTTTAAGAATCGAGCATAAAATGCGTATATCAAATTCCCCCACACTTAGACTTTGCTAGTCCCTTAGCAAACACTAAGTTAAACTAAGACTCTCTACGAATTTAAAACAAAAGAAAGAACACAACTAAGCCCTTAGCTAAAATTTGTCTCAGAATTTTAAGTGTATGGCGATGGCTCACATGATTTTCAACTTTGTATGCTTAACGAATTCAAGAGATAATTGCGATATAATTATGTAATGAACAAGTAAGACATAGAGAAAACAATGGTTATGTTATAGCTGTGCATGCTTTGAATAAAGGTTTAATCAGCTCACAAGGATGCACTCAACATATTTTTCACTCATGAAAAGGGTTCACTTAAAGTGTATATGAATTTAAACAAAAAACCTCATGAATGGAGTTAATTACTTGCACAAATGAACCAAAACCATAAGCTTACTCATGCAACTTACTCTACTAATTGAAAGCTACTCATTTTAAGGATCATAAAGGACTTTTAGTGAGGTTGTAATGGGGTTAAGGCTAAGGCATTGGAAATTTAGATATGTGGTGATAAAAACGTTCCAACGACTTAGTCTAGCACCAAATTCGTCCTCCATCTCCACTCGAATGTTACCATGTATACTTCAATCTAAACTACCCTTTTGAGCTTTTCGGACAGGACAAAGGCCATATTTGTTCTATTTTTGGGCCTTCAATTTGTCGTAATCTCCAAATCCGCAAATAAGGGGGACATTAATCCAAAGGGTTTATATTTAGAACACAACACATTGCCATGAGAGATATATAATTTTTTTCTTTTCATTCTCTCAAATATATATATTTTCTTTTCTTTTCTTTTTGGCAATCTAATACTTTTTTAGTTATTTGGACAAGTCTTTCCCCTTACTCACATTAACTCTTTCAATCTTTCTTACCAAACCATCATATTATGTGCTAGTTTCGAAAAATTCTCACCAAGTTTCCGGAACAAAGGTAAGGATATTCTATACTAGGGTAAGTGTTTAGGTAAATATGGTGATGAAAGAAAAGCTTAACGTGGGCTCAATTGGTTTATCTAGGGGTGTCGCAACTTATGCGTACAAATGGGATACATGGATATTTGGCGACGTGGTGGAAAATCCTAAATGCCTTTAATCATTTCCAAAATCAAAGTATGTATCAACTTAAAAGCTTTGCAAATTGACATGAGTAAGTTCTAGCATTCTCTAGTTCATTAAAATCTATGGCAAGCAAGCAAATGAGGCATATATAAGCTAGTAGCTATGAAATGGATATATATTCAATCAAATAAAGAACAGATAGCTCAAAAGCTCACATAGGGTTCATATGATTAAAAACTTATTCAAGCATGCGATTTCTGTACCATGTTTTGCAATTCATATCTACTACATGTTAAAAACATATAGAATATTTCAATTAGCACAAGAATTCGATGCATGTGATTCATACGCCATATGTGTTCGTATTGGTCCAATTTCATCATTGACTAGTTAAGGGCATCCTAAAGACTCTGAAAAACACTAATTTTGACACAATTAAATTGTAAACCCTTCCCCCACACTTAAATTCTACATTGCCCTCAATGTACTGAAGTAAAAGTATAGAATTTAAACATGGAGTATAGGATCTACGAAAATTCTGATTTAAAATGCAAAAGCCATTAAATTAATTAAAAGGAGGAGAAGAAAACAAATATGTTGTCGTCTTCTCCATTGCGTTGCCTCCCAATGAGCGCTCATTTTACGTCTATAGCTTAAACGTGATGCATCATTTTGCTTTCGAGATGGCCGGTTCTTGGAGTTGCATCTCCTCCACGTTATGCTCCGCAAATGCCTCAAAATAGGGCTTCAAGCGATGGCCATTTACTTTGAACTCACTGCCCTTGTCTATTGATTGAATGAGAACTGCTCCATGAGGCATAATTTGAGCAACTATGAATGGCCCCATCCATCGAGAGCGAAGCTTTCCCGGAAAGAGCTTAAGTCTAGAATTGAAAAGCAATACTTTCTGCCCAACTTCAAAACTCTTCCCGCGAATCATCTTATCATGAATCTTTTTCGTCTTCTCTTTGTAAATCTACGCATTGTCGAAAGCATCATTTCTGATCTCTTCAAGTTCACAAAGTTGTAGCTTCCGATGCAAACCTGCTGCATCTCGATCGATGTTGAATTTCTTCACAGCCCACCATGCCTTGTGCTCCAATTCAACTGGAAGATGGCACATTTTCCCATAAATTAATCGGAAAGGTGACATACCAATGGGGGTCTTGTAGGCAGTCCTGTAAGCCCACAATGCATCATCTAAGCACTGACTCCAATCTTTCCGGTTTGGGCAGACGGTTCGTTCCAAAATCTTCTTTATCTCACGGTTGGAAACTTCAGCCATTCCATTTGTTTGAGGGTGGTATGGTGTGGAAACCTTGTGTTTTACGCCATACTTCCTCATCAATGCTTCCACCGTGCGGTTGCAAAAATGACTTCCTCCATCGCTAATTAGAACTCGTGGCATTCCAAATCTACTAAAAATGTTAGTTCGTAGGAAATCTGCAACAACTCGCGAATCATTAGTACGGGTGGCCTTTGCCTCCACCCATTTTGAAACATAATCTACTGCGAGTAAAATATACGTATAACCATTGGAGGGAGGAAATGGTCCCATAAAATCAATACCCCACACATCAAAAATCTCGACATTAAATATGTAGTGTTGTGGCATCTGATCTCTAGGTCCTAAATTACCAAATCTCTGGCACTTATCACATGTAGCACAAAATGCATGAGCATCGCGAAATAAATTAGGCCAAAAGAAACCACAATCTAAAATCTTAAGGGCAGTCCTCCTCGAACCAAAATGTCCCCCACATGCTTCATTGTGACAAAAGTCTAGAATAGGCTTAAATTCACTATCTGGGATACATCTCCTAATCACTAAATCGGAGCATTGTTTCCATAAATAAGGCTCATCCCAGATAAAAGTTCTAGCATTATGTTTAAGTTTGTCACGCTGAAATTTATGCATGGTAGATGGAAACTCACCGGTAACTAAGTAATTAACGATATCTGCATACCATGGAGTTTCCGAAACAGTTACCTCAATTCCGAAGAGTTTTTCATCCGGAAAAGTTTCCTCAATTTCAACAGTCTCATTCTCACCTATCAAGCGTGATAGGTGGTCAGCGACAACATTTTCTACTCCCTTCTTATCCTTGATTTCGATGTTGAATTCTTAGAGTAGAAGTATCCATCTAATAAGCCTTTCTTTTGCGTCATTTTTCAGCATTAAGTACTTCAAAGCTGCATGATCAGTATACACAGTTACTTTAGTTTGCAGTAAATAAGACCGAAATTTATCTAAAGCAAAAACCACTGCAAGAAACTCCTTCTCGGTGGTGGTATAATTTCTTTGAGATTCATCAAGTGTCCGAGAGGCGTAATAAATTACATAAGGCTTCTTGTCCTTCCGCTGACCCAAAACAGCTCCTACGGCATAATCCGAGGCGTCACACATGAGTTCAAATGGTAGAGACCAATCAGGGCTGCTCAAAACAGGAGCGCTCGTGAGAAGTTCCTTCAACTTGTTGAAGGCAGCATTGCATTCCTCGTCAAATACGAACGGAGTCTCCTTTTGCAGCAATTTACACAACGGGCGAGAGATGTGGGAAAAATCTTTGATAAACCTTCGATAAAATCCTGCGTGTCCAAGAAAAGAACGTGTCTCTCTAACCAAAGTTGGAGAGGGTAAGTGACGCACAAGATCTACTTTGGATTTATCAACTTCTAATCCTTTTTCAGAAATAATATGACCTAACACGATCCCTTGTGTAACCATGAAATGGCACTTCTCCCAATTAAGCACCAAGTTGGTTTCAACGCATCTTTGTAAAATAGTTTCTAAATTGTTTAAACATGCATCGAAATCATTCCCAAATACACTAAAATCGTCCATGAATACTTCAATAATTTTTTCAATGTAATCGGAAAAAATTGAGAGCATGCAGCGTTGAAATGTACCTGGTGCATTACATAATCCAAATGGCATTCGGCGGTATGCAAACGTTCCGAAAGGGCATGTGAACGTTGTCTTTTCTTGATCTTCCTCCGCAATGTTAATTTGGTTGTAGCCGGAGTATCCGTCGAGAAAACAGTAAAATGCATGGCCGGCTAACCTTTCCAGCATTTGATCTATGAACGGTAATGGAAAATGATCCTTGCGAGTTGCGGCGTTGAGCCTCCTGTAATCAATGCACACATGGTGTCCAGTGATTGTCCTTTGTGGCACGAGTTCATTCTCTATATTTTCGACGACGGTGATTCCAGATTTCTTAGGTACAACCTGCACAGGGGAAACCCAACGGCTATCAGAAATATGGTAAATAACTCCACAGTCCATGAGTTTAATTACCTCCTTTTTTACCACCTCCATCATGGGAGGGTGGAGCAACCGTTGTGCTTCCCTTGTAGGCTTGGTGCCTTCTTCTAGGAAAATCCGATGCACACATGTTGCTGGATTAATTCCCTTTATATCCGCAAGCGTCCAACCTATTGCGGTTTTGTACCTCTTGAGTACACTCACGAGTTTCTCCTCCTGCTCCTCCTCTAACGCAGACGAAATAATTACCGGCAAGGTTTCATGCTCGCCCAAGTACGCATACTTTAGATGATCCGGTAATAGCTTGAGTTCTAAAACTGGAGCTTCTACGATGGAGGGAACAATTTTGTTAATACCAAAAGTAATTGGTAATGGGGGAGAAAAACTTACTTTTCGTGGTGCGTTAGTTAGAACCATGGCCATTTCTTGAATGCGAGGCTTAAGCTCTATTAAGGCCTCGAAAAGGGCGTTATCCCCGAGTTGGATGGCCATGTCGAGTTCATCATCATTGATGGTGTCAAGGTGGCCTTGTGCTAAGGTATCGACGAGATCATATGTTGAGATGGAAGCCACACTTGACATCAGAAATTTCATCCCGTCTAATATGTTGAACTCGATTGTTTCTCCATCAATCTCCATGGAGAAAGTTCCCTGATAAACATCTATCTTCGTTCTTGTAGTCCGCATAAAGGGTCGTCCAAGAAGCAATGGCGTGGTGTTCAAAGGACTCTCCTCCATGTCAACGATATAAAAATCCGCTGGAAAAATCAGGTTGTTGACTTGTACAAGAACGTCTTCTACGTATCCCCTTGGATATTTGTGTGTACGATCGGCTAGTTGGATGACAACACCGTCTTGCTTGAGATCCCCAAGCTCCATCGACTTGTAGAGGTAGTAAGGCATGACGTTGATGGAGGCTCCAAGATCAAGCATTACGTCTTCGAAGTGTTTGTCACCAATTACGCAGGGAACTGCAAAACTCCCTGGATCCTTCATTTTTGGGGGTAGCCGTCGTTGCAAAACCGCCGAAATGGTTGCATTCACCTTCACAACCTCCTTCTCTCGTGTTTGCCTCCTCTGTGTGCATAATTCTTTTAGAAACTTCGCGTATATTGGCACTTGTTTTATGCACTCGATCAAGGGCAAATTCACTTGCACCTTTCGAAAGATGTCCAAGATATCTTCATATTGATCATCTTTCTTCTTTGATTTTAATAATCTGCTTGGGAAAGGTGCAACAGCAAACGGAGAATTAGTAATAACCGTATTTGAAGGAATAGGGCTTTTACCTTTGATTGGGGTGGGTTGTGGAAGGGATTGTGCCTTGGTGACAATAGGCGTTACCTTCTTCTTCTCGGCTTCTTGAGCTGCCAGATCGATCTCATCTTCCTCCTCTTGAGTGATGTCTTCGATAGTTACGTTATCGAGATGAGATCTCTTGGTCTTTGGTTCTTCTAGTATCTTCCCACTCCTTGTGACAATGGCATTCGCATTTCGTTGATTAGGAGTGGTTTGAGGTGGAAGCCGACCAGTTTCTTTGATTTGTCCCATGAAATCAACAAGTTGGCCAAGTTGCTTCTTCACTTCGGTGATGTCTCGGCCATGAGAATCCAATGTCTCCTTGGTCTTCGATTGTCCATCAAGGAGAACTTGTGTGGAGGCTGAAAGTTGTGACAACATCTTGTCATAATCCGGATTTGTGAAGGGTTGAGATGAAGAACCATGCTGCATCGGTGGCCTAGGCTGAAATGGAGGGCATTGGTACCGGAGGATTCAAAGTTCCCTCATTGCTGCTCCATCGAAAGCCTGGATGATCTCGGTTGCCGAAATTGTTGTAGTTGTTGTATCGTTGGCCTCCTTGATATCCACCGATGGCGTTAGCGTGCTCCATTTCGCTAGCTTGCTCTGGCGCTTGAGGGCATTGGTCATTATGGTGACCTTGTACTTGACATATACCACAAACAGGTCCATGAGTTGCTTTGGCCCTTGTCGTTTCGAGCTCTAAAACCTTCTCTAGCATATGAGCTAGTTTGTCGTATTTTTGATCCGCGTCGGTTTTAGAACTAACTTCGCCGACTGCTCTTCTGTTGGACATTCCATACTGTGCATCGTTGTTCGCCCGATTCTCTAGAAGAGTTCTAGCTTCGGTTTCGTTTAAGTCCATGAATGCACCGGTAGCTGCTGCATCGAGCAATTCCCTATCGATCGCCTTGAGACCATCATAAAAGTAATTCATGAGATTGGTCTCAGAAAATCCATGAGATGGGCAGGTGGCACACAAAACTTTGAATCGGTCATAATATTGGCCGAAAGTCTCGTCCGGTTTCTGTGTAATGCCAGTGATTTGCTTCCTTAAGACGGTGATCTTTGAGGCCGGGAAGTACTTCGCCAGGAACATGTCCGCAAGTTGCTTCCATGTGGTAATGTGGTTTGGCGGTAGTTCCATGAGCCAAGACTCGGCCCTGTCGGTTAGGGTGAATGGGAATGCTTTAAGCTTGAAGAGCTCCGTATCAGCATCGGCTGGCTTCATGCTGTTACAAACAAATTGGAATTGTTTGAGATGCTTATTCGGATCTTCATTTGAAAGTCCGTGAAAAATGGGCAGTCGGTGGAGGAAACCACTCTTCAGCTCGATGTCCTTCATGTTTTCCCTCGGTGGTGGAAAAGCAATGCTTGAAGGCCCGCTGCTCCATTCGGTTGAGCAGGTGCGCTGAAGAAGGGATTGTCCTGCATTGGCCATATTGACTTCTTGTGCTTCCGGCTCTGAATTATGATCAGTTGATGAATGTGAAGAATCGGAACCTTCCTCAATAATAGGATAATCCAGCGGTTCTGATTGAGCTCTAAGTCTAGCTATCCTCTCTGCGATTTCCTCAAACTTTGTTTTAGATGGTCCAGCATTCTGATCGGACATTCATTAGCCTGAGCATCCACCAAAGACCAAGTGTTAGTATCAAAAAGAATATGTAATGAATATAGAGATACTAACCAAAAAACGTAAAACATATAAAGAAAGCAAAGCGAAACAAATAACAAATAAAATAGTAAAACTACCGAAACAAACTATAAAAACTCAAAAAGACTTAAAAACTACTAAAACACACAAAATTTATGAAGTTTTAGACACTAAATGTAATTTACTAAGAAATGCAAATGATCTAATCAATTTTAAGGGTTATGCAAATGAATGTAATGAACTAAGACACACGTTTTCTGCAAATTAATACTATATAATGTAAAAGCTAAGAATTTAGTTAGAACATATATAAACATGGTTCAAATGCAAGCAAACAATAATTCACATTGAATTTATGCACAACACATTCTCATTAAATAAAATGCATCAAACAACAATCCTACGTGAAAAATGGAGTGAATGCATAAGAGAAATTGTTAGAACCTGCAAAAAACACACGAGTTACGTGCTTAAAATATGATTGCAAAGAATGACCTCTTCTTCGGTCTTATGCCCCTAACTTCACTTAGGTTAGGGTACTCGGTAGTGAAATCCTAGCATCATAAAGCTTTAGAGAGGTTATGCAAGCTAAATGTAACGTTTTGTTAGTCCTTTACAGATTTTAATGCAAAAAGAAAAACACACAAATTTGACTAAGTATTATTTATTTTCCTTTGGCCCCGATGGTACGTGGTGCAGAGGCTCTCCACTGTGCAATGGGTCTCGTTCATCAAAAGATGAAGTCTGATTCCAAGAGGTGTAAGCATGCATAATCCTATATACCATCTTTTAAAGGATTATGTCGTATTTATTAAGTTCATGTATTGTCCGTATTTATATGCACTTATGATTTACAGAGAGTACTCGAAATGATCATTCGGTAAATTTCTTGGACGTGCGGCCCGCGCGAAAATGTATACTGACTCTCGCTAATTCAGCTTAGTTACGTTTAGAAATGGCAAGTAGGGATAGAGATAACGCGAGAGGTAAGGACTAATATTTAGAACAACCTGAGGCTAACTCGTAAGAGTATATACTCCATTGTTGTTCTTAGAGACACCCCGAGGCTAACCAGTTATGGTATATACTCCAATGGTGTTCTATTGCTTAGATCCGAAACCCGGCACCAATCATAAACCCGCTCACCATATCCAACAATCAGCCAAATTTTTGAGATAGTATACAATCTCAAGTCCTTAGTAAACTCCGCCCACAACCATGAGCCCATAACTTCACTTAGGTTATGGTGTGTGGTGATGAAATCCACACTTCATGAGGGGTTAAGGAGATAAACCAGAAAAAGAGGCACCTCCCTATTCCAAAGAACGAAACTTAATAACCAATACTCGTACTCAATGTAAATCAATTTAAGTGCGTCTACGAATTGAGTGCGCCTAAGATTTAAAAGGAATACACGATTTAGTTATTGAGTAAATCTCTTGTCCGTGCGGCCCGCGCGAAAATGTATACTGAGTCTCGCTAATTCAGCTTAGTTACGTTTAGAAATGGCATGTAGGAATAGAGATAACGCGAGAGGTAAGGACTAATATTTAGAACAACCTGAGGCTAACTCGTAAGAGTATATACTCCATTGTTGTTCTTAGAGACACCCCGAGGCTAACCAGTTATGGTATATACTCCAATGGTGTTCTATTGCTTAGATCCGAAACCCGGCACCAATCATAAACCCACTCACCATATCCAACAATCAGCCAAATTTTTGAGATAGTATATAATCTCAAGTCCTTAGTAAACTCCGCCCACAACCTCATGCCCATAACTTCACTTAGGTTATGGCGTGTGGTGATGAAATCCACACTTCATGAGGGGTTAAGGAGATAAACCAGAAAAAGAGGCACCTCCCTATTCCATAGAGATTTATTTAATAACTAAGTGCTAGTACTCAAATTAAATCAAAGACTATCCTTTAACATGAAAATAAATTATTCAAGTGTAAATACGAAGTGTAAATAAATTCGTATAAGTAAATAAGTAAGAATTGTAAAAATGTATGTAAATTTCAATAAGTATAAACAAGTATGTATCTCGAAAATTATAGACATGCTTTTAATTATATATGTACAACGAAATCATACAAAAACTCTATAATTCCCCGGCAACGGCGCCAAAAATTGATACGCGCAAAACATGCATTTAATGTTAACACAAAGTAGACACTAAAAACATTGTCCACATGTAGTGCAATTTAAAACCCTTATTTTGTCCTTATAATATTGGTGAGTAGGGATCGTTCTATCCGGGGAATTAAAGGGCGCATGCATGGTTTCGTTAAAGCAGAAATCTAAAGGTTTGGGGGGGGGGGATTGGAAATTGGTTAATTAATCTACGAAATTAAAGTACAAAAACATGCAAACACAACAAGAACTCCTAGACTTCTAACATGTTTTACTCATAGACAAGTTTAACAATCAAGAACCCTTAAAGTCTAATTATGCTTACTAAAAATAAGAAGTTACACTACTAATTACAAGTGATCATCTCATCTTATTAACTTTACTCTTTTTCATGCCTAAATACTCTAAGTAAGCTGCGAAATTTATAACTTCCAACTAAATATACATGCTTGATATTTGAGTAGGAATGCAACTTAGCGTCTAAACACCCTAAACAAAGTACGATCATCAAAACATGCGAAAGAGAGGGACTTAGCGTATTATCTAACACATGCTTTCGAAGCTTTAAGATTGTATCAAACATGCATAAAAGGCTTGAAATCATAAACACATGCAATTTACGAAAAGGCTTAAGAACATATAACTCAAATCCAAACTTGTTCTTCATTAAATACATCAAAGTGATCCAATACAAAGCAAAAGACAAGAGATTGAAGATCATGGTTACACTTTTTGTCTTGAATTCTTGATGACTTCTTGAAGGTGGTTCTCATTCACAAGGGACTTAGTGTATTGTGAATGATCCGATGGCTTCGGAGGCTGGAATGCTTCGGCTTGGAGAGGATCCTTGAAGTGTTTATGGAGGAGAGGTATTTGTGTAGAAGTTTGGCTTGTAAAATGGGAGATGATCTGTTTTATGGCTGGCCTCCCTCTTATATATAGGCAAAGGAATTGCTCACTCTCTCTTCCACCTTGCCTCTTTCATTAAATGCTAGTAATAATCACCAAGGTAGGTCACTCCCCTAGTCATCACTTGTGATCATCACAAACAAGAGTCATCAAGCCTTGTCACCCTTTGTGATGATCACAAAGCAAGAGTCACCAAGCCTAGTCACAAAGCTTGACAATTTTGACTTTTCCTCTTCCCCAAGTTGCTTCCATGCCAAATTTAATGGGCTTGGGCTGGTTTTTGGGCCGAAACAAACTTTGAGAAATGGGCCCAAAAAATGCTTTTTGGGCCGGCCCATTCCCGGTGGTCCAAAATCGCAAAAATCGCAAAATCGCTGAAATTCCTCCGAATTGCGCCGTTATTCATCTCTACCGTAAATAACCTCAAAATAACAAACTAAATAAGAAAAACATAAAAACTAAGATTATAACATAGCTAAACGTAAAGGGAAATGCGTTAAGAATCGAGCATAAAATGCGTATATCATTCACGAGAATTGTAATATTCGTGATTTCGAGTTCGTGGGCAGTTTCGAATAATTGTTTCGACAACCGAGGAATATGTTATGAATATTTGAAATCGCGTGATTTCGTCGTGTTTATCCGTTTCAGTTTGAGTTATCCGAATTGTGGATGTGATTCGATTTGGACCACCGATCGTATCGAGCCGCGAGTATAAATATCGGAATACTCGAAAAATTGTCGAAAAATAATGTTTGGAAGTTTGACCGACGTTGACCGCCGTTGACCCGCGTTGACCGAGTCCATTTCGGACCGCCGTTGACTCGCCGTCGGACTTCACGATTCCGGCCACCTCCGGGCTTGATTTTGGTATGGTTAGAATCCTCTCTTGATTCCTATGGTTTAGAACTTGGAATTGTGGAAATTGATTTCGTTTTGAGGGAGAACGAGCTGGGGAAAATCTAGGTATTTCGCCGGAATCGGGTGCGGTGCTCCGGTGACAGTTGAGGTCGGGGGTGTGGGGGGCAAGGTTCCCCTCATCCTTGTGAAGCTTTTGGGTGAAGCAATTTTGCAATTGGTTGAGGTTTTGGAGCTCGCCGGAAAATCACCGGAATCAATGGATTCCGTGACTTTCGAGCCAATTCTGGCCACTGTGGTGGTTGGATGGTGGTGGTCCTATGAGAGAAGTTGTTAGGCTTGTGGGGAGGATCATTTCTGGAAAGTTTCGCCAGATTTGGTCACCGTCGTCGCCGCCGCCGGCGGTGGTGGGAGGCGGAACTCCGGGGAGGTCCGAATTTTTGAGAATTTAGGTGTTTCCGACTCGTTTTCGCGCTCTGAACGCAGTCGTGAGGTTTTTGAGTTGATTTGGTTATCGGATTTTAAGTCGAGGGTTTATGTGGAGAATTTGGGGGTTTTCGTCGAGTATTTTGTATCCGAGTTTTATGTTTCCGAAAATGGTTGGTTTCCGAGATGTGGTACAGAGTAATGAATTGTGATTTTGATCAGTTATATTTTGTGATTATTCAGGGGATCGAGATCGTACTTTGGGTGAGGGATCTTCCGCCGGATCTCGGGATTAGCGCGTTTTCGCGTTGTGCTAGTCTGTGAGTGGACATTTCTTTTCACTGATTAGTTGCGAGTCCTTATTACACGTTTTACGAGCATGAACATGCATATGAGATTATGATTTATACGAGCATGTGTTTTACGATTATGCATTTGCGAATACGCATCGACCAATATGCTTATACAATTATGTATTACGTATATGCATTTACATTATGCTTTATACACTTGCATAGAACTAATTATGATTTGGTTTACAAAGAGTACAGTCACAATATATATTGTTGTATCGATACACTTGCATCCCGGCTGTGACGACCCGAACCAAAATCAGTAGAGTAATCAGCACGATTCACGAGGATATGCGTAAACGCGGTTTATCGATAATTGTGTGGTTTGCCGGTTTTGTTTACGACTTGATTATCGGCCGAGAATTTGAGTTGAGTCTCTTTTCAAGAGTTGTAGTACACGTGATTTTGAGCTAGTGGGCGGTTCCGGATGATTTTTCCGATGACCGAGGAATATAATATGATTATTTGAAGTTTCAGAATATCGACGAGTTTATCTGTTCGTATCGTGATTATCCGAATCGTAATGGTTATCCGTTTCGGTCCGTCGATCGTCCCGATGCGTGAGTATAAATATTGGAAATAGTCGAAAATTGTCGAAAAACATTGTTGGAAGTTTGACCAGCGTTGACTTTCACTGTTTGGGCCGTTGACTGTTGACCCGTGGAGGAATAACGACCCGGTTGCATTTCGCCGGCCGACCAGGATTTTCTGGCCACCTCCGGCCACGCTTTGGGTATACTTCGACTTCCCTTGAGTTCCTTTATTGATTGGTAGTTGAGTTTGTGAAAATTGTTTGAGTTTTGGTTGAGTTCGAATCGGGTTAATTCCTTGAATTTCGCCGGTGACGGGGGGAGGTCCTCCGGCGAGCCACGGTGGCGGGGGTGAGGGGGTTTCGACTCCCCTTGCTCCGTTGATGCTTCCTAGGTGTTTAATTTTGGATGAGATGGAGTTTCCGGTGGAACCGTGGTGGTTGCCGGAATTGTTTTCCGTTTGGTTTTGCCGAGCTGATTTTGTGTTGATTTAGTTTGAATTGGAACTTTTGGTAGTTGAAAAAGATGTTGGGCTTAAGGTAAGCTAGAGGACTGGGCTTTCCTCGCCGGAGAAATTCTCCGTTGACGGCGCGCCGCCGTCGACGGTGGTGCTCCGGCGAGAACGTTGACTTTTTGGTTTTCGATGATATTAGTGTCATTTTTCTCGTATCGCGCCTCAATCGTCGCCTTGAGGTTTTCGAGTTGATTTGGGAATCGGATTTTCAGTCGAGAGTTTTGAGTGGAGATTCCGGGAATTTCGTCGATTATTTTGCACAATATTATATATTTCCGGGAACGGTTGGTTTCCGCGGTGTGGTACAGTGTAGAGAATTGTGATTTTGATCAGATATGTTTGGGATTATTCAGGGGATCGAGATCGTGCTTCGGGCGAGGGATCTTTCGCCGGACCACGTGATTAGCGCGAGTGCGCGCACTGCTCATCTGTGAGTGGACATTTTTATATTTTCGCAGTTGTTTGCGAGTTCGTGATTTTTGATACGCGCAAAACATGCATTTAAAGTTAACACAAAGTAGACCCTAAAAACACAGATTACGCGAATTGCAATTTAAAACCCTTCTTTTTTCATTTATAATATTGGCGAGTAGGGATCGTTCTTTATCCGGGGAATTAAGGGCGCATGCATGGTTTCGTTAATAAGCGTAAATTTAAATGTTTGGGGGGATTGGAAGTTGGTTGGTTAATCTACAAAATTAAAGTACAAAAACATGCAAACACAACTAAAACTCTTAAGCATCTAACATGTTTTACTCATAGACAAGTGTTAACAATCAAGAAACTTCAAAGTCTAATTATGCTTACTAAAAATAAGAAGTTACACTACTAATTACAAGTGATCATCTCATCTTTTTCACCTTACCCTTTTTCATGCATCAAACCTTTTGTAAGTTACGAAATTCATAACTTCCAACTAAATATACATGCTTGATAATTGAGTAGGAATGCAACTTAGCGTATAAACATCCTAAACAACATACGATCATCGAAACATGCGAAAGAGAGTGACTTAGCGTATTTTCTACCACATGCTTTCGAAGCTTTAAGATTGTATCAAACATGCATAAAAGGCTAGAAATCATAAACACATGCAATTCACAAATCGGTTTAAGAACATATAACACAAATCTAAACTTGTTCTTCATTTGATACATAAAAGTATTCCAATACATCAAAAGATTCAAATACAAAGCAAAAGCTATGAAAGTGAAGATCATGGTTACACTTTTTGTCTTGAATGCTTGATGATCTACGGTGGAGATGGCTTTCCTTCACAAGGGACTTAGCATATTGTGAAGGATGGAGGATGTTTGCTTCGGCTTGGATGGAGTGTGGTTGCTTCGGCAAGGATGAAGGTTGGATGTGCTTCGGCTTTGGATGTGAACCTTCAAGTTTTTTATGGTGGAGGAGTATTTGTGTAGAGCTTTGGCTAGTAAATGAGAGATGATCTGTTTTATGGCTGGCCTCCCTCTTATATAGGCAAGGGATGTTGCCTTCTCTCTTCCACCTTGCCTCCCTCCATTTAATGCAAGTAATGATCAATATGGCAAGTCACTCCCTTAGTCACCTTTTGTGATCATCATTTGTGAACCCTAAGCAAGAGTCACCATGCAAGTCACCATTTATAAACCCTAAGCAAGAGTCACCATGGCAAGTCACATGGCAAGTCATCTTTTGTGATGATCACAAAGCTTAGTCACTAAAATGAGTCACAAAGCTTGATATTGTTGACTTTTCCTCTTCCCCAAAGTGAATCCTAGCCGAATTGAATGGTCATGGGCTTGATAATGGGCCGAAACAAGAGTTGAGAAATCGGCCCATAATTTGCTTTTTGGTCCGGCCCATTTCCGGTGTTCCGAAATCGCAAAAATCGCAAAATCGCCGAAATTCCTCCGAATTGCGTCGTTATTAATCTCCACCGTAAATATCTTCAAAATAACAATTTAAATAAGAAAAACATAAAAACTAAGATAATAACATAGCTAAACGTAAAGGGAAATGCGTTAAGAAACGAGCATAAAATGCGTATATCAAATTCCCCCACACTTAGACTTTGCTAGTCCCTTAGCAAACACTAAGTTAGACTAAGACTCTTCTACAAATTTAAATCAAAGAACATAACTAAGCCCTTAGCTAAAATTTGTCTCAGAATTTGCATAAGTATATGGCGATGGCTCACATGAATTTCAACTTGTATGCTCAACGAATTCAAGAGATAATTGCGATATAATTATGTAATGAACAAGTAAGACATAGAAAAAACAATGGTTATGTTATAGTTGTGCATGCTTTGAATAAAGGTTTAATCAACTCACAAAGATGCACTCATCATATTTTTCACTCATGATAAGGGTTCACTTAAAGTGTATATAAATTTAAACGAAAACCTCATGAATGGAGTTAATTACTTGCACAAATGAACCAAAACCATAAGCTTACTCATGCAACTTACTCTACTAATTGAAAGCTACTCATTTTAAGGATCATAAAGGACTTTTAGTGAGGTTGTAATGGGGTTATGGCTAAGGCATTCGAAATTTAGATATGTGGTGATAAAAACGTTCCAACGACTTAGTCTAGCACCAAATTCGTCCTCCATCTCCACTCGAATGTTACCATGTATACTTCAATTTAAACTACCCTTTGAGCTTTTCGGACAGGACAAAGGCCATATTTGTTCTATTTTTGGACCTTCAATTTGTCGTAATCTCCAAATCCGCAAAATAAGGGGGACGTTAATTCAATTGGTTTCTACTTTAGAACACAACATATTGCCATGAGAGATAATAATAATTTTTTTTTCTTTTCATTCTCTCAAATATAATTTTTTTTTTCTTTTCTTTTTGGCAATCTCATACTTTTTAAGTTATTTGGACAAGTCTTTCCCCTTACTCACATTAACTCTTTTAATCTTTCCTACCAAACCATAATCTTATGTGCTAGTTTCGAAAAATTCTCACCGAGTTTCCGGAACAAGGGTAAGGATATTCTATACTAGGGTAAGTGTTTAGGTATATATGGTGATGAAAGAAAAGCTTAACGTGGGCTCAATTAGTTTATCTAGGGGTGTCGCAACTTGTGCGTACAAATGGGATACATGGATATATGGCAATGTGGTGGAAAATCCTAAATGCCTTTAATCATTTCCGAAATCAAAGTATGTATCAACTTAAAAGCTTTGCAAATTGACATGAGTAAGTTCTAGCATTCTCTAATTCATTAAAATCTATGGCAAGCAATCAAATGACGCATATATAAGCTAGTAGCTACGAAATGGATGTACATTCACTCGAATAAAGAACAGATAGCTTAAAAGCTCACATAGGGTTCATATGATTAAAAACTTATTCAAGCATGCGATTTCTGTACCATGTTTTGCAATTCATATCTACTACATGTTAAAAACATATAGAATATCTCAATTAGCACAAGAATTCGATGCATGTGATTCATACGCCATATGTGTTCGTGTTGATCTAATTTCATCATCGACTAGTTAAGGGCATCCTAAAGACTCTGAAAAAACACTAATTTAGACACAATTAAATTGTAAACCCTTCCCCCACACTTAAACTCTACATTGCCCTCAATGTACTAAAGTAGAAGTATAGAATTAAAAATGGAGTATAGGGTCTACGAAAATTTTAATTCTAATACGCAAAAAGCCATTAAATTAATTAAAAGGGGAGAAGAAAACAAATCTGTTGTCTCCCTATTGGGTTGCCTCCCAATGAGCGCTCGTTTTACGTCGTTAGCTTTGGACGTGATGCATCATTTTTTTTTTGAAATGGCCGGTTCTTGGAGTTGCATCTCCTCCACGGTGTGCTCCGAAAATGCCTCAAAATAGGGCTTCAACCGATGGCCATTTACTTTGAACTCACTACCTTTGTCGATAGATCGAATGAGAACTGCTCCATGAGGTAGAACTTGAGAAACTATGAATGGCCCCATCCATCGAGAGCGATGCTTTCCCGGAAAGAGCTTAAGTCTTGAATTGAAAAGTAATACTTTCTGCCCAACTTCAAAACTCTTCCCGCGAATCATCTGATCATGGAACTTTTTCGTCTTCTCTTTGTAAATCCACGCATTTTCGAAAGCATCATTTCTGATTTCTTCTAGTTCACAAAGTTGTAGCTTCCGATGCAAACCTGCTGCATCTCGATCGATGTTGAATTTCTTCACGGCCCACCATGCCTTGTGCTCCAATTCAACCGGAAGATGGCACGTCTTCCCATAAATTAATCGGAAAGGTGACATACCAATGGGGGTCTTGTAGGCAGTCCTGTAAGCCCACAATGCATCGTCTAAGCATTGACTCCAATCTTTCCGGTTTGGGCGGACTGTTCGCCCCAAAATCTTCTTGATCTCACGGTTGGAAACTTCAGCCATTCCATTTGTTTGAGGGTGGTATGGTGTGGAAACCTTGTGTTTTACGCCATACTTCCTCATCAGTGCTTCCACAGTGCGGTTGCAAAAGTGACTTCCTCCATCGCTAATTAGAACGCGTGGCATTCCAAATCTACTGAAAATGTTAGTTCGTAGGAAATCTGCAACAACTCGCGAATCATTAGTACGGGTGGCCTTTGCCTCCACCCATTTAGAAACATAATCTACTGCGAGTAAGATATAAGTAAAACCATTGGAGGGAGGAAATGGTCCCATAAAATCAATACCCCACACATCAAAAATTTCGACATTAAATATGTAGTGTTGTGGCATTTCATCTCTAGGCCCTAAATTACCGAATCTCTGGCACTTATCACATGCAGTACAATATGCATGAGCATCGCGAAATAAACTAGGCCAAAAGAAACCGCAATCTAAAATCTTAAGGGCTGTCCTCCTTGAACCAAAATGTCCCCCACATGCTTCATTGTGACAAAAGTCTAGAATAGGCTTAAATTCACTATCCGGGATACATCTCCTAATTACTAAATCGGAGCATTGTTTCCATAAATAAGGCTCATCCCAGATAAAGGTTCTAGCATTATGCTTAAGTTTCTCACGTTGAAATTTATGCGTGGTAGACGGAAACTCACCGGTAACTAAGTAATTTACGATATCTGCATACCATGGAGTTTCCGGAACAGTTACCTCAATTCCGAAGAGTTTTTCATCCGGAAAAGTGTCCTCAATTTCAACAGCCTCATTCTCACCGATCAAGCGTGATAGGTGGTCAGCGACAACATTTTCTACTCCCTTCTTATCCTTGATTTCGACGTTGAATTCTTGGAGTAGAAGTATCCATCTTATAAGCCGTGGTTTTGCGTCCTTCTTTAGCATTAGATACTTCAAAGCTGCATGATCAGTATACACAGTTACTTTAGTTTGAAGTAAATAAGACCGAAATTTATCTAAAGCAAAAACCACTGCAAGAAACTCCTTCTCGGTGGTGGTATAATTTCTTTGCGCTTCATCAAGCGTCCGAGAGGCGTAATAGATTACGCAAGGCTTCTTGTCCTTCCGCTGACCCAAGACGGCTCCTACGGCATAATCCGAGGCGTCGCACATGAGTTCAAATGGCAGAGACCAATCAGGGCTGCATAAAATAGGAGCGCTTGTAAGAAGTTCCTTCAACTTGTTGAAGGCAGCGTTGCATTCCTCGTCAAATACGAACGGGGTCTCCTTTTGCAGCAATTTACACAACGGGCGCGAGATGTGGGAAAAGTCTTTGATAAACCTACGATAAAATCCTGCGTGTCCAAGAAAAGAACGAATCTCTCTAACCGAAGTTGGAGAGGGTAAGTGATGCACAAGATCTACTTTAGATTTATCAACTTCTAACCCTTTTTCAGAAATAATATGACCTAACACGATCCCTTGCGTAACCATGAAATGACACTTCTCCCAATTAAGCACCAAATTCGTTTCAACGCATCTTTGTAAAATAGTTTCTAAATTGTTTAAGCATGCATCGAAATCACTCCCAAATACACTAAAGTCGTCCATGAATACTTCAATAATTTTTTCAATGTATTCGGAGAAAATTGAGAGCATGCAACGTTGAAATGTACCTGGTGCATTACACAGTCCAAATGGCATTCGGCGATATGCAAACGTTCCGAAAGGGCATGTGAACGTTGTCTTTTCTTGATCTTCCTCCACAATGCTAATTTGGTTGTAGCCGGAGTATCCGTCGAGAAAACAATAAAATGCATGGCCGGCTAATCTTTCCAGCATTTGGTCAATGAATGGTAATGGAAAATGATCCTTGCGGGTTGCGGCGTTGAGCTTCCGGTAATCAATGCACACTCGGTGTCCAGTGATCGTCCTTTGTGGCACAAGTTCATTTTCCAGATTCTCGACGACGGTAATTCCCGATTTCTTGGGTACTACCTGCACAGGGGAAACCCAACGGCTATCAGAAATAGGGTAAATAACTCCACAGTCCATGAGTTTAATTAACTCCTTTTTTACCACCTCCATCATCGGAGGGTGGAGCCGACGTTGTGCTTCCCGCGTAGGCTTGGTGCCTTCTTCAAGGAAAATCCTATGCACACAGGTTGCTGGATTTATTCCCTTGATGTCCGCAAGCGTCCAGCCTATTGCGGTTTTGTACCTCTTGAGTACACTCACGAGCTTGTCCTCCTACTCCTCTTCTAGCGCGGACGAAATAATGACCGGTAAAGTTTCATTCTCGCCCAAGTACGCATACTTCAGATGGTCCGGTAGTAGCTTGAGTTCTAAAACTGGAGCTTCTACGATGGAAGGAACCATTTTATTAGTACCAAAAGTAATTGGTAAAGGAGGAGAAAAACTTACTTTTCGTGGTGCGGCATTTAGGGCCATGGCCATATCTTGAATTCGAGGTTCAAGCTCTTGTAAGGCCTCGAGAAGGGCGTCTTCCCCGAGTTGGATGGCCATGTCGAGTTCATCTACATTGAAGGTGTCGAGGTGGCCTTGTGCTAAGGTATCCACGGGATCGTATGTCGAAATGGCAGCCACGCTTGACATTGGAAACTTCATCCCGCCCAGGATGTTGAACTCGATTCTTTCTCCATCAATCTCCATGGAGAAAGTGCCTTGAAATACATCGATCTTCGTTCTCGCAGTCCGCATGAAAGGTCGCCCAAGCAGTAGCGGCGTGGTGTTCAGTGGACTCTCTTCCATGTCAACTATATAGAAATCGGCTGGGAATATTAAGTTGTTGACTTGCACGAGCACGTCTTCTACGTATCCCCTCGGATACTTGTGTGTGCGATCGGCTAATTGGATGACAACACCATCTTGCTTGAGATCTCCAAGCTCCATCGATTCGTAAAGATAGTAAGGCATGACGTTGATGGAGGCTCCTAGATCAAGCATCACGTCTTCAAAGTGGTTGTCACCGATTACGCAGGGAACTGCAAAACTCCCTGGGTCCTTCAGTTTTGGGGGTAGCCGACGCTGCAAAACCGCCGAAACGGTTGCGTTCACCTTCACAACCTCCTTCTCTCGAGTTTGCCTCCTCTGTGTGCATAATTCTTTCAGAAACTTCGCGTATATCGGCACCTGTTTTATGCACTCGATCAAGGGCAAATTCACTTGCACCTTTCGAAAGATGTCCAAAATATCTTCATATTGAGCATCCTTCTTTTTTGATTTTAATAATCTGCTAGGGAAAGGTGCAACAGCAAACGGAGAATTAGTAATAACTGTATTTGAAGGAATAGGGCTTTTACCTTTGATTGGGGTGGGTTGTGGAGGGGATTGTGCCTTGGTGACATTAGGCGTCACCTTCTTTTTCTCGGCCTCTTGAGTTGCCGGATCGATCTCATCTTCCTCTTCGTTGGTTATGTCCTCAATTGTGACTTCATCGAGATGAGATCGCTTGGTCTTTGGTTCTTCAAGTATCTTCCCACTCCTTGTGACAATAGCATTCACGTTTCTTTGATTAGGAGTGGGTTGAGGTGGAAGCCGACCGGTTTCTTTGATTTGGCCCATGAAATCAACAAGTTGGCCAAGTTGCTTCTTCACTTCAGTGATGTCGCGGCCATGTGAGTCCAGTGTCTCCTTTGTCTTCGATTGTCCTTCGAGGAGAACTTGAGTGGAGGCCGAAAGTTGCGACAACATCTTGTCGTAATCCGGGTTGGTGAAGGATTGAGATGACGAACCATGCTGCATCGGTGGCCTTGGTTGAAATGGAGGGCGTTGGTAGCTTTGTTGAGGTGCTGGAGGGTTCAAAGTTCCCTCGTTGCTGCTCCATCTAAAACCTGGATGATCACGGTTGACATAGTTGTTATAATTGTTATACCGTTGTCCTCCTTGATATCCGCCGATGGCGTTAGCGTGCTCCGGCTCGCTAGCTTGCTCTGGCGCTTGAGGGCATTGGTCATTATGGTGACCTTGTACTTGACATATGCCACAAACAGGTCGTTGAGTTGTCTTGGCTCTTGTCGTCTCGAGTTCTAAAACCTTCTCTAGCATATGAGCTAGTTTGTCGTATTTTTCGTCCGCGTCGGGTTTAGAACTCGCTTCACCGACTGCTCGTCTGTTGGACATTCCATATTGTGCATCATTATTAGCCCGATTCTCAAGAAGAGTTCTGGCTTCGATTTCGGTTAAGTCCATGAATGCACCGGTAGCTGCTGCATCTAGCAATTCCCTATCAATCGGCTTGAGACCATCGTAAAAGTAATTCATGAGATTGGTCTCGGAAAATCCATGCGATGGGCAAGTGGCACACAAAACCTTGAATCGGTCGTAATATTGGCCGAAGGTCTCGTCCGGTTTCTGTGTGATGCCAGTGATTTGCTTTCTCAAGACGGTGATCTTTGAGGCCGGGAAGTACTTTGCTAGGAACATATCCGCAAGTTGCTTCCATGAGGTAATATGGTTCGGCGGTAGTTCCATAAGCCAAGACTCGGCCCTGTCGAGTAGGGTGAATGGGAATGCCTTAAGCTTGAAGAGTTCCGTATCAGCATCGGCTGGCTTCATGCTGTTACAAACAAATTGGAATTGTTTGAGATGCTTGTTCGGATCTTCATTGGAAAGTCCGTGAAAAATGGGTAGTCGGTGGAGGAAACCACTCTTCAGCTCGATATCCTTCATGTTTTCCTCCGGTAGTGGAAAAGCAATGCTCGAAGGCCCGCTGCTCCATTCGGTTGAGCAGGTATGCTGGCGAAGAGATTGTCCTGCATTGGCCATGTTGACTTGTTGTTCTTCCGGTTCTGAAGTATGGTTGGTTGATGAGGCTGAATTATGGTCGGTTGATGAATGTGAAGACTCGGAAACTTCTTCGATGATGGGAAAATCCAGGATGTCTGTTTGAGCTTTAAGTCTCGCTATTCTCTCTGCGATTTCCTCAAACTTTGTTCTAGATGGTCCAGGATTCCGATCGGACATTCATTAGCCTGAGCATCCACCAAAGACCAAGTGTCAGTATCAAAAAAAAAAAAATATAAACTGAATATAGGAATACTAACCAAAATCGTAAGGCATATTTTAGAAAACAAAGCGATAACAAATAAAATAGTACAACTATCAAAGCAAACTATAAATACTCACAAATACTTAAAAACTACTAAAACACACAAAACTTATAATAGTTAAGACACTAGATGTAATTTAATATGTAATGCAAATGATTTAATCAATTTAAGGGCTATGCAAAAGAATGTAATAAACTTAAAAACACACGTTTTCTGCAAATTAACACTATATAATGCTAAACCTAAGAATTTAGTTAAAACATATATAAACAAGGTTCAAATACAAGCAAACAATAATTCACATTGAATTTATGCACCACACATTTTCTCAATAAAATGCATCAAACAACAATCCTACGTGAAAGATGGAGTGAATGTATAAGAGAAAACGTTAGAACCTGTAGAAAACACACGAGTTACGTGCTTAAAAAAATATGAATGAAAAGAATGACCTCTTCTTCAGTCTTATGCCCCTAACTTCACTTAGGTTAGGGTACTCGGTAGTGAAATCCGAGTATCATAAAGCCTAAGAGAGGTTATGCAAGCTAAGTAACGTTTGTTAGTCCTTTACAGTTTTTTAATGCACAAACAAACACAAAAATTTGACTAAGTTTTATTTATTTCCTTTGGCCCCGATGGTACGTGGTGCAGAGGCTCTCGACTGTGCAATGGGTCTCGTTCAGGAGGTCTGATTCCAGGAGGTCTAAGCATGCTTAATCCGATATACCATCTATTTAAAGGATTATGTCGTATTTATTTAGTTCATGTATTGTCTGTATTTATATGCACTTATGATTTACAGAGAGTACGCGAATTGATCATTAAGTTAAGTTCTTGGACGTGCAGCCCGCGCGAAAATGTATACCGACTCTCGCTATTTCAGCTTAGTTACGTTTAGAAATGGCAAGTAGGAATAGAGATAACGCGAGAGGTAAGGACTAATATTTAGAACAACCCGAGGCTTACTCGTAAGAGTATATACTCCAATGTTGTTCCTAGAGACACCCTGAGGCTAACCAGTTACGGTATATACTCCAATGGTGTTCTATTGCTTAGATCCGAAACCCGGCACCAATCATAAACCCACTCACCATATCCAACAATCAGCCAAATTTGTGAGATAGTATATAATCTCAAGTCCTTAGTAAACTCCGCCCACAACCTCATGCCCATAACTTCACTTAGGTTATGGCGTGTGGTGATAAAATCCACACTTCATGAAGGGTTAAGGAAATAAACCAGAAAAAGAGGCACCACCTATTCCAAAGAACGAAACTTAAAACCAATACTCGTACTCAATGTAAATCAATTTAAGTACGTCTACGTTTTGATTGCGCCTAAGATTTAAAAAGAATACACGATTTAGTTATTGAGTAAATCTCTTGTCCGTGCGGCCCGCGCGAAAATGTATACCAACTATCGTTAATTCTCGTAATTGTTGGAAATGACCAGTTGGGATAGATGTAACGCAAGAGGTGAGAACTAATTTCTGGGAACAACCTGAGGCTAACTCGTAAGAGTATATACTCCATTGTTGTTCTTAGAAACACCCCGAGGCTTACTCGTAAGAGTATATACTCCAATGGTGTTCTGTTTTCTTAGTTCAAAACCAGTCACCATTCATAACCCTTCTAGACATCAAAACCAACTTTTACTCGAAATCACAAGATAGTATACACTCTCAAGTGTTTGTAAACTCCGCCCACAACCTCATGCCCATAACTTCACTTAGGTTATGGCGTGTGGTGATGAAATCCACACTTCATGAAGGGTTAAGGAGATAGACAAACAAAAGAGGCACCACCTATTCCATAGAGATTTATTTAATAACTAAGTGCTAGTACTCAAATTAAATCAAAGACTATCCTTTAACATGAAAATAAATTATGCAAGTGTAAATACAAAGTGTAATTAAATTCGTATAAGTAATAAGTAAGAATTGTAAACATGTAAGTAAATTTCTATAAGTATAAACAAGTATGTATCTCGAAAATTATAGACATGCTTTTAATTACATATGTACAACGAAATCATACAAAAACTTTATAATTCCCCGGCAACGGCGCCAAAAATTGATACACGCAAAACATGCATTTAACGTTAACACAAAGTAGACCCTAAAAACACAGATTACGCGAATTGCAATTTAAAACCCTTCTTTTTTCATTTATAATATTGGCGAGTAGGGATCGTTCTTTATCCGGGGAATTAAGGGCGCATGCATGGTTTCGTTAATAAGCGTAAATTTAAATGTTTGGGGGGATTGGAAGTTGGTTGTTTAATCTACAAAATTAAAGTACAAAAACATGCAAACACAACTAAAACTCTTAAGCATCTAACATGTTACTGCGTAGTCGCAGACTCTTAATGTGACGACCCGGACCAGAATCACCAGTATGAACAACTATGTACGTGAGTTACTGCGTAGTCGCAGAGTTCCGACAGTGTTTGGATCGCCAGATTTGATAACGACTTAATTATTGGCCGAGAATTGGAGCTAGGTCTCTTCTCGAGAGTCGTTGTATGTGTGATTTCAATTTCGTGGGCGGTTCCGGATCGTTATTTGGACGACCGAGGAATTAAATATGAATATTTGAAGTTCGGTTTATAATTGTGGCCTTCTTAACGACTAAATTACCGGACAAGAATTTGGTTTCGGCTTCATCACGGAAGATGTTGAGAATTTAATTTCGAGCTTGTGAGAACTTCCGGAACATGATTCTGAGTTACGAAGATTAAGTTATGATTTTTTCCGATTGTTGATTGTTTAGTCGGATTATTTATGTGTTTGGGTTGAATGGTTGACTTTTTATCGGTTTCGTCGATGTGTTTGACTTCGGGTGATAATTAAAGAGTACGTCGAGACGAGCTTGTGGCTGCGAGAATTATCGGAATCGGAGTTACGACGCGAGAGTTATGGATATTCGAAGTTTGTCGCAATTAATTGGGGAAGTTTCCATATTTGGCATGTATATAAATAGAAGGTTTCCTTAACAGGCAAGTCAACACTTTCATTAATTATCTTGACCCGGTCAACTCGATTTGATCAAGCTGTGGGAGGGTGGCGCGACGGTGGTTCGGCCTCGCCGGCGGCGAGCCTAATCCGGCCACCTCCGAGCTTGGCGTCTGTCCCAATCGACTCGGCCATGTCTCCCGATCCCATTTTCGGTCTTGTTTTACGGCGAGGCTCGCCGGAGTGAGAGGTATATCCGGCCAAAAATGGGGATTTTTAAGTGAATTCGGGTTTGATGATTCGGGCCGATTCGAGCTATGATTTGGACTGGGTTTTATAGCTCTCCTCTCAAGGATTCTAACCATGTAAGTATGGAGTTCTAATTCGATTTCTGGATGGAGAATTTTGGATTTGAAATTTGTGTGTACATTCGGTTTTTCGTGAAATTCGATGAGTTAGAGATTGAATTGGCCTTTGTTGTAGTTGACAAAGTTTCTCAGTGGGTGATTTTGCATGGAATGGGGGTTGCTCCGCCGTGAAATTTTCCGGTCAGGTGGCGGCGCCGCCGTGGGCGGCAGTCAACGGCAGTCAACTTTGACTTTTTGGGATTTTCGACAAGTTGCATGTCATTTTACTCGAAATCGCGCCTCGATCGCAGTGGGGAGGTTCGTTTTTCGAGTTGAGGGTCCGAAAGTGCAGCGAGGTATTGAGGAGTGATTTCCAGATTTTCGACAGTTTGTCGTAATCAGATTTCGTGTTTCCGAGAACGGTGGTTTCTCGTGATTTGATTTGTATTGTCGAGTTATGACTTTGAGTATTGGACATTGTATATATTCAGGTGTTCGTGATCGTTCGTTTGGCGAGGGACTTTCCGCCGGATCACGGGTTAACGCATATCGCGTTACGCTAATCTGTGAGTGGACAATTTCTTTTCACGGAATTCTTGCGAGTCTTTTATATGATTTTCGAACTTGAGCATGCGTATGAGATTTCGGATTACATGAGCATGTGTTTTATGATTATACGGTTATACTTATACGAATATACGTATATGAATATACATACACTTATATGTTGTTTCATGCATTTGCATCGAACTGTTTATGATTTGGTTTACACAGAGTACAGTCTCAGTTACATTGTTGTATCGATACACTTGCCTCTCGGCTGATCCCCGATGGTAGGCTTTTACCAGGGGAGGCTGTGACTCCTGACCCGAGGTCTTTACCGGGGGAGGCAGACCTCTGACCTAAGGCCTTTCTGGCTAGGATCACGTGGAAGTCAGGGACTCCGTGGTTCTGACTGTACTAGCACGGTGTGTGTCCATGAGTGACTCCGTTGGATTTTTACTTGCATGCTCAGTACGCTGGAGGATTATGGTTTTACCTCGTGTACTTGTTGTTTTTATTTACCTGGACTCGCATATGTTATTTTAAACATATATATTAACTGGTGAAAGACATTTATTTTCGTCCACTCACTCTAACGTGTTTCATGTCATTCCCCTGGGCTTTTCGGTTTCCGTACCCAGTTTGCAGTTCAGGCTCTGGTGTAGCACGTCGTGGTCGGATGCATAGTGCTCGAGCTACCTTGTTTCTTCCAGTAGGTTTATTGTTCTACCTACTGTGGTATACTGATAAGTTTATACATTAGAGGTTGCTCTGAGTAATCTGTTGTTTACGTTGTACGATTTTACACCGGATTTCAGTAAAGTACTATTATATTTATTGTTTTACTTTACTGATCATCACAATGGTGACAAGGCTTGGTGACTCTTGCTTTGTGATCATCACAAAGGGTGACAAGGCTTGGTGACTCTTGCTTTTGATCATCACAATGGTGACTAAAGGTGTGACAAGGCTTGATGACTCTTGTTTGTGATGATCACAAGTGATGACTAGGGGAGTGACCTGCCTTGGTGATTATTACTAGCATTTAATGAAAGAGGCAAGGTGGAAGAGAGAGTGAGCAATTCCTTTGCCTATATATAAGAGGGAGGCCAGCCATAAAACAGATCATCTCCCATTTTACAAGCCAAACCTCTACACAAATACCTCTCCTCCATAAACACTTCAAGGATCCTCTCCAAGCCGAAGCATTCCAGCCTCCGAAGCCATCAGATCATTCACAATACGCTAAGTCCCTTGTGAATGAGAACCACCTTCAAGAAGTCATCAAGCATTCAAGACAAAAAGTGTAACCATGATCTTCAATCTCTTGTCTTTTGCTTTGTATTGGATCACTTTGATGTATTTAATGAAGAACAAGTTTGGATTTGAGTTATATGTTCTTAAGTCTTTTCGTAAATTGCATGTGTTTATAATTTCAAGCCTTTTATGCATGTTTGATACAATCTTAAAGCTTCGAAAGCATGTGTTAGATAATACGCTAAGTCCCTCTCTTTCGCATGTTTCGATGATCGTACTTTGTTTAGGGTGTTTAGACGCTAAGTTGCATTCCTACTCAAATATCAAGCATGTATATTTAGTTGGAAGTTATAAATTTCGCAGCTTTGATATACGCATTTTATGCTCGTTTCTTAACACATTTCCCTTTACGTTTAGCTATGTTATTATCTTAGTTTTTATGTTTTTCTTATTTAAATTGTTATTTTGAAGATATTTACGGTGGAGATTAATAACGACGCAATTCGGAGGAATTTCGGCGATTTTGCGATTTTTGCGATTTCGGACCACCGGAAATGGGCCGGACCAAAAAGCAAATTATGGGCCGATTTCTCAACTCTTGTTTCGGCCCATTATCAAGCCCATGACCATTCAATTCGGCTAGGATTCACTTTGGGGAAGAGGAAAAGTCAACAATATCAAGCTTTGTGACTCATTTTAGTGACTAAGCTTTGTGATCATCACAAATGGTGACTTGCATGGTGACTCTTGCTTAGGGTTCATAAATGATGATCACAAATGGTGACTTGCCTAGGTGACTAAGGCTTGCATTAAATGGAGGGAGGCATGGTGGAGGAGAGAAGGCAACATCCCTTGCCTATATAAGAGAGGAGGCCGGCCATATCATTCATCATCTCTCAATTTAGAAGCCAAAGCTCTACACAAATACTCCTCCTCCATAAACACTTGAAGGTTCTCTCCACAAAGCCGAAGCATTCATCCTCCATCCAAAGCCGAAGCATCCATCCTCCATCCTTCACAATACGCTAAGTCCCTTGTGAAGGAAAGTCATCTCCATGAAGATCATCTAGCATTCAAGACAAAAAGTGTAACCATGATCTTCACTTTCATATATTTTGCTTTGTATTTGAATCTTTTGATGTATTGGAATACTTTGATGTATTTAATGAAGAACAAGTTTAGATTTGTGTTATATGTTCTTAAACCGATTTGTAAATTGCATGTGTTTATGATTTCTAGCCTTTTATGCATGGTTGATATAATCTTAAAGCTTCGAAAGCATGTGGTAGATAATACGCTAAGTCACTCTCTTTCGCATGTTTCGATGATCGTATGTTGTTTAAAACTTGTCTATGAGTAAAACATGTTAGATGCCTAAGAGTTTTTGTTGTGTTTGCATGTTTTTGCACTTTAATTTAGTAGGACATTTAATCAACCAATTTCCAATCCCCCCAAACATTTAAATTTCCGCTTATACTTAAAGAATTATACATACATGTTTACAATGCATACTTTTACTTATACGAATTTAGTTATACTTAGTATTTACACTTGCATAATTTATTTTCATGTTAAAGGATAGTCTTTGATTTAATTTGAGTACTAGCACTTAGTTATTAAATAAATCTCTATGGAATAGGTGGTGCCTCTTTTGTTTGTCTATCTCCTTAACCCTTCATGAAGTGTGGATTTCATCACCACACGCCATAACCTAAGTGAAGTTATGGGCATGAGGTTATGGGCGGAGTTTACAAACATTTGAGATTGTATACTATCTTGTGAAATTCGAGTAATAATTGGTTATGATGTCTAGAAGGGTTATGAATGGTGACTGGTTTTGAACTAAGAAAACAGAACACCATTGGAGTATATACTCTTACGAGTAAGCCTCGGGGTGTTTCTAAGAACAACAATGGAGTATATACTCTTACGAGTTAGCCTCAGGTTGTTCCCAGAAATTAGTTCTCACCTCTTGCGTTACATCTATCCCAACTGGTCATTTCCATCAATTACGAGAATTAACGATAGTTGGTATACATTTTCGCGCGGGCCGCACGGACAAGAGATTTACTCAATAACTAAATCATGTATTCCTTTTAAATCTTAGGCGCAATCAAAACGTAGACGTACTTAAATTGATTTACATTGAGTACGAGTATTGATTTTTGATATACGCATTTTATGCTCGTTTCTTAAACGCATTTCCCTTTACGTTTAGCTATGTTATAATCTTAGTTTTTATGTTTTTCTTATTTAATTTGTTATTTTGAAGATATTTACGGTGGAGATGAATAACGACGCAATTCGGAGGAATTTCGGCGATTTTGCGATTTTTGCGATTTTGGACAACCGGGAATGGGCTGGCCCAAAAAGCATTTTTTGGGCCCATTTCTCAAAGTTTGTTTTGGCCCAAAAACCAGCCCAAGCCCATTAATTTTGGCATGGAAGCAACTTGGGGAAGAGGAAAAGTCAAAGTTATCAAGCTTGGTGACAAGGCTTAGTGACTAAGCTTGTGATCATCACAAAAGATGACTAAGTGTGTGACTTGCCATGGTGACTCTTGCTTAGGGTTCACAAATGGTGACTTGCCATGGTGACTCTTGCTTTTTGATGATCACACTTGGTGACTAAGGGAGTGACTTGCCATGGTGATAATTACTTGCATTTAATGAAAGAGGCAAGGTGGAAGAGAGAAGAGCAACATCCCTTGCCTATAAAAGCCAAGGAGGCAGCCATAAAACAGATCATCACTCAATTTACTAGCCAAAGCTCTACACAAATACTCTTCCACCATAAACACTTGAAGGTTCTCTTACAAGCCGAAGCACATCTCCTCCATTCCAAGCCGAAGCAAGGTTCTAGGGTTCTCCTCCATCCAAGCCGAAGCAAAGCATCCTTCATCCTTCACAATACGCTAAGTCCCTTGTGAAGGAAAGCCATCTCCACCGTAGATCATCTAGCATTCAAGACAAAAAGTGTAACCATGATCTTCACTTTCATTTCTTTTGTTTTGTATTTGAACCTCTTGATGTATTGGAATACATTTATGTATCAAATGAAGAACAAGTTTAGATTTGTGTTTTATGCTCTTAAACCGATTTGTAATATGCATGTGTTTATGATTTCTAGCCTTTTATGCATGTTTGATACAATCTTAAAGCTTCGAATGCATGTGTTAGAAAATACGCTAAGTCCCTCTCTTTCGCATGTTTCGATGATCGTATGTTGTTTAGGATGTTTATACGCTAAGTTGCATTCCTACTCAATTATTAAGCATGTGTATTTAGTTAGAAGTTATGAATTTCGTAACTTACAAAAAGGTTTGATGCATGAAAAGGGTAGGTTAATAAGATGAGATGATCACATGTAATTAGTAGTGTAACTTCTTATTTTTAGCAAGCATAATTAGACTTTAAGTTTCTTGATTGTTGAAACTTGTCTATGAGTAAAACATGTTAGATGCCTAAGAGTTTTAGTTGTGTTTGCATGTTATGTACTTTAATTTCGTAGATTAAACAACCAACTTCCAATCCCCCCAAACATTTACATTTCCGCCTATTAACGAAACCATGCATGCGCCCTTAATTCCCCGGATAAAGAACGATCCCTACTCGCCAATATTACAAATGACAAAAGAAGGGTTTAAATTGCAATGCGCGTAATCTGTGTTTTTAAGTTAACGTGAATGCATGTTTTGCGCGTATCAATTTTTGGCGCCGTTGCCGGGGAGTTAGAATGTTTTTGTATGATTTCGTTGTACATTTGTAATTAAAAGCATGTCTAAATTTTCGATGTACATACTTGTTCATTCTTGTTTATACTTAAAGAAATTTACATACATGTTTACAATGCATACTTTTACTTAGACGAATTTATTTATACTTAGTTTTTACACTTGCATAATTTATTTTCATGTTAAAGGATAGTCTTTGATTTAATTTGAGTACTAGCACTTAGTTATTAAATAAATCTCTATGGAATAGGTGGTGCCTCTTTTGTTTGTCTATCTCCTTAACCCTTCGTGATGTGTGGATTTCATCACCACACGCCATAACCTAAGTGAAGTTATGGGCACGAGGTTGTGGGCGGAGTTTACAAACACTTGAGATTGTATACTATCTTGTGAATTCGAGTAAGAGTTGGTTATGATGTCTAGAAGGGTTATGAATGGTGACGGGTTTTGAACTAAGAAAACAGAACACCATTGGAGTATATACTCTTACGAGTAAGCCTCGGGGTGTTTCTAAGAACAACAATGGAGTATATACTCTTACGAGTAAGCCTCAGGTTGTTCCCAGAAATTAGTTCTCACCTCTTGCGTTACATCTATCCCAACTGGTCATTTCCAACAATTAC
The DNA here is from genome assembly GCA_946800695.1 of Geum urbanum. Taxonomy (NCBI): domain Eukaryota; kingdom Viridiplantae; phylum Streptophyta; class Magnoliopsida; order Rosales; family Rosaceae; genus Geum; species Geum urbanum. Next base: position 18,167,255 of record OX327008.1, on the reverse strand, counting down.
GAGAATTAACGATAGTTGGTATACATTTTCGCGCGGGCCGCACGGACAAGAGATTTACTCAATAACTAAATCGTGTATTCTTTTTAAATCTTAGGCGCAATCAAAACGTAGACGTACTTAAATTGATTTACATTGAGTACGAGTATTGGTTATAAGGTTTCGTTCTTTGGAATAGGTGGTGCCTCTTTTTCTGGTTTATCTCCTTAACCCCTCGTGATGTGTGGATTTTATCACCACACGCCATAACCTAAGTGAAGTTATGGGCACGAGGTTGTGGGCGGAGTTTACTAAGAACTTGAGATTATATACTATCTCACAAATTTGGCTGATTGTTGGATATGGTGAATGGGTTTATGATTGGTGCCGGGTTTCGGATCTAAGCAATAGAACACCATTGGAGTATATACCGTAACTGGTTAGCCTCGGGGTGTCTCTAGGAACAACATTGGAGTATATACTCTTACGAGTAAGCCTCGGGTTGTTCTAAATATTAGTCCTTACCTCTCGCGTTATCTCTATTCCTACTAACCATTTCTAAACGTAACTAAGCTGAATTGTAGTCGGTATATATTTTCGCGCGGGCCGCACGTCCAAGAAATTTACCGAATGATCATTTCGCGTACTCTCTGTAAATCATAAGTGCATACGAATACGGATAAATACGAACTTGATAAATACGACATAATCCTTTAAATAGATGGTATATCGGATTATGCATGCTTAGACCTCCTGGAATCAGACTTCATCTTCGGATGAACGAGACCCATTGCACAGTCGAGAGCCTCTGCACCACGTACCATCGGGGCCAAAGGAAATAAATAAAACTTAGTCAAATTTTTGTGTTTATATGTGCATTAAAAACTGTAAAGGACTAACAACCGTTACTTAGCTTGCATAACCTCTTTTTAGGCTTTATGATACTCGGATTTCACTACCGAGTACCCTAACCTAAGTGACGTTAGGGACATAAGATCGAAGAAGAGGTCATTCTTTGCATTCATTTTTTTTAGCACGTAACTCGTGTGTTTTCTGCAGGTTCTAACGTTTTCTCTTATGCATGCACTCCATCTTTCACGTAGGATTGTTGTTTAATGCATTTTATTGAAAAAAAAATGTGTGGTGCATAAATTCGATGTGAATTATTGTTTGCTTGTATTTGAACTTTGTTTATATATGTTCTAACTAAATTCTTGGGTTTAGCATTATATAGTGTTAATTTGCAGAAAACATGTGTCTTAGTTTATTACATTCTTTTGCATAGCCCATAAAATTGATTAAATCATTTGCATTACTTAGTAAATTACATTTAGTGTCTTAAGTATTATAAACTTTTGTGTGTTATTAGTAGTTTTTAAGTATTTGTGAGTATTTATAGTATGCTTTAATAGTTTTACTATTTGTTATTGCTTTGTTTTCTAAATATGTCTTACGATTTTGGTTAGTATTCCTATATTCATCTCAAATTCTTTGTTGATACTAACACTTGGTCTTTGGTGGATGCTCAGGCTAATGAATGTCCGATCGGAATCCTGAACCATCTAGAACGAACTTTGAGGAGATCGCAGAGAGAATAGCGAGACTTAAAGCTCAAACTGACATCCTGGATCATCCCATCATCGAGGAAGTTTCCGAGTCTTCACATTCATCAACCGACCATACTTTAGCCTCATCAACCGACCACAATTCAGAAGTAGAAGCACAGCAAATCAACATGGCCAATGCAGGACAATCTCTTCGTCAACGCACCTGCTCAACCGAATGGAGCAGCGGACCTTCGAGCATTGCTTTTCCACCACCGGGGGAAAACATGAAAGAAGTCGAGCTGAAGAGTGGTTTCCTCCACCGACTACCCATTTTTCACGGACTTTCCAACGAAGATCCGAACAAGCATCTCAAACAATTCCAATTTGTTTGTAACAGCATGAAGCCAGCTGATGCTGATACGGAGCTCTTCAAGCTGAAGGCATTTCCATTCACCCTAGTCGACAGGGCCGAGTCTTGGCTTATGGAACTACCGCCGAACCATATCACTTCATGGAAGCAACTTGCGGACATGTTCCTAGCGAAGTACTTCCCGGCCTCAAAAATCACCGTCTTGAGAAAGCAAATCACTGGCATCACACAGAAACAAGACGAGACCTTCGGCCAATATTACGACCGATTCAAGGTTTTGTGTGCCACTTGCCCATCGCATGGATTTTCCGATTACAATTACAACCGTGATCATCCGGGTTTTAGATGGAGCAGCAACGAGGGAACTTTGAACCCTCCAGCACCTCAACAAAGCTACCAACGCCCTCCATTTCAACCAAGGCCACCGATGCAGCATGGTTCGTCATCTCAAACCTTCACCAATCCGGATTACGACAAGATGTTGTCGCAACTTTCGGCCTCCACTCAAGTTCTCCTCGACGGACAATCGAAGACAAAGGAAACATTGGATTCTCATGGCCGAGACATCACCGAAGTGAAGAAGCAGCTTGGCCAACTTATTGATTTCATGGGCCAAATCAAAGAAACCGGTCGGCTTCCACCTCAAACCACTCATAATCAAAGAAACGTGAATGCTATAGTCACAAGGAGTGGGAAGATACTTGAGGAACCAAAGACCAAGCGATCTCATCTTGATGAAGTCACCATTGAGGACATCACCAACGAAGAAGAAGATGAGATCGATCCGGCAATTCAAGAGGCCGAGAAAAAGAAGGTGACGCCTAATGTCACCAAGGCACAATCACTTCCACATCCTACCCCAATCAAAGGTAAAAACCATATTCCTTCAAATACGGTTATTACTAATTCTCCGTTTGCTGTTGCACCTTTCCCTAGCAGATTGTCAAAATCAAAGAAGAAGGATGCCCAATATGAAGATATTTTGGACATCTTCCGAAAGGTGCAAGTGAATTTGCCCTTGATCGAGTGCATAAAACAGGTGCCGATATACGCGAAGTTTCTCAAAGAATTATGCACACAGAGGAGGCAAACTCGAGAGAAGGAGGTTGTGAAGGTGAACGCAACCGTTTCGGCGGTTTTGCAGCGTCAGCTACCCCCAAAACTGAAGGACCCAGGGAGCTTTGCAGTTCCTTGCGTAATCGGTGACACCCACTTCGAAGACGTAATGCTTGATCTAGGAGCTTCCATCAACGTCATGCCTTACTATATTTTCGAATCGATGGAGCTTGGAGATCTCAAGCAAGATGGTGTTGTCATCCAGTTAGCCGATCGCACCCACAAGTATCCGAGGGGATACGTAGAAGACGTTCTTGTGCAGGTCAACAACCTGATTTTTCCAGCGGATTTTTATATCGTTGACATGGAGGAGAGTCCTTTGAACACCACGCCACTGCTGCTTGGGCGACCTTTCATGCGGACTGCGAGAACGAAGATCGATGTGTTTCAAGGCACTTTCTCCATGGAGATTGATGGAGAAAGAATCGAGTTCAACATCCTGGACGGGATGAAGTTTCCAATGTCGGGCGTAGCTGCCATTTCGACATATGATCCCGTGGATACCTTAGCACAAGGCTACCTCGACACCATCAATGAGGATGAACTCGACATGGCCATCCAACTCGGGGAAGACGCCATTCTCGAGGCCTTACAAGAGCTTGAACCTCGAATTCAAGATATGGCCATGGCCCTAAATGCCGCACCACGAAAAGTAAGTTTTTCTCCTCCTTTACCAATTACTTTTGGTACTAATAAAATGGTTCCTTCCATCGTAGAAGCTCTAGTTTTAGAACTCAAGCTACTACCGGACCATCTGAAGTATGCGTACTTGGGCGAGAATGAAACTTTACCGGTCATTATTTCGTCCGCGCTAGAAGAGGAGCAGGAGGAGAAGCTCGTGAGTGTACTCAAGAGGTACAAAACCGCAATAGGCTGGACGCTTGCGGACATCAAGGGAATAAATCCAGCAACCTGTGTGCATAGGATTTTTCTTGAAGAAGGCACCAAGCCTACGCGGGAAGCGCAACGTCGGCTCCACCCTCCGATGATGGAGGTGGTAAAAAAGGAGGTAATTAAACTCATGGACTGTGGAGTTATTTACCCTATTTCTGATAGCCGTTGGGTTTCCCCTGTGCAGGTAGTACCCAAGAAATCGGGAATCACTGTCGTCGAGAATCTGGAAAATGAACTTGTGCCACAACGGACGATCACTGGACACCGAGTGTGCATTGATTACCGGAGGCTCAGCGCCGCAACCCGCAAGGATCATTTTCCATTACCATTCCCGCAAGGCCATGCATTTTATTGTTTTCTCGACGGATACTCCGGCTACAACCAAACTAGCATTGCGGAGGAAGATCAAGAAAAGACAACGTTCACATGCCCTTTCGGAACGTTTGCATATCGCCGAATGCCATTTGGACTGTGTAATGCACCAGGTACATTTCAACGTTGCATGCTCTCAATTTTCTCCGAATACATTGAAAAAATTATTGAAGTATTCATGGACGACTTTAGTGTATTTGGGAGTGATTTCGATGCATGCTAAACAATTTAGAAACTATTTTACAAAGATGCGTTGAAACGAATTTGGTGCTTAATTGGGAGAAGTGTCATTTCATGGTTACGCAAGGGATCGTGTTAGGTCATATTATTTCTGAAAAAGGGTTAGAAGTTGATAAATCTAAAGTAGATCTTGTGCGTCACTTACCCTCTCCAACTTCGGTTAGAGAGATTCGTTCTTTTCTTGGACACGCCGGATTTTATCGTAGGTTTATCAAAGACTTTTCCCACATCTCGCGCCCGTTGTGTAAATTGCTGCAAAAGGAGACCCCGTTCGTATTTGACGAGGAATGCAACGCTGCCTTCAACAAGTTGAAGGAACTTCTTACAAGCGCTCCTATTTTATGCAGCCCTGATTGGTCTCTGCCATTTGAACTCATGTGCGACGCCTCAGATTATGCCGTAGGAGCCGTCTTGGGTCAGCGGAAGGACAAGAAGCCTTGTGTAATCTATTACGCCTCTCGGACGCTTGATGAAGCGCAAAGAAATTATACCACCACCGAGAAGGAGTTTCTTGCAGTGGTTTTTGCTTTAGATAAATTTCGGTCTTATTTACTTCAAACTAAAGTAACTGTGTATACTGATCATGCAGCTTTGAAGTATCTAATGCTAAAGAAGGACGCAAAACCACGGCTTATAAGATGGATACTTCTACTCCAAGAATTCAACGTCGAAATCAAGGATAAGAAGGGAGTAGAAAATGTTGTCGCTGACCACCTATCACGCTTGATCGGTGAGAATGAGGCTGTTGAAATTGAGGACACTTTTCCGGATGAAAAACTCTTCGGAATTGAGGTAACTGTTCCGGAAACTCCATGGTATGCAGATATCGTAAATTACTTAGTTACCGGTGAGTTTCCGTCTACCATGCATAAATTTCAACGTGACAAACTTAAGCATAATGCTAGAACCTTTATCTGGGATGAGCCTTATTTATGGAAACAATGCTCCGATTTAGTAATTAGGAGATGTATCCCGGATAGTGAATTCAAGCCTATTCTAGACTTTTGTCACAATGAAGCATGTGGGGGACATTTTGGTTCAAGGAGGACAGCCCTTAAGATTTTAGATTGCGGTTTCTTTTGGCCTAGTTTATTTCGCGATGCTCATGCATATTGTGCTGCATGTGATAAGTGCCAAAGATTCGGTAATTTAGGGCCTAGAGATCAAATGCCACAACACTACATATTTAATGTCGAAATTTTTGATGTGTGGGGTATTGATTTTATGGGGCCATTTCCTCCCTCCAATGGTTTTACTTATATCTTACTCGCAGTAGATTATGTTTCTAAATGGGTGGAGGCAAAGGCCACCCGTACTAATGATTCGCGAGTTGTTGCAGATTTCCTACGAACTAACATTTTCAGTAGATTTGGAATGCCACGCGTTCTAATTAGCGATGGAGGAAGTCACTTTTGCAACCGCACGGTGGAAGCACTGATGAGGAAGTATGGCGTAAAACACAAGGTTTCCACACCATACCACCCTCAAACAAATGGAATGGCTGAAGTTTCCAACCGTGAGATCAAGAAGATTTTGGAGCGAACCGTCCGCCCAAACCGGAAAGATTGGAGTCAATGCTTAGACGATGCATTGTGGGCTTACAGGACTGCCTACAAGACCCCCATTGGTATGCCACCTTTCCGATTAATTTATGGGAAGACGTGCCATTTTCCGGTTGAATTGGAGCACAAGGCATGGTGGGCCGTGAAGAAATTCAACATCGATCGAGATGCAGCAGGTTTGCATCGAAAGCTACAACTTTGTGAACTAGAAGAAATCAGAAATGATGCTTTCGACAATGCGTGGATTTACAAAGAGAAGACGAAAAAGATCCATGATCAGATGATTCGCGGGAAGAGTTTTGAAGTTGGGCAGAAAGTATTGCTTTTCAATTCAAGACTTAAGTTCTTTCCGGGAAAGCTTCGCTCTCGATGGATGGGGCCATTCATAGTTTCTCAAGTTCTGCCTCATGGAGCAGTTCTCATTAGATCTATCGATAAAGGCAGTGAGTTCAAAGTAAATGGCCATCGCTTGAAGCCCTATTTTGAGGCATTTGCGGAGCATACCGTGGAGGAGATGCAACTCCAAGAACCGGCCATTTCAAAAACAAAATGATGCATCACGTCTAAGCTATAGACGTAAAATGAGCGCTCATTGGGAGGCAACCCAATGGAGAAGACGACAACAGATTTGTTTTCTTCTCCTCCTTTTAATTAATTTAATGGCTTTTGCATTTTAAATTAGAATTTTCGTAGATCCTATACTCCATGTTTAATTCTATACTTTTACTCTAGTACATTGAGGGCAATGTAGAGTTTAAGTGTGGGGGAAGGGTTTACAATTTAATTATGTCTAAATTAGTGTTTTTCAGAGTCTTTAGGATGCCCTTAACTAGTCAATGATGAAATTGGACCAATACGAACACATATGGCGTATGAATCACATGCATCGAATTCTTGTGCTAATTGAGATATTCTATATGTTTTTAACATGTAGATATGAATTGCAAAACATGGTACAGAAATCGCATGCTTGAATAAGTTTTTAATCATATGAACCCTATGTGAGCTTTTGAGCTATCTGTTCTTTATTCGATTGAATATACATCCATTTCGTAGCTACTAGCTTATATATGCCTCATTTGATTGTTTGCCATAGATTTTAATGAACTAGAGAATGCTAGAACTTACTCATGTGAATTTGCAAAGCTTTTAAGTTGATACATACTTTGATTTTGGAAATGATTAAAGGCATTTAGGATTTTCCACCACTTCGCCAAATATCCATGTATCCCATTTGTACGCATGAGTTGCGACACCCCTAGATAAACCAATTGAGCCCACGTTAAGCTTTTCTTTCATCACCATATATACCTAAACACTTACCCTAGTATAGAATATCCTTACCCTTGTTCCGGAAACTTGGTGAGAATTTTTCGAAACTAGCACATAAGATTATGGTTTGGTAGGAAAGATTAAAAGAGTTAATGTGAGTAAGGGGAAAGACTTGTCCAAATAGCTAAAAAAGTATGGGATTGCCAAAAAGAAAAGAAAAAAAAATTATATTTGAGAGAATGAAAAGAAAAAAAAATTTATTATTATCTCTCATGGCAATATGTTGTGTTCTAAGTATAAACCCTTTGGATTAACGTCCCCCTTATTTTGCGGATTTGGAGATTACGACAAATTGAAGGCCCAAAAATAGAACAAATATGGCCTTTGTCCTGTCCGAAAAGCTCAAAGGGTAGTTTAAATTGAAGTATACATGGTAACATTCGAGTGGAGATGGAGGACGAATTTGGTGCTAGACTAAGTCGTTGGAACGTTTTTATCACCACATATCTAAATTTCGAATGCCTTAGCCTTGACCCCATTACAACCTCACTAAAAGTCCTTTATGATCCTTAAAATGAGTAGCTTTCAATTAGTAGAGTAAGTTGCATGAGTAAGCTTATGGTTTTGGTTCATTTGTGCAAGTAATTAACTTCATTCATGTGGTTTTCATTTCAATTCATATACACTTTAAGTGAACCCTTTTCATGAGTGAAAAATATGATGAGTGCATCCTTGTAAGTTGATTAAACCTTTATTCAAAGCATGCACAGCTATAACATAACCATTGTTTTTTCTATGTCTTATTTGTTCATTACATAATTATATCCCAATTATCTCTTGAATTCGTTGAGCATACAAGTTGAAATTCATGTGAGCCATCGCCATATACTTATGCAAATTCTGAGACAAATTTTAGCTAAGGGCTTGGTTATGTTCTTTCCTTTGTTTTAAATTCTTAGGGAGTCTTAGTTTAACTTAGTGTTTGCTAAGGGACTAGCAAAGTCTAAGTGTGGGGGAATTTGATATACGCATTTTATGCTCGTTTCTTAAACGCATTTCCCTTTACGTTTAGCTATGTTATAATCTTAGTTTTTATGTTTTTCTTATTTAATTTGTTATTTTGAAGATATTTATGGTGGAGATGAATAACGACGCAATTCGGAGGAATTTCGGCGATTTTGCGATTTTTGCGATTTTGGACAACCGGGAATGGGCTGGCCCAAAAAGCATTTTTTGGGCCCATTTCTCAAAGTTTGTTTTGGCCCAAAAACCAGCCCAAGCCCATTAATTTTGGCATGGAAGCAACTTGGGGAAGAGGAAAAGTCAAAGTTATCAAGCTTGGTGACAAGGCTTAGTGACTAAGCTTGTGATCATCACAAAAGATGACTAAGTGTGTGACTTGCCATGGTGACTCTTGCTTAGGGTTCACAAATGGTGACTTGCCATGGTGACTCTTGCTTTTTGATGATCACACTTGGTGACTAAGGGAGTGACTTGCCATGGTGATAATTACTTGCATTTAATGAAAGAGGCAAGGTGGAAGAGAGAAGAGCAACATCCCTTGCCTATAAAAGCCAAGGAGGCAGCCATAAAACAGATCATCACTCAATTTACTAGCCAAAGCTCTACACAAATACTCTTCCACCATAAACACTTGAAGGTTCTCTTACAAGCCGAAGCACATCTCCTCCATTCCAAGCCGAAGCAAGGTTCTAGGGTTCTCCTCCATCCAAGCCGAAGCAAAGCATCCTCCCTTCACAATACGCTAAGTCCCTTGTGAAGGAAAGCCATCTCCACCGTAGATCATCTAGCATTCAAGACAAAAAGTGTAACCATGATCTTCACTTTCATTTCTTTTGTTTTGTATTTGAACCTCTTGATGTATTGGAATACATTTATGTATCAAATGAAGAACAAGTTTAGATTTGTGTTTTATGCTCTTAAACCGATTTGTAATATGCATGTGTTTATGATTTCTAGCCTTTTATGCATATTTGATACAATCTTAAAGCTTCGAATGCATGTGTTAGAAAATACGCTAAGTCCCTCTCTTTCGCATGTTTCGATGATCGTATGTTGTTTAGGATGTTTATACGCTAAGTTGCATTCCTACTCAATTATTAAGCATGTGTATTTAGTTAGAAGTTATGAATTTCGTAACTTACAAAAAGGTTTGATGCATGAAAAGGGTAGGTTAATAAGATGAGATGATCACATGTAATTAGTAGTGTAACTTCTTATTTTTAGCAAGCATAATTAGACTTTAAGTTTCTTGATTGTTGAAACTTGTCTATGAGTAAAACATGTTAGATGCCTAAGAGTTTTAGTTGTGTTTGCATGTTATGTACTTTAATTTCGTAGATTAAACAACCAACTTCCAATCCCCCCAAACATTTACATTTCCGCCTATTAACGAAACCATGCATGCGCCCTTAATTCCCCGGATAAAGAACGATCCCTACTCGCCAATATTACAAATGACAAAAGAAGGGTTTAAATTGCAATGCGCGTAATCTGTGTTTTTAAGTTAACGTGAATGCATGTTTTGCGCGTATCAATTTTTAAGTTTCGTTCTTCGGAAATAGGGAGGTGCCTCTTAATCTGGTTTATCTCCTTAACCCCTCGTGAAGTGTGGATTTCATCACCACACGCCATAACCTATGTGAAGTTATGGGCATGAGGTTGTGGGCGGAGTTTACTAAGGACTTGAGATTATATACTATCTCACAAATTTGGCTGATTGTTGGATATGGTGAGCGGGTTTATGATTGGTGCCGGTTTTCGGATCTAAGCAATAGAACACCATTGGAGTATATACCATAACTGGTTAGCCTCGGGGTGTCTCTAGGAACAACATTGGAGTATATACTCTTACGAGTAAGCCTCGGGTTGTTCTAAATATTAATCCTTACCTCTCGCGTTATCTCTATTCCTACTTGCCATTTCTAAACGTAACTAAGCTGAATTAGCGAGAGTCAATATACATTTTCGCGCGGGCCGCACGTCCAAGAAATTTACCGAATGATCATTTCGAGTACTCTCTGTAAATCATAAGTGCATATGAATACGGATAAATACAAAACTTAGTAAATACGACATAAATCCTTTAAATAGATGGTATATCGGATTAAGCATGCTTAGACCTCGTGGAATCAGACTTCATCTTCGGATGAACGAGACCCATTGCACAGTCAAATTTGTGCACCACGTACCATCGGGGCCAAAGGAAATAAATAATACTTAGTCAAATTTGTGTGTTTCCTTTTTGCATTAAAAACTGTAAAGGACTAACAAACGTTATTTAGCTTGCATAACCTCTCTTAAGCTTTATGATGCTCGGATTTCACTACCGAGTACCCTAACCTAAGTAAAGTTAGGGGCATAAGACCGAAGAAGAGGTCATTCTTTGTATTCATATTTTAAACACGTAACTCGTGTGTTTTCTGCAGGTTCTAACGTTTTCTCTTATACATTCACTCCATCTTTCACGTAGGATTGTTGTTTGATGCATTTTATTGAAAAAAAAAATGTGTGTGGTGCATAAATTCAATGTGAATTATTGTTTGCTTGTATTTGAACCTTGTTTATATATGTTCAAACTAAATTCTTAGGTTTAGCATTATATAGTGTTAATTTGCAGAAAACGTGTGTTTTAAGTTCATTACGTTCATGTACATAGCCCCTAAAATTGATTAAATCATTTGCATTACTTAGTAAATTACATTTAGTGTCTTAACTATTATAAATTTTGTGTGTTTTAGTAGTTTTTAAGTATTTGTGAGTGTTTATAGTTTGCTTTGATAGTTTTACTATTTTATTTGTTATCGCTTTGTTTTCTAAATATGCCTTACGATTTTGGTTAGTATTCCTATATTCATTTTATATTCTTTTTTTGATACTGACACTTGGTCTTTGGTGGATGCTCAGGCTAATTAATGTCCGATCGGAATCCTGGACCATCTAGAACAAAGTTTGAGGAAATCGCAGAGAGAATAGCGAGACTTAAAGCTCAAACAGACATCCTGGACCATAGTTTAGCCTCATCAACCGACCATACTTCAGAACAGGAAGCACAAGAAGTCAACATGGCCAATGCAGGACAGTCTCTTCGTCAGCGCACCTGCTCAACCGAATGGAGCAGCGGGCCTTCAAGCATTGCTTTTCCACCACCGGGGGAAAACATGAAAGAAGTCGAGCTGAAGAGTGGTTTCCTCCACCGACTACCCATTTTTCACGGACTTTCCAATGAAGATCCGAACAAGCATCTCAAACAATTCCAATTTGTTTGTAACAGCATGAAGCCAGCCGATGCTGATACGGAACTCTTCAAGCTGAAGGCATTCCCATTCACCCTAGTCGACAGGGCCGAGTCTTGGCTTATGGAACTACCGCCGAACCATATTACCTCATGGAAGCAACTTGCGGATATGTTCCTAGCAAAGTACTTCCCGGCCTCAAAGATCACCGTCTTGATAAAGCAAATCACTGGCATCACACAGAAACCGGACGAGACCTTCGGCCAATATTACGACCGATTCAAGGTTTTGTGTGCCACTTGCCCATCGCATGGATTTTCCGAGACCAATCTCATGAATTACTTTTACGATGGTCTGAAGCCGATCGATAGGGAATTGGTAGATGCAGCAGCTACCGGTGCATTCATGGACTTAACCGAAATCGAAGCCAGAACTCTTCTAGAGAATCGGGCGAATAATGATGCACAATATGGAATGTCCAACAGACGAGCAGTCGGTGAAGCGAGTTCTAAACCCGACGCGGACGAAAAATATGACAAACTAGCTCATATGCTAGAGAAGGTTTTAGAACTCGAAACGACAAGAGCCAAAGCAACTCGTGGGCCTGTTTGTGGCATATGTCAAGTACAAGGTCACCATAATGACCAATGCCCTCAAGCGCCAGAGCAAGCTAGCGATCCGGAGCACGCTAACGCCATCGGCGGATATCAGGGAGGACAACGGTATAATAATTATAACAACTATGTCAACCGTGATCATCCAGGTTTTAGATGGAGCAGCAACGAGGGAACTTTGAACCCTCCAGCACCTCAACAAAGCTACCAACGCCCTCCATTTCAACCAAGGCCACCGATGCAGCATGGTTCGTCATCTCAATCCTTCACCAACCCGGATTACGACAAGATGTTGTCGCAACTTTGGGCCTCCACACAGGTTCTCCTCGACGGACAATCGAAGACAAAGGAGACACTGGACTTACATGGCCGCGACATCACTGAAGTGAAGAAGCAACTTGGCCAACTTGTTGATTTCATGGGCCAAATCAAAGAAACCGGTCGGCTTCGACCTCAACCCACTCCTAATCAAAGAAACGTGAATGCTATTGTCACAAGGAGTGGGAAGATACTTGAAGAACCAAAGACCAAGCGATCTCATCTCGATGAAGTCACCATTGAGGACATAACCAACGAAGAGGCAGATGAGATCGATCCGGCAGCTCAAGAAGCCGAGAAGAAGAAGGTGACGCCTATTGTCACCAAGGCACAATCCCCTCCACAACCCACCCCAATCAAAGGTAAAAGCCATATTCCTTCAAATACGGTTATTACTAATTCTCCGTTTGCTGTTGCACCTTTCCCTAGCAGATTATTAAAATCAAAGAAGAAGGATGCCCAATATGAAGATATCTTGGACATCTTCCGAAAGGTGCAAGTGAATTTGCCCTTGATCGAGTGCATAAAACAAGTGCCAATATTCGCGAAGTTTCTCAAAGAATTATGCACACAGAGGAGGCAAATGTGATGACCCGAACCAGAATCAGATGTGTGTTTAGCACGATTCTCGAGATTTGAGATTAGTCGCAGTTTTACGATAACGTGTGATTTGCCGATTCGATTCGCGACTATATTTTCGGTCGAGAATTTGGGTTGAGTGTCTTCACGGAAAGTGTAGAGTACGTGATTTTGAGTTCGTGGGTGGTTTCGGAAGATTTTTCCGATCACCGAGGAATATTTTATGATTATTTGAAGTTTCGGGTTTCGACGAGTTTATCCGTTTGTTTCGAGCTTATCCGAATCATTTCGTATTTTCATTTTGGACCGTCGATCGACCCGAGGGACGAGTATAAATATCGAAAAGTCGAAAAATAGTCGAGAATAGTCGTAAAAAATTCAGTTTTTCATTGTCTAGTCATTGACTTTCCAAAACTGGAAAGTTGACCAGCTTGACCAAGGGGAGAGTTTTCCGTTTCGGCCTTCACCTCCGGCGACCGGATTCCGGCCACCATCCACTTCGGGACAGGTACTAATCGCTTCCCCTTGAGATTTCGAACATGATGGTGTGTGGTTTGAGATGAATTGATGTGCCATGGGTTGAACCCGATTCGGGTTAGGATCGCCGGAATCGGCTTTAATGGCGACGGTGGTTCCGGCGATGGTTGGAGGCCAAGAGCTTGGGGGTTTTTGCTCCCCACCTCGTGGTGGAGCTACCTAGTTGGTTAGTTTGGGACGAGGATGAGGGATTTGGTGAACCCGAATAGGGATTTGGGTTTGGATTTCCGTTTTGGTTTTGAAAAATTGACATGGTTCCTTTGTGAATTGGCTCTTATGGTAGAAGGAAATGTTGCTCGAAATGGTGAGACCTTGTGATCTGGAAATTTTGGGCTTGTAATTCCTCCGTTGACGGCGCGCCGCCGCCGGCGGCGGCGGTCAACGGCGGTCAACGGCGGCGGCGGTCAACGGCGGCCCAAAAGTCAAATTTCAGATTTCGACGTTTTTAGTGTCATTTTTCTCGTAATCACGCCCTGATTATCGTACGGAGGTTTTCGGGTTGATTTGGTTAACCGGTTTTCAGTCGAGATTTCGAGTTGGGATTTCGGGATTTCCGTAATTCATTTTGCACTGCATTTTGTATTTCCGGGAACGGTTGGTTTCCGTGCATCGGTACAGTGTTGTGGATCACGATATTGATCAGTTGTGTATATATATGTTCAGGGGATCGAGATCGAGATTCGGATCGTGATCGTGCTTCGGGCGAGGGTACTTCCGCCGGACCACGTGTTTAGCGCGAGATCGCGCTAGCTGATCTGTGAGTGGACATTTTATTTTCACGGAAACGATTGCGATTCTTTTCTATGATTTATGAACTTGAGCATGCGTATGAGTTTTCGGATTAAATGTGCATGTGTTTTACGATTATACGATTATACTTATACGATTATACGTATACGAGTATACATACACTTATATGCTGTTTTATACATTTGCATCGAAATGTTTGTGCTTTAATTTACACAGAGTACAGTCGCTTATATTGTTGTATCGATACACTCGCATCCCGGCTGATCCCCGAGGATGTGTACCGGGGGAGGCTGTGACTCCTGACCCGTGACCTGTACCGGGGGGAGGCAGACCTCTGACCTGAGGCCTTTCTGGCTAGAATCGCGTGGAAGTCTGGGACTCCGTGATTCTGACTGTACTAGCACGGTGTGTGTCCATAAGTGACCCCGTGGGATTTTTAATTGCATGCTCAGTACACTGGAGGAGTGTGAGTTTTATCTCGTGTACTATGTTGTTTAATTTACCTGGACTCGCATATGTTGTTTAAACATTTATAAACTGGTGAAAGACACTTATTTTCGTCCACTCACTCTAACGTGTTTATTGTCTTTCCCTGGGCTTTTCGGTTTCCGTGCCCAGTGTGCAGTTCAGGTTTGGTGTTTCACGTCGCGGTTTGGAGGCTAGTGATCAGAGTCACCTGTGTTTTCCAGTAGGTTTCAGTTTCACCTACTGATGTATATGTTGTATATATTTTATACTAGAGGTCGCTCTGATACGTTCTGATACTTGTTTATACGGATTTTCTCGGATATACATATATATGGTACAGTATGTTTACTGTTTGTTGATTATATTGATGTTGAGAAATCCAGATGGGATTGGTGCCCACGGTTTGCTTTTTGTGGCATAGGATGAAGTGTATTTTCCGCGTGCAGGTTAAGGTAATTCCACGCTAGTAACGAAACTCTGCCCAAATTTCGGAAAATTTTTGTTGGTTCGTGATTTCGAAGGGGTTCGATTCCGGTTTAGAGTGCTAAATCGGGGTTGGGTCCTTTCAGCTTGGTATCAGAGCATTAGGTTGTCAGATTCTGTAGACTCTTGTAGTTGTGACGCTTAGGGTATTTGAGTTGATACAGCATGACTGGAGTGATGACCCGACTGGCCAGCGGTACTCATCAATACTTCGGGTGTTGTGTGTCCTCAAATATCTGCGGTTTCATGATTACGTTCTTTCTGCTTGTGCCTAATGCTTGTCTTGTATCAGTAGGATGCCTCCTCGACGTGGTCCCCGTGTTGATCGGGATGATGATCCTGATGAGGATCGCCGAACGCGCGACTTGCTTATGCGAGTGCTGCGTTTGGAAGAGCGTTTTGACCCTGTGGTCAAGGCTCGCACTGCGGGTGCTACTGTGTTTTCGGGTTCAGTTGATCCAGAGATATGCGAGGCATGGTTGGTTCAGATTGAGCGTGTTTGTGAGCGTCTGCAGTTTACACCTGAGCAGATGACAGTAGCTGCAGTTGGTTTACTTGAGGGTGATGCATACTTTTGGTGGGTCAGTACTGATAGAGTTCCAGTGGATACTCCGTGGACATTGTTTCGTGATTTGTTTATGCGGAGGTACTTCAATCAGGCTACCCAGCAGCGCAAGTACGAGGAGTTTACGAACTTGAGGCAGGGCAGTTTGTCTGTACTTGAGTATCGGGATCGGTTTACCCGTTTGTCTCGTTTTGCGCGGGATATGGTGGCTACAGAGGAAGCCAAGTGTCGCAGGTTTGAGCTGGGATTGAATCTGAGCATCAAGGCGACGCTGACTACGATGCCCCGGAACAACTTCGATGAGTTTGTTAGTGCTGCACTCCGAGGCGAGGATATAGAGCGGGAGAGACAGCAGAGGTACCAGCCCAGACGGTTTGAGGAGGGTGGACCGAGTCAGGGGCCTTCGAAGAGGCAGAGTTCTGATACTTCCGGTTCAGCTTCATCCTCAGGCGGGGGATCGTATCGACCACCAGCTAGTGTACCTAGACGGAGACCGGGATGGAGGAGAGATCGACCGCAGCGACCGCAGGCTAGTACAGGTTCCAGCGGTTCTAGTTATCCTCGACGTACCGGTGGCACTTTTGCTGTACCGCGGGAGTACCCATTGTGTAATTTCTGCCACATGCATCACTTGGGACCGTGTCAGCGCAGTCCTGTCACTTGTTTCCGCTGTGGCCAGGTGGGTCACTATGCGAGGGAGTGTCCTCAGTTGTATGGTGGTGATGGACAGGCAGCCCAGAGTTCCGGAGGTGAGCGAGGTACCACTTCGGGAGCGCGACCAGCACAGTCTGCAGGCCAGGGCAGGCAGCAGGGACAGGCTCAGCGAGGACGACCGGCCGGACAGGCGAGGGTACATGCTATGACTCTACGTGAGGGCAGAGCATCACCGGAGGTCGTTATCGGTACGTTACATGTCTTTGGTATTCCTGTAGTTGCATTGTTAGATCCAGGTGCCACACATTCATTCATATCATATAGACTGTCATCATTAGCCACGGTACCTGCATCTCCACTTCCAGGGTTGTGGAGAGTGTTGTATCCGTCAGGTGAGGTTGTGAGCATCGGATGGGTTTACCGGGATTGTGAGGTGTTTGTTGATGGTCATGGGTTAGCCGCAGATCTGTTACTGCTGGATATTGTAGATTTTGATTTGATCTTGGGTATGGACTTCCTAGAGTCGCATTGGGCCATGTTCGACTGCCACAGGAAGGAGGTCGCGTTTCGACGACCAGGGTTACCCGAGATACTGTTTCGTGGCGAGAAGAACACTTCCCTACCTTGTTTGATTTCCGCGATGAGGGCGGATCGGTTGATGAAGAAGGGTTGTGTTGCTTATTTAGCCCATGTTGTGGATACTACAGCTGTAGTGCCAGACCTTGGTAGTATCGAGG
Organism: Geum urbanum; assembly: GCA_946800695.1. Lineage (NCBI taxonomy): Eukaryota > Viridiplantae > Streptophyta > Magnoliopsida > Rosales > Rosaceae > Geum > Geum urbanum. Next base: position 18,149,945 of record OX327008.1, on the reverse strand, counting down.
TTGTATCGGAGTTTCCGGATGTATTTCCAGCAGAGTTACCTGGTATACCCCCTGTGCGGGAGATTGACTTTACTATTGAGTTGTTACCAGGTACTGGACCGATATCCCAGACACCGTACCGGATGGCGCCTGCGGAGTTGAAGGAGTTACAGATTCAGCTCCAGGAGTTATTGGAGAAGGGATTTATTCGACCGAGTGTTTCTCCGTGGGGTGCTCCAGTGTTATTCGTGCGGAAGAAGGATGGGTCCATGCGTTTGTGCATCGACTACCGGAAGCTGAATCAGATTACAGTGAGGAACAAGTATCCGTTGCCACGGATTGACGACTTGTTCGATCAGCTGAAGGGAGCAGCAGTCTTTTCGAAGATTGACCTTCGATCCGGATATCATCAGTTGAGGATCCGAGATTCAGATGTAGCCAGGACAGCTTTCAGGACGCGGTATGGGCATTATGAGTTCTTGGTTATGTCGTTTGGGTTGACCAACGCCCCCGCAGCTTTCATGGACTTGATGAATCGGGTGTTTCGACGGTTCCTGGACAAGTTCGTGATTGTATTCATTGATGATATTTTGATATACTCGAGGAGTGTGGGCCAGCACAGGAAGCACTTGCGAGTGGTGTTGCGGACTTTGCGGGACCATCAGTTGTTCGCGAAGTTTAGCAAGTGTGAGTTCTGGTTGGATAATGTGAAGTTTTTGGGTCACGTGATTTCGGCCGAGGGAGTTAGTGTTGATCCTGACAAGATCGAGGCCGTGCTGAATTGGAGTCGACCCACTACTGTGCCAGAGATTCGGAGTTTCTTGGGGTTAGCAGGCTATTACCGACGGTTTGTACAGGATTTCTCCCGGATAGCTACACCACTGACCAGATTGACGAAGAAGGGCGTCAAGTTTGAGTGGTCGGATGCATGCGAGGAGAGTTATTTGCTCTTGAAGGAGAGATTGACTACCGCACCGGTTCTGACATTGCCAGACGACAGTGGTGAGTATGTTGTGTACAGCGACGCGTCGAAGTTGGGCCTTGGCTGTGTGTTGATGCAGCATGGTAGAGTTGTGGCGTACGGTTCTAGACAGCTGAAACCGCACGAGGTCAACTATCCGACGCATGATTTGGAGTTAGCCGCTATTGTGTTAGCGTTGAAGAGTTGGAGACATTATCTGTATGGTGCTCATTGTAAGATTTTCACTGACCACAAGAGTCTCACTTACTTGCGGACACAGCCGGATCTAAACATGAGGCAGCGCCGATGGATGGAGTTGATCAACGATTACGAGTGCACTTTCGAGTACCATCCAGGGAAGGCCAATGTTGTGGCAGATGCACTTAGCCGGAAATCGGGAGCCTCATTGTTTCATATGTGTGTGGCCAGAGTATCGATGTTAGCCGAGCTACGGGCTACGGGTGCTGTGTTTGGTTATGATGATGATGGAGCCTTGTTGGCTAGCTTTCAGGTACGACCCGTATTGGTTGATCAGGTACGGGAGGCACAGGATTCAGATCCTTACTTGCTGGGCAAGAAGACCATGATTCAGAATGGTGTGCCTACAGAGTTTCGTTTGAGCGACGACGGTATGTTGTTGTTCAGGGGTAGATTATGTGTACCCAGGGACGAGGACTTGAAGAAAGAGATTCTAGACGAGGCTCACAGTTCAGCGTATGCGATGCATCCCGGAGGTACGAAGATGTTTCGTACACTTCGAGCATACTATTGGTGGCGCAACATGAAGCGGGAAATTGCCACGTACGTGAGTCGGTGTTTGATTTGTCAGCAGGTGAAGGCGGAGAGACAGAAACCTGCAGGGAAACTACAGCCACTTGAGATTCCAGTTTGGAAGTGGGAGCATATCACGATGGATTTCGTCTATCAGTTGCCACGTACTTCGGCGGGCAACACTGGCATTTGGGTTATCGTTGATCGATTGACGAAATCCGCACATTTTCTTGCACTTCCAGGGAAGGTTTCAGTGGGCAGATTAGCCAAGTTGTACTTATCAGAGATTGTTCGCTTGCACGGTGTACCTGTATCGATTGTTTCTGACCGTGATAGTCAGTTCACTTCTGAGTTTTGGCAGGCGTTGCAGCGAGCGTTGGGCACGAGATTGCGATTTAGTACAGCTTTTCATCCTCAGACTGACGGGCAGTCCGAGCGGACCATTCAGACTCTTGAGGATATGCTGAGATCATGTGTATTGCAGTTTCATGGAAACTGGGATCAGCAGTTACACTTGATTGAGTTCGCCTACAACAACAGCTATCAGGCCAGTATTGAAATGGCACCGTACGAGGCTCTGTACGGGAAGCAGTGTCGCACTCCATTGTGTTGGAGTGAGGTGGGCGAGCGTTGGCTCATTGGTCCTGATTTGGTGAAAACCACGATGGAGGACATTCAGGTTATTCGGGATCGACTGAAGATTGCCCAGGATCGGCAGAAGAGTTACGCGGACGTGAGGAGGAAGAGCTTAGAGTTCGAGGTTGGTGATTGGGTCTTCCTGAAACTGTCTCCGTGGAGGGGAGTAGTGCGTTTCGGGAAGCGTGGCAAGCTTCGACCACGGTACATTGGTCCGTATGAGATTACAGAGAGGGTTGGAGTTGTTGCTTACAGACTTGAGTTACCGGCTGAGATGGCCACCTGGGAAGGTCTTGTGGCAGAACCACTCGGTGAAGGTCTTGTGGCAGAACCACTCGGTTGAGGAGGCCACCTGGGAGACCGAGCAGCGTATGCGGGAGCAGTATCCTCATCTGTTCACATGACAGGTACGTAAATTTCGAGGTCGAAATTTCTTTAAGGGGGGTAGGTTTGTTACCTGTCCCGAACCAGAATCAGATGTGTGTTTAGCACGATTCTCGAGATTTGAGATTAGTCGCAGTTTTACGATAACGTGTGATTTGCCGATTCGATTCGCGACTATATTTTCGGTCGAGAATTTGGGTTGAGTGTCTTCACGGAAAGTGTAGAGTACGTGATTTTGAGTTCGTGGGTGGTTTCGGAAGATTTTTCCGATCACCGAGGAATATTTTATGATTATTTGAAGTTTCGGGTTTCGACGAGTTTATCCGTTTGTTTCGAGCTTATCCGAATCATTTCGTATTTTCATTTTGGACCGTCGATCGACCCGAGGGACGAGTATAAATATCGAAAAGTCGAAAAATAGTCGAGAATAGTCGTAAAAAATTCAGTTTTTCATTGTCTAGTCATTGACTTTCCAAAACTGGAAAGTTGACCAGCTTGACCAAGGGGAGAGTTTTCCGTTTCGGCCTTCACCTCCGGCGACCGGATTCCGGCCACCATCCACTTCGGGACAGGTACTAATCGCTTCCCCTTGAGATTTCGAACATGATGGTGTGTGGTTTGAGATGAATTGATGTGCCATGGGTTGAACCCGATTCGGGTTAGGATCGCCGGAATCGGCTTTAATGGCGACGGTGGTTCCGGCGATGGTTGGAGGCCAAGAGCTTGGGGGTTTTTGCTCCCCACCTCGTGGTGGAGCTACCTAGTTGGTTAGTTTGGGACGATGATGAGGGATTTGGTGAACCCGAATAGGGATTTGGGTTTGGATTTCCGTTTTGGTTTTGAAAAATTGACATGGTTCCTTTGTGAATTGGCTCTTATGGTAGAAGGAAATGTTGCTCGAAATGGTGAGACCTTGTGATCTGGAAATTTTGGCCTTGTAATTCCTCCGTTAACGGCGCGCCGCCGCCGGCGGCGGCGGTCAACGGCGGCCCAAAAGTCAAATTTCAGATTTCGACGTTTTTAGTGTCATTTTTCTCGTAATCACGCCCTGATTATCGTACGGAGGTTTTCGGGTTGATTTGGTTAACCGGTTTTCAGTCGAGATTTCGAGTTGGGATTTCGGGATTTCCGTAATTCATTTTGCACTGCATTTTGTATTTCCGGGAACGGTTGGTTTCCGTGCATCGGTACAGTGTTGTGGATCACGATATTGATCAGTTGTGTATATATATGTTCAGGGGATCGAGATCGAGATTCGGATCGTGATCGTGCTTCGGGCGAGGGTACTTCCGCCGGACCACGTGTTTAGCGCGAGATCGCGCTAGCTGATCTGTGAGTGGACATTTTATTTTCACGGAAACGATTGCGAGTCTTTTCTATGATTTATGAACTTGAGCATGCGTATGAGTTTTCGGATTAAATGTGCATGTGTTTTACGATTATACGATTATACTTATACGATTATACGTATACGAGTATACATACACTTATATGCTGTTTTATACATTTGCATCGAAATGTTTGTGCTTTAATTTACACAGAGTACAGTCGCTTATATTGTTGTATCGATACACTCGCATCCCGGCTGATCCCCGAGGATGTGTACCGGGGGAGGCTGTGACTCCTGACCCGTGACCTGTACCGGGGGGAGGCAGACCTCTGACCTGAGGCCTTTCTGGCTAGAATCGCGTGGAAGTCTGGGACTCCGTGATTCTGACTGTACTAGCACGGTGTGTGTCCATAAGTGACCCCGTGGGATTTTTAATTGCATGCTCAGTACACTGGAGGAGTGTGAGTTTTATCTCGTGTACTATGTTGTTTAATTTACCTGGACTCGCATATGTTGTTTAAACATTTATAAACTGGTGAAAGACACTTATTTTCGTCCACTCACTCTAACGTGTTTATTGTCTTTCCCTGGGCTTTTCGGTTTCCGTGCCCAGTGTGCAGTTCAGGTTTGGTGTTTCACGTCGCGGTTTGAAGGCTAGTGATCAGAGTCACCTGTGTTTTCCAGTAGGTTTCAGTTTCACCTACTGATGTATATGTTGTATATATTTTATACTAGAGGTCGCTCTGATACGTTCTGATACTTGTTTATACGGATTTTCTCGGATATACATATATATGGTACAGTATGTTTACTGTTTGTTGATTATATTGATGTTGAGAAATCCGGATGGGATTGGTGCCCACGGTTTGCTTTTTGTGGCATAGGATGAAGTGTATTTTCCGCGTGCAGGTTAAGGTAATTCCACGCTAGTAACGAAACTCTGCCCAAATTTCGGAAAATTTTTGTTGGTTCGTGATTTCGAAGGGGTTCGATTCCGGTTTAGAGTGCTAAATCGGGGTTGGGTCCTTTCAGCAAACTCGAGAGAAGGAGGTTGTGAAGGTGAACGCAACCGTTTCGGCGGTTTTGCAGCGTCGGCTACCCCCAAAACTGAAGGACCCAGGGAGTTTTGCAGTTCCCTGCGTAATCGGTGACAACCACTTCGAAGACGTGATGCTTGATCTCGGAGCTTCCATCAACGTCATGCCTTACTATCTTTACGAATCGATGGAGCTTGGAGATCTCAAGCAAGATGGTGTTGTCATCCAATTAGCCGATCGCACACACAAGTATCCGAGGGGATACGTAGAAGGCGTTCTTGTGCAGGTCAACAACCTGATTTTTCCAGCAGATTTTTATATCGTTGACATGGAGGAGAGTCCTTTGAACACCACGCCACTGCTTCTTGGGCGACCTTTCATGCGGACTGCAAGAACGAAGATAGACGTTTTTCAAGGCACTTTCTCCATGGAGATTGATGGAGAAAGAATCGAGTTCAACATCCTGGACGGGATGAAGTTTCCAATGTCGAGCGTAGCTGCCATTTCGACATACGATCCCGTGGATACCTTAGCACAAGGCCACCTCGACACCATCAATGTAGATGAACTCGACATGGCCATCCAACTAGGCGAAGACGCCCTTCTCGAGGCCTTGCTAGAGCTGACGCCTCGAATTCAAGATATGGCCATGGCCCTAAATGCCGCACCACGAAAAGTAAGTTTTTCTCCCCCTTTACCAATTACTTTTGGTACTAATAAAATTATTCCTTCCATCGTAGAAGCTCCAGTTTTAGAACTTAAGTTACTACCGGACCATCTGAAGTATGCGTACTTGGGCGAGAATGAAACATTGCCGGTCATTATTTCGTCTGCGCTAGAAGAGGAGCATGAGGAGAAGCTCGTGAGTGTGCTCAAGAGGTACAAAACCGCAATAGGCTGGACGCTTGCGGACATCAAGGGAATAAATCCAGCAACCTGTGTGCATAGGATTTTCCTTGAAGAAGGCACCAAGCCTACGCGGGAAGCACAACGTCGGCTCCACCCTCCGATGATGGAGGTGGTAAAAAAGGAGGTAATTAAACTCATGGACTGTGGAGTTATTTACCCTATTTCTGATAGCCGTTGGGTTTCCCCTGTGCAGGTAGTACCCAAGAAATCAGGAATCACCGTCGTCGAGAATCTGGAAAATGAACTTGTGCCACAAAGGACGATCACTGGACACCGAGTGTGCATTGATTACCGGAGGCTCAACGCCGCAACCCGCAAGGATCATTTTCCATTACCATTCATCGACCAAATGCTGGAAAGATTAGCCGGCCATGCATTTTATTGTTTTCTCGACGGATACTCCGGCTACAACCAAATTAGCATTGCGGAGGAAGATCAAGAAAAGACAACGTTCACATGCCCTTTCGGAACGTTTGCATACCGCCGAATGTCATTTGGACTGTGTAATGCACCAGGTACATTTCAACGTTGCATGCTCTCAATTTTCTCCGAGTACATTGAAAAAATTATTGAAGTATTCATGGACGACTTTAGTGTATTTGGGAGTGATTTCGATGCATGCTTAAACAATTTAGAAATTATTTTACAAAGATGCGTTGAAACAAACTTGGTGCTTAATTGGGAGAAGTGCCATTTCATGGTTACGCAAGGGATCGTGTTAGGTCATATTATTTCTGAAAAAGGGTTAGAAGTTGATAAATCTAAAGTAGATCTTGTGCGTCATTTACCCTCTCCAACTTCGGTTAGAGAGATTCGTTCTTTTCTTGGACACGCAGGATTTTATCGTAGGTTTATCAAAGACTTTTCCCACATCTCGCGCCCGTTGTGTAAATTGCTGCAAAAGGAGACCCCGTTCATATTTGACGAGGAATGCAACGCTGCCTTCAACAAGTTGAAGGAACTTCTTACAAGCGCTCCTATTTTATGCAGCCCTGATTGGTCTCTGCCATTTGAACTCATGTGCGACGCCTCGGATTATGCCGTAGGAGCCGTCTTGGGTCAGCGGAAGGACAAGAAGCCTTGCGTAATCTATTACGCCTCTCGGATGCTTGATGAAGCGCAAAGAAATTATACCACCACCGAGAAGGAGTTTCTTGCAGTGGTTTTTGCTTTAGATAAATTTCGGTCTTATTTACTTCAAACTAAAGTAACTGTGTATACTGATCATGCAGCTTTGAAGTATCTAATGCTAAAGAAGGACGCAAAACCACGGCTTATAAGATGGATACTTCTACTCCAAGAATTCAACGTCGAAATCAAGGATAAGAAGGGAGTAGAAAATGTTGTCGCTGACCACCTATCACGCTTGATCGGTGAGAATGAGGCTGTTGAAATTGAGGACACTTTTCCGGATGAAAAACTCTTCGGAATTGAGGTAACTGTTCCGGAAACTCCATGGTATGCAGATATCGTAAATTACTTAGTTACCGGTGAGTTTCCGTCTACCATGCATAAATTTCAACGTGACAAACTTAAGCATAATGCTAGAACCTTTATCTGGGATGAGCCTTATTTATGGAAACAATGCTCCGATTTAGTAATTAGGAGATGTATCCCGGATAGTGAATTCAAGCCTATTCTAGACTTTTGTCACAATGAAGCATTTGGGGACATTTTGGTTCAAGGAGGACATCCCTTAAAATTTTAGATTGCGGTTTCTTTTGGCCTAGTTTATTTTGCGATGCTCATGCATATTGTGCTGCATGTGATAAGTGCCAGAGATTCGGTAATTTAGGGCCTAGAGATGAAATGCCACAACACTACATATTTAATGTCGAAATTTTTGATGTGTGGGGTATTGATTTTATGGGACCATTTCCTCCCTCCAATGGTTTTACTTATATCTTACTCGCAGTAGATTATGTTTCTAAATGGGTGGAGGCAAAGGCCACCCGTACTAATGATTCGCGAGTTGTTGTAGATTTCCTACGAACTAACATTTTCAGTAGATTTGGAATGCCACGCGTTCTAATTAGCGATGGAGGAAGTCACTTTTGCAACCGCACGGTGGAAGCATTGATGAGGAAGTATGGCGTAAAACACAGGGTTTCCACACCATACCACCCTCAAACAGATGGAATGGCTGAAGTTTCCAACCGTGAGATCAAGAAGATTTTGGAGCGAACCGTCCGTCCAAACCGGAAAGATTGGAGTCAATGCTTAGATGATGCATTATGGGCTTACAGGACTGCCTACAAGACCCCCATTGGTATGTCACCTTTCCGATTAATTTATGGGAAGACGTGCCATCTTCCGGTTGAATTGGAGCACAAGGCATGGTGGGCTGTGAAGAAATTCAACATCGATCGAGATGCAGCAGGTTTGCATCGGAAGCTACAACTTTGTGAACTTGAAGAGATCAGAAATGATGCTTTCGACAATGCGTGGATTTACAAAGAGAAGACGAAAAAGATCCATGATCAGATGATTCGCGGGAAGAGTTTTGAAGTTGGGCAGAAAGTATTGCTTTTCAATTCAAGACTTAAGCTCTTTCCGGGAAAGCTTCGCTCTCGATGGATGGGGCCATTCATAGTTTCTCAAGTTCTGCCTCATGGAGCAGTTCTCATTCGATCTATCGACAAAGGCAGTGAGTTCAAAGTAAATGGCCATCGCTTGAAGCCCTATTTTGAGGCATTTGCGGAGCATACCGTGGAGGAGATGCAACTCCAAGAACCGGCCATTTCAAAAACAAAATGATGCATCATGTCCAAAGCTAACGACGTAAAACGAGCGCTCATTGGGAGGCAACCCAATAGGGAGACAACATATTTGTTTTCTTCTACCCTTTTAATTAATTTAATGGCTTTTTGCGTATTAAAATTAAAATTTTCGTAGATCCTATACTCCATTTTTAATTCTATACTTCTACTTTAGTACATTGAGGGCAATGTAAAGTTTAAGTGTGGGGGAAGGGTTTACAATTTAATTGTGTTTAAATTAGTGTTTTTCAGAGTCTTTAGGATGCCCTTAACTAGTCAATGATGAAATTGGACCGATACGAACACATATGGCGTATGAATCACATGCATCGAATTCTTGTGCTAATTGAGATATTCTATATGTTTTTAACATGTAGTAGATATGAATTGCAAAGCATGGTACATAAATCGCATGCTTGAATAAGTTTTTAATCATATGAACCCTATGTGAGCTTTTGAGCTATCTGTTCTTTATTCGAGTGAATATACATCCATTTCGTAGCTACTAGCTTATATATGCCTCATTTGATTGCTTGCCATAGATTTTAATGAACTATAGAATGCTAGAACTTACTCATGTCAATTTGCAAAGCTTTTAAGTTGATACATACTTTGATTTTGGAAATGATTAAAGGCATTTAGGATTTTCCACCACTTCGCCAAATATCCATGTATCCCATTTGTACGCATGAGTTGCGACACCCCTAGATAAACCAATTGAGCCCACGTTAAGCTTTTCTTTCATCACCATATGTACCTAAACACTTACCCTAGTGTAGAATATCCTTACCTTGGTTCCAGAAACTTGGTGAGATTTTTTCGAAACTAGCAGATAATATGATGGTTTGGTAAGAAAGATTGAAAAGTTAATGTGAGTAAGGGGAAAGACTTGTCCAAATAACTTAAAAAGTATGAGATTGCCAAAAAGAAAAAAAAAAGAGAAAAAAATTATATTTGAGAGAATGAAAAGAAAAAAATTATATATCTCTCATGGCAATGTGTGGTGTTCTAAGCATAAACTCTTTGGATTAATGTCCCCCTTATTTGCGGATTTGGAGATTACGACAATTGAAGGCCCAAAAATAGAACAAATATGGCCTTTGTCCTGTCCGAAAAGCTCAAAGGGTAGTTTAAGATTGATGTTTACATGATATTAGTTACGGTGGAGATGGAGGACGAATATGGTGCTAGACTAAGTCGTTGGAACGTTTTTATCACCACATATCTAAATTTCGAATGCCTTAGCCTTAACCCCATTACAACCTCACTAAAAGTCCTTTATGATCCTTAAAATGAGTAGCTTTCAATTAGTAGAGTAAGTTGCATGAGTAAGCTTATGGTTTTGGTTCATTTGTGCAAGTAATTAACTTCATTCATGTGGTTTTCATTTCAATTCATATACACTTTAAGTGAACCCTTTTCATGAGTGAAAAATATGATGAGTGCATCCTTGTAAGTTGATTAAACCTTTATTCAAAGCATGCACAGCTATAACATAACCATTGTTTTTTCTATGTCTTACTTGTTCATTACATAATTATATCGCAATTATCTCTTGAATTCGTTGAGCATCCAAGTTGAAAATCATGTGAGACATCGCCATATACTTATGAAAATTCTGAGACAAATTTTAGCTAAGGGCTTAGTTATGTTCTTTGTTTTAAATTCGTAGAAGAGTCTTAGTCTAACTTAGTGTTTGCTAAGGGACTAGCAAAGTCTAAGTGTGGGGGAAGTTGATATACGCATTTTATGCTCATTTCTTAACACATTTCCCTTTACGTTTAGCTATGTTATTATCTTAGTTTTTATGTTTTTCTTATTTAAATTGTTATTTTGAAGATATTTACGGTGGAGATTAATAACGACGCAATTCGGAGGAATTTCGGCGATTTTGCGATTTTTGCGATTTCGGACCACCGGAAATGGGCCGGACCATAAAGCAAATTATGGGCCGATTTCTCAACTCTTGTTTCGGCCCATTATCAAGCCCATGACCATTCAATTCGGCTAGGATTCACTTTGGGGAAGAGGAAAAGTCAACAATATCAAGCTTTGTGACTCATTTTAGTGACTAAGCTTTGTGATCATCACAAATGGTGACTTGCATGGTGACTCTTGCTTAGGGTTCATAAATGATGATCACAAATGGTGACTTGCCTAGGTGACTAAGGCTTGCATTAAATGGAGGGAGGCATGGTGGAGGAGAGAAGGCAACATCCCTTGCCTATATAAGAGAGGAGGCCGGCCATATCATTCATCATCTCTCAATTTAGAAGCCAAAGCTCTACACAAATACTCCTCCTCCATAAACACTTGAAGGTTCTCTCCACAAAGCCGAAGCATTCATCCTCCATCCAAAGCCGAAGCATCCATCCTCCATCCTTCACAATACGCTAAGTCCCTTGTGAAGGAAAGTCATCTCCACGAAGATCATCTAGCATTCAAGACAAAAAGTGTAACCATGATCTTCACTTTCATATCTTTTGCTTTGTATTTGAATCTTTTGATGTATTGGAATACTTTGATGTATTTAATGAAGAACAAGTTTAGATTTGTGTTATATGTTCTTAAACCGATTTGTAAATTGCATGTGTTTATGATTTCTAGCCTTTTATGCATGGTTGATATAATCTTAAAGCTTCGAAAGCATGTGGTAGATAATACGCTAAGTCACTCTCTTTCGCATGTTTCGATGATCGTATGTTGTTTAAAACTTGTCTATGAGTAAAACATGTTAGATGCCTAAGAGTTTTTGTTGTGTTTGCATGTTTTTGCACTTTAATTTAGTAGGACATTTAATCAACCAATTTCCAATCCCCCCAAACATTTAAATTTCCGCTTATTAACGAAACCATGCATGCGCCCTTAATTCCCCGGATAAAGAACGATCCCTACTCGCCAATATTATAAATGACAAAAGAAGGGTTTTAAATTGCAATGCGCGTAGTCTGTGTTTTTAGGGTCTACTTTGTGTTAACGTTAAATGCATGTTTTACGCGTATCAAGCTTACTTAGAGTATTTAGGCATGAAAAAGAGTAAGGTTAATAAGATGAGATGATCACTTGTAATTAGTAGTGTAACTTCTTATTTTTAGTAAGCATAATTAGACTTTAAGGGTTCTTGATTGTTAAACTTGTCTATGAGTAAAACATGTTAGAAGTCTAGGAGTTCTTGTTGTGTTTGCATGTTTTTGTAGTTTAATTTCGTAGATTAATTAACCAATTTCCAATCCCCCCCAAACCTTTAGATTTCTGCTTTAACGAAACCATGCATGCGCCCTTTAATTCCCCGGATAGAACGATCCCTACTCGCCAATATTATAAGGACAAAATAAGGGTTTTAAATTGCTTTACGTGTGAACTGTGTTTTTAGGGTCTACTTTTTGTTAACGTTAAATGCATGTTTTGCACGTATCAATATGATTATTTGAAGTTTCGGAATATCGACGAGTTTATCCGTTCGTATTGTGATTATCTGAATCGTAATGGTTATCCGTTTCGGTCCTTCGATCGTCCTGAGGCGTGAGTATAAATATTTAAAATAGTTGAAAATTGTCGAAAAACACTGTTGGAAGTTTAACCAGCGTTGACTTTCACTGTTTGGGTCGTTGACCGTTGACCCGTGGAGGAATAACGACCCGGTTGCATTTTTCCGGCGGACCCGGATTTTCCGGCCACCTCCGGCCACACTTTGGGTATAGTTCGACTTCCCTTGAGTTCCTTTATTGATTGGTAGTTGAGTTTGTGAAAATTGATTGAGTTTTGGTTGAGTTTGAATCGGGTTAATTCCTTGAATTTTGCTGGTGACGGTGGGAGGTCCTCCGGCGAGCCACGGTGGCGGGGGTAAGGGGGTTTCGACTCCTCTTGCTCCGTTGATGCTTCCTAGGTGTTTAATTTTGGACGAGATGGAGTTTCCGGTGGAACCGTGGTGGTTGCCGGAATTGTTTTCCGTTTGGTTTTGCCGAGCTGATTTTGTGTTGATTTAGTTTGAATTGGAACTTGTGGTAGTTGAAAAAGATGTTGGGCTTGAGGTAAGCTAGAGGACTGGGCTTTCCTCGCCGGAGAAATTCTCCGTTGACGGCGCGCCGCCGCCGGCGGTGGCGATCAACGATGGTGCTCCGACGAGAACGTTGACTTTTTGGTTTTCGATGATTTTAGTGTCATTTTTCTCGTGTTCGCGCCCCAATTGTCGCCTTGAGGTTTTCGAGTTGATTTGGGCATCAGATTTTCAGTTGAGAGTTTTGAGTGGAGATTTCGGGAATTTCGTCGATTATTTTGCACAATATTATATATTTCCGGGAACGGTTGGTTTCCGCGGTGTGGTATAGTGTAGAGAATTGTGATTTTGATCAGATATGTTTTGTGATTATTCAGGGGATCGAGATCGTGCTTCAGGCGAGGGATCTTCCGCCTGACCACGTGATTAGCGTGAGTGCGCGCTCTGCTCATCGGTGAGTGGACATTTTTATATTTTCACAGTTGTTTGCGAGTTCGTGATTTTTCGTGATTTTTCGTATTTACTTTATACGATGTTGAGATATATGTTATTTTCGGAGGTATTATTTTATATTTATTGGTGATGGCATTACTGCATCGATGCTTCGGCTACTCGGCTGATCATCGGTAGTCCGCCAGAGTTGAGAGATTCCTCTGGAAAGGGTTGAGAGATTCCCCTATATGCCGCCGGGGTTGACAGATTCTCTTGGCCTATCACCGTCTGGTTTGAGCGATTCACCTGACCGTCAGGCTTGAGAGATTCGCCTGGCAACCTCCATATATATACTTTCCGAACTCGCATTGTTTTATATTGATTATGTATATGAAACTGGTGAAAGGCATATATTTATTTTCGTCCACTCACTCTAACGTTTTATTTGCCTTTCCCCTGGGCTTTTCGGTTTCCGTGCCCAGTTTGCAGTTCGGATTCTGGTGTCTCACGTCGCGGTTGGAGGCTAGTTGTTCGAGCTACCTGTATTTTCCAGTAGGTTCCTTGTTTCGCCTACTGTTGTATATTTTGTATATATATACACCAGAGGTCGCTCTGATACGTTCTGATACATGTTTTATACGGTTTTTCCCGGATATACTATATATTACAGTCATGTTTACTGTTTATTGTTATTGATATGATATTGAGGAATCCGGATGGGATTGGTGCCCACGGTTTGGCTTTTGTGGCATAGGATGAAGTGTTATTTTCCGGGTGCAGGTAAAGGCAATTATGCGTTAGTAGCGTTACTCTGCCGAAATTTTTAATGGTTTTTGTTGGTTCACATTTTCAGAAGGGATTTGATTCCGGTTTAGGAAACTAAATCGGGGTTGGGTTCTTTCACCGGCTGATCCCCGTGGATGTTTACCGGGGGAGGCTGTGACCTCTGACCCGATGTCTTTACCGGGGGGGGGGGGGGGCAGACCTCTGACCTGAGTTCTTTCTGGCTTGAATCACGTGTGGGTCTGGGATCCCGTGATTCCGACTATACTAGCGCGGATGTGTCCATGAGTCTCCCTCGTGTACTATATCATATTCATTCATTTTGACTCGCATATGTTTTTATAACATATATTGTTCGGCGAAAGATATATTTTTTTTCGTCCACTCACTCGAATAGTTTATATGTCTTTCCCTGGGCTCTTTGTTTTTAATGCCCAGTTTGCAGTTCAGATTCTGGTGTTGCACGTCGCTGTTGGAGGCTTAAAGTTTGAGCTACCTTTCTTTTCCAGTAGGTTTCTTGTTTAGTCTACTGTTGTATATGCATGTATATATACACTAGAGGTCGCTCTGATTACTCTACTGTTATACTTTCATATGATTTTTCCTGAATTTCTGTAAAGTACAGTTTTACTTATTACTTTACATTATTGTTATGATATTGAGAAATCCGGATGGGATCGGTGCCCACGGTTTGGCTTTTGTGGCATAGGATGAAGTGTGTTTTCGGGTGCAGGTTAATGGCGATTCCACGTTATAGCGAAACTCTGCCGAAATTTTTATGGTTTTTGCAAGTTCGTGTTTTCAGAAAGGGTTCGATTCCAGTTTAGGAAACTAAATCGGGGTTGGGTCCTTTGAGCTTGGTATCAGAGCATTAGGTTTCAGGTTCTGTAGACTTCTGTTGTTCTGATACTAAGGATGTTTGAGTATGTACAGCATGTCTGGAGCGATGACCCTATTGGCCAGCGGTTACTCATCAATGTTTCGGGTGTTGTGTGTTCCTAAATGTCTGAGGTTTCATTATTACGTTATTTGTGCTTTATATATAATGTTTTCCTCTTATCATTAATATGCCTCCTAGACGTGGTTCTCGTGTTAATAGGGATGGGGATCCTGATGAGGATCGCCAGACGCATGACTTGCTTATGCGAGTATTGCATTTAGAGGAGTGTTTTGACCCTGTAGTCAAAGCTCGTACTGCTGGATCGACTATTTTCTTGGGTTCAGCTGATCCAGAGATTTGTGAGGCATGGTTGGTTCAGGATGAATGAGTTTGTGAGCGTCTGCGTTTCACTCCTGAGCAGATGACAGTGGCAACAGTTGGTTTACTTGAGTCTGATGCATACTTTTTGTGGGTTAGCACCGATAGAGTTCCAGTTGATACTCCATGGACTTTGTTTAGAGACTTGTTTATGCGGAGATACTTTAACCAGGCTACACAGCAGCGGAAGTATGAGGAGTTCACTAACTTGAGACAGGGCAGCATGTCAGTACTTGAGTACCGGGACAGATTTACTCGTTTATCCCAATTTGCGCATGACATGGTGGCTACAGAGGTAGCCAAGTGCCGAAGATTTGAGTTGGGCTTGAACCTGAACATCAAGGGGACACTGCCTACGATGCCTCAGAACAACTTTGATGAGTTTGTGAGTGCTGCCCTACGGGGCGAGGATATCGAGAAAGAAAGGTAGATGCAATTCCAGTCTCGACGATTTGAGGAGGGTGGACCAAGTCTGGGACCTTCAAAGAGGCTAAGTTCAGGCACTTCCGGATCGGCATCATCATCTGACAGTGGACCATATAGACCACCGGGTAGTTCTGATACACGTATTTTACTAAGTACTAAATAAACACTTAGCACTCAACAAAAATGCATAAGAAATTAAAACACTTTTTGTAGATGTAGCATTGATAAGTAGGGTATCGTTCTTAACCGGGGATTGAGGGTGCATGCATGACTACGCTATGGTTAATGGGGGGATTTTAAGAGGTTGTTATCTAATTCCTACGAAATTAAAGACAGAAAATGGTTAGTAAATGCATAGAGAAATCCTAGGTTCTAACATGCTTCACTCATAGACAAGAAGAAAACAAGCAAGAACAAAGAACCCTAAACATGTTTACTAGACCGAAAATAAACCTAAGTTATATATTTACAAGTGACCGACCCATCTTATTCACCAACGTCTTACACTTAAGTCATATTATATGCTCCCTATTAATTATCTAAGTCTTTAGCCAATTACATGTATGATCATTTATTGTGCTTCGGGAATTTGCCCTATGACACGCCTATCAACTTGACAAGGAATTTTCCTTAGCCTAAATTGATGCATTAAGACTAACATGTTCGACTAAATCCTAAGACTCGAAACAAGTTACACATAATATTTCAAAACTGTAAACAAAGCACTGTTATTCACAGGAAAAATACAAACGTTTACAAGGATAAGTTGAAAGATTAGAGTTACACTTTAAGCTTGGGAATTTGCCCTATCTTAAAGATTAAAGAAAACACACAAAGTTATGTGCTAAATGATGAATGCAGCGTGACCTATCTTTTGGCCTCATGCCCCTAACTTCACTTAGGTTAGGGTGTGTGGTGATGAAATCCACACATCACAAAGCCGCCAGAAGGTTAATGCAATCTACAAATGCAAGTGGTTAATCCTTTACAAGTTTATGAGTATATAAGTATAAGTATATACAAAACACACGAAATATGTATAGTAATATGCACAAGTATTTTTTTATTAGGTTTTTCGTCACTCTTCAAAGGAAATGAACAGATTTGATCTTTCGGTCGTTCATTGGACGTGCGACCCGCGCAATAAAGTATAAACTCTCAATCAATCGGCCTTGGTTCAATCGAAAAATATGGCCAGTTAGGGATAGAGATAACGCGAGAGGTAGGACTAATTTCGACAATGCACCCCGAGGCTTACTGATCATGGAAAGTAGATTTAGTCCTTATCTTCTTTGGGCAACTTTAAATGAGCTTGGCCAGGTAGCAAGAGAGACCACGAGAGGTAGGACCGATTTGAGATCTCGGATCCAGAACCCGTCATAGAAACCGTCACCTTCTAGACACCAAGTCACAAAAGATTTCTTACTCAAAGATAAGTGTTCATCCACTCACCGGATCATTGGTATATACTCCATTGATGCAAGTCTTTCTTAGATCCAAAACCTGTCACCAGTCATAACCCGGTCTAGACACCATGTCTGACATTCCGCCAATCTTTCAAAAATTTACAATCCCTCAAGTCCATAGCAAACTCCGCCCTCAACCTCATGTCCATAACTTCACTTAGGTTATGGTGTGCGGTGATGAAATCCACACCTCATAAGGGGTTAAGGAGATAAGCATGGAAAAGAGGCGCCATCTATTCCAATGAGTGCGACTTAATGAACCAAACTGATTCACTCCTTCAATTTGAGACACCTTTAACGTGGTAATTATCTACATGGCTGCAAAAACAGATTTGTTAGTATGAACAAGTATTGGTTACGTATAGAATTATAAACAAGTATAAAAATTTTGAAGTTATTTACATGTTTTTGTAATATTCACACAATTTCACACATGTACAAACGAAATCACATACTTACTTTACAACCCCCGGCAACGGCGCCAAAATTGATACACGTATTTTACTAAGTACTAAATAAACACTTAACACTCAACAAAAATGCATAAGCAATTTAAACCCTTTTTTGTAGATGTAGCATTGATAAGTAGGGTATCGTTCTTAACCGGGGATTGAGGGTGCATGCATGACTACGCTATGGTTAATGGGGGGATTTTAAGAGGTTGTTATCTAATTCCTACGAAATTAAAGACAGAAAATGGTTAGTAAATGCATAGAGAAATCCTAGGTTCTAACATGCTTCACTCATAGACAAAAAGAAAACAAGCAAGAACAAAGAACCCTAAACATGTTTACTAGACCGAAAATAAACCTAAGTTATATATTTACAAGTGACCGACCCATCTTATTCACCAACGTCTTACACTTAAGTCATATTATATGCTCCCTATTAATTATCTAAGTCTTTAGCCAATTACATGTATGATCATTTATTGTGCTTCGGGAATTTTCCCTATGACACGCCTATCAACTTGACAACAAATTTGCCTTAGCCTAAATTGATGCATTAAAACTAACATGTTCGACTAAATCCTAAGACTCAAAACAAGTTACACATAATATTTCAAAACTGTAAGCAAAGCACTGTTATTCAAAACCAAAATACAAACGTTTACAAGGATAAGTAGAAAGATTAAAGTTACACTTTAAGCTCAGGAATTTTCCCTATGCCTTTAATGCAGCCGTCCTTCAATGGAGATGGTGAATATCTAAGGGAATTTGCCCTATAGTCTACTCGGTGGAGGTAGGAAGCTTTTTGGTGGTGGAGTATGATGGATCCTTGACAACCTTCGAACTTTGGGAGAGGAGAATAGTGTTTGCAGAGCTATTGGCTTCTAAGATGAGTGATGCTTGAGAATGAGGCTTAGCTCTTGTATTTATAGGCGAAGAATTCCAAGTTTCCTCTCCAAACTAGGTTTTCCTAGTGTACCCGGGTAGAATTGACAGCCTGTCTTGAAACGTCTTTTCCGGGAGTTCTAGAGCTCAGAAAATTGTGATTTTGGATTCGTTGGAAAGATCAGCTCGAGGGCTTGAATAAGACATATATGATCACTATATTTGGAGTTGAATTGCAGATTCTATGATCCGTTGAAGATTGATGAGCTGGCAGGCATATCTTCCTCTTCTTACTAGGAGTAGGGAAATCTTGATCTTTCCATATCTTGTATTTCTTGAGCTCCAAGTCATTTTGGCCGAACCTACCATATATTGTAGGATATTTTGATCTTCAAATAAGGCACTTTTGAGATATACTTGATACCTTTGATCCTCCATCTATTCGGTAATATCTCCTTGCTTGATTTTGCCCAAAATGCTTGATGATTTTTGATCCACCATTTGAAATGTCTTCATTTTGCCTTGCGTCATTTTAGTAACTTGAGAAGACCATTTTGGATCCATATTTCGCTACGTCATTCCTAGTTGATTAAGGAAACTTCTCCACTTAGCTCATTTTATGCTCCAAATCACCTTCTTTATTGTACTCCTTTATTCAAAACCTAAAAACAACAAAGTAAGTAAGAAATGATAATACTAAGGTCAAAACAAAGTAAAATGTAGAGAGAAATGCGTTAAGAATCTAGCATAAAATGCGTTGATCAAGTTCAGCTAGACAGAGGCAGAGATGGAGTAGGGATCGGCTACAGAGACCACAGTCTACTGGGGGTTCTAGCAGATCCAGTTATCCTCGACGTACCGGTGGCACTTTTGCTATACCGCGGGAATATGCATTGTGCAACTTCTGCAACAGGCATCACTATGGTCCTAGTCAGCAAGGCACTACCAATTGCTATCGTTGTGGCCAGGAGGGTCATTATGCGAGGGAGTGTCTCCAGCAGGTGGGTGTTGGTGGACACGCAGCACAGAGTTCCGGAGGAGAGGGAGGTACCACTTCTGGGGCTCGACCAATACAGTCTTCAGGCCAGGGCGGACAGCAGAGTCACCCTCAGCGTGGATGACCTGCCAGACAGGCCAGGGTTCATGTCATATCATTGCGTGAGGGCAGAGCTTCACCGGAGGTTGTTATTGGTACGTTGCATGTTTTTGGCTATCCAGTACTTACTTTGCTAGATCCAGGTGCTATGCATTCATTCATGTCATATAGATTGTCATCTTTAGCTACTATGCCTGCATCTCCACTTCCGGGGTTGTGGAGATTATTGTATCCATCCGGTGAGGTTATGAGTATTGGTTGGGTGTATAGGGATTGTCAGATCTTTGTTGGAGGTTATGGTTTAGCCGCGGATTTGTTATTGTTGGATATGGTCGATTTTGATGTGATTTTGGGTATGAACTTCTTAGAAACACATCGGGCCATGTTCGATTGTCACAAGAAGGAGGTTATGTTTCGACGTCCAGGTTTTCCAGATATCCTGTTTCGCGGTGAGAAGAATACTTCATTGCCATGTGTGATTTCAGCGATGAAGGCCAAGCAGATGATGAAGAAGGGTTGTGTTGCCTATTTAGCTCATGTTGTGGATACTACAGGTGTTGTATCAGACATTGGTGATATTGAGGTTGTTTCTGAGTTTCTAGATGTATTTCCGGAGGAGTTACCAGGTGTTTCTCCAGTTCTGGAGATCGATTTCACCATTGAGCTTTTACCAGGCATTGGACCTATATCTCAGGCTCCTTATCGTATGGCGCCAGCGGAGTTGAAGGAGTTACAGATTCAACTTCAAGAGTTGCTGGAGAAAGGTTTCATAAAACCCAGTGTATCACCGTGGGGTACGGTGCTCCTGTACTGTTTGTGCGGAAGAAGGATGGTTCTATGCGGTTATGTATTGATTACCGGAAGCTGAATCAAGTCACTGTGAAGAACAAGTATCTGTTGCCGCGGATTGAAGACTTGTTTGATCAGCTCAAGGGAGCTTCAGTCTTTTCGAAGATTGATCTTAGGTCCGGATACCATCAGTTGAGGATCAGAGAGTCAGATGTGGCCAGAACGGCTTTTAGATCACGGTATGGGCACTATGAGTTCTTGGTTATGCCGTTTGGATTGACTAATGCCCCCGCAGCTTTTATGGACTTGATGAATCGAGTGCTCAGGCGGTTTGTGGACAAGTTTGTGATTGTGTTCATCGATGACATCTTGATTTATTCCAGGAGTGTGGGCCAGCACAAGAAACATTTGCGAGCTGTTTTGCGGAATTTGCGGGATAATCAGCTGTGTGAGTTTTTGTTGGATAGCGTAAAGTTTTTGGGTCATGTGATATCAGCTGAGGGAGTCAGCGTGGATCCTGACAAGATAGAAGCCATGTTGAATTGGAGTAGACCTACCACCGTACCAGAGATCAGGAGTTTCTTGGGTTTGGCAGGTTATTATCGGCGCTTTGTGCAGGATTTTTCATGGATTGCCACTCCACTTACGAGATTGACGAAGAAGGGCGTCAAGTTTGAGTGGTCTGACGCATGTGAGGAGAGTTTCTTGCTCCAGAAGGAAAAGTTGACTATTGCACCGGTTCTAACTCTACCTGATGATAATGGAGAGTTTGTGGTTTACAACGATGCATCAAAATTGGGACTTGGTTGTGTTTTGATGCAGCATGGTAGAGTGGTGGCTTACGGTTCCAGGCAGCTGAAACCACATGAAGTCAACTATCCTACCCATGATTTGGAGCTAGCTGCTATTGTATTAGCCTTGAAGAGTTGGAGACACTACCTGTACGGAGCTCAGTGCAAGATATACACAGATCACAAGAGTCTCACATATTTGCGCACGCAATAAGACTTGAATATGAGGCAACGCAGATGGATGAAGTTGATCAATGACTATGATTACACCTTTGAGTACCATCCAGGGAAGGCTAATGTCGTTGCCGATGCACTCAGTCGGAAATCTGGAGCCTCATTGTTTCATGTGTGTGTTGCTAGAGTATCCATGTTAGCAGAGTTACGGGCTACGGGAGCTGAGTTTGAGTGGGATGATGACGGAGCTTTGTTGGCTAGCTTCCAGGTTCGACCGGTATTGGTTGATCTGGTTCGGGAAGCTCAGGATGCGGATTCCTATCTGTTGGATAAGAAGACCATGATTCAGAATGGTGTGCCAAAAAAGTTTCGGTTGAGTGATGATGGTACATTGTTATTCAGAGGCAGATTATGTGTACCCAGAGACGAGGGTTTGAAGAAAGAGATTTTAGACGAAGCTCATTGTTCTGCTTATGCAATGCATCCCGGCGGTACGAAGATGTTTCGTACGCTCCGAGCTTATTATTGGTGGCGAAACATGAAGAGCGAGATTGCCGCATATGTAAGCAGATGTCTTATTTGTCAGCAGGTCAAAGTAGAGAGGTAGAAGCCTGCATTAAAGCTACAGCCCTTAGAGATTCCGGTTTGAAAGTGGGAGCACATTACCATGGATTTCATGTATCAGTTACCGCGTACTTCGGCTGGTAATATTGGTATTTGGGTTATCGTAGACCGTTTGACGAAATCCGCTCATTTTCTTGCACTTCCGGGGAAGATTTCAGTGGGCAGATTGGCAAAGCTATATTTGGCGGAGCTCGTTCGTCTGCATGGTGTGCCTGTATCCATTGTTTCTGACTGGGACAGTCAGTTTACTTCAGAGTTCTGGCAGGCATTGCAGCGAGCCTTGGGTACTAGATTGCATTTCAGTATAGCTTTTCATCCTCAGACTAATGGGCAGTCTGAGAGGACTATTCAGACTCTCGAGGATATGTTGCGGTCTTGTGTTTTGCAGTTTAGAGGAAATTGGGACCAGCAACTGCATTTGATTTAGTTTGCTTATAACAACAGTTATCAGGCCAGTATTGATATGGCACCATATGCGGCTCTATACAGGAGGTAGTGCTGCACTCCATTGTGTTGGAATGAGGTGGGCGAGCAATGGCTTATTGGCCCTGATCTGGTGAAGAGCATGATGGAGGATATTCAGATTATCCGGGACAGATTGAAGATTGCTTAGGATCGCCAGAAGAGTTATGCGGACGTGAGAAGAAAGAGTCTCGATTTCTAGGTGGGCGATTGAGTCTTCCTGAAACTATCTCGTTGGAGGGGAGTTGTGCGTTTCGGAAAGCGTCGCAAGCTTCAACCACGGTGGATTGGTCCGTACGAGATCACAGAGAGAGTTGGTGCTGTGGCTTATAGATTAGAGTTGCCCTCTGAGATGGCTCGAGTACACGATGTTTTTCATGTCTCGATGTTACGGAAGTACATTCCAGATCCATCACATGTGTTAGCACCATATCACCTTCCTATCTGGGAAGATTTGACATATGTGGAGGAGCCGGTACAGAATCTCGATCGGCGTGAGCAAGAGTTGAGGCACCGTGTCATACCGCTTGTGAAGGTCTTATGGGAGAATCATTTAGTTGAGGAAGCCACCTGAGAGACCGAGCAGCGTATGCGGGAGCAGTATCCTCATCTGTTCATCTAGCAGGTACGTAAATTTCGAGGTCGAATTTTTTTTAAGGGGGGTAGATTTGTGACGACCCGAAGCAGAATTAGCACGTTAACTGGCTTAATCCGCGAGTTTACGAGTAATCACAGTTTATCGTAATTAATTAAATTGGCGGTTTGGTTCACGACTTAATTATCAGACGAGAATTTGAATTGAGTTTCTTCACTAGAATTGTAATATGCGTGATTTCGAGTTCGTGGGCGGTTTCGGATAATTGTTTCGACAACCGAGGAATATGTTATGAATATTTGAAATCGCGTGATTTCGTCGTGTTTATCCGTTTGAGTTGAGTTATCCGAATTGTGGATGTGGTCCGCGGCGGAACTCTGGCGAGGTCCGGATTTTTGAGAATTTTAGGTGTTTCCGACTCGTTTTCGCGCTGCGAACGCAGTCGTGAGGTTTTCGAGTTGATTTGGTTATTGGATTTTAAGTCGAGGGTTTATGTGGAGAATTTGGGGGTTTTCGTCGAGTATTTTGTATCCGAGTTTTATGTTTCCGGAAATGGTTGGTTTCCGAGGTGTGGTACAGAGTAATGAATTGTGATTTTGATCAGTTATATTTTGTGATTATTCAGGGGATCGAGATCGTACTTTGGGCGAGAGATCTTCCGCCGGATCTCAGGATTAGCGCGTTTTCGCGCTGTGCTAGTCTGTGAGTGGACATTTCTTTTCACTGATTAGTTGCGAGTCCTTATTACACGTTTTACGAGCATGAGCATGCATATGTGATTATGATTTATACGAGCATGTGCTTTACGATTATGCATTTGCGAATACGCATCGACGAATATGCTTATACAATTATGTATTACGTATATGCATTTACATTATGCTTTATACACTTGCATAGAACTATTTATGATTTGGTTTACACAGAGTACAGTCACAGTATATATTGTTGTATCGATACACTTGCATCCCAGCTGATCCCCGAGGATGTTTACCGGGCGCGGCTGTGACCCCTGACCCGAGGCCTTTTCCGAGGGGGGGGAGGGTAGATCTCTGAACTGAGGCCTTTCTAGCTTGAATCACGTGTGGGTCTGGGATCCCGTGATTCGGACTGTACTAGCGCGGATGTGTCCATGAGTGAGCCCGCGGAGTTTTACGATGCATGCTCTGTACGCGTGAGGAGTTAGAGTCTCCCTCGTGTACTATATCATATTCATTCATTTTGACTCGCATATATTTTTATAACATATATTGCTCGGCAAAAGACATATATTTTTTTTCGTCCACTCACTCTAACAGTTTATATGTCTTTCCTTGGGCTCTTTGTTTTCAATGCCCAGTTTGCAGTTCAGATTCTGGTGTTGCACGTCGCTATTGGAGGCTTAAAGTTCGAGCTACCTTTCTTTTCCAGTAGGTTTCATGTTTAGCCTACTGTTGTATATGTACACTAGAGGTCGCTTTGATTACTCTACTGTTAGACTTTCATATGATTTTTCTCGGATTTCTGTAAAGTACAGTTTTTCTTATTACTTTACATTATTGTTATGATATTGAGAAATCCGGATGGGATTGGTGCCCACGGTTTGGCTTTTGTGGCATAGGTTGAAGTGTGTTTTCGGGTGCAGGTTAATGGCAATTCCACGTTATAGCGAAACTCTGCTGAAATTTTTATGGTTTTTGCAAGTTCATGTTTTCAGAAAGGGTTCGATTCTTATTTAGGAAATTAAATCGGGGTTGGGTCCTTTCAAATAATTTTTCCAACTACACCAAAGTTCATTTTTAATTCAAACTCATCGAATTACCTTTTGAAGTCAAGAACACCAAAAATTTCAAATCGTCGATTCTCCCTCCTTGGGTGGAATTGGAACACCATCCTTATATGGTTAGCTTCGTGGTGATGAGAGCTTCAAAGCCTAGTAGGTCTCGCTAGCCGATTTGGCCAGAAATTCATCGACCTGAATCCCAGTTTTTCCAATTTGGTTCCATCCTTCTCACCACCGCTACGTCTTGAAATAGGGTTAAAGAAGTTGGGAAAAAGGTAGAGGAGATTGTTGTGATCATTTTGACACCAAGACCATTGGATTTGGTGGCTGTTCGGTGCTTCGTCGCTGGTGAGACCAACGGTAGGTCATCCGCATTGTGCCCCTTATCTAGTTAAGTGAGGATCCGAAGATCGTGCAACATATTAATTTCAATTCATACTCATCTATTTGTTAATGATCTCCATGCATGCCTGTATGTTTGAAAATCCATGCTAGTGATACACGCTTTTACTAAGTACTAAATAAACACTTAACACTCAACAAAAACGCATAAGCAATTAAAACCCTTTTTTGTAAGTTGTAGCATTGGTAAGTAGGGTATTGTTCTTAACCGGGGATTGAGGGTGTATGCGTGACTACGCTATGGTTAATGAGGGGATTTTAAAAGGTTGATTTTTACTAATTCCTACGAATTTAAAGACAGGAAATGGTTAGTAAACACATAGAGAAATCCTAAGTTCTAACATGCTTCACTCATAGACAAGTAGAAAACAAATAAGAACAAAGAACCCTAAACATGCTCACTAGACCGAAAATAAACACTAAACTACTATATACACGTGATAAACTTTTTTCTTCATCCTTTGCTGTTTCATACCTAGACTCCCTAAGTGTCAACGAAATTCCTAACTTTGATCAAAACACACACACATGCTTATAATTGA
The DNA here is from genome assembly GCA_946800695.1 of Geum urbanum. Lineage (NCBI taxonomy): Eukaryota > Viridiplantae > Streptophyta > Magnoliopsida > Rosales > Rosaceae > Geum > Geum urbanum. Next base: position 18,124,246 of record OX327008.1, on the reverse strand, counting down.
ACAAGACAGCAACCAAATCGAGCTAACTCTATAATCCAATTTTATCTTTGTTATTAGTTCGTGAGACATGCTTAAAAGAGAACCAAATCGAGTATCTACTTAAAAACAGTTTCAAGCATTAAGAACATATATATAAGCACACACATGCATTCGAATCAAAGCTAAAAACACATCGAAGAAACTTAGAAGAATTTAGAAATATAAAGCCTCTTATCAAAACTTGTTCTCAAAATACAAACAAAGGAAATACAAACAAAAACCGAAACAAAATAAAAAGGGGTCATGTTACACTTTTAGACTCCGTGAAATCGCACCGCAAATCTTCAAGTGTAGCTACTCCTTAGTTGATGACGAGCCCAAGAATTCCCAGCCAAATCGAGCATAGTCCTTCTTGAGGTGGAGGAGAGTGTTGGTGGGATGAAGTTTGGTGGTGTTTTAGAGGATGGCCGAGTGTTTGGAGGTTGAGGAGATGATCTTTGGCAAGCGTAGGCGTCTAGAATGAGTGATGCTTGAGAATGAGGCCTAGCTCTTGTATTTATAGGTGAAGAATTCCAACTTTCCTCTCCAAACTAGGTTTTCCTAATGTACCCGGGTAGAATTGACAGCCTGTGATAGCCTGTCTTGACACGTCTTTTTCGGGAGTTCTAGAGCTCAGAATATTATGATTTTGGATTCGTTGGAAAGATCAGCTCGAGAGCTTAAAGAAGACATTATGATCACTATATTTGGAGTTGAATTGCAGATTCTGTGATCCGTTGAAGATTGATGAGCTGGCAGACATATCTTCCTCTTCCTACTAGGAGTAGGGAAATCTTGATCTTTCCATATCTTGTATTTCTTGAGCTCCAAGTCATTTTGGCCGAACCTACCATATATTGTAGGATATTTTGATCTTTAAATAAGGCACTTTTGAGATATACTTAATACTTTTGATCCTCCATCTATTCGGTAATATCTGCTTGCTTGATTTTGCCCAAAATGCTTGCTGATTTTTGATCCACCATTAGAAATGTCTTCATTTTGCCTTGCGTCATTTTAGTAACTTGAGAAGACCATTTCGGATCCATATTTTGCTACGTCATTCCTAGTTGATTTAGGAAACTTCTCCACTTAGCTCATTTTATGCGCCAAATCACCTCCTTTATTGATCTCCTTTATTATAAACCTAAAAACAATAAAGTAATTAAGAACTGAGAATACTAAGGTCAAAACAAAGTAAAATGTAGAGAGAAATGCGTTAAGAATTTAGCATAAAATGCGTTGATCAAATTCCCCCATACTTGGACTTTTCTAGTCCCTAGCAAAAACTAATTAAAAGAAAGGCTAGAAATAAGAAAACACACAAAGAAAATTCTAAGGACTTGAAAAGTTTGAAAACTAAAAACACGACTAGTGGGCCCTTAGCTAAATTTATCTCAGAAATTTCTTTAAGTATATGGCGATTGAGTCACAAGATTTCATAGTGAAAAGTTCAAAAATTTCCATAGATAAGAGAAATATGATCATGTTATGAACAAGTAGGACTTGGAGAAAACAATGGTGAATTTAAAGCTATGCATGTTTCGAATAAGGTTAAATCAAGCTCACATGGATGCACTCATCATATTTTCACTCATGAAAGGGGTTCACTCAAAATGTATAATTGAATCAAAAACCTCATAATTACTTGCACAGATGAACCAAACCATATGCTTACTCATGTAACTTACTCAACCAATCGAAGGCTACTCATCTTAAGGATCATAAAGGTCTTTAGAAAGGTTGTAATGGGGCTAAGGCTAAGGCATTCAAAAATTTGGATGTGTGGTGGTTAAGAACATTCAAAAGACTTAGTTAAAGCACCAAAGCATCATCAAATTCGTTCATCCTCTTTTCAAAACGTCACCAAGGTCAAACCCTAAGTACACGGGCCATATTTCATCTTTTTGGACCCTAACTTCATTCTAAACTTTCCTTGAGCTTTTGTAGACAGGACAAATGCCATATTTCTTTACTATTGGGCCTTCAATTCATAACAAACTCCAAATCCACAAGTATGGGGGACATTAATCCAAACAATGTACACTTAAAACCTATTGCCGGAGAGCTTTTGAATTTTTTTTTCTTTTTACTCTTTTTTTTTTCTTGCTCTCAATTCTTTTTTCTTTTCTTTTTTCTATTTTCGGCAATTGCAAACTCTTTTTTTTTCAAGGTATTTGGACAAGTCTATCCCCATACACACATCTCCTCATGATCTTCACACCATCTCCATGATTCTAGCTTTAAAAATCCCCACTAAGTCTTTTGAACAAGGGTACGGATATTCTACACTAGGTTAAAGTGTTTAGATATGTATGGTAATGAAAGAAAGGCATAATGTGGGCTCAAATGGGTTATCTAGGGGTGTCGCAACTCGTGCGCACAATGGGACACATGGCTATTTGGTTTAGTGATGGAAAACCTAATTTGCCTTTAATCATATCCAAAATCAGAGCATATATCAACTTAAAAGCTTTGTAAATCTACATGAGTAAGTTCTAGTAATCTCTAGTTCATTAAAATATATGGCAAGCAATTAGACGAAGCATGTTTTGTTCTTGAAAACCATATGCACGAAATTCACTCTCAAAGGGAATAATGTAGGCTCAAAAACTCACTTTTAAGGTTTGTATGATTTAAAACTCATTCTAACATGCGAAATCTATACCATGTTTAAACATACCATATCCACTACATGTTATAACACTCAAAATATCTCACTTAGCACAAGAAATCAGTTTAGATGATTTGCAACGCCATATGTATTCGTTTTTGGTCCAATTTCATCATAGACTAGTTAAGGGCATCCTAAAAATGAAAAAGACTCTTTAAAAACCCTAAGTTAAATAGAAAGACACAAAATAATTTTTTTAGGGCATCATCCGCCGGAAAGTTCCATTGTCCGCTCGGTTTTTATGATTTTAAGACTCAAATAAAGTTGTAAACCCCTCCCCCACACTTAAACTCTACATTGTCCTCAATGTATTTAAAGAAAACATAGAACTAAGTAGGAAGAGAGAGACCCACGAAAATTTAGGTAAGGAAAGTAAATAAGCAATGAAATTAAAAAGATAAGGGAGGAGAGAACAAATCCTTGACGATTCCTCCATTGGGTTGCCTCCCAACGAGCGCTTGTTTTTTAACGTCTTACAGCCTAGACGTGAAGTTCCTCATGTTGTGTTACCGATTTGGTGGTTGAGATTGAGGAGGGAGATGGCCGGATTCACGGAATTGTACCATGAAGTCCACGGGTTGGCTCATTTGCTTTTTGATTTCAGTGATGTCTCGGCCATGTAGATCCAACGTCTCCTTTTGTTTTGCTTGTCCCTCCAAAAGAACTTGTGTTGAAGCGGACAGTTGAGCGAACATCTTGTCATAATCCGGATTTGTAAATTGTTGTTGGACTGGAGGAGATTGTTGCATAGGTTGCATCGTTGGAATGAGAGCTTGTTGCATTGGTTGCCTTGGTTGAAAGGGAGTATGTTGATAGCCTGGTTGAGGTGCCGGAGGGTTTAAACATCCCTCATTGCTACTCCACTTGAAACCTGGATGATCTCGGTTGCCAAAATTGTTGTTGTTATAATTATTGTCACGTTGGCCCCCTTGATATCCCCTAATTGCATTAACTTGCTCCGGATTGCCATTGCCTTGCTCCTTCATTGTATGGCATTGATCACTATGGTGCCCTTGCATATGACATACTCCACATGTTGGTCCTTGAGCTGCCTTGGCTCTTTTCGTCTCGAGTTCAAGCACTTGCTCTAGCATAGATGCTAGCTTGTCATACTTCTCATCCTTAACTTGCGTTGAACTAGCTTCATTCACTTGTTTTCATGGAGCCATCCCATACTGAGCATCATTATTGGCTCGATTTTCCAACAAAGTTCGAGCTTCCGCCTCATCTAGATCCATGAATGCTCCTGTAGCAGCGTGATATACGCATTTTATGCTCGTTTCTTAACGCATTTCCCTTTACGTTTAGCTATGTTATTATCTTAGTTTTATGTTTTCCTTATTTAAATTTTTATTTTGAAGATATTTACGGTGGAGATTAATAACGACGCAATTCGGAGGAATTTCGGCGATTTTGCGATTTTTGCGATTTTGGACCTCCGAAAATGGGCTGGCCCAAAAAGCAAATTGTGGGCCGAATTCTCAACTCTTGTTTCGGCCCATTATATGGCCCAAACACATTCAATTCGGCATGGAAGCCTTTTGGTGAAGTTGAAAAGTCCAAGTTATCAAGCTAATGATCATAAAAGATGACTTGCCATGGTGACTCTTGCTTTGGGTTCACAAATGGTGACTAAGCTTGGTGACTCTTGCCTTTGATCATCACAATGGTGACTAAGGGTGTGACTAAGCATGGTGACTCTTGCTTAGGGTTCACAAATGATGATCACAAGGGTGACTAAGGGGATGACTTGCCATATTGATCATTACATGCATTAAATGGAGGGAGGCAAGGTGGAAGAGTGAGAAGCACCATTCCTTGCCTATAAATACAAGGAGGCCGAACCATTCAAGGATCATCTCTCATTTTACAAACAAAAACTCTACACAAATACTCCTCCACCATAAACACAAGCAAGGTTCATTTCCAAGCCGAAGTATCATCCTTCCTCCATCCAAGCCGAAGCAAGCAAGGTTCCTCCTTCCAAGCCGAAGCAAAGCATCCATCCATCCAACACAATACGCTAAGTCCCTTGTGAAGGAAATCCATCTCCACCGTAGATCATCAAGCACTCAAGACAAAAAGTGTAACCATGATCTTCACTTTCATTTCTTTTGTTTTGTATTTGAACCTTTTGATGTATTGGAATACATTTATGTATCAAATGAAGAACAAGTTTAGATTTGTGTTTTATGCTCTTAAACAGATTTGTAATATGCATGTGTTTATGATTTCTAGCCTTTTATGCATGTTTGATACAATCTTAAAGCTCCGAATGCATGTGTTAGAAAATACGCTAAGTCCCTCTCTTTCGCATGTTTCGATGATCGTATGTTGTTTAGGATGTTTATACGCTAAGTTGCATTCCTACTCAATTATTAAGCATGTGTATTTAGTTAGAAGTTATGAATTTCGTAACTTACAAAAAGGTTTGATGCATGAAAAGGGTAGGTTAATAAGATGAGATGATCACATGTAATTAGTAGTGTAACTTCTTATTTTTAGCAAGCATAATTAGACTTTAAGTTTCTTGATTGTTGAAACTTGTCTATGAGTAAAACATGTTAGATGCCTAAGAGTTTTAGTTGTGTTTGCATGTTTTTGTACTTTAATTTCGTAGATTAAACAACCAACTTCCAATCCCCCCAACATTTATATTTCCGCTTATTAACGAAACCATGCATGCGCCCTTAATTCCCCGGATAAAGAACGATCCCTACTCGCCAATATTACAAATGACAAAAGAAGGGTTTAAATTGCAATGTGCGTAATCTGTGTTTTTAAGTTAACGTGAATGCATATTTTTGCGCGTATCACAGCGGCATCAAGAAGCTCTCTATCAATCGGCTTCAAACCATCATAGAAGTAGTTCATGAGGTTTGTCTCGGAAAAACCATGGGAAGGGCAGGTGGAACATAAGACTTTGAAGCGATCATAACATTGGCCAAAAGATTCATCTGATGCTTGTGTAATTCCCGTGATCTTCTTCCTCAAAACAATGATCTTTCAGGCCGGAAAGTACTTGGCCAAGAACAGGTCCGCAAGTTGCTTCCATGTCGTGATGTGATTAGGCGGAAGTTCCAACTGCCAAGTTTGAGCTCTATCCGTCAGTGTAAAAGGAAAAGCTTTGAGTTTGAAAAGTTCTTCATCGGCATCCGAAGGCTTCATACTCATGCAGATGAACTGAAATTGCTTGAGATGCATGTTGGGATCTTCATTTGATAGCCCATGGAAGATTGGTAAACGGTGTAGGAAGCTACTCTTCAACTCAATATCCTTCTTATCCACTTGGGGTTCCGGAAATGCAATGCAAGAAGGACCACTACATTCCGTGGAGCAAGTACGTTGGAGACGAGATCGCCTCTCATTGTGATTGACGTTGAGAGGGTTAAGAGGGTTGTTACGTGCCATTTCTTGCTCTTCTTCTTGTGAGTGCTCGATAGAGTGATGGGATGAGTATGGAGTGTCCAAGTAATCCTCAATGAGAGGCTGCTCGAAATCTTGATCCCTTGGATTCACTTGAGATCTCAACCGAGTTAGACGATGTGTAAGTTCTTGGATATCAATATTAGGAGTCAGATGGGAGCTGGACATTCAAGATTAGCCCTTGAAAACTGCTCAAAGATCAAGTGTTAGTATCAAAAGAATACACAAGGAATGCAAGATACTAACCAAAATTGTAAAAACACAAGAAAAACACACGAAAATATGATACACGCTTTTGCAACCATTAAATTAACACTTAACAATTAACAAAAACGCATAAACAATTAAAACCCTTTTGTGTAGATGTAGCATTGATAAATAGGGATCGTTCTTAACCGGGGATTGAGGGTGCATGCATATTTACGCTATGGTTTAAAAGGGGGGTTTGAAAAGGTTGTTTAATATCTACGAAAATAAAGACAAGAACATGGCATAGCAAACACATCGTTGGCTTTTAAGTTCTAACATGCTTAAACTCATAGACAAGCAAAACAAACAAGAACATAGAATCCTAAACATGCTTACTAAAACCGAAAATAAAGTTTAATTACATATATACATGATCAACTCGTCACACTTACCTCATTTCTTTATAACCTAATCATATTATATGTAACCTAAGTTTTATCTAGGCCTTTACTATGTGGTTCGCATGCATCTTTCATAATTAAGTGACTAAACCAAGATTTCTCGCATTTAGACACATCATTAACCTAAACCAAGATTGCTCGCATTTAGATTAAAGCATTAAGTGAAGAAGACACATTATCTAACCTAAACCAAGATTGCTCGCATTTAGATTAGCACACAGAAAAGACTTAGACTCGAAATAGATGACATAAAATAGAATTAGAATTATATTACAAAAACATGTCTTTACACTCTACAAAACTGAAATTCATTACAAGGAGTAAGTAGAGGGATCGAAATACACCCTTTGTGTCGTGATTGCAGTCGCAAAGCTTGCACACGATCCTTCTATGGATGGCTAGATGAACCCTCGGATTGCCTAAGGTTGCTTCTAGGTGGAGGCCGAATGTATATGGTGTGGAGGATGGCGTTCCTTGAAGAGATTTCGAGTATTTGTGGAGAGGAAGTGTTTAAGGCAGAGACTTGGCTTGTATGATGAGTGATGATTGAGAATGAAGCCTAGCTTTCTTATTTATAGGTGAAAAAGTCCAACTTTCCTCTCCAAACTAGGGATTCCTAGTTCACCCGGGTAGAAATGCCAGCTGGAAACAGCCTATCTTGAAACGTCTTTTCCGGGAGTTCTAGAGCTCAGAAAATTATGATTTTGAACTCGTTGGAAAGCTTATTCAGAGAGCTATAAAATCCATATAAGGAACACCATATTTGGAGTTGAATTGCGACTTCGGTGGTCTCTTGAAGTTACAGGTCTGTTATGAGATTTTCTTTCCTTATTCCACTCTAAATATTTCTTTCTTGATCTCCAAGGAATATCCTCCTTGCCGAATTCCTTCAATATATTCAAGATATTTGACCTTCAAATAGGGCAAGTGGGATCTCATAAGTTCGGCCATGTCTTCTTTCCATAAATGTATGCCGACTTGATCTTTCCTGGTCCACATAGGAGAAATGCATTCGTTCTTCATTTGGGAAACCATTTGTGCGCACCATTTTAGTAACTTTTACGAATACCATTTCTCAACCATTTTGCGCGTCTCGGACATTTCGCCACGTCATTCCTAGTTGATTTAGGAAACTTCATTTTTCAGCTCCGCGAAACTTTCCGAGTTGTCGAACCATTTGCATTCCTAACCCGAGTAGGAATCCTAGTCAAAGTAGGAAACACCACTTTTCCTAAGCGAATTAGGAAACCTCCATTTGCTGCGTTTTTAAGCTTCATTTCACCTCTTTTATTGTACTCCTTTATTCAAAACCTAAAAACAACAAAGTAAGTAAGAAATGATAGTACTAAGGTCAAAACAAAGCTAAATGTAAAGAGAAAGACGTTAAGAATCAAGCATAAAATGCGTAGATCAAATTCCCCCACACTTAGACTTTGCTAGTCCCTAGCAAATACTAAATAAAAGAAAGACTAAAAATATAAAACCAACGTTAGAGCTAGCCTCCACGTTGAACAAATTTCATGGACTCAAATAAATAAAAGCAACTTCTAAGCCCTTAGCACAATTTGTCTCAGAAATTTTCTTAAATATATGGCGATGGAGTCACAAGATTTCATAGTGAAAAGTTCAACAATTTTCGAGAGATAAGAGAAATATGATCATGTCATGAACAAGTAGGACTTGGAGAAAACAATGGTGAAGTTAAAGCTATGCATGTTTCGAAAAAGTTTAAATCAATCTCACATGGATGCTCTCATCATATTTTCACTCATGAAAAGAGGTTCACTCAAAATGTATATGTATTGCATCGAAATACCTCATAATTACTTGCACAAATGAACCAAACCATATGCTTACTCATGTAACTTACTCAACCAATTGAAGGCTACTCATCTTAAGGATCATACAGGACTTTAGAAAGGTTGTAATGAGGCTAAGGCTAAGGCATTCGAAATTTAGATAAGTGTTCCAAAGACTTAGTTTAGCACTTAGAATTCTTCAAATTCGTGGCTCATCCTTTCTACACTTCTTTTTGTGTCAAACTTCAGAATCGGGGGCCAATTTTCATCTTTTGGGCCCTAACTTCATTTTAAACTTTACTCGTCAAAAACTTTTACACTTAGAACTTTTGCCGGAGAGCTTTTACACATTTTTTTCTTTTCTTTCTTTTCTTTTGCTCTTGATTTTTTTTTTCTCTTCTCTTTTTTTTTCGGCAATCAACTCTTTTGGACAAGTCTTCCCTTCTTTGTATTCTTTCATCACTTTTTTCGCCCCTTCTTTATGCTAGCTTCGAAACCTCTTCACCAAGTCTTTGAACAAGGTTTGGAAATTCTACACTAGGCTAAGTGTTTAGATATGTATGTGGTAAATGAAAGAAAAGGCTTAACGTAGGCACAAAGGGGTAATCTAAGGGTGTCGCAACTCGTGCGCACAATGGGACACAAGGCTATTTGGTTTAAGTGGTGGTAACCTAATTTGCCTTTAATCATATCCAAAATCAGAGCATATATCAACTTAAAAGCGTTGTAAATCTACATGAGTAAGTTCTAGTAATCTCTAGTTCATTAATATCTATGGCAAGTAATTAGATGAAGCATGTTTTGTTTTTGAAAACCATATGCACGAAATTCACTCTCAAATGAAGTAATGTAGGCTCAAAAACTCACTTTTAGGTTTGTATGATTTAAAACTTATTCTAACATGCGAAATCTGTACCATGTTTAATCAAACCATATCCACTACATGTTATGACAATCAAAATATCTCACTTATCACAAGAAATCATTTTAGTGCTTATTCACCGCCATATGTATTCTTTTTCCGTCCATTTTCATCATAGACTAACTAAGGGCATCCTAAAATGAAAAAGACTCTTTAAAAACAAATTTTTTTTTAGGGCATCATCCGCCAGAAAGTTCCATTGTCCGCCCGGTTTTATGGTTTTAAGACTCAAATAAAGTTGTAAACCCCTCCCCCACACTTAAATTCTACATTGTCCTCAATGTATTTAAGGGAATCATAGAACTAAGTAGGAAGAGAGAGACCCACAAAAATTTTAGCTAAGGAAAGTAAATAAGCAATGAAATTAAAAAGACAAGGGAGGAGAGTACAAATCCTTGGCGATTTCCTCCATTGGGTTGCCTCCCAACAAGCGCTTGTTTTTTAACGTCTTACAGCCTAGACTTGAGAGTTCTTCATTCATTTGATGTGGCCGGTTCAAATAGAGATTCGTCCTCCACTACTCCCTCTTTTACGGCCGAATGATAAGGCTTTAAACGATGACCATTGACTTTGAATTCGTTCCCGGTTGTTGGACTCCTGATTTTTATAGCTCCATGGGGAAAAATTTCGGTGACAATGAAGGGTCTAACCCACCTCGAGCGTAGCTTTCCTGGAAAAATTCTAAGGCGAGAGTTAAAGAGTAATACCTCTTGGCCGATTAGGAACTCCTTTCTCCGGATCCTCTTGTCGTGAAACACCTTCGTTTTCTCCTTATAGATCCAAGCATTGTCGAATGCATCATTCCTGATTTCCTCGAGCTCACAAAGTTGGAGTTTTCGATGCAAACCAGCCTCGTCGCGGTCCAAATTGAATTTCTTGACAGCCCACCATGCCTTATGTTCCAACTCAACCGGAAGATGACATGCCTTCCCATAAATAAGTCGATAAGGTGACATGCCTATGGGAGTCATATATGCCGTCCTATAGGCCCATAATGCATCATCCAAACATTGGCTCCAATCCTTGCGATTTGGCTTGACAGTTCTTTCCAAGATCTTCTTGATTTCGCGATTGGATACTTCCGCCAATCTGTTGGTTTGTGGATGATATGGTGTAGAGACCTTGTGGGTGATGCCGTACTTCTTCATCAATGCGTCTACTGTCTTGTTGCAAAAGTGACTTCCGCCATCGCTTATTAGAATGTGAGGCATTCCATGTCGTGTGAAAATCTGGGCTTTAAGGAAATCTGCAACAACTCGCGAATCATTAGTACGGGTGGCTTTTGCTTCCACCCATTTCGACACATAATCAACAGCGAGTAAGATGTAAGTAAAACCGTTAGACATGGGAAATGGTCCCATAAAATCTATGCCCCAAACATCAAAAATTTCGACATTAAGGATGTAGTTTTGTGGCATTTCATCTCGAGGACCTATATTACCGGATCTTTGGCACCTGTCACACTTGGCACAAAATTCATGAGAGTCACGAAAAATACTAGGCCAAAAGAATCCACAATCTAATACTTTCAAGGCTGTTTTCCTAGAACCAAAATGACCTCCACATGCATCGTTATGACAAAACTTAAGAATAGACTCAAATTCGCAATCGGGGACACACCTTCTAATTACTAAGTCAGAACATTGTTTCCATAAGTAAGGCTCATCCCAAATGAAATGTTTAGCATTTAGTCTAAGTTTATGGCGTTGGACACTATGCATGTGAGGTGGAAACTTATCGGTAACTAAATAATTCACAATATCTGCATACCAAGGAGTTTCCGAGGTACTTACCTGGAGTCCGAAGAGTTGTTCATCCGGAAAAGTTTCCTCAATTGCCACCGTCTCCTTGTCATGTACAATTCGAGATAAGTGGTCTGCCACCACGTTTTCTACTCCCTTCTTATCCTTCACCTCTATGTCGAATTCTTGGAGTAGAAGTATCCAACGAATGAGTCGTGGTTTGGCATCCTTTTTCGCCATCAAGTACTTCAATGCAGCGTGGTCCGTATAGACAATCACCTTGCTTTGCAACAAGTATGATCGAAACTTGTCAAGTGCAAACACCACAGCGAGCATCTCCTTCTCGGTTGTTGTATAGTTGCTTTGAGCATCGTCCAATGTTCGAGAAGCATAGTAAATGGCGTAGGGCTTCTTGTCCTTCCTTTGCCCTAAAACAGCTCCGACGGCGTAGTCGGATGCGTCGCACATTAATTCAAACGGTAGGGACCAATCCGGTGCACAAAGGATAGGAGCACTTGTGAGAAGCTCCTTCAACTTGTCAAATGCAGCTCGGCATTCCTCATCAAACACAAAGGGAGTGTCCTTTTGTAAAAGCTTGCACAAGGGACGAGAAATTTGGGAAAAGTCCTTGATAAATCTCCTGTAAAAACCTGCATGGCCAAGAAAAGAACGTATCTCTCTAACCGAAGTCGGAGAGGGTAAGTACCGCACAAGATCTACTTTTGCTTTATCAACTTCTATTCCCCTTTTCGAAACTATGTGACCTAAAACTATCCCTTGAGTAACCATAAAATGGCATTTCTCCCAATTAAGCACTAGGTTCGTTTCAACGCATCTTTGTAAAATTAGTTCTAAGTTAGCTAAACATGCATCGAAATTTTTCCCAAAGACACTGAAATCATCCATGAAAACTTCTATTATCTTCTCTATGTAATCGGAAAAAATTGAAAGCATGCAACGTTGAAAGGTACCTGGTGCATTGCATAGTCCAAATGGCATCCGTCGGTATGCAAACGTTCCAAAGGGGCAAGTGAACGTTGTCTTCTCTTGATCTTCCTCGGCGATGCTGATTTGGTTGTAACCGGAATACCCATCGAGGAAGCAATAATATTCATGTCCCGCCAACCTCTCGAGCATTTGATCAATGAATAGCAAGGGGAAGTGGTCCTTGCGAGTGGTGGCATTGAGCTTCCGATAGTCGATACAAACTCTATGGCCGGTTATGGTTCTTTGTGGCACCAATTCGTTTTCCGCATTCTTCACCACGGTGATTCCGGACTTTTTAGGAACAAGTTGCACGGGTCGGCTATCCGGAATTGGATATATGACGCCACAATCCAAGAGTTTGATAACTTCCTTCTTCACAACTTCCATCATTGGTGGATGGAGTCTTCTTTGAGCTTCTCTCGAAGGTTTAGCCCCATCTTCGAGTAGAATTCGATGCACGCAAGTGGCCGGATTGATGCCTTTGATGTCGGCAAGGGTCCATCCAATTGCTGTTTTGTGACGTTTGCCCTCTTGTTCTTCCTCCAATGATGATGAAATGATAACCGGTAAAGTGTCATTCTCTCCCAAGTAAGCATACTTCAAATGAGCCGGTAACACTTTGAGTTCTAACTCCGGTGCCTTGATCACGGATGGAACAAGCTTGTTTTCTCCATAGGCCAATGGAATTAGAGGTGGCCTATTTGCAATCCGTGGAGCCTCATTGAGTGCCATAGCCATCTCGAGAATTCTAGGCTCCAAAATCTCGATAAGTGCATCAAAAAGGGCTTCATCCCCGAGTCGAGTCAGCCCCGCTCCTTCTTGTATGGCAATGTCGAGCACATCATCTCCAATGGTGTCTAAGTGTTGTTGAGCTGCCTCTTCTACCATATCCATCGAAAATAATGCATTGACACTTGCCGTGGGAACCTTCATGGCATCTAGTATGTTGAATTCAATCTTTTCTCCGTCAATCTCCATGGAAAACGTTCCCTCAAAAACATCAATCTTCGTTCTTGTAGTCCTCATGAAAGGTCGTCCAAGAAGCAATGGCGTAGTGTTCAAAGAACTCTCTTCCATGTCAACAATGTAGAAATCAGCTGGAAAGATTAGGTTGTTCACTTGCACAAGAACATCTTCAACGTATCCCCTAGGATACTTATGTGAACGGTCGGCTAGTTGAATGATGACGTTGTCTTGTTTGAGCTCGCCTAAATCCATGGACGCATATAAGTAATAAGGCATTACGTTAATGGATGCACCAAGATCTAGCATAACATCTTCGAATTTGTTGTCACCAATCACACAAGGAACAGAAAAGCTCCCCGGATCCTTCAATTTGGGGGGTAACCGACGCTGTAAAACCGCTGAAACGGTTGCATTCACCTTCACAACCTCCTTCGCTCTCGTTTGCCTCCTTTGGGTGCATAACTCTTTGAGAAATTTTGCATAGATAGGCACTTGCTTTATGCACTTGATCAAGGGCAGATTTACTTGCACCTTCCGAAAGATGTCCAAGATGTCTTCGTATTGATCATCTTTCTTAGATTTCGTCAACCTATGGGGGAATGGTGTACGAGCAAACGAAGCATTAGTATTAACCAAACTTGAAGGGATAGAGTTAATACCATTGTTTGGGGCAGATTGTGATGATGAGGGTTGTGCCTTAGTGGCGTGAGGAGCCACATTCTTCTCGGCTTCTTTAGTAGCCGGATCTTCTTCTAAGTCTTCTTCCTCAAAAACGGTGTGAGGAGGTGCCGAGCTTGTCTTTGGTAAAGGAGGTGCCAAAGTTCTTCCACTCCTCGTAATAATTGCACTCACATTCCGATTTGGTGGTTATGATTGAGGTGGAAGATGGCCGGAATCTCGGAATTGGCCCATGAAGTCCACGATTTGGCCCATTTGTTTCTTCATCTCTTGTATGTCTCGGCCATGGCTATCCAAGGTCTCCTTTTGCTTTGCTTGTCCCTCCAAAAGAACTTGTGTTGAAGCGGACAATTGTGTGAACATTTTGTCATAGTCCGGATTTGTAAATTGTCGGACCGGAGGAGCTTGTTGCATGGAAGCTTGATGCATTGGCTGCCTTGGTTGGAAGGGAGCACGTTGGTAGCCTTGTTGAGGTGCCGGAGGGTTTAAACATCCCTCATTACTACTCCACTTGAAACCCGGATGATCTCGGTTGCCATAATTGTTGTTGTTATAGTTGTTGTAACGTTGGCCCCCTTGATATCCTCCAATTGCATTAACTTGCTCCGGATCTCCATTTTGTTCCACCAAATTAGGGCATTGATCATTGTAGTGCCCTTGTAGTTGACATACTCCACACGTTAGTCCTTGAGCTGCCTTGGCTCTCTTCGTCTCTAGCTCAAGCACTTGTTCTAGCATAGATGCTAGTTTATCAAACTTCTCGTCCTTCACTTGCGTTGAGCTAGCTTCATTCACTTGTTTTCGTTGAGCCATCCCATATTGAGCATCATTATTGGCTCGGTTTTCCAACAAAGTTTGAGCTTCCGTCTCATCTAAATCCATGAATGCTCCGGTTACAGCGGCATCAAGAAGCTCTCTATCAATCGGCTTTAAACCATCATAGAAGTAGTTCATGAGGTTTGTCTTGGAAAAACCATGGGAAGGGCAGGTGGCGCATAGAACCTTGAAACGATCATAATACTGGCCAAAGGACTCATCCGATGCTTGTGTAATTCCCGTGATCTTATTCCTCAAAACAGTGATCTTTGAGGCCGGAAAGTATTTAGCCAAGAACAGGTCCGCAAGTTGCTTCCAAGTCGTGATGTGGTTGGGCGGAAATTCCAAAAGCCAAGATTGAGCTCTATCAATCAATGTAAAGGGAAATGCCTTGAGCTTGAAGAGTTCTTCATCGGCATCCGAAGGCTTCATACTCATGCAAATGAACTGAAATTGCTTGAGATGCATGTTTGGATCTTCATTTGACAGCCCATGGAAGATTGGTAAACGGTGTAGGAAGCCACTCATCAACTCAATGTCCTTCTTGTTGATATACGCATTTTATGCTTGATTCTTAACGCATTTCCCTTTACGTTTAGCTATGTTATAATCTTAGTTTTTATGTTTTTCTTATTTAATTTGTTATTTTGAAGATATTTACGGTGGAGATGAATAACGGTGCAATTCGGAGGAATTTCGGCGATTTTGCGATTTTGGACCACCGGGAATGGGCCGGCCCAAAAAGCATTTTTTGGGCCTGATATACGCATTTTATGCTCGATTATTAACGCATTTCCCTTTACGTTTAGCTATGTTATAATCTTAGTTTTTATGTTTTTCTTATTTAATTTGTTATTTTGAAGATATTTACGGTGGAGATGAATAACGACGCAATTCGGAGGAATTTCGGCGATTTTGCGATTTTTGCGATTTTGGACAACCGGGAATGGGCTGGCCCAAAAAGCATTTTTTGGGCCCATTTCTCAAAGTTTGTTTTGGCCCAAAAACCAGCCCAAGCCCATTAATTTTGGCATGGAAGCAACTTGGGGAAGAGGAAAAGTCAAAGTTATCAAGCTTGGTGACAAGGCTTAGTGACTAAGCTTGTGATAATCACAAAAGATGACTAAGTGTGTGACTTGCCATGGTGACTCTTGCTTTGTGATGATCACACTTGGTGACTAAGGGAGTGACTTGCCATGGTGATTATTACTTGCATTTAATGAAAGAGGCAAGGTGGAAGAGAGAAGAGTAACATCCCTTGCCTATAAAAGCCAAGGAGGCAGCCATAAAACAGATCATCTCTCATTTTACAAGCCAAAGCTCTACACAAATACTCCTCCTCCATAAACACTTCAAGGTTCTCTTCCAAAGCCGAAGCATCCATCCATAATCCAAAGCCGAAGCATCCATCCATCAATCCTTCACAATACGCTAAGTCCCTTGTGAAGGAAAGTCATCTCCACGAAGATCATCAAGCATTCAAGACAAAAAGTGTAACCATGATCTTCACTTTCATATCTTTTGCTTTGTATTTGAATCTTTTGATGTATTGGAATACTTTGATGTATTTAATGAAGAACAAGTTTAGATTTGTGTTATATGTTCTTAAACCTTTATGTAAATTGCATGTGTTTATGATTTCTAGCCTTTTATGCATGGTTGATATAATCTTAAAGCTTCGAAAGCATGTGGTAGATAATACGCTAAGTCCCTCTCTTTCGCATGTTTCGATGATCATATGTTGTTTAGGATGTTTATACGCTAAGTTGCATTCCTACTCAAATATCAAGCATGTATATTTAGTTGGAAGTTATGAATTTCGTAACTTACAAAAGCTTTGATGCATGAAAAAGGGTAAGGTTAATATTATGAGTGATCAATTGTAATTAGTAGTGTAACTTCTTATTTTTAGTAAGCATAATTAGACTTTAAGGTTTCTTGATTGTTAAACTTGTGTATGAGTAAAACATGTTAGAAGTCTAAGAGTTTTTGTTGTGTTTGCATGTTTTGTACTTTAATTTCATAGATTAATCAACCAATTTCCAATCCCCCCAAACCTTTAAATTTCTGCATAAACGAAACCATGCATGCACCCTTAATTCCCCGGATAAAGAACGATCCCTACTCGCCAATATTATAAATGACAAAAGAAGGGTTTTAAATTGCAATGCGCGTAATCTGTGTTTTTAGGGTCTACTTTGTGTTAACGTTAAATGCATGTTTTGCGCGTATCAGGGCCCATTTCTCAAAGTTTGTTTCGGCCCAAAAACCAGCCCAAGCCCATTAATTTTGGCAAGCAAGCCACTTGGTGAAGAGGAAAAGTCAAGTTTGGCATGCTTTGTGACTAGGCTTGGTGACTAGGCTTGTGATAATCACAAAGGGTGACTAGGCTTGGTGACTAAGCTTGTGATCATCACAAAGGGTGACTAAGGGTGTGACTAGCCTAGGTGACTCTTGCTTATGATGATCACAAATGGTGACTAAGGGTGTGACTTGCCATGGTGACTAAGGGTGCATTTAATGAAGAGGCAAGGTGGAAGAGAGAGGTAGGCAATTCCTTTGCCTATATATAAGAGGGAGGCCAGCCATAATATAGATCATCTCTCATTTACAAGCCAAAGCTCTACACAAATACTCCTCCTCCATAAACACTTCAAGGTTCTCTTGCAAAGCCGAAGCATCCATCCTCCAAAGCCGAAGCATCCATCCTCCAAAGCCATCAATCCTTCACAATACGCTAAGTCCCTTGTGAAGGAAAGTCATCTCCACGAAGATCATCAAGCATTCAAGACAAAAAGTGTAACCATGATCTTCACTTTCATAACTTTTGCTTTGTATTTGAATCCTTTGATGTATTGGAATACTTTGATGTATTTAATGAAGAACAAGTTTAGATTTGTGTTATATGTTCTTAAACCTTTATGTAAATTGCATGTGTTTATGATTTCTAGCATTTTATGCATGGTTGATATAATCTTAAAGCTTCGAAAGCATGTGGTAGATAATATGCTAAGTCCCTCTCTTTCGCATGTTTCGATGATCGTATGTTGTTTAGGATGTTTATACGCTAAGTTGCATTCCTACTCAAATATCAAGCATGTATATTTAGTTGGAAGTTATGAATTTCGTAAGTTACAAAAGCTTTGATGCATGAAAAAGGGTAAGGTTACAAAAGAACGATCCCTACTCGCCAATATTATATCGACAAAATAAGGGTTTTAAATTGCTTTACGTGTGAACTGTGTTTTTAGGGTCTACTTTGTGTTAACGTTAAATGCATGTTTTGCGCGTATCAATTTTTGGCGCCGTTACCGGGGAATTATAAATTTTTTGTATGATTTCGTTGTACATATGTAATTAAATGAATGTCTATAATTTTCGAAATACATACTTGTTTATACTTGTTTATACTTGTTTATACTTATAGAAATTTACATACATGTTTACAATTCATACATATTACTTATACGAATTTATTTTACACTTGCATAATTTATTTTCATGTTAAAGGATAGTCTTTGATTTAATTTGAGTACTAGCACTTAGTTATTAAATAAATCTCTATGGAATAGGTGGTGCCTCTTTTGTTTGTCTATCTCCTTAACCCTTCATGAAGTGTGGATTTCATCGCCACACGCCATAACCTAAGTGAAGTTATGGGCATGAGGTTGTGGGCGGAGTTTACAAACATTTGAGATTGTATACTATCTTGTGATTTCGAGTAATAATTGGTCATGATGTCTAGAAGGGTTATGAATGGTGACTGGTGTTGAACTAAGAAAACAGAACACCATTGGAATATATACTCTTACGAGTAAGCCTCGGGGTGTTTCTAAGAACAACAATGGAGTATATACTCTTACGAGTTAGCCTCAGGTTGTTCCCAGAAATTAGTTCTCACCTCTTGCGTACATCTATCCCAACTGGTCATTTCCAACAATTACGAGAATTAACGATAGTTGGTATACATTTTCGCGCGGGCCGCACGGACAAGAGATTTACTCAATAAATAAGTCGTGTATTCCTTTTAAATCTTAGGCGCAATCAAAACGTAGACGTACTTAAATTGATTTACATTGAGTACGAGTTTTGATTTTTAAGTTTCGTTCTTTGGAAATAGGGAGGTGCCTCTTTTTCTGGTTTATCTCCTTAACCCCTCGTGAAGTGTGGATTTCATCACCACACGCCATAACCTAAGTGAAGTTATGGGCACGAGGTTGTGGGTGGAGTTTACTAAGGACTTGAGATTATATACTATCTCAAAAATTTGGCTGATTGTTGGATATGGTGAGCGGGTTTATGATTGGTGCCGGGTTTCGGATCTAAGCAATAGAACACCATTGGAGTATATACCGTAACTGGTTAGCCTCGGGGTGTCTCTAGGAACAACATTGGAGTATATACTCTTACGAGTAAGCCTCGGGTTGTTCTAAATATTAGTCCTTACCTCTCGCGTTATCTCTATTCCTACTTGCCATTTCTAAACGTAACTAAGCTGAATTAGCGAGAGTCAGTATACATTTGCGCACGAGCCGCACGTCCAAGAAATTTACTAAAAGACTATTTCGTGTACTCCCTGTAAATCATAAGTGCATACGAATACGGATAAATACAAAACTTAGTAAATACGACATAAATCCTTTAAATAGATGGTATATCGGATTAAGCATGCTTAGACCTCTTGGAATCAGACTTCATCTTCGGATGAACGAGACCCATTACACAGTCGAGAGCCTCTGCACCACGTACCATCGGGGCCAAAGGAAATAAATAAAACTTAGTCAAATTTTTGTGTTTGTTTGTGCATTAAAAACTGTAAAGGACTAACAAACGTTACATTTAGCTTGCATAACCTCTCTTAGGCTTTATGATACTCGTATTTCACTACCGAGTACCCTAACCCAAGTGAAGTTAGAGACATAAGACCGAAAAAGAGGTCATTCTTTGCATTCATATTTTAAGCACGTAACTCGTGTGTTTTCTGCAGGTTCTAACAATTTCTCTTATGCATTCACTCCATTTTTCACGTAGGATTGTTGTTTGATGCATTTTATTTAATGAGAATGTGTTGTGCATAAATTCAATGTGAATTATTGTTTGCTTGTATTTGAACCTTGTTTATATATATTTTAATTAAATTCTTAGGTTTAGCATTACATAGTGTTAATTTGCAGAAAACATGTGTCTTAGTTTATTAAATCCATGTGCATAGCCCCTAAAATCAATTAAATCATTTGCATTACTTGGTAAATTACATTTAGTGTCTTAAATATCATAAATCTTGATTGTTTTAGTAGTTTTTAAGTATTTGTAAGTGTTTATAGTTTGTTTTGATAGTTTTACTATTTTTATTTTTTATTTCGCTTTGTTTTCTAAATATGCTTTACATTTGTGATTAGTATTCCTATATTCATTTCATACTCTTTTTGATACTGACACTTGGTCTTTAGTGGATGCTCAGGCTAATGAATGTCCGATCGGAATCCTGGACCATCTAGAACAAAGTTTGAGGAAATTGCAGAGAGAATAGCGAGACTTAAAGCTCAAATAGACATCCTGGATTATCCCATCATCGAGGAAGTTTCCGAGTCTTCACATTCATCAACCGACCATAGTTCAGCCTCATCAACCGACCATACTTCAGAACCGGAAGAACAAGAAGTCAACATGGCCAATGCAGGACAGTCTCTTCGTCAGCTGACCTGCTCAACAGAATGGAGCAGCGGGCCTTCAAGCATTGCTTTTCCACCACCGGGGGAAAACATGAAAGAAGTCGAGCTGAAGAGTGGTTTCCTCCACCGACTACCCATTTTTCATGGACTTTCAAATGAAGATCCGAATAAGCATCTCAAACAATTCCAATTTGTTTGTAACAGCATGAAGCCAGCCGATGCTGATACGGAGCTCTTCAAGCTGAAGGCATTCCCATTCACCCTAGTCGACAGGGCCGAGTCTTGGCTTATGGAACTACCGCCGAACCATATTACCTCATGGAAGCAACTTGCGGATATGTTCCTAGCGAAGTACTTCCCGGCCTCAAAGATCACCGTCTTCAGAAAGCAAATCAATGGCATCACACAGAAACTGGACGAGACCTTCGGCCAATATTACGACCCATTCAAGGTTTTGTGTGCCACTTGCCCATCGCATGGATTTTCCGAGACCAATCTCATGAATTACTTTTACGATGGTCTCAAGCCGATCGATAGGGAATTGCTAGATGCAGCAGCTACCGGTGCATTCATGGACTTAACCGAAATCGAAGCCAGAACTCTTCTTGAGAATCGGGCGAATAATGATGCACAATATGGAATGTCCAACAGACGAGCAGTCGGTGAAGCAAGTTCTAAACCCGACGCGGACGAAAAATACGACAAACTAGCTCATATGCTAGAGAAGGTTTTAGAGCTCGAGACAACAAGAGCCAAGGCAACTCAACGGCCTGTTTGTGGCATATGTCAATCACAAGGTCACCACAACGACCAATGCCCTCAAGTGCCGGAGCAAGCTAGCGAGCCGGAGCAAGTTAACGCTGATACGCGCAAAACATGCATTTAACGTTAACACAAAGTAGACCCTAAAAACACAGTTCACACGTAAAGCAATTTAAAACCCTTATTTTGTCGATATAATATTGGCGAGTATGGATCGTTCTATCCGGGGAATTAAAGGGCGCATGCATGGTTTCGTTTACGCAGAAATTTATAGGTTTGGGGGGGATTGGAAATTGGTTGTTTAATCTACGAAATTAAAGTACAAAACATGCAAACACAACAAAAACTCTTAGACTTCTAACATGTTTTACTCATAGACAAGTTTAACAATCAAGAAACCTTAAAGTCTAATTATGCTTACTAAAAATAAGAAGCTAAGCTATTAATTACAATTGATCATCTCATATTATTAACCTTACCCTTTTTCATGCATCAAAGCTTTTGTAAGTTACGAAATTCATAACTTCCAACTAAATATACATGCTTGATATTTGAGTAGGAATGCAACTTAGCGTATAAACATCGGTGGAGATGAATGTGAAGATATGAAAGTGAAGATCATGGTTACACTTTTTGTCTTGAAAGCTAGATGATCTTCGTGGAGATGACTTTCCTTCACAAGGGACTTAGCGTATTGTGAAGGATGGATGGCTTTGGAGGATGGATGCTTCGGCTTTGCAAGAGAACCTTGAAGTGTTTATGGAGAAGGAGTATTTGTGTAGAACTTTGGCTTGTAAATGAGAGATGATCTATTTTATGGCTGCCTCCTTGGCTTTTATAGGCAAGGGATGTTGCTCTTCTCTCTTCCACCTTGCCTCTTTCATTAAATGCAAGTAATAATCACCATGGCAAGTCACTCCCTTATTTGCGGATTTGGAGATTACGACAAATTGAAGGCCCAAAAATAGAACAAATATGGCCTTTGTCCTGTCCGAAAAGCTCAAAGGGTAGTTTAGATTGAAGTATACATGGTAACATTCGAGTGGAGATGGAGGATGAATTTGGTGCTAGACTAAGTCGTTGGAATGTTTTTATCACCACATATCTAAATTTCGAATGCCTTAGCCTTAACCCCATTACAACCTCACTAAAAGTCCTTTATGATCCTTAAAATGAGTAGCTTTCAATTAGTAGAGTAAGTTGCATGAGTAAGCTTATGGTTTTGGTTCATTTGTGCAAGTAATTAACTCCATTCATGAGGTTTTCGTTTAAATTTATATACACTTTAAGTGAACCCTTTTTCATGAGTGAAAAATATGATGAGTGCATCCTTGTGAGTTGATTAAACCTTTATTCAAAGCATGCACAGCTATAAACATAACCACTGTTTTCTCTATGTCTTACTTGTTCATTACATAATTATATCGCAATTATCTCTTGAATTCGTTGAGCATACAAAGTTGAAAATCATGTGAGACATCGCCATATACTTATGAAAATTCTGAGACAAATTTTAGCTAAGGGCTTAGTTATGTTCCTTCCTTTTTTTTTAAAATTCGTAGAAGAGTCTTAGTTTAACTTAGTGTTTGCTAAGGGACTAGCAAAGTCTAAGTGTGGGGGAATTTGATATACGCATTTTATGCTCGTTTCTTAACGCATTTCCCTTTACGTTTAGCTGTGTTATTATCTTAGTTTTTATGTTTTCCTTATTTAATTTGTTATTTTGAAGATATCATCGGTGGAGATGAATAACGGCGCAATTCGGAGGAATTTCGGCGATTTTGCGATTTTTGCGTAGGCTTGGTGCCTTCTTCAAGGAAAATCCTATGCACACAGGTTGCTGGATTTATTCCCTTGATGTCCGCAAGCGTCCAGCCTATTGCGGTTTTGTACCTCTTGAGCACACTCACGAGCTTCTCCTCCTGCTCCTCTTCTAGCGCAGACGAAATAATGACCGGCAATGTTTCATTCTCGCCCAAGTACGCATACTTCAGATGGTCCGGTAGTAGCTTGAGTTCTAAAACTGGAGCTTCTACGATGGAAGGAATAATTTTATTAGTACCAAAAGTAATTGGTAAAGGGGTAGAAAAGCTTACTTTTCATGGTGCGGCATTTAGGGCCATGGCCATATCTTGAATTCGAGGCGTCAGTTCTAGCAAGGCCTCGAGAAGGGCGTCTTCCCCGAATTGGATGGCCATGTCGAGTTCATCTACATTGATGGTGTCGAGGTGGCCTTGTGCTAAGGTATCCACGGGATCGTATGTCGACATGGCAGCCACGCTTGACATTGGAAACTTCATCCCGTCCAGGATGTTGAACTCTATTCTTTCTCCATCAATCTCCATGGAGAAAGTTCCCTGAAAAACGTCTATCTTCGTTCTTGCAGTCCGCATGAAAGGTCGCCCAAGCAGCAGTGGCGTGGTGTTCAAAGGACTCTCCACCATGTCAACGATATAAAAATCCGCTGGAAAAATCAGGTTGTTGACCTGCACAAGAACGTCTTCTACGTATCCCCTCGGATACTTGTGTGTGCGATCGGCTAATTGGATGACAACACCATCTTGCTTGAGATCTCCAAGCTCCATCGATTCGAAAAGATAGTAAGGCATGACGTTGATGGAAGCTCCGAGATCAAGCATCACGTCTTCGAAGTGGTTGTCACCGATTACGCAGGGAACTGCAAAACTCCCTGGGTCCTTCAGTTTTGGGGGTAGCCGACGCTGCAAAACCGCCGAAACAGTTGCGTTCACCTTCACAACCTCCTTCTCTCGAGTTTGCCTCCTCTGTGTGCATAATTCTTTGAGAAACTTCGCGTATATTGGCACTTGTTTTATGCACTCGATCAAGGGCAAATTCACTTGCACCTTTCGGAAGATGTCCAAAATATCTTCATATTGAGCATCCTTCTTCTTTGATTTTAATAATCTGCTAGGGAAAGGTGCAACAGCAAACGGAGAATTAGTAATAACCGTATTTGAAGGAATATGGCTTTTACCTTTGATTTTGGTGGGTTGTGGAGGGGATTGTGCCTTGGTGACAATAGGCGTCACCTTCTTCTTCTCGGCTTCTTGAGCTGCCGGATCGATCTCATCTTCCTCTTCGTTGGTTATGTCCTCAATGGTGACTTCATCGAGATGAGATCGCTTGGTCTTTGGTTCTTCAAGTATAGTCCTACTCCTTGTGACAATAGCATTCACGTTTCTTTGATTAGGAGTGGGTTGAGGTGGAAGCCGACCGGTTTCTTTGATTTGGCCCATGAAATCAACAAGTTGGCCAAGTTGCTTCTTCACTTCAGTAATGTCGCGGCCATGTGAGTCCAGTGCCAAAACCCGGATGATCACGGTTGACATAGTTGTTATAATTGTTATACCGTTGTCCTCCCTGATATCCGCCGATGGCGTTAGCGTGCTCCGGATCGCTAGCTTGCTCTGGCGCTTGAGGGCATTGGTCATTATGGTGACCTTGTACTTGACATATGCCACAAACAGGCCCACGAGTTGCTTTGGCTCTTGTCGTTTCGAGTTCTAAAACCTTCTCTAGCATATGAGCTAGTTTGTCGTATTTTTCGTCCGCGTCGGGTTTAGAACTCGCTTCACCGACTGCTCGTTTGTTGGACATTCCATATTGTGCATCATTATTCGCCCGATTCTCAAGAAGAGTTTTGGCTTCGATTTCGGTTAAGTCCATGAATGCACCGGTAGCTGCTGCATCTAGCAATTCCCTATCGATCGGCTTGAGACCATCGTAAAAGTAATTCATGAGATTGGTCTCGGAAAATCCATGCGATGGGCAAGTGGCACACAAAACCTTGAATCGGTCGTAATATTGGCCGAAGGTCTCGTCCGGTTTCTGTGTGATGCCACTGATTTGCTTTCTCAAGACGGTGATCTTTGAGGCCGGGAAGTACTTCGCTAGGAACATATCCGCAAGTTGCTTCCATGAGATAATATGGTTCGGCGGTAGTTCCATAAGCCAAGACTCGGCCCTGTCGGTTAGGGTGAATGGGAATGCCTTCAGCTTAAAGAGCTCCGTATCAGCATCGGCTGGCTTCATGCTGTTACAAACAAATTGGAATTGTTTGAGATGCTTATTCGGATCTTCATTTGAAAGTCCATGAAAAATGGGTAGTCGGTGGAGGAAACCACTCTTCAGCTCGACTTCTTTCATGTTTTCCCCCGGTGGTGGAAAAGCAATGCTTGAAGGCCCGCTGCTCCATTCTGTTGAGCAGGTGCGTTGACGAAGAGACTGTCCTGCATTGGCCATATTGACTTCTTGTTCTTCCGGTTCTGAAGTATGGTCGGGTGATGAGGCTGAACTATGGTCGGTTGATGAATGTGAAGACTCGGAAACTTCCTCGATGATGGGATAATCCAGGATGTCTGTTTGAGCTTTAAGTCTCGCTATTCTTTATCCGGGGAATTAAGGGCGCATGCATGGTTTCGTTAATAAGCGGAAATTTAAAGGTTTGGGGGGATTGGAAATTGGTTGATTAAATGTCCTACTAAATTAAAGTGCAAAAACATGCAAACACAACAAAAACTCTTAGGCATCTAACATGTTTTACTCATAGACAAGTTTTAACAATCAAGAAACTTCAAGTCTAATTATGCTTGCTAAAAATAAGAAGCTAAGCTATTAATTACAATTGATCATCTCATATTATTAACCTTACCCTTTTTCATGCATCAAAGCTTTTGTAAGTTACGAAATTCATAACTTCCAACTAAATATACATGCTTGATAATTGAGTAGGAATGCAACTTAGCGTATAAACATCCTAAACAACATACGATCATCGAAACATGCGAAAGAGAGTGACTTAGCGTATTATCTACCACATGCTTTCGAAGCTTTAAGATTATATCAACCATGCATAAAAGGCTAGAAATCATAAACACATGCAATTTACAAATCGGTTTAAGAACATATAACACAAATCTAAACTTGTTCTTCATTAAATACATCAAAGTATTCCAATACATCAAAAGATTCAAATACAAAGCAAAAGATATGAAAGTGAAGATCATGGTTACACTTTTTGTCTTGAATGCTAGATGATATTTGTGGAGATGACTTTCCTTCACAAGGGACTTAGCGTATTGTGAAGGATGGAGGATGGATGCTTCGGCTTTGGATGGAGGATGAATGCTTCGGCTTTGTGGAGAAATTGAGAGATGATCTGTTTTATGGCTGCCTCCTTGGCTTTTATAGGCAAGGGATGTTGCTCTTCTCTCTTCCACCTTGCCTCTTTCATTAAATGCAAGTAATAATCACCATGGCGAGTCACTCCCTTAGTCCCCAAGTGTGATCATCAAAAAGCAAGAGTCACCATGGCAAGTCACCATTTGTGAACCCTAAGCAAGAGTCACCATGGCAAGTCACACACTTAGTCATCTTTTGTGATGATCACAAGCTTAGTCACTAAGCCTTGTCACCAAGCTTGATAACTTTGACTTTTCCTCTTCCCCAAGTTGCTTCCATGCCAAAATTAATGGGCTTGGGCTGGTTTTTGGGCCAAAACAAACTTTGAGAAATGGGCCCAAAAAATGCTTTTTGGGCCAGCCCATTCCCGGTTGTCCAAAATCGCAAAAATCGCAAAATCGCCGAAATTCCTCCGAATTGCGCCGTTATTCATCTCCACCGATGATATCTTCAAAATAACAAATTAAATAAGGAAAACATAAAAACTAAGATAATAACACAGCTAAACGTAAAGGGAAATGCGTTAAGAAACGAGCATAAAATGCGTACATCAAATTCCCCCACACTTAGACTTTGCTAGTCCCTTAGCAAACACTAAGTTAAACTAAGACTCTTCTACGAATTTTTAAAAAAAAAAGAAAGAACATAACTAAGCCCTTAGCTAAAATTTGTCTCAGAATTTTCATAAGTATATGGAGATGTCTCACATGATTTTCAACTTTGTATGCTCAACGAATTCAAGAGATAATTGCGATATAATTATGTAATGAACAAGTAAGACATAGAGAAAAAAATGGTTATGTTATAACTGTGCATGCTTTGAATAAAGGTTTAATCAGCTCACAAGGATGCACTCAACATATTTTTCACTCATGAAAAGGGTTCACTTAAAGTGTATATGAATTTTAAACGAAAACCTCATGAATGGAGTTAATTACTTGCACAAATGAACCAAAACCATAAGCTTACTCATGCAACTTACTCTACTAATTGAAAGCTACTCATTTTAAGGATCATAAAGGACTTTTAGTGAGGTTGTAATGGGGTTAAGGCTAAGGCATTCGAAATTTAGATATGTGGTGATAAAAACATTCCAACGACTTAGTCTAGCACCAAATTCGTCCTCCATCTCCACTCGAATGTTACCATGTATACTTCAATCTAAACTACCCTTTGAGCTATTCGGACAGGACAAAGGCCATATTTGTTCTATATTTGGGCCTTCAATTTGTCGTAATCTCCAAATCCGCAAATAAGGGGGACATTAATCCAAAGGGTTTATACTTAGAACACAACACATTGCCATGAGAGATATATATAATTTTTTTTTCTTTTCATTCTCTCAAATATAATTTTTTTCTTTTCTTTTTGGCAATCTCGTACTTTTTAGGTTAATTGGACAAGTCTTTCCCCTTACTCACATTAACTCTTCCAATCTTTCTTACCAAACCATCATATTATGTGCTAGTTTCGAAAAAATCTCACCAAGTTTCTGGAACCAAGGTAAGGATATTCTACACTAGGGTAAGTGTTTAGGTACATATGGTGATGAAAGAAAAGCTTAACGTGGGCTCAATTGGTTTATCTAGGGGTGTCGCAACTCATGCGTACAAATGGGATACATGGATATTTGGCGAAGTGGTGGAAAATCCTAAATGCCTTTAATCATTTCCAAAATCAAAGTATGTATCAACTTAAAAGCTTTGCAAATTGACATGAGTAAGTTCTAGCATTCTCTAGTTCATTAAAATCTATGGCAAGCAATCAAATGAGGCATATATAAGCTAGTAGCTACGAAATGGATGTCTATTCACTCGAATAAAGAACAGATAGCTCAAAAGCTCACATAGGGTTCATATGATTAAAAACTTATTCAAGCATGCGATTTCTGTACCATGCTTTGCAATTCATATCTACTACATGTTAAAAACATATAGAATATCTCAATTAGCACAAGAATTCGATGCATGTGATTCATACGCCATATGTGTTCGTATCGGTCCAATTTCATCATTGACTAGTTAAGGGCATCCTAAAGACTCTGAAAAACACTAATTTAGACACAATTAGATTTTAAACCCTTCCCCCACACTTAAACTCTACATTGCCCTCAATGTACTAAAGTAGAAGTATAGAATTAAAAATGGAGTATAGGATCTACGAAAATTTTAATTTTAATACGCAAAAAGCCATTAAATTAATTAAAAGGGGAGAAGAAAACAAATCTGTTGTCTCCCTATTGGGTTGCCTCCCAATGAGCGCTCATTTTACGTCGTTAGCTTTGGACGTGATGCATCATTTTGTTTTTGAAATGGCCGGTTCTTGGAGTTGCATCTCCTCCACGGTATGCTCCGCAAATGCCTCAAAATAGGGCTTCAAGCGATGGCCATTTACTTTGAACTCACTGCCTTTGTCGATAGATCTAATGAGAACTGCTCCATGAGGCAGAACTTGAGAAACTATGAATGGCCCCATCCATCGAGAGCGAAGCTTTCCCGGAAAGAGCTTAAGTCTTGAATTGAAAAGCAATACATTCTGCCCAACTTCAAAACTCTTCCCGCGAATCATCTGATCATGGATCTTTTTCGTCTTCTCTTTGTAAATCCACGCATTGTCGAAAGCATCATTTCTGATTTCTTCAAGTTCACAAAGTTGTAGCTTCCGATGCAAACCTGCTGCATCTCGATCGATGTTGAATTTCTTCACGGCCCACCATGCCTTGTGCTCTAATTCAACCGGAAGATGGCACGTCTTCCCATAAATTAATCGGAAAGGTGACATACCAATGGGGGTCTTGTAGGCAGTCCTGTAAGCCCATAATGCATCATCTAAGCATTGACTCCAATCTTTCCGGTTTGGACGGACGGTTCGCTCCAAAATCTTCTTGATCTCACGGTTGGAAACTTCAGCCATTCCATTTGTTTGAGGGTGGTATGGTGTGGAAACCTTGTGTTTTACGCCATACTTCCTCATCAGTGCTTCCACCGTGCGGTTGCAAAAGTGACTTCCTCCATCGCTAATTAGAACGCGTGGCATTCCAAATCTACTGAAAATGTTAGTTCGTAGGAAATCTGCAACAACTCGCGAATCATTAGTACGGGTGGCCTTTGCCTCCACCCATTTAGAAACATAATCTACTGCGAGTAAGATATAAGTAAAACCATTGGAGGGAGGAAATGGTCCCATAAAATCAATACCCCACACATCAAAAATTTCGACATTAAATATGTAGTGTTGTGGCATTTCATCTCTAGGCCCTAAATTACCGAATCTCTGGCACTTATCACATGCAGCACAATATGCATGAGCATCGCGAAATAAACTAAGCCAAAAGAAACCGCAATCTAAAATTTTAAGGGCTGTCCTCCTTGAACCAAAATGTCCCCCACATGCTTCATTGTGACAAAAGTCTAGAATAGGCTTGAATTCACTATCCGGGATACATCTCCTAATTACTAAATCGGAGCATTGTTTCCATAAATAAGGCTCATCCCAGATAAAGGTTCTAGCATTACGCTTAAGTTTGTCACGTTGAAATTTATGCATGGTAGACGGAAACTCACCGGTAACTAAGTAATTTACGATATCTGCATACTATGGAGTTTCCGAAACAGTTACCTCAATTCCGAAGAGTTTTTCATCCGGAAAAGTTTCCTCAATTTCAACAGCCTCATTCTCACCGATCAAGCGTGATAGGTGGTCAGCGACAACATTTTCTACTCCCTTCTTATCCTTGATTTCGACGTTGAATTCTTGGAGTAGAAGTATCCATCTGATAAGCCGTGGTTTTGCGTCCCTTTTTAGCATTAGGTACTTCAAAGCTGCATGATCAGTATACATAGTTACTTTAGTTTGAAGTAAATAAGACCGAAATTTATCTAAAGCAAAAACCACTGCAAGAAACTCCTTCTCGGTTGTAGTATAATTTCTTTGAACTTCACCAAGCGTCCGAGAGGCGTAATAAATTACGTAGGGTTTCTTGTCCTTCCGCTGACCCAAAACGGCTCCTACGGCATAATCCGAGGCGTCGCACATGAGTTCAAATGGCAGAGACCAATCAGGGCTGCTTAAAATAGGAGCGCTCGTGAAAAGTTCCTTCAACTTGTTGAAGGCAGCGTTGCATTCTTCATCAAATACGAACGGGGTCTCCTTTTGCAGTAATTTACACAACGGGCGCGAGATGTGGGAAAAGTCTTTGATAAACCTACGATAAAATCCTGCGTGTCCAAGAAAAGAACGAATCTCTCTAACCGAAGTTGGAGAGGGTAAGTGACGCACAAGATCTACTTTAGATTTATCAACTTCTAACCCTTTTTCAGAAATAATATGACCTAACACGATCCCTTGCGTAACCATGAAATGACACTTCTCCCAATTAAGCACCAAGTTCGTTTCAACGCACATTGTAAAATAGTTTCTAAATTGTTTAAGCATGCATCGAAATCACTCCCAAATACACTAAAGTCGTCCATGAATACTTCAATAATTTTTTCAATGTACTCGGAGAAAATTGAGAGCATGCAACGTTGAAATGTACCTGGTGCATTACACAGTCCAAATGGCATTCGGCGGTATGCAAACGTTCCGAAAGGGCATGTGAACGTTGTCTTTTCTTGATCTTCCTCCACAATGCTAATTTGGTTGTAGCCGGAGTATCCGTCGAGAAAACAATAAAATGCATGGCCGGCTAATCTTTCCAGCATTTGGTCGATGAATGGTAATGGAAAATGATCCTTGCGGGTTGCGGCGTTGAGCCTCCGGTAATCAATGCACACCCGGTGTCCAGTGATCGTCCTTTGTGGCACAAGTTCATTTTCCAGATTCTCGACGACGGTGATTCCCGATTTCTTGGGTACTACCTGTACAGGGGAAACCCAACGGCTATCAGAAATAGGGTAAATAACTCCACAGTCCATGAGTTTAATTACCTCCTTTTTTACCACCTCCATCATCGGAGGGTGGAGCCGACGTTGCGCTTCCCGCGTAGGCTTGGTGCCTTCTTCAAGGAAAATCCTATGCACACAGGTTGCTGGATTTATTCCCTTGATGTCCGCAAGCGTCCAGCCTATTGCGGTTTTGTACCTCTTGAGCACACTCACGAGCTTCTCCTCCTGCTCCTCTTCTAGCGCAGACGAAATAATGACCGGCAATGTTTCATTCTCGCCCAAGTACGCATACTTCAGATGGTCCGGTAGTAGCTTGAGTTCTAAAATTGGAGCTTCTACGATGGAAGGAATAATTTTATTAGTACCAAAAGTAATTGGTAAAGGGGGTGGCATTTAGGGCCATGGCCATATCTTGAATTCGAGGCGTTAGCTCTAGCAAGGCCTCGAGAAGGGCGTCTTCCCCGAGTTGGATGGCCATGTCGAGTTCATCTACATTGATGGTGTCGAGGTGGCCTTGTGCTAAGGTATCCACGGGATCGTATGTCGAAATGGCAGCCACGCTTGACATTGGAAACTTCATCCCGTCCAGGATGTTGAACTCGATTCTTTCTCCATCAATCTCCATGGAGAAAGTGCCTTGAAACACATCGATCTTCGTTCTCGCAGTCCGCATGAAAGGTCGCCCAAGCAGCAGCGGCGTGGTGTTCAGTGGACTCTCTTTCATGTCAACTATATAGAGATCGGCTGGGAATATTAAGTTGTTGACTTGCACGAGTACGTCTTCTACGTATCCCCTCGGATACTTGTGTATGCGATCGGCTAATTGGATGACAACACCATCTTGCTTGAGATCTCCAAGCTCCATCGATTCGTAAAGATAGTAAGGCATGACGTTGATGGAGGCGCCGAGATCAAGCATCACGTCTTCGAAGTGGTTTTCACCGATTACGCAGGGAACTGCAAAACTCCCTGGGTCCTTCAGTTTTGGGGGTAGCCGACGCTGCAAAACCACCGAAACGGTTGCGTTAACCTTCACAACCTCCTTCTCTCGAGTTTGCCTCCTCTGTGTGCATAATTCTTTCAGAAACTTCGCGTATATCGGCACTTGTTTTATGCACTCGATCAAGGGCAAATTCACTTGCACCTTTCGGAAGATGTCCAAGATATCTTCATATTGGGCATCCTTCTTCTTTGATTTTAATAATCTGCTAGGGAAAGGTGCAACAGCAAACGGAGAATTAGTAATAACCGTATTTGAAGGAATAGGGTCTTTACCTTTGATTGAGGTGGGTTGTGGAGGGGATTGTGCCTTGGTGACAATAGGCGTCACCTTCTTCTTCTCGGCTTCTTGAGTTGCCGGATCGATCTCATCTT
This sequence comes from Geum urbanum, assembly GCA_946800695.1. NCBI lineage: Eukaryota > Viridiplantae > Streptophyta > Magnoliopsida > Rosales > Rosaceae > Geum > Geum urbanum. The sequence goes on along the minus strand of OX327008.1, from coordinate 18,091,672 downwards.
CCTCTTCGTTGGTTATGTCCTCAATGGTGACTTCATCGAGATGAGATCGCTTGGTCTTTGGTTCTTCAAGTATCTTCCCACTCCTTGTGACAATAGCATTCACGTTTCTTTGATTAGGAGTGGGTTGAGGTGGAAGCCGACCGGTTTCTTTGATTTGGCCCATGAAATCAACAAGTTGGCCAAGTTGCTTCTTCACTTTAGTGATGTCGCGGCCATGTGAGTCCAGTGTCTCCTTTGTCTTCGATTGTCCGTCGAGGAGAACTTGTGTTGAGGCCGAAAGTTGCGACAACATCTTGTCGTAATCCGGGTTGGTGAAGGATTGAGATGACGAACCATGCTGCATCGGTGGCCTTGGTTGAAATGGAGGGCGTTGGTAGCTTTGTTGAGGTGCTGGAGGGTTCAAAGTTCCCTCGTTGCTGCTCCATCTAAAACCTGGATGATCTCGGTTGCCAAAATTGTTGTAGTTGTTGTACCGTTGGCCTCCTTGATATCCGCCGATGGCGTTAGCTTGCTCCATTTCGCTAGCTTGCTCTGGCGCTTGAGGGCATTGGTCATTATGGTGACCTTGTACTTGACATATGCCACAAACAGGCCCACGAGTTGCTTTGGCTCTTGTCGTTTCGAGTTCTAAAACCTTCTCTAGCATATGAGCTAGTTTGTCGTATTTTTCGTCCGCGTCGGGTTTAGAACTCGCTTCACCGACTGCTCGTCTGTTGGACATTCCATATTGTGCATCATTATTCGCCCGATTCTCTAGAAGAGTTCTGGCTTCGATTTCGGTTAAGTCCATGAATGCACCGGTAGCTGCTGCATCTAGAAATTCCCTATCGATCGGCTTGAGACCATCGTAAAAGTAATTCATGAGATTGGTCTCGGAAAATCCATGCGATGGGCAAGTGGCACACAAAACCTTGAATCGGTCGTAATATTGGCCGAAGGTCTCGTCCGGTTTCTGTGTGATGCCAGTGATTTGCTTTCTCAAGACGGTGATCTTTGAGGCCGGGAAGTACTTTGCTAGGAACATATCCGCAAGTTGCTTCCATGAGGTAATATGGTTCGGCGGTAGTTCCATAAGCCAAGACTCGGCCCTGTCGACTAGGGTGAATGGGAATGCCTTCAGCTTGAAGAGTTCCGTATCAGCATCGGCTGGCTTCATGCTGTTACAAACAAATTGGAATTGTTTGAGATGCTTGTTCGGATCTTCATTGGAAAGTCCGTGAAAAATGGGTAGTCGATGGAGGAAACCACTCTTCAGCTCGACTTCTTTCATGTTTTCCCTCGGTGGTGGAAAAGCAATGCTTGAAGGCCCGCTGCTCCATTCTGTTGAGCAGGTGCGCTGACGAAGAGACTGTCCTGCATTGGCCATGTTGACTTCTTGTGCTTCCGCCTCTGAATTGTGATCAGTTGATGAGGCTGAACTATTATCGGTTGACGAATGTGAAGACTCGGAAACTTCCTCGATGATGGGATAATCCAGGATGTCTGTTTGAGCTTTAAGTCTCGCTATTCTCTCTGCGATTTCCTCAAACTTTGTTCTAGATGGTCCAGGATTCTGTGACGACCCGAACCAGAATCAATTGTGTGTTTGGCACGATTCTCGAGATTTGGTTATAGTCGCAGTTTTACGATATTGTGTAGTTTGCCGATTCGGTTCGCGACTATGTTTTCAGTCGAGAATTTGAGTTGAGTGTCTTCACGGAAGTTGTAGAGTACGTGATTTCGAATTCGTGGGTTGTTCCGGAAGATTTTTCCGATAATCGAGGAATATTCTATGATTATTTGAAGTTTCGGGTTCCGACGAGTTTATCCGAATGTTTCGAGCTTATCCGAATCATTCCGTATTTTCATTTTGGACCGTTGATTGACCCGAGGGACGTGTATAAATATCGAAAAGTCGAGAAATAGTCGCAAAAACACGGAATTGCTTTGACTTTCCCGTTTTGGAAAGTTGACCAGTTTGACCGATTAAGGAAGTTTCCCAAACGGGAAGGTGTTTTCCGGCGACCGGATTCCGGCCACTTTGGGCTTCGAGGAAGGTATGGCTAGATTCCTTGTTCAATTTCGAGTTGTTTGGTATGGGTGTTGATGAGAATTGATGAGTTATTCGGGGAACCCGAATTGGTTAACCTCGCCGGAAATCGGCCTTAATGGTGGAGGACTTTCCGGTGGGAGTTGGAGGCCGAGGGGTGAGGGCTTCACCTCGCCTTGCCCCAAGGAAGCTTCCTATGTAATTGGTTTGGTGTTTGGTGGAGGTTTGCTTGAAACCCGATTGGGTTTTCCGGCAAGGATTTTTGGTTCGGTTTTGCACGTTTTGGAGGGGTTATGCTTGGAATTGGACTTTGGGGTAGAAGAGAATCTTGCTCGCCTTGACGAGACCTTGAAAACTGGAGAAGTTGGCCGTGAAATTCCTCCGTTGACGGCGCGCCGCCGCCGACGGCGGCGGTCAACGGTGGTCAGAAAGTCAACTTTTCAGATTTCGATGTAATTAGTGTCATTTTTCTCGTAATCACGCCCTGGTTATCGTACAGAGGTTTTCGGGTTGATTTGGTTAGCCGATTTTCAGTCGAGATTTCGAGTGGGGATTTCGGGATTTCCGTAATTCATTTTGCACCGCATTTTGTATTTTCGGGAACGGTTGGTTTCCGTGCTTCAGTACAGTGTTGTGGATTACGATATTTATCAGTTATGTGTATATGTATTCAGGAGATCGGGATCGAGATCTGGATCGTGAGCGTGCTTCTGGCGAGGGATCTTCCGCTGGACCACGAGTTTAGCGCGAGTGCGCATTTCACGTGTTTGTGAGTGGACACTTTATTTCACGGATTGATTGCGAGTCTTTATTTATGATTTACGAACTTGAGCATGCAGATTGATTATGATTTTACGAGCATGTGTTATACGATTATACGTATACGAGTATATACATATATGTACATATTGTGTTTTTTTAACATGTGCATAGAAAAGATTTATGATTTGATTTACACAGAGTACAGTCTTGATTATGTTGTTGTATCGATACACATTGGCTTCTCGGCTGATCCCCGAGTACGCTCCGGGGGGGACAGATATCCTGACCCGAGGCCTTTCTAGCTAGGAATCACGTGTGGGTCTGGGATCCCGTGATTCAGACTGTGCTATCGCGTGGTAGTCCATGTGTGATTCCGCGATTTTATATTGCATGCTCTGTACACGTGAGGAGTTGGAGTCTCCCTCGTGTACCCGGACGCGTGAGGAGTTGGAGTCTCCCTCGTGTACCATTTCTTGTTTATGCATTTGACTCGCATATGATTTTATATGTATATATTACTGGTGAAAGACATTTATTTTCGTCCACTCACTCTAACGTGTTTATTGTCTTTCACCTGGGCTTTTCGGTTTCCGTGCCCAGTTTGCAGTTCAGGTTTGGTGTTTCACGTCGTGGTTTGGAGGCTAGTGATCAGAGTCACTTGTGTTTTCCAGTAGGTTCTTGTTTCGCCTACTGATGTACATATTGTATATGTTTTACTTTAGAGGTCGCTCTGATACATTCTGATACATGTTGTGCGAATTTTCACAGATATACATATATACATAGTACAGTATGTTTACTGTTTGTTGATTATATTGATGTTGAGAAATCCGGATGGGATTGGTGCCCACGGTTTGCTTTTTGTGGCATAGGACGAAGTGTTATTTTCCGCGTGCAGGTTATGGTAATTCAACGTTAGTAACGAAACTCTGCCCAAACTTCGGAAAATTTTGTTGGTTCATGTTTTCGAAGGGGTTTGATTCCGATTTAGGAAGCTAAATCGGGGATGGGTCCTTTCAGATTCCGATCGGACATTCATTAGCCTGAGCATCCACCAAAGACCAAGAAGATTTTGGAGCGAACCGTCCGCCCAAACCGGAAAGATTGGAGTCAATGTTTAGACGATGCATTGTGGGCTTATAGGACTGCCTACAAGACCCCCATTGGTATGTCACCTTTCCGATTAATTTATGGGAAGGCGTGCCATCTTCTGGTTGAATTGGAGCATAAGGCATGGTGGGCCGTGAAGAAATTCAACATCGATCGAGATGCAGCAGGCTTGCATCGGAAGCTACAACTTAATGAACTAGAAGAAATCAGAAATGATGCTTTCGACAATGCGTGGATTTACAAAGAGAAGACGAAAAAGATCCACGATCAGATGATTCGCGGGAAGAGTTTTGAACCTGGGCAGAAAGTATTGCTTTTCAATTCAAGACTTAAGCTCTTTCCGGGAAAGCTTCGCTCTCGATGGATGGGGCCATTCGTAGTTTCTCAAGTTCTACCTCATGGAGCAGTTCTCGTTCGATCTATCGACAAAGGTAGTGAGTTCAAAGTAAATGGCCATCGCTTGAAGCCCTATTTTGAGGCATTTGCGGAGCACACCGTGGAGGAGATGCAACTCCAAGAACCGGCCATTTCAAAAACAAAATGATGCATCACGTCCAAAGCTAACGACGTAAAACGAGCGCTCATTGGGAGGCAACCCAATAGGGAGACAACAGATTTGTTTTCTTCTCCCCTTTTAATTAATTTAATGGCTTTTTGCGTATTAAAATTAAAATTTTCGTAGATCTTATACTCCATTTTTCATTCTATACTTCTACTTTAGTACATTGAGGGCAATGTAGAGTTTAAGTGTGGGGGAAGGGTTTACAATTTAATTGTGTCTAAATTAGTGTTTTTCAGAGTCTTTAGGACGCCCTTAACTAGTCGATGATGAAATTTGACCAATACGAACACATATGGCGTATGAATCACATGCATCGAATTCTTGTGCTAATTGAGATATTCTATATGTTTTTAACATGTAGTAGATATGAATTGCAAAACATGGTACAGAAATCGCATGCTTGAATAAGTTTTTAATCATATGAACCCTATGTGAGGTTTTGAGCTATCTGTTCTTTATTCGAGTGAATGTACATCCATTTCGTAGCTACTAGCTTATATATGCCTCATTTGATTGCTTGCCATAGATTTTAATGAATTAGAGAATGCTAGAACTTACTCATGTGAATTTGCAAAGCTTTAAGTTGATACATACTTTGATTTCGGAAATGATTAAAGGCATTTAGGATTTTCCACCACATTGCCATATATCCATGTATCCCATTTGTACGCACAAGTTGCGACACCCCTAGATAAACCAATTGAGCCCACGTTAAGCTTTTCTTTCATCACCATATATACCTAAACACTTACCCTAGTATAGAATATCCTTACCCTTGTTCCGGAAACTTGGTGAGAATTTTTCGAAACTAGCACATAAGATTATGGTTTGGTAGGAAAGATTAAAAGAGTTAATGTGAGTAAGGGGAAAGACTTGTCCAAATAGCTAAAAAAGTATGGGATTGCCAAAAAGAAAAGAAAAAAAAATTATATTTGAGAGAATGAAAAGAAAAAAAATTATTATTATCTCTCATGGCAATATGTTGTGTTCTAAGTATAAACCCTTTGGATTAACGTCCCCCTTATTTTGCGGATTTGGAGATTACGACAAATTGAAGGCCCAAAAATAGAACAAATATGGCCTTTGTCCTGTCCGAAAAGCTCAAAGGGTAGTTTAAATTGAAGTATACATGGTAACATTCGAGTGGAGATGGAGGATGAATTTGGTGCTAGACTAAGTCGTTGGAACGTTTTTATCACCACATATCTAAAATTCGAATGCCTTAGCCTTAACCCCATTACAACCTCACTAAAAGTCCTTTATGATCCTTAAAATGAGTAGCTTTCAATTAGTAGAGTAAGTTGCATGAGTAAGCTTATGGTTTTGGTTCATTTGTGCAAGTAATTTGTGACGACCCGGACCAGAATCAGCAGTATGATCAGCTTGATTGATGAGTTTGTGTGTAGTCGCAGAGTTGTTCGACAGTTATTGAATCGCCAGGCTCGTTAACGACTAAATTATTGGCCGAGAATTGGAGCTGGGTATCTTCTCGAGAGTCGTTGTACGTGTGATTACGAGTTCGTGGGCGGTTCCGGATCGTTATTTGGACGACCGAGGAATTAGTTATGAATATTTGAAGTTTCGACGGAAACGAATTATTATGGCAGGTTTGTTCGCGACTAAATTACCAGACGAGAATTTGGTTTCGCCTTCTTCACGGAAGTTGTTCAAAATTTAATTTCGAGTTCGTGGGAACTTCCGGAGCATGATTTGGAGTTACGAGGAATTAGTTGCGAATATTTCCGTTTGTTGTTGGTTTAGTCGATTTATTATGTGTTTGGGCTGAACAGTTGACTTTTTATCCGTTTGGCCGATATGTTTGACTTTGAGTGATTATTGAAGAGTACGTCGATACGAGTTTGTGGCCGCGAGAATTATCGGAATCGAAATTACGACGAGAAAGTTACGCGCGTTTGAAGTTCGTCGAAATGGATAAACATGAAGTTTCCGTTTTGGGAAAGCTTTAAATAGTAACCTGCTAAAAGGGGAAAGTCAAAAACTGAAATTATGGAGTTTGACCTTGGTCAACTCGGTTTGACCGAGTTGAAGTGAAGCTTGACGGTGGCGTTCACGGCTTCGCTGGCGACGGTGCTTTCCGGCCACCCCGTGGCTTGGTTCCTATCTTGTTCTCCTCGTCCCAACCTCACGAGTCTAGCCCCGGCCTCCTCTTGTGGTGGAGCTCACGGTGGAGAGAGAAAACTTGAAGCAAAGTTCAAGGTTTTTGGGTTTAATGGTGACTTTTGATTCGGGCCGAGTTGAGCTCAAAAATGGACTGGGTTTTGTAGCCCTCTTCAAGGTGATTCTAACCATATTAACATGGTGTTCTAATTCGATTTGTGGATTGAGAATTTTGGATTTGAAATTTATGAACCAATTCGGTTTTGCATGAAATTGACCTAGTTAGAGTGAGAATTGGCCTTTGTTGCAGTTATGAAAGTTGCTCAGTGGGTGATTTTGAATGGAACAAGGGTAGCTCCGCCGTGAAATTCTCCGGTCAACAGTAGCGCCGCCGTGGACGGCGGTCAATGGCGGTCAACGGTCAACGGGTTGACTTTTTGACTTTCGGCAAGTCGCATGTCGTTTGACTCGAAATCGCGCTCCGAACGCAGTGGGGAGATTCGTTTTTCGAGTTGAGCGTCCGAACGTAAAGCGAGGTATTGAGGTGGTATATACGGATTTTCGACGATTCGTCAACTTTGAATTGTGTATTTTCGAGAACGGTGGTTTCTCGTGGTTTGATTTCTATTGTCGGATTATGACTTTGAATATTGGACATTGTGGATATTCAGGGGTTCGTGATTGTTTGTTTGGCGAGGGACATTCCGCCGGATCACGGGTTAACGCGATACGCGTTACGCCAGTCTGTGAGTGGACATTTCTTTTCACGGATTGATTGTGAGTCTTTTATAAATGATTTACGAACTTGAGCATGCGGATTGATGATGATTTTACGAGCATGTGTTTTACGATTATGCATATACGAATATACGTATACGAGCATACATGTATATATATATTATGTTTAAAGCATGTGCATAGAAAAGATTTATGATTTGGTTTACACAGAGTACAGTCTCAGTATATGTTGTGGTATCGATACACATTGGCTTCTCGGCTGATCCCCGAGTACGCTCCGGGAAGGACAGATATCCTGACCCGAGGCCTTTCTGGCTAGGAATCACGTGTGGGTCTGGGATCCCGTGGTTCAGACTGTGCTATCGCGTGGAAGCCCACGAGAGTCTCCGCGATATGTTTTACATGGCATGCTCAGTACGTGAGTGGTAGCCTAAGTCTCCTCACGTTTTATTTGATTTTCATGCATTTGACTCGCATATGATTTTATTCGTATATATATACATAAATTGGTGAAAGACATTTATTTTCGTCCACTCACTCTAACGTGTTTATTGTCTTTTCCCTGGGCTTTTCGGTTTCCGTGCCCAGTTTGCAGTTCAGGCTCTGGTGTCGCACGTCGTGGTCGGAGGCATAGTGCTCGAGCTACTTTGTTTCATCCAGTAGGTTTATTGTTCTACCTACTGTGGTATGCGTATACGATTATGTATTAGATGTCGCTCTGAGCTTCCTATTGAATACGTTATACGATTTTACACCGGATTTCAGTAAAGTACTATTATATTTACTTATTTACTTTACTGTTGATATATTGAGAAATCCGGATGGGATTGGTGCCCACGGTTTGCTTTTTGTGGCATAGGATGAAGTGTATTTTCAGCGTGCAGGTAATGGTAATTCCACGCTAGTAACGAAACTCTGCCCAAATTTCGAAAAGTTTTTGTTGGTTCGTGTTTTCGAAGGGGTTTGATTCCGATTTAGGAAGCTAAATCGGGGTTGGGTCCTTTCAGCTTGGTATCAGAGCTTTAGGTTGTAGGTTCTGTAGACTTCTGTAGTCGTGTTTACTAAGGGTATTTGAGAATGTACAGCATGTCTGGAATGGTGACCCGACCGGCCGGCGGATAATCATCAAATTCCGGGTGTTGTATGCTTTCAAATATTTGAAGTTCCATGATTATGTTCCACTTGTTGTGAACGATATTGTATTCATTAGGATGCCTCCTGACGTGCTTTCCGTGTCGTTTCGGTTGTGGATCCTATTGTGGATCAATCGATGCGTGATTTGCCTGAGAACAGTGGATTTGTATGAGTATTTAGAGTTCAGAGATTTGTGTGGCACGGTTTGCCTGGGGATGTGTATATGAGCGTCTATATGTTGCCTCAGAGCTGAGATTTATGGCAGGGATGTGTGCCTGATTCAGTTTGTTGTAATTTGTGGGCTGATATTGTGTGAGTTTCGGTTGTGACTCCACGGCCTACATTCAGAGTGTTGTGTATACTGTAATGTTTGATCAGGCTACCCAGCAAGCGTATTGTGGAGTGTTTACCCACCTGAGGCAGAGATGTATTGTTCACATGTTAGTTCCTGTCTGCACGAGTTATGTGGCTTCAGAGGGAGCTATGCATGAGGTTCGAGATGAGTTTGAACCTGAGTATCAGAGAGAGTGTCTGATTGATGTGCCTCGAGATATCCGTGAGGAGCTTAGTGTGCTGCACTCAGTGGCGAGGTTATTGTGAGGGAAAGATGTGTACGGTTTTCGATGTGACGGTTTGAGGAAAGTGGATTCAACAGTGAGATTTTGATGAGGTTGAGTTCCGACACTTCGGGATCAGTGACATCATCAGGCTGTGGCCTTTTCGATTATGTTGAGGATCCTCTGCTGATCCGTTTGACGATGGCGGAGATCACAGTGTAGCGGATTTGCTCCTGTGGCGTGTGTTTGGGCGATTGTTGGCGATCTTTTCACGCAGCGGGTGTTGCAGTGATTTGTGTTCGAGGAGCACTTTTAGTTGCTGTTTCGGTGGCCAGGAGGGTCACGTTGCGAGGGAACGCCCTCAGCCAACTGTGTTTGAGGTTCGACAGCTCAGAATTCGCGAAGGAATCATGATGCTGTTCTTGCAGTCTGATCAATGTATCCTTTTGATGAGTTATTCAGCAAGTTGTGGTTGATGTGTGCGGCTAGTTGGGCATGTTGGAGTTTGTGTTCGTGCCATGACCTTGTTTGAGGACAGACTTTTCTCCGAGGTTGCTGTTGTTTGATATCCATGGCTATTGTACCTGTATCTCCACTTCCGAGGTTTTGGAGAGTGTTGCATCCATCCGAAGGTCACGAGATCCTTGTTGGAGGTTATGATTTAGCCGCGGATCTGTTATAGCTGGATATTGTGGTTTTGGTGTGTTTGTGAGCATGGACTTACTGATGACGCAATTGGCTGTGTTCGAGTACCTCGAGAAGGAGGTTGTGTTTCGACGACCAGATTTCCCCGAAATGCTGTTTCGTGGTGATGGTCGAGCGGATGGTGGAGACGAGTTGTGTTGTTTGCTTAGCTCATGTTGTGGATACTACGGTTGTTGTGCCCGGTGTTGAAGACATTGAGGTGGTTCCCGAGTTTTCCAGGTGTATACCGGAGGAGTTACCAGGTATTCCTCCAGTTCGGGAGACTGACTGCACAATCGAGCTTGTACCAGGCGCTAAACCCATTTTACCGATGTTTTGTCGTTCGGAGCCAGCGGAGCTGATGGAGCTACAGTTTCGACTCCAGGAGTTGCTGGAGGAGGTTTCAGGAGATTTCATGTGACCCCGCGTATTTGCGTGGTGTACTCTTGCATTGTTTTGCCGATGTTGGATGGTTCGACGTAGTGGTGCATTGACTACCGGAAGCCTGATTCGTTTCAGAGGAGAGTGAGTATCCTCCGTTTCGGATTGACGATTGGGTTGTTCAGCTCGTGAGAGCTCCAGTCTTGTCGGAGATTGATTTCGGGACCGGATACCATCAGTTGTGGTTCGGTGAGTCAGATGTGGCTTTGTTGGCTTACGGATCTCAGTGCGGGCATCAGGAGTTTTTGGTCACGCTATTTGGTTGACCAAGGCCCCGTAGATCGTGTGGACGTGATGGACCATGTGTTCAGACGGTTTCTGGACGAGTTGCGGTCATGTTCGTTGGCAATGTCCTGATGTACTCCGAGAGTGTGGACCAGTACCTGGAGCAGTTGTGAGCGGTTTTGTGGACTTCACGAGACGATTAACTGTTGTAAGTTCAGCCAGTGTGAGTTTTGGTCGATTAGCGTGAAGATGTTGGGCTATGTGATGCTAGCCGAGGGAGTCGGCGTGGATCCTGACCGGTTCGAAGCCGTGATGATTCGGAGTTTGCCCTACCATTGCACCAGAGATCGGGAGTCTCTTGTGTTTGGCAGGCTATTACCGACGGCTTGTGCAGGATTTTCCTGGATTGCCACTCTACTTTCCGGATTGACGAAGAAGACGTCAGGTTCATGTGGTTCGATGCACGCGAGGAGAGTTGCTTACTCCTGCAGGTTGGTGACCGTTACTGCGGCTTTGACCTTACCTGACGATCGTGACGAGTTCGTGGGTTATGGCGATGCATCGAGATTTGGTTGGGTTATGCTTTGATACTGTGTAGCAGAGCGGTGGCTCATGGTTATGGACAGTGGAAACCTTGTGTGGTTACGTATCCTTTGTTTGATTTGGGTGTAGCTGTCCTATTGTTAGCATCGGAGAGTTCGAGATTTTATAGCTACGGCGTGCAGCGTGGTGTAGGATGTACACCGACCATTGAGTTTCATCCACTTGCATTTTCGGCCAGATTTGGGCTTGAGGCAGTATTGATGGATGGAGTCGACTGACGACTATGGCTGCACATTAGAGTTTGTTCGAGGAAGGCTAGTGGTTGCACTTTGACCATCCGTTTGGGATGATGTTGCTGTTTATGCATTCAGTCGAGAGTTAGGAGCTTCGGTATTGCATGCGTGTATGTGTGGCTCGAGTTTCCGTATTAGCCGAGTTATGGGCTACGAGAGCTGAGTTCGAGTATGATGGTGTTGAGGCTCATGATTTTGTGCGCGGTTGGTGCTAGTGGCACGGAGAGGTATCAGATACTTCGAGTTTACCAGTCGTGACGCAATCCACAGAGCCATGTAGCAGCTTGTGTGTGCTGATGCCACATTCGTCGACTGGCGATGGCTAGGAGGCAGAGACTTGCCGAGAAGTGTCAGCCATTGAAGATTTCCGATTAGACGTGGCGATTGTTGCTGTGTTTGTGTATGTTGTTTGCACTTTAGTTCGTGATACCAGTTGTTGGGCCTTTGTAGGTCGTCTGACGTACTCAGTACAGTTCCTTGTACTTTCGGAGATGATTCCAGTGGTTGGCTGGCATAGCTATGTTTGACGAAGATTGGCTATTTACGTGGTGTATCTGTGTCCCAGTCCGCTGATCGAGATAATCAGCTACGACGGAGTGTTGGCAAGCTTTGCAGTAAGCATTGGGGACCAGATTACGAGTTGGTACCAGTTCTTATCCTCGGATTGGCGAGCGATCTTTGAGGACTATTCAGGCCTTGGAGGGCATCTTGTGGACCTTGGTATTGTAGTCCCGGAGGATTCGGGACCAGCAGTTTCAGCTGTTCGAGGTTGCTTGCAGTACCAGGTTGTTGTCCACTGTGATTTTGATATTGTTTGACGTCGTTTTGAGGAACGATGTTGTACTTCATTGTGTTGGAGTGAGTTTGGTTTGAATTTGAGTTGATGTTTGTTTCCGATTTTGTGGAGTGTGTTACCACAGACTATCAGATTAGCGGAAATGGATTGGTTATTGCCCGAGTTCGATGTTCGAGCTATGCTGATATGAATATGTGAGATATATTGATGTGTGAACTGAGTTGTGATTTGCCTTGATATTTTGATCCGTGTGTGGCCATAGGCGAGGTTGTGTTATGCCGTGTGGTTCGGCATCGCCTATAGTGTTGGCTTTTGTGTGTGTTGTGTTCCGTGTGGCGGAACTGTGTTTCGGGCTTGCTATCTATTGTGCACCCTATCTGTTCCTTATGTAGGAACACTTGGCGATTCTGTGAGCCAGTTTAGATTTGTGATTTGTGGGTACAGAGATTTCAGCACGGAGTTATCTCCTATTGTGGAGTATGTTATCAGAGTTGTTCAGTCGAGTTTGCCGTTGGTGAGTTGAGCACTATGCAGAGGCAGTGCTCCTACTTTTAGCCAGCAGACTCAGAAATTTCGAGGTCGAAATTTTTCTAAGGGGGGTGGATTTGTGACGACCCGGACCAGAATCAGCAGTATGATCAGCTTGATTGATGAGTTTGTGTGTAGTCGCAGAGTTGTTCGACAGTTATTGAATCGCCAGGCTCGTTAACGACTAAATTATTGGCCGAGAATTGGAGCTGGGTCTCTTCTCGAGAGTCGTTGTACGTGTGATTACGAGTTCGTAGGCGGTTCCGGATCGTTATTTGGACGACCGAGGAATTAGTTATGAATATTTGAAGTTTCGACGGAAACGAATTATTATGGCAGGTTTGTTCGCGACTAAATTACCGGACGAGAATTTGGTTTCGCCTTCTTCACGGAAGTTGTTCAAAATTTAATTTCGAGTTCGTGGGAACTTCCGGAGCATGATTTGGAGTTACGAGGAATTAGTTGCGAATATTTCCGTTTGTTGTTGGTTTAGTCGATTTATTATGTGTTTGGGCTGAACAGTTGACTTTTTATCCGTTTGGCCGATATGTTTGACTTTGAGTGATTATTGAAGAGTACGTCGATACGAGTTTGTGGCCACGAGAATTATCGGAATCGAAATTACGACGAGAAAGTTACGCGCGTTTGAAGTTCGTCGAAATGGATAAACATGAAGTTTCCGTTTTGGGAAAGCTTTAAATAGTAACCTGCTAAAAGGGGAAAGTCAAAAACTGAAATTATGGAGTTTGACCTTGGTCAACTCGGTTTGACCGAGTTGAAGTGAAGCTTGACGGTGGCGTTCACGGCTTCGCCGGCGACGGTGCTTTCCGGCCACCCCGTGGCTTGGTTCCTATCTTGTTCTCCTCGTCCCAACCTCACGAGTCTAGCCCCGGCCTCCTCTTGTGGTGGAGCTCACGGTGGAGAGAGAAAACTTGAAGCAAAGTTCAAGGTTTTTGGGTTTAATGGTGACTTTTGATTCGGGCCGAGTTGAGCTCAAAAATGGACTGGGTTTTGTAGCCCTCTTCAAGGTGATTCTAACCATATTAACATGGTGTTCTAATTCGATTTGTGGATTGAGAATTTTGGATTTGAAATTTATGAACCAATTCGGTTTTGCATGAAATTGACCTAGTTAGAGTGAGAATTGGCCTTTGTTGCAGTTATGAAAGTTGCTCAGTGGGTGATTTTGAGTGGAACAAGGGTAGCTCCGCCGTGAAATTCTCCGGTCAACAGTAGCGCCGCCGTGGACGGCGGTCAATGGCGGTCAACGGTCAACGGGTTGACTTTTTGACTTTCGGTAAGTCGCATGTCGTTTGACTCGAAATCGCGCTCCGAACGCAGTGGGGAGATTCGTTTTTCGAGTTGAGCGTCCGAACATAAAGCGAGGTATTGAGGTGGTATATACGGATTTTCGACGATTCGTCAACTTTGAATTGTGTATTTCCGAGAACGGTGGTTTCTCGTGGTTTGATTTGTATTGTCGGATTATGACTTTGAATATTGGACATTGTGGATATTCAGGGGTTCGTGATTGTTTGTTTGGCGAGGGACATTCCGCCGGATCACGGGTTAACGCGATACGCGTTACGCCAGTCTGTGAGTGGACATTTCTTTTCACGGATTGATTGCGAGTCTTTTATAAATGATTTACGAACTTGAGCATGCGGATTGATGATGATTTTACGAGCATGTGTTTTACGATTATGCATATACGAATATACGTATACGAGCATACATGTATATATATATTATGTTTAAAGCATGTGCATAGAAAAGATTTATGATTTGGTTTACACAGAGTACAGTCTCAGTATATGTTGTGGTATCGATACACATTGGCTTCTCGGCTGATCCCCGAGTACGCTCCGGGAAGGACAGATATCCTGACCCGAGGCCTTTCTGGCTAGGAATCACGTGTGGGTATGGGATCCCGTGGTTCAGACTGTGCTATCGCGTGGAAGCCCACGAGAGTCTCCGCGATATGTTTTACATGGCATGCTCAGTACGTGAGTGGTAGCCTGAGTCTCCTCACGTTTTATTTGATTTTCATGCATTTGACTCGCATATGATTTTATTTGTATATATATACATAAATTGGTGAAAGACATTTATTTTCGTCCACTCACTCTAACGTGTTTATTGTCTTTCCCCTGGGCTTTTCGGTTTCCGTGCCCAGTTTGCAGTTCATGCTCTGGTGTCGCACGTCGTGGTCTGAGGCATAGTGCTCGAGCTACTTTGTTTCATCCAGTAGGTTTATTGTTCTACCTACTGTGGTATGCGTATACGATTATGTATTAGATGTCGCTCTGAGCTTCCTATTGAATACGTTATACGATTTTACACCGGATTTCAGTAAAGTACTATTATATTTACTTATTTACTTTACTGTTGATATATTGAGAAATCCGGATGGGATTGGTGCCCACGGTTTGCTTTTTGTGGCATAGGATGAAGTGTATTTTCAGCGTGCAGGTAATGGTAATTCCACGCTAGTAACGAAACTCTGCCCAAATTTCGAAAAGTTTTTGTTGGTTCGTGTTTTCGAAGGGGTTTGATTCCGATTTAGGAAGCTAAATCGGGGTTGGGTCCTTTCATAATTCACTTCATTCATGTGGTTTTCATTTCAATTTATATACACCTTAAGTGAACCCTTATCATGAGTGAAAAATATGATGAGTGCATCCTTGTGAGTTGATTAAACATTTATTCAAAGCATGCACAGCTATAACATAACCATTTTTTTCTCTATGTCTTACTTGTTCATTACATAATTATATAGCAATTATCTCTTGAATTCGTTGAGCATACAAAGTTGAAAATCATGTGAGACATCGCCATATACTTATGAAAATTCTGAGACAAATTTTAGCTAAGGGCTTAGTTATGTTCTTTCCTTTGTTTTAAATTCTTAGAGAGTCTTAGTTTAACTTAGTGTTTGCTAAGGGACTAGCAAAGTCTAAGTGTGGGGGAATTTGATATACGCATTTTATGCTCATTTCTTAACGCATTTCCCTTTACGTTTAGCTATGTTATTATCTTAGTTTTTATGTTTTCCTTATTTAATTTGTTATTTTGAAGATATTTACGGTGGAGATTAATAACGACGCAATTCGGAGGAATTTCGGCGATTTTGCGATTTTTGCGATTTTGGACCTCCGAAAATGGGCCGGCCCAAAAAGCAAATTATGGGCCGAATTCTCAACTCTTGTTTCGGCCCATTATCAAGCCCAAACACAATCAATTCGGCATGGAAGACTTTTGGTGAAGAGGAAAAGTCTTGTTTTGCAACCTTTGAAGAAGAAAAGTCAACAATATCAAGCTTTGTGACTCATTATGGTGACTCTTGCTTAGGGTTCACAAATGATGATCACAAATGGTGACTTGCCATGGTGACTCTTGCTTAGGGTTCACAAATGATGATCACACTTGGTGACTAAGGGGATGACTTGCATGGTGACTCTTGCTTGCATTAAATGGAGGGAGGCAAGGTGGAAGAGAGAAGGCAAGCATTCCTTGCCTATAAATACCAAGGAGGCTGAACATAATTAAACCATCACTCAAATTACTAGCCAAAGCTCTACACAAATACTCTTCCACCATAAACACTTCAAGGTTTCTCAAGCAAAGCCGAAGCACATCTCCTCCATTCCAAGCCGAAGCAAGGTTCTAGGGTTCTCCTCCATCCAAGCCGAAGCAATCCTCCTCCATCCAACACAATACGCTAAGTCCCTTGTGAAGGAAATCCATCTCCACCGTAGATCATCAAGCATTCAAGACAAAAAGTGTAACCATGATCTTCACTTTCATTTCTTTTGCTTTGTATTTGAATCTTTTGATGTATTGGAATACTTTTATGTATCAAATGAAGAACAAGTTTAGATTTGTGTTATATGTTCTTAAACCGATTTGTGAATTGCATGTGTTTATGATTTCTAGCCTTTTATGCATGTTTGATACAATCTTAAAGCTTCGAAAGCATGTGGTAGAAAATACGCTAAGTCACTCTCTTTCGCATGTTTCGATGATCGTATGTTGTTTAGGATGTTTATACGCTAAGTTGCATTCCTACTCAATTATTAAGCATGTGTATTTAGTTAGAAGTTATGAATTTCGTAACTTACAAAAAGGTTTGATGCATGAAAAGGGTAAGGTTAATAAGATGAGATGATCACTTGTAATTAGTAGTGTAACTTCTTATTTTTAGTAAGCACAATTAGACTTTGAAGTTTCTTGATTGTTAACACTTGTCTATGAGTAAAACATGTTAGATGCTTAAGAGTTTTAGTTGTGTTTGCATGTTTTTGTACTTTAATTTCGTAGATTAAACAACCAACTTCCAATCCCCCCAAAACCTTTAAATTTCTGCTTAAACGAAACCATGCATGCGCCCTTAATTCCCCGGATAAAGAACGATCCCTACTCGCCAATATTATAATGACAAAAGAAGGGATTTAAATTGCAATGCGCGTAATCTGTGTTTTTAGGGTCTACTTTGTGTTAATGTTAAAAGCATGTTTTGCGCGTATCAATTTTTGGCGCCGTTGCCGGGGAATTAAAATGTTTTTGTATGATTTCGTTGTACATATGTAATTAAATGCATGTCTATAATTTTCGAAATGCATACTTGTTTATACTTGTTTATACTTAAAGAATTTTACATACATGTTTACAATGCATACTTTTACTTATACGAATTTATTTATACTTAGTTTTTACACTTGCATAATTTATTTTCATGTTAAAGGATAGTCTTTGATTTAATTTGAGTACTAGCACTTAGTTATTAAATAAATCTCTATGGAATAGGTGGTGCCTCTTTTGATTGTCTATCTCCTTAACCCTTCGTGATGTGTGGATTTCATCACCACACGCCATAACCTAAGTGAAGTTATGGACACGAGGTTGTGGGCGGAGTTTACAAACACTTGAGATTGTATACTATTTTGTGAATTCGAGTAATAATTGGTTATGATGTCTAGAAGGGTTATGAATGGTGACGGGTTTTGAACTAAGAAAACAGAACACCATTGGAGTATATACTCTTACGAGTAAGCCTCGGGGTGTTTCTAAGAACAACAATGGAGTATATACTCTCACGAGTTAGCCTCAGGTTGTTCCCAGAAATTAGTTCTCACCTCTCGCGTTACATCTATCCCAACTGGTCATTTCCAACAATTACGAGAATTAACGATAGTTGGTATACATTTTCGCGCGGGCCGCACGGACAAGAGATTTATTCAATAACTAAGTCGTGTATTCCTTTTAAATCGTAGGCGCAATCAAAACGTAGACGTACTTAAATTGATTTACATTGAGTACGAGTATTGGTTATAAAGTTTCGTTCTTTGGAATAGGTGGTGCCTCTTTTTCTGGTTTATCTCCTTAACCCTTCGTGATGTGTGGATTTCATCACCACACGCCATAACCTAAGTGAAGTTATGGGCACGAGGTTGTGGGCGGAGTTTACTAAGAACTTGAGATTATATACTATCTCACAAATTTGGCTGATTGTTGGATATGGTGAATGGGTTTATGATTGGTGCCGGGTTTCGGATCTAAGCAATAGAACACCATTGGAGTATATACCGTAACTGGTTAGCCTCAGGGTGTCTCTAGGAACAACATTGGAGTATATACTCTTACGAGTAAGCCTCGGGTTGTTCTACATATTAGTCCTTACCTCTCGCGTTATCTCTATTCCTACTAACCATTTCTAAACGTAACTAAGCTGAATTGTAGTCCGTATATATTTTCGCGCGGGCCGCACGTCCAAGAAATTTACCGAATGATCATTTCGCGTACTCTCTGTAAATCATAAGTGCATACGAATACGGATAAATACGAACTTGATAAATACGACATAATCCTTTAAATAGATGGTATATAGGATTATGCATGCTTAGACCTCCTGGAATCAGACTTCATCTTCGGATGAACGAGACCCATTGCACAGTCGAGAGCCTCTGCACCACGTACCATCGGGGCCAAAGGAAATAAATAAAACTTAGTCAAATTTTTGTGTTTATATGTGCATTAAAAACTGTAAAGGACTAACAACCGTTACTTAGCTTGCATAACCTCTTTTTAGGCTTTATGATACTCGGATTTCACTACCGAGTACCCTAACCTAAGTGAAGTTAGGGACATAAGATCGAAGAAGAGGTCATTCTTTGCATTCATATTTCTTAGCACGTAACTCCTGTGTTTTCTGCAGGTTCTAACGTTTTTTCTTATGCATTCACTCCATCTTTATAGGATTGTTGTTTAATGCATTTTATTGAAAAAAAAAAAATGTGTGGTGCATAAATTCGATGTGAATTATTGTTTGCTTGTATTTGAACTTTGTTTATATATGTTCTAACTAAATTCTTGGGTTTAGCATTATATAGTGTTAATTTGCAGAAAACATGTGTTTTAGTTTATTACATTCTTTTGCATAGCCCATAAAATTGATTAAATCATTTGCATTACTTAGTAAATTACATTTAGTGTCTTAAGTATTATAACTTTTGTGTGTTATTAGTAGTTTTTAAGTATTTGTGAGTATTTATAGTATGCTTTGATAGTTTTAATATTTTATTTGTTATCTCTTTGTTTTCTAAAATATGCCTTACAATTTTGGTTAGTATTCCTATATTCATCTAAAATTCTTTGTTGATACTAACACTTGGTCTTTGGTGGATGGTCAGGCTAATGAATGTCCGATCAGAATCCTGGACCATCTAGAACAAAGTTTGAGGAGATCGCAGAGAGAATAGCGAGACTTAGAGCTCAAACTGACATCCTGGATCATCCCATCATCGAGGAAGTTTCCGAGTCTTCACATTCATCAACCGACCACAATTCAGAAGTAGAAGCACAGCGAGTCAACATGGCCAATGCAGGACAATCTCTTCGTCAACGCACCTGCTCAACCGAATGGAGCAGCGGACCTTCGAGCATTGCTTTTCCACCACCGGGGGAAAACATGAAAGAAGTCGAGCTGAAGAGTGGTTTCCTCCACCGACTACCCATTTTTCACGGACTTTCCAACGAAGATCCGAACAAGCATCTCAAACAGTTCCAATTTGTTTGTAACAGCATGAAGCCAGCTGATGCTGATACGGAGCTCTTCAAGCTGAAGGCATTTCCATTCACCCTAGTCGACAGGGCCGAGTCTTGGCTTATGGAACTACCGCCGAACCATATCACTTCATGGAAGCAACTTGCGGACATGTTCCTAGCGAAGTACTTCCCGGCCTAAAAAATCACCGTCTTGAGAAAGCAAATCACTGGCATCACACAGAAACAAGACGAGACCTTCGGCCAATATTACGACCGATTCAAGGTTTTGTGTGCCACTTGCCCATCGCATGGATTTTCCGAGACCAATCTCATGAATTACTTTTACGATGGTCTCAAGCCGATCGATAGTGAATTGCTGGATGCAGCAGCTACCGGTGCATTCATGGACTTAACCGAAATCGACGCCAGAACTCTTCTCAAGAATCGGGCGAATAATGATGCACAATACGGAATGTCAAACAGACGAGCAGTCGGTGAAGCGAGTTCTAAACCCGACGCGGACGAAAAATACGACAAACTAGCTCATATGCTAGAGAAGGTTTTAGATCTCGAGACGACAAGAGCCAGGGCAACTCAACGGCCTGTTTGCGGCATATGTCAAACACAAGGTCACCACAACGACCAGTGCCCTCAAGTGCCGGAACAAGCAAGCGAGCCGGAGCACGCTAACGCCATCGGCGGATATCAGGGAGGACAACGGTATAACAATTACAACAACTATGTCAACCGTGATCATCCGGGGCTTAGATGGAGCAGCAACGAGGGAACTTTGAACCCTCCAGCACCTCAACAAAACTACCAACGCCCTCCATTTCAACCAAGGCCACCGATGCAGCAGGGTTCGTCTTCGCAATCCTTCACCAACCCGGATTACGACAAGATGTTGTCGCAACTTTCGGCCTCCACTCAAGTTCTCCTCGACGGACAATCGAAGACAAAGGAGACACTTGACTCACATGGCCGCGACATCACCGAAGTGAAGAAGCAGCTTGGCCAACTTGTTGATTTCATGGGCCAAATCAAAGAAACCGGTCGGCTTCCACCTCAAACCACTCCTAATCAAAGAAACGTGAATGCTATAGTCACAAGGAGTGGGAAGATACTTGAGGAACCAAAGACCAAGCGATCTCATCTTGATGAAGTCACCATTGAGGACATCACCAACGAAGAAGAAGATGAGATCGATCCGGCAATTCAAGAGGCCGAGAAAAAGAAGGTGACGCCTAATGTCACCAAGGCACAATCACCTCCACATCCTACCCCAATCAAAGGTAAAAACCATATTCCTTCAAATACGGTTATTACTAATTCTCCGTTTGCTGTTGCACCTTTCCCTAGCAGATTATCAAAATCGAAGAAGAAGGATGCCCAATATGAAGATATCCTGGACATCTTCCGAAAGGTGCAAGTGAATTTGCCCTTGATCGAGTGCATAAAACAGGTGCCGATATACGCAAAGTTTCTGAAAGATTTATGCACACAGAGGAGGCAAACTCGAGAGAAGGAGGTTGTGAAGGTGACCGCAACCGTTTCGGCGGTTTTGCAGCGTCGGCTACCCCCAAAACTGAAGGACCCAGGGAGCTTTGCAGTTCCTTGCGTAATCGGTGACACCCACTTCGAAGACGTAATGCTTGATCTAGGAGCTTCCATCAATGTCATGCCTTACTATCTTTTCGAATCGATGGAGCTTGGAGATCTCAAGCAAGATGGTGTTGTCATCCAGTTAGCCGATCGCACCCACAAGTATCCGAGGGGATACGTAGAAGACGTTCTCGTGCAAGTCAACAACTTGATATTCCCAGCAGATTTTTATATCGTTGACATGGAAGAGAGTCCACTGAACACCACGCCACTACTGCTTGGGAGACCTTTCATGCGGACTGCGAGAACGAAGATTGATGTGTTTCAAGGCACTTTCTCCATGGAGATTGATGGAGAAAGAATCGAGTTCAACATCCTGGACGGGATGAAGTTTCCAATGTCGAGCGTAGCTGCCATTTCGACATACGATCCTGTGGATACCTTAGCACAAGGCTACCTCGACACCATCAATGAGGATGAACTCAACATGGCCATACAACTTGGGCATGACGGCTTTCTCGAGGCCTTACTAGAGCTTGAACCTCGTATTCAAGACATGGCCATGGCCCTAAATGCGGCACCACGAAAAGTAAGCTTTTCTCCTATTTTACCAATTACTTTTGGTACTAATAAAATGGTTCCTTCCATCGTAGAAGCTCCAGTTTTAGAACTCAAGCTACTACCGGACCATCTGAAGTATGCGTACTTGGGCGAGAATGACACTTTACCCGTCATTATTTCGTCCGCGCTAGAAGAGGAACATGAGGAGAAGCTCGTGAGTGTGCTCAAACGGTACAAACCCGCAATAGGCTGGACACTTGCGGACATCAAGGGAATAAATCCAGCAACCTGCGTGCATAGGATTTTCCTTGAAGAAGGCACCAAGCCTACGTGGGAAGCGCAACGTCGGCTCCACCCTCCGATGATGGAGGTGGTAAAAAAGGAGGTAATTAAACTCATGGACTGTGGAGTTATTTACCCTATTTCTGATAGCCGTTGGGTTTCCCCAGTGCAGGTAGTACCCAAGAAATCGGGAATAACCGTCGTCGAGAATCTGGAAAATGAACTTGTGCCACAACGGACGATCACTGGACACCGAGTGTGCATTGATTACCGGAAGCTAAACGCTGCAACCCGCAAGGATCATTTTCCCTTACCATTCATCGACCAAATGCTGGAAAGATTAGTCGGCCATGCATTTTATTGTTTTCTCGACGGATACTCCGGCTACAACCAAATTAGCATTGCGGAGGAGGATCAAGAAAAGACAACGTTCACGTGCCCTTTCGGAACGTTTTCCTATCGCCGCATGCCATTTGGACTGTGTAACACACCAGGTACATTTCAACGTTGCATGCTCTCAATTTTCTCCGAGTACATTGAAAAAATTATTGAAGTATTCATGGACGACTTTAGTGTATTTGGGAGTGATTTTGATGCATGCTTAAACAATTTAGAAACAATTTTACAAAGATGCGTTGAAACGAACTTGGTGCTTAATTGGGAGAAGTGCCATTTCATGGTTACGCAAGGGATCGTGTTAGGTCATATTATTTCTGAAAAAGGGTTAGAAGTTGATAAATCTAAAGTAGATCTTGTGCGTCACTTACCCTCTCCAACTTCGGTTAGAGAGATTCGTTCATTTCTTGGACACGCAGGATTTTATCGTAGGTTTATCAAGGACTTTTCCCACATCTCGCGCCCGTTGTGTAAACTGCTGCAAAAGGAGACCCCGTTCGTCTTTGATGAAGAATGCAACGCTGCCTTCAACAAGTTGAAGGAGCTTCTCACGAGCGCTCCTATTTTGTGCAGCCCTGATTGGTCTCTGCCATTTGAACTCATGTGCGACGCCTCGGATTATGCCGTAGGAGCCGTCTTGGGTCAGCGGAAGGACAAGAAGCCTTGCGTAATCTATTACGCCTCTCGGACGCTTGATGAAGCGCAAAGAAATTATACTACCACCGAGAAGGAGTTTCTTGCCGTGGTTTTTGCTTTAGATAAATTTCGATCTTATTTACTTCAAACTAAAGTAACTGTGTTTACCGATCATGCAGCTTTGAAGTATCTAATGCTCAAGAAGGACGCAAAACCACGACTTATAAGATGGATACTTCTACTCCAAGAATTCAACGTCGAAATCAAGGACAAGAAGGGAGTAGAAAATGTCGTCCCTGACCACCTATCACGTTTGATAGGTGACCATGAGCCTGTCGAGATTGAAGAAACTTTTCTGGATGAAAAACTCTTCGGAATTGAGGTAACTATTTCGGAAACTCCATGGTATGCAGATATCGTAAATTACTTAGTTACCGGTGAGTTTCCGTCTACCATGCATAAATTTCAACGTGACAAACTTAAGCATAATGCTAGAACCTTTATCTGGGATGAGCCTTATTTATGGAAACAATGCTCCGATTTAGTAATTAGGAGATGTATCCCGGATAGTGAATTCAAGCCTATTCTAGACTTTTGTCACAATGAAGCATGTGGGGGACATTTTGGTTCAAGGAGGACAGCCCTTAAAATTTTAGATTGCGGTTTCTTTTGGCCTAGTTTATTTCGCGATGCTCATGCATATTGTGCTGCATGTGATAAGTGCCAGAGATTCGGTAATTTAGGGCCTAGAGATCAAATGCCACAACACTACATATTTAATGTTGAAATTTTTGATGTGTGGGGTATTGATTTTATGGGACCATTTCCTCCTTCCAATGGTTTTACTTACATCTTACTCGCAGTAGATTATGTTTCTAAATGGGTGGAGGCAAAGGCCACCCGTACTAATGATTCGCGAGTTGTTGCAGATTTCCTACGAACTAACATTTTCAGTAGATTTGGAAGGCCACGCGTTCTAATCAGCGATGGAGGAAGTCACTTTTGCAACCGCACGGTGGAAGCACTAATGAGGAAGTATGGCGTAAAACACAAGGTTTCCACACCATACCACCCTCAAACTAATGGAATGGCTGAAGTTTCCAACCGTGAGATCAAGAAGATTTTGGAGCGAACCGTCCGCCCAAACCGGAAAGATTGGAGTCAATGTTTAGACGATGCATTGTGGGCTTATAGGACTGCCTACAAGACCCCCATTGGTATGTCACCTTTCCGATTAATTTATGGGAAGGCGTGCCATCTTCCGGTTGAATTGGAGCACAAGGCATGGTGGGCCGTGAAGAAATTCAACATCGATCGAGATGCAGCAGGCTTGCATCGGAAGCTACAACTTAATGAACTAGAAGAAATCAGAAATGATGCTTTCGACAATGCGTGGATTTACAAAGAGAAGACGAAAAAGATCCACGATCAGATGATTCGCGGGAAGAGTTTTGAACCTGGGCAGAAAGTATTGCTTTTCAATTCAAGACTTAAGCGCTTTCCGGGAAAGCTTCGCTCTCGATGGATGGGGCCATTCGTAGTTTCTCAAGTTCTACCTCATGGAGCAGTTCTCATTCGATCTATCGACAAAGGTAGTGAGTTCAAAGTAAATGGCCATCGCTTGAAGCCCTATTTTGAGGCATTTGCGGAGCACACCGTGGAGGAGATGCAACTCCAAGAACCGGCCATTTCAAAAACAAAATGATGCATCACGTCCAAAGCTAACGACGTAAAACGAGCGCTCATTGGGAGGCAACCCAATAGGGAGACAACAGATTTGTTTTCTTCTCCCCTTTTAATTAATTTAATGGCTTTTTGCGTATTAAAATTAAAATTTTCGTAGATCCTATACTCCATTTTTCATTCTATACTTCTACTTTAGTACATTGAGGGCAATGTAGAGTTTAAGTGTGGGGGAAGGGTTTACAATTTAATTGTGTCTAAATTAGTGTTTTTCAGAGTCTTTAGGACGCCCTTAACTAGTCGATGATGAAATTTGACCAATACGAACACATATGGCGTATGAATCACATGCATCGAATTCTTGTGCTAATTGAGATATTCTATATGTTTTTAACATGTAGTAGATATGAATTGCAAAACATGGTACAGAAATCGCATGCTTGAATAAGTTTTTAATCATATGAACCCTATGTGAGCTTTTGAGCTATCTGTTCTTTATTCGAGTGAATGTACATCCATTTCGTAGCTACTAGCTTATATATGCCTCATTTGATTGCTTGCCATAGATTTTAATGAATTAGAGAATGCTAGAACTTACTCATGTGAATTTGCAAAGCTTTTAAGTTGATACATACTTTGATTTCGGAAATGATTAAAGGCATTTAGGATTTTCCACCACATTGCCATATATCCATGTATCCCATTTGTACGCACAAGTTGCGACACCCCTAGATAAACCAATTGAGCCCACGTTAAGCTTTTCTTTCATCACCATATATACCTAAACACTTACCCTAGTATAGAATATCCTTACCCTTGTTCCGGAAACTTGGTGAGAATTTTTCGAAACTAGCACATAAGATTATGGTTTGGTAGGAAAGATTAAAAGAGTTAATGTGAGTAAGGGGAAAGACTTGTCCAAATAGCTAAAAAAGTATGGGATTGCCAAAAAGAAAAGAAAAAAAAATTATATTTGAGAGAATGAAAAGAAAAAAAATTATTATTATCTCTCATGGCAATATGTTGTGTTCTAAGTATAAACCCTTTGGATTAACGTCCCCCTTATTTTGCGGATTTGGAGATTACGACAAATTGAAGGCCCAAAAATAGAACAAATATGGCCTTTGTCCTGTCCGAAAAGCTCAAAGGGTAGTTTAAATTGAAGTATACATGGTAACATTCGAGTGGAGATGGAGGACGAATTTGGTGCTAGACTAAGTCGTTGGAACGTTTTTATCACCACATATCTAAAATTCGAATGCCTTAGCCTTAACCCCATTACAACCTCACTAAAAGTCCTTTATGATCCTTAAAATGAGTAGCTTTCAATTAGTAGAGTAAGTTGCATGAGTAAGCTTATGGTTTTGGTTCATTTGTGCAAGTAATTCACTTCATTCATGTGGTTTTCATTTCAATTTATATACACCTTAAGTGAACCCTTATCATGAGTGAAAAATATGATGAGTGCATCCTTGTGAGTTGATTAAACCTTTATTCAAAGCATGCACAGCTATAACATAACCATTGTTTTCTCTATGTCTTACTTGTTCATTACATAATTATATAGCAATTATCTCTTGAATTCGTTGAGCATACAAAGTTGAAAATCATGTGAGACATCGCCATATACTTATGAAAATTCTGAGACAAATTTTAGCTAAGGGCTTAGTTATGTTCTTTCCTTTGTTTTAAATTCTTAGAGAGTCTTAGTTTAACTTAGTGTTTGCTAAGGGACTAGCAAAGTCTAAGTGTGGGGGAATTTGATATACGCATTTTATGCTCATTTCTTAACGCATTTCCCTTTACGTTTAGCTATGTTATTATCTTAGTTTTTATGTTTTCCTTATTTAATTTGTTATTTTTAAGATATTTACGGTGGAGATTAATAACGACGCAATTCGGAGGAATTTCGGCGATTTTGCGATTTTTGCGATTTTGGACCTCCGAAAATGGGCCGGCCCAAAAAGCAAATTATGGGCCGAATTCTCAACTCTTGTTTCGGCCCATTATCAAGCCCAAACACAATCAATTCGGCATGGAAGACTTTTGGTGAAGAGGAAAAGTCTTGTTTTGCAACCTTTAAAGAAGAAAAGTCAACAATATCAAGCTTTGTGACTCATTATGGTGACTCTTGCTTAGGGTTCACAAATGATGATCACAAATGGTGACTTGCCATGGTGACTCTTGCTTAGGGTTCACAAATGATGATCACACTTGGTGACTAAGGGGATGACTTGCATGGTGACTCTTGCTTGCATTAAATGGAGGGAGGCAAGGTGGAAGAGAGAAGGCAAGCATTCCTTGCCTATAAATACCAAGGAGGCTGAACATAATTAAACCATCACTCAAATTACTAGCCAAAGCTCTACACAAATACTCTTCCACCATAAACACTTCAAGGTTTCTCAAGCAAAGCCGAAGCACATCTCCTCCATTCCAAGCCGAAGCAAGGTTCTAGGGTTCTCCTCCATCCAAGCCGAAGCAATCCTCCTCCATCCAAGCCGAAGCAATCCTCCTCCATCCAACACAATACGCTAAGTCCCTTGTGAAGGAAATCCATCTCCACCGTAGATCATCAAGCATTCAAGACAAAAATTGTAACCATGATCTTCACTTTCATTTCTTTTGCTTTGTATTTGAATCTTTTGATGTATTGGAATACTTTTATGTATCAAATGAAGAACAAGTTTAGATTTGTGTTATATGTTCTTAAACCGATTTGTGAATTGCATGTGTTTATGATTTCTAGCCTTTTATGCATGTTTGATACAATCTTAAAGCTTCGAAAGCATGTGGTAGAAAATACGCTAAGTCACTCTCTTTCGCATGTTTCGATGATCGTATGTTGTTTAGGATGTTTATACGCTAAGTTGCATTCCTACTCAATTATTAAGCATGTGTATTTAGTTAGAAGTTATGAATTTCGTAACTTACAAAAAGGTTTGATGCATGAAAAGGGTAAGGTTAATAAGATGAGATGATCACTTGTAATTAGTAGTGTAACTTCTTATTTTTAGTAAGCATAATTAGACTTTGAAGTTTCTTGATTGTTAACACTTGTCTATGAGTAAAACATGTTAGATGCTTAAGAGTTTTAGTTGTGTTTGCATGTTTTTGTACTTTAATTTCGTAGATTAAACAACCAACTTCCAATCCCCCCAAAACCTTTAAATTTCTGCTTAAACGAAACCATGCATGCGCCCTTAATTCCCCGGATAAAGAACGATCCCTACTCGCCAATATTATAATGACAAAAGAAGGGTTTTAAATTGCAATGCGCGTAATCTGTGTTTTTAGGGTCTACTTTGTGTTAATGTTAAAAGCATGTTTTGCGCGTATCATTTCCGAAGAACGAAACTTAAAAATCAATACTCGTACTCAATGTAAATCAATTTAAGTACGTCTACGTTTTGATTGCGCCTAAGATTTAAAAGGAATACACGATTTAGTTATTGAGTAAATCTCTTGTCCGTGCGGCCCGCGCGAAAATGTATACCAACTATCGTTAATTCTCGTAATTAACTATCGTCAGTATCAAAAAGAGTATGAAATAAATATAGGAATACTAATCAAAAACGTAAAGCATATTTAGAAAACAAAGCGAAATAAAAAATATAAATAGTAAAACTATCAAAACAAACTATAAACACTTACAAATACTTAAAAACTACTAAAACAATCAAGATTTATGATATTTAAGACACTAAATGTAATTTACCAAGTAATGCAAATGATTTAATTGATTTTAGGGGCTATGCACATGGATGTAATAAACTAAGACACATGTTTTCTGCAAATTAACACTATGTAATGCTAAACCTAAGAATTTAGTTAAAATATATATAAACAAGGTTCAAATACAAGCAAACAATAATTCACATTGAATTTATGCACAACACACTCTCATTAAATAAAATGCATCAAACAACAATCCTACGTGAAAAATGGAGTGAATGCATAAGAGAAATTGTTAGAACCTGCAGAAAACACACGAGTTACGTGCTTAAAATATGAATGCAAAGAATGACCTCTTTTTCGGTCTTATGCCCCTAACTTCACTTAGGTTAGGGTACTCGGTAGTGAAATCCGAGCATCACAAAACCTCCGGAAAGTTTATGCAAGCTAAAAGTAACGTTTTGATAGTCCTTTACAGATTTTAATGCAAAAAGAAAAAACACACAAATTGACTAAGTATTATTTATTTTCCTTTGGCCCCGATGGTACGTTGTGCAGAGGCTCTGGACTGTGCAATGGGTCTCGTTCATCCGAAGATGAAGTCTGATTCCACGAGGTCTAAGCATGCTTAATCCGATATACCATCTATTTAAAGGATTATGTCGTATTTATTAATTTCATGTATTGTCTGTATTTATATGCACTTATGATTTACAGAGAGTACTCGAAATGATCATTCGGTAAATTTCTTGGACGTGCGGCCCGCGCGAAAATGTATACTGACTCTCGCTAATTCAGCTTAGTTACGTTTAGAAATGGCATGTAGGGATAGAGATAACGCGAGAGGTAAGGACTAATATTTAGAACAACCTGAGGCTAACTCGTAAGAGTATATACTCCATTGTTGTTCTTAGAGACACCCCGAGGCTAACCAGTTATGGTATATACTCCAATGGTGTTCTATTGCTTAGATCCGAAACCCGGCACCAATCATAAACCCGCTCACTATATCCAACAATCAGCCAAATTTTTGAGATAGTATATAATCTCAAGTCCTTAGTAAACTCCGCCCACAACCTCATGCCCATAACTTCACTTAGGTTATGGCGTGTGGTGATGAAATCCACACTTCATGAGGGGTTAAGGAGATAAACCAGAAAAAGAGGCACCTCCCTATTCCAAAGAACGAAACTTAAAACCAATACTCGTACTCAATGTAAATCAATTTAAGTACGTCTACGTTTTGATTGCGCCTAAGATTTAAAAGGAATACACGATTTAGTTATTGAGTAAATCTCTTGTCCGTGCGGCCCGCGCGAAAATGTATACCAACTATCGTTAATTTTCGTAATTGTTGGAAATGACCAGTTGGGATAGATGTAACGCAAGAGGTGAGAACTAATTTCTGGGAACAACCTGAGGCTAACTCGTAAGAGTATATACTTGATACGCGCA
This sequence comes from Geum urbanum, assembly GCA_946800695.1. Classification (NCBI taxonomy): domain Eukaryota; kingdom Viridiplantae; phylum Streptophyta; class Magnoliopsida; order Rosales; family Rosaceae; genus Geum; species Geum urbanum. The sequence continues at coordinate 18,061,818 of OX327008.1, read as the reverse complement.
AAACATGCATTTAACGTTAACACAAAGTAGACCCTAAAAACACAGTTCACACGTAAAGCAATTTAAAACCCTTCTTTTATCATTATAGCATTGGCGAGTAGGGATCGTTCTTTATTCGGGGAATTAAGGGCGCATGCATGGTTTCGTTTAATAGGCAGAAATGTAAATGTTCGGGGGGAGGATTGGAAGTTGGTTGTTTAATCTACGAAAGTAAAGTGCAAAAACATGCAAACACAACTAAAACTCTTAAGCATCTAACATGTTTCACTCATAGACAAGTGTTAACAATCAAGAAACTTCAAAGTCTAATTATGTTTACTAAAAATAAGAAGTTACACTACTAATTACAAGTGATCATCTCATCTTATTAACCTTACCCTTTTCATGCATCAAACCTTTTTGTAAGTTACGAAATTCATAACTTCTAACTAAATACACATGCTTAATAATTGAGTAGGAATGCAACTTAGCGTATAAACATCCTAAACAACATACGATCATCGAAACATGCGAAAGAGAGGGACTTAGCGTATTATCTAACACATGCTTTCGAAGCTTTAAGATTGTATCAAACATGCATAAAAGGCTAGAAATCATAAACACATGCAATTTATAAATCGGTTTAAGAACATAAAACACAAATCTAAACTTGTTCTTCATTTGATACATAAAAGTATTCCAATACATCCAAGGGTTCAAATACAAAGCAAAAGAAATGAAAGTGAAGATCATGGTTACACTTTTTGTCTTGAATGCTTGATGATCTACGGTGGAGATGGCTTTCCTTCACAAGGGACTTAGCGTATTGTGTTGGATGGAGGAGGATTGCTTCGGCTTGGATGGAGAACCTTGCTTCGGCTTGGAATGGAGGAGGATGTGCTTCGGCTTTGCTTGAGAATCCTTGAAGTGTTTATGGTGGAGGAGTATTTGTGTAGAGTTTTTGTTTGTAAAATGAGAGATGATGAAGTAAGGCCGAACTCCCTTGGTATTTATAGGCAAGCATATGCCTTGCCTCTTTCTTCCACCTTGCTTGGTTCATTAAATGCAAGCCTTAGTCACCTAGCAAGTCATCCCCTTAGTCACCAAGTGTGATCATCATTCATGAACCCTAAGCAAGAGTCACCATGCTTAGTCACACCCTTCGTCACCATTGTGATTATCAAAGGCAAGAGTCACCAAGCTTAGTCACCATTTGTGAACCCAAAATAAGAGTCACCATGGCAAGTCATCTTTTGTGATCATTAGCTTGATAACTTGGACTTTTCAACTTCACCAACTTGCATCCTTGCCGAATTGATTGGGTTTGGGCTTGATAATGGGCCGAAACAAGAGTTGAGAAATCGGCCCATAATTTGCTTTTTGGGCCGGCCCATTTTTCGTGGTCCGAAATCGCAAAAATCGCAAAATCGCCGAAATTCCTCCGAATTGCGTCGTTATTAATCTCCACCGTAAATATCTTCAAAATAACAATTTAAGTAAGGAAAACATAAAAACTAAGATAATAACATAGCTAAACGAAAAGGGAAATGCGTTAAGAAACGGGCATAAAATGCGTATATCAATACTCCATTGTTGTTCTTAGAAACACCCCGAGGCTAACTCGTAAGAGTATATACTCCAATGGTGTTCTGTTTTCTTAGTTCAAAACCAGTCACCATTCATAACCCTTCTAGACATCATGACCAATTATTACTCGAAATCACAAGATAGTATACAATCTCAAATGTTTGTAAACTCCGCCCACAACCTCATGCCCATAACTTCACTTAGGTTATGGCGTTTGGTGATGAAATCCACACTTCATGAAGGGTTAAGGAGATAGACAAACAAAAGAGGCACCTCCCTATTCCATAGAGATTTATTTAATAACTAAGTGCTAGTACTCAAATTAAATCAAAGACTATCCTTTAACATGAAAATAAATTATGCAAGTGTAAAATAAATTCGTATAAGTAATATGTATGAATTGTAAACATGTATGTAAATTTCTATAACTATAAACAAGTATAAACAAGTATGTATTTCAAAAATTATAGACATGCATTTAATTACATATGTACAACGAAATCATACAAAAACTTTATAATTCCCCGGCAACGGCGCCAAAAATTGATACGCGCAAAACATGCATTTAACGTTAACACAAAGTAGACCCTAAAAACACAGTTCACACGTAAAGCAATTTAAAACCCTTATTTTGTCGATATAATAATTGCGAGTAGGGATCGTTCTATCCGGGGAATTAAAGGGCGCATGCATGGTTTCGTTTACGCAGAAATTTAAAGGTTTCGGGGGGGATTGGAAATTGGTTGTTTAATCTACGAAATTAAAGTACAAAACATGCAAACACAACAAAAACTCTTAGACTTCTAACATGTTTTACTCATAGACAAGTTTAACAATCAAGAAACCTTAAAGTCTAATTATGCTTACTAAAAATAAGAAGCTAAGCTATTAATTACAATTGATCATCTCATATTATTAACCTTACCCTTTTTCATGCATCAAAGCTTTTGTAAGTTACGAAATTCATAACTTCCAACTAAATATACATGCTTGATATTTGAGTAGGAATGCAACTTAGCGTATAAACATCCTAAACAACATACGATCATCGAAACATGCGAAAGAGAGGGACTTAGCGTATTATCTACCACATGCTTTCGAAGCTTTAAGATTATATCAACCATGCATAAAAGGCTAGAAATCATAAACACATGCAATTTACATAAAGGTTTAAGAACATATAACACAAATCTAAACTTGTTCTTCATTAAATACATCAAAGTATTCCAATACATCAAAAGATTCAAATACAAAGCAAAAGATAAGAAAGTGAAGATCATGGTTACACTTTTTGTCTTGAATGCTAGATGATCTTCGTGGAGATGACTTTCCTTCACAAGGGACTTAGCGTATTGTGAAGGATGGAGGATGGATGCTTCGACTTTGGATGGAGGATGAATGCTTCGGCTTTGTGGAGAGAACCTTCAAGTGTTTATGGAGGAGGAGTATTTGTGTAGAGCTTTGGCTTCTAAATTGAGAGATGATCTGTTTTATGGCTGCCTCCTTGGCTTTTATAGGCAAGGGATGTTGCTCTTCTCTCTTCCACCTTGCCTCTTTCATTAAATGCAAGTAATAATCACCATGGCAAGTCACTCCCTTAGTCACCAAGTGTGATCATCAAAAAGCAAGAGTCACCATGGCAAGTCACCATTTGTGAACCCTAAGCAAGAGTCACCATGGTAAGTCACACACTTAGTCATCTTTTTTGATGATCACAAGCTTAGTCACTAAGCCTTGTCACCAAGCTTGATAACTTTGACTTTTCCTCTTCCCCAAGTTGCTTCCATGCCAAAATTAATGGGCTTGGGCTGGTTTTTGGGCCAAAACAAACTTTGAGAAATGGGCACAAAAAATGCTTTTTGGGCCAGCCCATTCCCGGTTGTCCAAAATCGCAAAAATCGCAAAATCGCCGAAATTCCTCCGAATTGCGCCGTTATTCATCTCCACCGATGATATCTTCAAAATAACAAATTAAATAAGGAAAATATAAAAACTAAGATAATAACACAGCTAAACGTAAAGGGAAATGCGTTAAGAAACGAGCATAAAATGCGTATATCAAACGCCATCGGCGGATATCAAGGAGGCCAACGGTACAACAACTACAACAATTTTGGCAACCGAGATCATCCAGGTTTTAGATGGAGCAGCAACGAGGGAACTTTGAACCCTCCAGCACCTCAACAAAGCTACCAACGCCCTCCATTTCAACCAAGGCCACCGATGCAGCATGGTTCGTCATCTCAATCCTTCACCAACCCGGATTACGACAAGATGTTGTCGCAACTTTCGGCCTCAACATAAGTTCTCCTCGACGGAAAATCGAAGCCAAAAGAGACACTCGACTCACATGGCCGCGATATCACTGAAGTGAAGAAGCAACTTGGCCAACTTGTTGATTTCATGGGCCAAATCAAAGAAACCGGTCGGCTTCCACCTCAACCCACTCCTAATCAACGAAACGTGAATGCCATCGTCACAAGGAGTGGGAAGATACTTGAAGAACCAAAGACCAAGCGATCTCATCTCGATGAAGTCACCATCGAGGACATCACCAACGAAGACGATGATGAGATCGATCCGGCAACTCAAGAGGCCGAGAAAAAGAAGGTGACGCCTATTGTCACCAAGGCACAATCCCCTCCACAACCCACCCCAATCAAAGGTAAAAGCCCTATTCCTTCAAATACGGTTATTACTAATTCTCCGTTTGCTGTTGCACCTTTCCCTAGCAGATTATTAAAATCAAAGAAGAAGGATGCTCAATATGAAGATATTTTGGACATCTTCCGAAAGGTGCAAGTGAATTTGCCCTTGATCGAGTGCATAAAACAATTGCCAATATACGCGAAGTTTCTCAAAGAATTATGCACACAGAGGAGGCAAACTCGAGAGAAGGAGGTTGTGAAGGTGAACGCAACCGTTTCGGCGGTTTTGCAGCGTCGGCTACCCCCAAAACTGAAGGACCCAGGGAGTTTTGCAGTTCCCTGCGTAATCGGTGACAACCACTTCGAAGACGTGATGCTTGATCTCGGAGCTTCCATCAACGTCATGCCTTACTATCTTTTCGAATCGATGGAGCTTGTAGATCTCAAGCAAGATGTGTTGTCATCCAATTAGCCGATCGCACACACAAGTATCCGACGGGATACGTAGAAGACGTTCTTGTGCAGGTCAACAACCTGATTTTTCCAGCGGATTTTTATATCGTTGACATGGAGGAGAGTCCTTTGAACACCACGCCACTGCTGTTTGGGCGACCTTTCATGCGGACTGCAAGAACGAAGATAGACGTTTTTCAGGGAACTTTCTCCATGGAGATTGATGGAGAAAGAATCGAGTTCAACATCCTGAACGGGATGAAATTTCCAATGTCGAGCGTAGCTGCCATTTCGACATATGATCCCGTGGATACCTTAGCAGAAGGTCACCTCGACACCATCAATGAAGATGAACTCGACATGGCCATCCAACTCGGGGAAGACGCCCTTCTCGAGGCCTTGCTAGAGCTGACGCCTCGAATTCAAGATATGGCCATGGCCCTAAATGCCGCACCACGAAAAGTAAGCTTTTCTCCCCCTTTACCAATTACTTTTGGTACTAATAAAATTGTTCCTTCTATCGTAGAAAATCCAGTTTTAGAAGTCAAGCTACTACCGGACCATCTGAAGTATGCGTACTTGGGCGAGAATGAAACTTTACCGGTCATTATTTCGTCCGCGCTAGAAGAGGAGCAGGAGGAGAAGCTCGTGAGTGTGCTCAAGATGTACAAAACCGCAATAGGCTGGACGCTTGCGGACATCAAGGGAATAAATCCAGCAACCTGTGTGCATAGGATTTTCCTTGAAGAAGGCACCAAGCCTACGCAGGAAGCGCAACGTCGGCTCCACCCTCCGATGATGGAGGTGGTAAAAAAGGAGGTAATTAAACTAATGGACTGTGGAGTTATTTACCCTATTTCTGATAGCCGTTGGGTTTCCCCTGTGCAGGTAGTACCCAAGAAATCGGGAATCACCGTCGTCGAGAATCTGGAAAATGAACTTGTGCCACAAAGGACGATCACTGGACACCGAGTGTGCATTGATTACCGGAGGCTCAACGCCGCAACCCGCAAGGATCATTTTCCATTACCATTCATCGACCCAATGCTGGAAAGATTAGCCGGCCATGCATTTTATTGTTTTCTCGACGGATACTCGGGCTACAACCAAATTAGCATTGCGGAGGAAGATCAAGAAAAGACAACGTTCACATGCCCTTTCGGAACGTTTGCATACCGCCGAATGCCATTTGGACTGTGTAATGCACCAGGTACATTTCAACGTTGCATGCTCTCAATTTTCTCCGAGTACATTGAAAAAATTATTGAAGTATTCATGGACGACTTTAGTGTATTTGGGAGTGATTTCGATGCATGCTTAAACAATTTAGAAACTATTTTACAAAGATGCGTTGAAACAAACTTGGTGCTTAATTGGGAGAAGTGCCATTTCATGGTTACGCAAGGGATCGTGTTAGGTCATATTATTTCTGAAAAACGGTTAGAAGTTGATAAATCTAAAGTAGATCTTGTGCGTCACTTTCCCTCTCCAACTTCGGTTAGAGAGATTCGTTCTTTTCTTGGACACGCAGGATTTTATCGTAGGTTTATCAAAGACTTTTCCCACATCTCGCGCCCGTTGTGTAAATTACTGCAAAAGGAGACCCCGTTCGTATTTGATGAAGAATGCAACGCTGCCTTCAACAAGTTGAAGGAACTTCTCACGAGCGCTCCTATTTTAAGCAGCCCTGATTGGTCTCTGCCATTTGAACTCATGTGCGACGCCTCGGATTATGCCGTAGGAGCCGTTTTGGTTCAGCGGAAGGACAAGAAACCCTACGTAATTTATTACGCCTGTCGGACGCTTGATGAAGCTCAAAGAAATTATACTACAACCGAGAAGGAGTTTCTTGCAGTGGTTTTTGCTTTAGATAAATTTTGGTCTTATTTACTTCAAACTAAAGTAACTGTGTATACTGATCATGCAGCTTTGAAGTACCTAATGCTAAAAAAGGACGCAAAACCACGGCTTATCAGATGGATACTTCTACTCCAAGAATTCAACGTCGAAATCAAGGATAAGAAGGGAGTAGAAAATGTTGTCGCTGACCACCTATCACGCTTGATCGGTGAGAATGAGGCTGTTGAAATTGAGGAAACTTTTCCGGATGAAAAACTCTTCGGAATTGAGGTAACTGTTTCAGAAACTCCATGGTATGCAGATATCGTAAATTACTTAGTTACCGGTGAGTTTCCGTCTACCATGCATAAATTTCAACGTGACAAACTTAAGCATAATGCTAGAACCTTTATCTGGGATGAGCCTTATTTATGGAAACAATGCTCCGATTTAGTAATTAGGAGATGTGTCCCGGATAGCGAATTTAAGCCTATTCTAGACTTTTGTCACAACGAAGCATGCGGTGGACACCTTGGTTCTAGGAGGACAGCCCTTAAGATTTTAGATTGCGGTTTCTTTTGGCCTAGTTTATTTCGCGATGCTCATGCATCTTGTGCTGCATGTGATAAGTGCAAGAGATTCGGTAATTTAGGGCCTAGAGATGAAATGCCACAACACTACATATTTAATGTCGAAATTTTTGATGTGTGGGGTATTGATTTTATGGGACCATTTCCTCCCTCCAATGGTTTTACTTATATCTTACTCGCAGTAGATTATGTTTCTAAATGGGTGGAGGCAAAGGCCACCCGTACTAATGATTCGCGAGTTGTTGCAGATTTCCTACGAACTAACATTTTCAGTAGATTTGGAATGCCACGCGTTCTAATTAGCGATGGAGGAAGTCACTTTTGCAACCGCACGGTGGAAGCATTGATGAGGAAGTATGGCGTAAAACACAAGGTTTCCACACCATACCACCCTCAAACAAATGGAATGGCTGAAGTTTCCAACCGTGAGATCAAGAAGATTTTGGAGCGAACCGTCCGCCCAAACCGGAAAGATTGGAGTTAATGCTTAGATGATGCATTGTGGGCTTACAGGACTGCCTACAAGACCCCCATTGGTATGTCACCTTTCCGATTAATTTATGGGAAGACGTGCCATCTTCCGGTTGAATTGGAGCACAAGGCTTGGTGGGCCGTGAAGAAATTCAACATCGATCGAGATGCAGCAGGTTTGCATCGGAAGCTACAACTTTGTGAACTTGAAGAAATCAGAAATGATGCTTTCGACAATGCGTGGATTTACAAAGAGAAGACGAAAAAGATCCATGATCAGATGATTCGCGGGAAGAGTTTTGAAGTTGGGCAGAAAGTATTGCTTTTCAATTCAACACTTAAGCTCTTTCCGGGCAAGCTTCGCTCTCGATGGATGGGGCCATTCATAGTTTCTCAAGTTCTACCTCATGGAGCAGTTCTCATTCGATCTATCGACAAAGGCAGTGAGTTCAAAGTAAATGGCCATCGCTTGAAGCCCTATTTTGAGGCATTTGCGGAGCATACCGTGGAGGAGATGCAACTCCAAGAACCGGCCATTTCAAAAACAAAATGATGCATCACGTCCAAAGCTAACGACGTAAAACAAGCGCTCATTGGGAGGCAACCCAATAGGGAGACAACAGATTTGTTTTCTTCTCCCCTTTTAATTAATTTAATGGCTTTTTGCGTAATAAAATTAAAATTTTCGTAGATCCTATACTCCATTTTTAATTCTATACTTCTACTTTAGTACATTGAGGGCAATGTAGAGTTTAAGTGTGGGGGAAGGGTTTACAATTTAATTATGTCTAAATTAGTGTTTTTCAGAGTCTTTAGGACGCCCTTAACTAGTCGATGATGAAATTTGACCAATATGAACACATATGGCGTATGAATCACATACATCGAATTCTTGTGCTAATTGAGATATTCTATGTGTTTTTAACATGTAGTAGATATGATTTGCAAAACATGGTACAGAAATCGCATGCTTGAATAAATTTTTAATCATATGAACCATATGTGAGCTTTTGAGCTATCTGTTCTTTATTCGAGTGAATATGCATCCATTTCGTAGCTACTAGCTTATTATGCCTCATTCAATTGCTTGCCATAGATTTTAATGAACTAGAGAATACTAGAACTTACTCATGTCAATTTGCAAAGCTTTTAAGTTGATACATACTTTGATTTTGGAAATGATTAAAGGCATTTAGGATTTTCCACCACTTCGCCAAATATCCATGTATCCCATTTGTACGCATGAGATGCGACACCCCTAGATAAACCAATTGAGCCCACGTTAAGCTTTTCTTTCATCACCATATTTACCTAAATACTTACCCTAGTGTAGAATATCCTTACCTTTGTTCCGGAAACTTGGTGAGAATTTTTCGAAACTAGCACATAATATGATGGTTTGGTAAGAAATATTGAAAGAGTTAATGTGAGTAAGGGGAAAGACTTGTCCAAATAACTTAAAAAGTATGAGATTGCCAAAAAGAAAAAAGAAAAAAAAAATTTATTTGAGAGAATGAAAAGAAAAAAATTATATATCTCTCATGGCAATATGTTGTGTTCTAAGAATAAACCATTTGGATTAACGTCCCCCTTATTTGCGGATTTGGAGATTACGATAAATTGAAGGCCCAAAAATAGAACAAAATATGGCCTTTGTCCTGTCCGAAAAGCTCAAAGGGTAGAGTAGATCAAAGTATACATGGTAACATTCGAGTGGAAATGGAGGACGAATATGGTGCTAGACTAAGTCGTTGGAACGTTTTTATCACCACATATCTAAATTTCGAATGCCTTAGCCTTAACCCCATTACAACCTCACTAAAAGTCCTTTATGATCCTTAAAATGAGTAGCTTTCAATTAGTAGAGTAAGTTGCATGAGTAAGCTTATGGTTTTTGTTCATTTGTGCAAGCAATCAAACTTCATTCATGTGGTTTTCATTTCAATTCATATACACTTTAAGTGAACCCTTTTCATGAGTGAAAAATATGATGAGTGCATCCTTATGAATTGATTAAACCTTTATTCAAAGCATGCACAGCTATAAACATAACCATTGTTTTCTCTATGTCTTACTTGTTCATTACATAATTATATCGCAATTATCTCTTGAATTCTTTGAGCATACAAGTTGAAAATCATGTGAGCCATCGCCATACACTTAAAATTCTGAGACAAATTTTAGCTAAGGGCTTAGTTGTGTTCTTTCTTTTGTTTTAAATTCTTAGAGAGTCTTAGTTTAACTTAGTGTTTGCTAAGGGACTAGCAAAGTCTAAGTGTGGGGGAATTTGATATACGCATTTTATGCTTGATTCTTAACGCATTTCCCTTTACGTTTAGCAAGGTGGAAGAGAGAGGTAGGCAATTCCTTTGCCTATATATAAGAGGGAGGCCAGCCATAATATAGATCATCTCTCATTTACAAGCCAAAGCTCTACACAAATACTCCTCCTCCATAAACACTTCAAGGTTCTCTTGCAAAGCCGAAGCATCCATCCTCCAAAGCCATCAATCCTTCACAATACGCTAAGTCCCTTGTGAAGGAAAGTCATCTCCACGAAGATCATCAAGCATTCAAGACAAAAAGTGTAACCATGATCTTCACTTTCATATCTTTTACTTTGTATTTGAATCCTTTGATGTATTGGAATACTTTGATGTATTTAATGAAGAACAAGTTTAGATTTGTGTTATATGTTCTTAAACCTTTATGTAAATTGCATGTGTTTATGATTTCTAGCCTTTTATGCATGGTTGATATAATCTTAAAGCTTCGAAAGCATGTGGTAGATAATACGCTAAGTCCCTCTCTTTCGCATGTTTCGATGATCGTATGTTGTTTAGGATGTTTATACGCTAAGTTGCATTCCTACTCAAATATCAAGCATGTATATTTAGTTGGAAGTTATGAATTTCGTAACTTACAAAAGCTTTGATGCATGAAAAAGGGTAAGGTTAATAATATGAGATGATCAATTGTAATTAATAGCTTAGCTTCTTATTTTTAGTAAGCATAATTAGACTTTAAGGTTTCTTGATTGTTAAACTTGTCTATGAGTAAAACATGTTAGAAGTCTAAGAGTTTTTGTTGTGTTTGCATGTTTTGTACTTTAATTTTGTAGATTAAACAACCAATTTCCAATCCCCCCCAAACCTTTAAATTTCTGCGTAAACGAAACCATGCATGCGCCCTTTAATTCCCCGGATAGAACGATCCCTACTCGCCAATATTATATCGACAAAATAAGGGTTTTAAATTGCTTTACGTGTGAACTGTGTTTTTAGGGTCTACTTTGTGTTAAAGTTAAATGCATGTTTTGTGCGTATCACTTGTCCTCTTGAGGATCTGGAAATCGAATGCACGAAGGACCGCTACTCCACTCGGTGGAGCAAGTACGTTGGCGAAGAGATCGCCTTTCGTTGATGGGAGGATTCAGTGGGTTGTTGTGTGCCATGTCTTGCTCTTCTTCTTGTGAGTGCTCGGTGGAGTGATAGGATGAACGTGGAGAGTCGAAACCTTCCTCAATGATAGGTTGGTCGAGAACTTGTTCACTCGGGACTACTTGAGACTTTAGATTTGCCAAACGGTTTGAGAGTGCTTGGAGATCAACTATAGGAGTCGAGTGGGAACGGGACATTCATAGGATCTGATCATCCACCAAAGATCAAGTGTTAGCATCAAAAGAATACACAAGGAACGCAAGATACTAACCAAAATTGTAACATACAAGAAAAAAAAACATGAAAAACACACGAAATCACACAAAAACACAAAAACACACGAAATCATAAAACATAAACACATAAAAACAAAGCACACGTTATATATATATGGGATATAGATTGTAGGAAATTGATGTAATGCCTAGATATATAGATATATATATATATATATGCAATGTCTAGAATATACGAAATGCCTGAAATGAACTATAAACACATGTACACACGTTTTCTGCAAAGTTAGACATATATACAATGCAAGACTTATAAACAAGTTAAGACACACACATATGCACACGGAATTCATGCAAGTATAACATTAATCACGATGGATGCACTTAGAAGGATTTTAAATGCACACATAAGGGATCCTACGTGAAAAATGGTATGAATGCATAAGAGAAAACGTTAGAAACCTGCAGAAAACACACAAAGTTACGTGCTAAATACATGATGCAACGTGACCATACGTTTGGCCTCATGTCCCTAACTTCACTTAGGTTAGGGTACCCGGTGGTGAAATCCGAGCATCACAAAGCCGCCGGCAGGTTATGCAAGCTAATGCAACGTGGTTAATTCTTTACAAGTTTTAATGCACACGAAATTTACAAGTAATATGCACAAGTAATTTGTTCATTGATTTTCGCCTCCAATTTAAAGAGAATACGTTCATTTGGCCTTTAGGTCTTTCATTGGACGTGCGACCCGCGCGATAAAATGTACATTCTCAATCAATCGGCCTTGGTTCAATCGAAAAACATGGCCAGTTGGGGATAGAGATAACGCGAGAGGCAGGACTAATTTCGACGATGCATCCCGAGGCTTACCGATCATGGAAAGTAGATTTAGTCCTTGTCTTCTTTGGGCAACTTTAATAAGCTTGGCCAATTGGCAAGAGAGACCACGAGAGGTAGGACCGATTTGAGATCTCAGATCCAGAACCCGTCATAGAAACCGTCACCTTCTAGACACCAAGTTACCAAAGATTTCTTACTAAAAGACAAGTTTTCATCCACTCACCGGATCATTGGTATATACTCCATTGATGCAAGTCTTTCTTAGATCCAGAACCTGTCACCAGTCATAACCCGTTCTAGACACCTGATATACGCATTTTATGCTCGTTTCTTAACGCATTTCCCTTTACGTTTAGCTATGTTATTATCTTAGTTTTTATGTTTTTCTTATTTAAATTGTTATTTTGAAGATATTTACGGTGGAGATTAATAACGACGCAATTCGAAGGAATTTCGGCGATTTTGCGATTTTTGCGATTTTGGACAACCGGGAATGGGCTGGCCCAAAAAGCATTTTTTTGGGCCCATTTCTCAAAGTTTGTTTTGGCCCAAAAACCAGCCCAAGCCCATTAATTTTGGCATGGAAGCAACTTGGGGAAGAGGAAAAGTCAACAATATCAAGCTTTGTGACTCATTTTAGTGACTAAGCTTTGTGATCATCACAAAAGATGACTTGCCATGTGACTTGCCATGGTGACTCTTGCTTAGGGTTTATAAATGGTGACTTGCATGGTGACTCTTGCTTAGGGTTCATAAATGATGATCACAAATGGTGACTTGCCTAGGTGACTAAGGCTTGCATTAAATGGAGGGAGGCATGGTGGAAGAGAGAAGGCAACATCCCTTGCCTATATAAGAGAGGAGGCAGCCATAAAACAGATCATCTCTCATTTACTAGCCAAAGCTCTACACAAATACTCCACCATAAAACACTTGAAGGTTCTCTCCACAAAGCCGAAGCATTCATCCTCCATCCAAAGCCGAAGCATCCATCCTCCATCCTTCACAATACGCTAAGTCCCTTGTGAAGGAAAGTCATCTCCACGAAGATCATCTAGCATTCAAGACAAAAATTGTAACCATGATCTTCACTTTCATAGCTTTTGCTTTGTATTTGAATCTTTTGATGTATTGGAATACTTTTATGTATCAAATGAAGAACAAGTTTAGATTTGTGTTATATGTTCTTAAACCGATTTGTGAATTGCATGTGTTTATGATTTCTAGCCTTTTATGCATGTTTGATACAATCTTAAAGCTTCGAAAGCATGTGGTAGAAAATACGCTAAGTCACTCTCTTTCGCATGTTTCGATGATCGTATGTTGTTTAGGATGTTTATACGCTAAGTTGCATTCCTACTCAATTATCAAGCACGTATATTTAGTTGGAAGTTATGAATTTCGTAACTTACAAAAGGTTTGATGCATGAAAAAGGGTAAGGTTAAAAAGATGAGATGATCACTTGTAATTAGTAGTGTAACTTCTTATTTTTAGTAAGCATGATTAGACTTTGAAGTTTCTTGATTGTTAACACTTGTCTATGAGTAAAACATGTTAGATGCTTAAGAGTTTTTGTTGTGTTTGCATGTTTTCGTACTTTAATTTAGTAGGACATTTAATCAACCAATTTCCAATCCCCCCAAACATTTAAATTTCTGCATAAACGAAACCATGCATGCGCCCTTAATTCCCCGGATAAAGAACGATCCCTACTCTCCAATATTATAATGACAAAAGAAGGGTTTTAAATTGCACTACGTGTGGACAATGTTTTTAGTGTCTACTTTGTGTTAACATTAAATGCATGTTTTGCGCGTATCAACACCATGTCCGACATTCAGCCAAAATTTCGAGAAAGACATTCCCTCAAGTTCTTGTAGACTCCGCCCTCAACCTCATGTCCATAACTTCACTTAGGTTATGGTGTGCGGTGATGAAATCCACACATCACGAGGTGTTAAGGAGATAAACAAGAAAAAGAGGCGCCATCTATTCCAATGAGTGAGACTTAATCACCCAAACTCGCGTACTCAATGTAAATCGAAGACTTCCTTTAATATGTACCTATTTACATGGCTGCAAAAACAAAGAGTTAGAATGGAACGTATTATGAACATGTATAAAAATTTTCGACACTTTACATATACATATACACACTTATCTACACATATTCACATATTTACAAGCATAAACACACAATTCTTTACAATCCCCGGCAACGGCGCCAAAATTGATACACTCTTTTGCAACCATTAAATTAACACTTAACAATTAACAAAAACGCATAAACAATTAAAACCCTTTTGTGTAGATGTAGCATTGATAAATAGGGATCGTTCTTAACCGGGGATTGAGGGTGCATGCATATTTACGCTATGGTTTAAAAGGGGGGTTTGAAAAGGTTGTTTAATATCTACGAAAATAAAGACAAGAACATGGCATAGCAAACACATCGTTGGCTTCTAAGTTCTAACATGCTTAAACTCATAGACAAGCAAAACAAACAAGAACATAGAATCCTAAACATGCTTACTAAAACCGAAAATAAAGTTTAATTACATATATACATGATCAACTCGTCACACTTACCTCATTTCTTTATAACCTAATCATATTATATGCAACCTAAGTTTTATCTAGGCCTTTACTATGTGGTTCACATGCATCTTTCATAATTAAGTGACTAAACCAAGATTGCTCGCATTTAGACACATCATTAACCTAAACCAAGATTTCTCGCATTTAGATTAAAGCATTAAGTGAAGAAGACACATTATCTAACCTAAACCAAGATTGCTCGCATTTAGATTAGCACACAGAAAAGACTTAGACTCGAAATAGATGACATAAAATAGAATTAGAATTATATTACAAAAACATGTCTTTACACTCTACAAAACTGAAATTCATTACAAGGAGCAAGTAGAGGGATCGAAATACACCCTTTGTGTCGTGATTGCAGTCGCAAAGCTTGCACACGATCCTTCTATGGATGGCTAGATGAACCCTCGGATTGCCTAAGGTTGCTTCTAGGTGGAGGCCGAATGTATATGGTGTGGAGGATGGCGTTCCTTGAAGAGATTTCAAGTATTTGTGGAGAGGAAGTGTTTAAGGCAGAGACTTGGCTTGTATGATGAGTGATGATTGAGAATGAAGCCTAGCTCTCTTATTTATAGGTGAAAAAGTCCAACTTTCCTCTCCAAACTAGGGATTCCTAGTTTACCCGGGTAGAAATGCCAGCTGGAAACAGCCTGTCTTGAAACGTCTTTTCCGGGAGTTCTAGAGCTCAGAAAATTATGATTTTGGACTCGTTGGAAAGCTTATTCAGAGAGCCATAAAATACATATAAGGAACACCATATTTGGAGTTGAATTGCGACTTCGGTGGTCTCTTGAAGTTACAGGTTTGTTCTGAGATTTTCTTTCCTTATTCCACTCTAAATATTTCTTTCTTGATCTCCAAGGAATATCCTCCCTGCCGAATTCCTTCAATATATTCAAGATATTTGACCTTCAAATAGGGCAAGTGGGATCTCATAAGTTCGGCCATGTCTTCTTTCCATAAATGTATGCCGACTTGATCTTTCCTGGTCCACATAGGAGAAATGCATTCGTTCTTCATTTGGGAAACCATTTGTGCGCACCATTTTAGTAACTTTTACGAATACCATTTCTCAACCATTGTGCGCGTCTCGGACATTTCGCCACGTCATTCCTAGTTGATTTAGGAAACTTCATTTTTCAGCTCCGCGAAACTTTCCGAGTTGTCGAACCATTTGCATTCCTAACCCGAGTAGGAATCCTAGTCAAAGTAGGAAACACCACTTTTCCTAAGCGAATTAGGAAACCTCCATTTGCTGCGTTTTTAAGCTCCATTTCACCTCTTTTATTATTCAAAACCTAAAAACAACAAAGTAAGTAAGAAATGATAGTACTAAGGTCAAAACAAAGCTAAATGTAAAGAGAAAGACGTTAAGAATCAAGCATAAAATGCGTAGATCAAAATACACTAAACACATCAAAACACAAGAAAACGAATCACATAAAGAAGAACAAGGTACAAACACACGAAAGCTTGTAAAAAACACTAAGTTAAGACACTACAAGAATTGTAAATGTGAATGCAAGGTTTTAGACACCCTAGAATGAATGCATAGATAAGTTAGGACTCAATTTACACGTTTTCTGCAAAATTAGGCATATTTACAATGCACAGACTTAGAAACATATATATACAAGTAGAGTAATGCAAGCACACTACGTTTCATTCAAATTCATGCTCAAAACAATTAAATGGTGATTCTAATGCATTAAACAAGAACCTAAGTGAAATATGAAGTGAATGCATAAGAGAAAACATTAGAACCTGCAGAAAACACACAAAGTTACGTGCTAAATACATGATGCAGACGTGACCTTTCTTTTGGCCTCATGCCCTAATTTCACTTAGGATAGGGTACCTGGTGGTGAAATCCGAGCATCACAAAGCCGCCAGAAGGTTAATGCAATCTACAAATGCAAGTGGTCAATCCTTTACAAGTTAGATGCACACGAAAATTTACAAGTAAATGCACACTTATTTTGTACATTGATTTGCGCCTTCCATTTAAAGAGAGTACACTAGCTTAATCTTTAGGTCTTTCATTGGACGTGCGACCCGCGCGATAAAATGTACATTCTCAATCAATTGGCCTTGGTTCAATCGAAAAACAAGGTCAATTAGGGATAGAGATAACGCGAGAGGTAAGACTAATTTCGAAAATACACCCCGAGGCTAACCTGGCCAACCGGTATATACTCCAATGGTGTAAGTCTTTCTTAGATCCAAAACTTGTCACCAGTCATAACCCGTTTTTAGACACCATGTCCGACATTTAGCCAAAATCTCGAGAAAGACATTCCCTCAAGTCCTTTGCAAACTCCGCCCTCGACCTCATGTCCATAACTTCACTCAGGTTATGGTGTGTGGTGATGAAATCCACACATCACAAGGGGTTAAGGAGATAAGCAAGAAAAAGAGGCGCCATCTATTCCAATGAGTGAGACTTAATCAACCAAACTTATGTACTCAATGTAAGTCGAAGACTACCTTTAATGTTTAACTATATACATGGCTGCAAAACAAAGGTTAGAATGGCACATAATATGAACAAGTAATATTAACAAGTAAAAATTTCGACACTTTACAAGATTTATGTACATGTTTTTCATTTACACAATTTTACATATTTACAAGCGTAAACACACAATTTCTTAACAATCCCCGGCAACGACGCCAAAATTGATACACGCTTTTACTAAGTACTAAATAAACACTTAATACTCAACAAAAACGCATAAGCAATTAAAACCTTTTTTTGTAAGTTGTAGCATTGGTAAGTAGGGTATCGTTCTTAACCGGGGATTGAGGGTGTATGCGTGACTACGCTATGATTAATGGGGGGATTTTAAAAGGTTGTTTTTTACTAATTCCTACGAATTTAAAGACAGGAAATGGTTAGTAAACACATAGAGAAATCCTAAGTTCTAACATGCTTCACTCATAGACAAGTAGAAAACAAATAAGAACAAAGAACCCTAAACATGCTCACTAGACCGAAAATAAACACTAAACTACTATATACACGTGATAAACTTTTTCCTTCATCCTTTGCCGTTTCATACCTAGACTCCCTAAGTGTCAACGAAATTCCTAACTTTGATCAAAACACACACACATGCTTATAATTGAACAAGACAGCAACCAAATCGAGCTAACTCTCTAATCCAATTTTATCTTTGTTATTAGTTTGTGAGACATGCTTAAAAGAGAACCAAATCGAGTATCTACTTAAAAACAGTTTCAAGCATTAAGAACATATAAGCACACACATGCATTCGAATCAAAGCTAAAAACACATGGAAGAAACTTAGAAGAATTTAGAAATATAAGGCCTCTTATCAAAACTTGTTCTCAAAATACAAACAAAGGAAATCCAAACAAAAACCGAAACAAAATAAAAAGAGGTCATGTTACACTTTTAGACTCCGTGAAATCGCACCGCAAATCTTCAAGTGTAGCTACTCCTTAGTTGATGACGAGCCCAAGAATTCCCAGCCAAATCGAGCAAAGTCCTTCTTGAGGTGGAGGAGAGTGTTGGTGGGATGAAATTTGGTGGTGTTTCGTGTTTTATAGGATGGCCGAGTGTTTGGAGGTTGAGGAGATGATCTTTGGCAATCTTAGGCGTCTAGAATGAGTGATGCTTGAGAATGAGGCCTCGCTCTTGTATTTATAGGTGAAGAATTCCAACTTTCCTCTCCAAACTAGGTTTTCCTAGTGTACCCGGGTAGAATTGACAGCAAGAGGTGAAACGTCTTTTCCGGGAGTTCTAGAACTCAGAAAATTATGATTTTGGATTCGTTGGAAAGATCCGCTCGAGAGCTTAAAGAAGAAATATATGATCACTATATTTGGAGTTGAATTGCAGATTCTATGATCCGTTGAAGATTGATGAGCTGGCAGGCATATCTTCCTCTTCCTACTAGGAGTAGGGAAATCTTGATCTTTCCATATCTTGTATTTCTTGAGCTCTAAGTCATTTTGGCCGAACCTACCATATATTGTAGGATATTTTGATCATTAAATAAGGCACTTTTGAGATATACTTAATACTTTTGATCCTCCATCTATTCGGTAATATCTCCTTGCTTGATTTTGCCCAAAATGCTTGCTGATTTTCGATCCACCATTTGAAATGTCTTCATTTTGCCTTGCATCATTTTAGTAACTTGAGAAGACCATTTCGGATCCATATTTTGCTACGTCATTCCTAGTTGATTTAGGAAACTTCTCCACTTAGCTCATTTTATGTTCCAAATCACCTCCTTTATTGATCTCCTTTATTATAAACCTAAAAACAATAAAGTAATTAAGAACTGAGAATACTAAGGTCAAAACAAAGTAAAATGTAGAGAGAAATGCATTAAGAATCTAGCATAAAATGCGTTGATCAGCTAGTTATCGAGCTTTAGCGGTCCAATCTCTACGGGCGTAAAACACACCATGTAATGTTGATATAAAAGTCTTTTCCCCTCGAGAACTCTCGAGATTCATAACTGGAAGAATTACATTTTTGAGCTGTGAGTTCAATCATTTATGCTTTGTGGTATGAGGGAAAACTATCTAACTCGACCATTACACTATTCATGATGCTCAGTGGTAAAGGATACTAAAGTGTCTTTTTCCTTTCCCACTTCGCTTCCGTTGCGCTTCTCTGATATACAATAAATTATTTCATCTCACGAAAAGAGGTTGGAGCCAAGATCTAAGGTCAATTCTTTGAAAACAAATGAAAAGATGAATAGGTAAATTTTACACGTGGATGGATGAATTTAAATTGCCGGCTCAAAATTGGAGTATTACCAAAAATCAGGGCAACTACCACGCTGATCTTATAGAACTCTTTGATGTAATTATTTAAGGAACAATGCAAATCGACTACTACTTTTCTATTCTACCTCATAACGCCAAAAAAAAGGTCAAATGCCTGCAAAGAGGTAAACAGTATGTCCCCACGGTGGTATTAAGTCTGGCTGAAGACATCGTTAACAGGATGAAACGTGAAGTTCCAAAATAATAACACCATCCCCGATAAGCGACAACACATTCTTATTGCTGAGTTGACTAAGGCTGCTTAGTCAATAAGCAACAACAATAACCACTTAATTTAGATATGAAATTGTCACTCCATACCATACTAAAATATAGTTACCGTTAACCCCAACGTCAATGACCGGCCAGAGCACTAATGAATCTGACAACAATGCTCCCCGAATAAATTTTATTCGATTCCCTTTAATTTGTGCCTATAAGTAACAACCTAAACAGAAAATGAATCAGGAGATACATGGCTCCAAGACATTACCTCAAATACTATCGATGGTGACTAACTAGAAAGGATAATAATATGTCAGATACTCGAGTCAGGTTGAAATAGTAAGAGTTGAGCCAAACTGTAAGCATATGGCTCAAGAAAACGTATTCTCGAAAAGGAAAGAAAAAACACAAGCCTTGAAAATATCAGAAGATATACTGGACCACTACTATAAACTTCATCTTTAATTTCTCGATTATACCATGTTCTTGATACTCTATTCATATCATCTATACCTATGGGACCACACTTTTTGTCAAAGAAGAGGAAACATACTAACCCACAACACTACTTGCTACAGCTGAAGAAATCACTGAAATAAGCCCGAGGGTCAACTTAACATCGCTAAAATATACCTATCGGGGGTAACCTGATCACTCAACCCCTTTACAAGAAACCTTACTTCCTTAAATTTTCTTCACAACATCGGTACTCATGTCCATGTCTCTTATCAAAAAAATAAATCTCGAATATTAGAATAGACGAAACGAGTACAGAGAATAGGTTTATTGATGTTAAATTAACCTAAGGCGAGAAATTAGTTATATATATAGATCTAAAATGTAGTGTTTCTCCTCAAGAGCCTTCACACGGGTACTAGAATGCAAACTCCCCTAACTCATCATGTATCTTCCCTTTCTCGTTGGCATAGGTCACCTCATCAAACTTACAGTCTTAAGAACTTGATTATTTCTAATCACCCTGTTCTGCTGAACTTAAAGGAATGCCCGAACACTTTAAGTGGAACAATAGACTCAAGGTCTAATCTGCTAAAGGTTGATATACGCATTTTATGCTCGATTCTTAACGCATTTTCCTTTACGTTTAGCTATGTTATAATCTTAGTTTTTATGTTTTTTTATTTAGTTGTTATTTTTAGGTTATTTATGGTGGAGATGAATATCGGCGCACTTCGGAGGAATTTTTGTGATTTTGTGATTTTTGCGATTTCGGAGCATCGGAAATTGGCCGGCCCATAAAGTTTGTTTCGGGCCCATTTGTCAAAGTTTGTTTCGGCCCAAAACCAAACCCAAGCCCATTAATTTCGGCAAGCTTGCCTCTTGGTGAAGAGGAAAAGTCAAGTTTGGCAAGCTTTGTGACTAGGCTTAGTGACTAAGCTTGTGATCATCACAAAGGGTGACTAAGGGTGTGACTAGCTTAGGTGACTCTTGCTTGTGATGATCACAAAGGATGACTAAGGGAGTGACTTGCCATGGTGACTAAGGGTGCATTTAATGAAGAGGCAAGGTGGAAGAGAGAGGTAGGCAATTCCTTTGCCTATATATAAGAGGGAGGCCAGCCTTACCAACATCATCTCTCATTTTACTTGCCAAAACTCTACACAAATACCTCTCCTCCATAAACACTTCAAGGATCCTCTCCAAGCCGAAGCATTCCAGCCTCTGAAGCCATTGGATCATTCATAATACGCTAAGTCCCTTGTGAATGAGAACCATCCTCCAAGGAGTCATCAAGCGCTCAAGAAAAAAAGTGTAACCATGATCTTCAATTTTATGTCTTTTGCTTTGTATTGGATCATTTTGATGTATTTAATGAAGAACAAGTTCGGATTTAAGTTATATGTTCTTAAGCCTTTTCGTGAATTGCATGTGTTTATGATTTCAAGCCTTTTATATATGTTTGATGCAATCTTAAAGCTTCGAAACCATGTGTTAGATGATACTCTAAGTCCCTCTCTTTTGCATGTTTTGATGATCGTATTTTGTTTAGGGTGTTTAGACGCTAAGTTGCATTCCTACTCAATAATCAAGCATTTATACTTAGTTGGAAGTCATAAATTTCGTAGCTTACTTAGAGTTTTGAGGCATGAAAAAGGGTAAGGTCAATAAGATTAGATGATCACTTGTAATTAGTAATCTAGCTTCTTATATTTTTTGTAAGCATAATTAGAATTTAAGGTTTCTTGATTGTTAAACTTGTCTATGAGTAAAACATGTTAGAAGTCTAAGAGTTCTTGTTGTGTTTGCATGTTTTGTACCTTAATTTCGTAGGACATTAATCAACCAATTTCCAATCCCCCCAAACCTTTAGATTTCTGTTTAAGCACAAAATCATGCATGCGCCCTTTAATTCCCCGGATAGAACGATCCCTACTCACCAATGCTACATCCACAAAAGAAGGGTTTTAAATTGAATATGTGTGGACAATGTTTTTAGTGTCTACTTTGTGTTAACATTTAAGGCATGTTTTGCGCGTATCAATTTTTGGCGCCGTTGTCTGGGAATTATAAAGTTTTTGTGTGATTTCGTTGTACATATGTAAAAATAGGTAAATGAAAGCAGGTCTATAATTGTCGAAATTCATACTTCATTATACTTATAGAAATATACATACGTGTTTACAATTCATAGTTATTACTTATACGAATTTATTTACACTTCTTATTTACACTTGCATAATTTATTTTCATGTTAAAGGATAGTCTTTTATTTAATTTGAGTACTAGCATTTTGTTATCAAGTTTCGCTCTTCGGATAGGGAGGTGCCTCTTTTGTTTGTCTATCTCCTTAACCCTTCATGAAGTGTGGATTTCATCACCACACGCCATAACCTAAGTGAAGTTATGGGCATGGGGTTGTGGGCAGAGTTTACAAACATTTGAGATTGTGTACTATCTTGTGATTTCGAGCAATAGTTGGTCATGATGTCTAGAAGGGTTATAAATGGTGACAGGTTGTGGACTAAGAAAACAGAACACCATTGGAGTATATACCATTATTTCTAAGAACAACAATGGAGTATATACTCTAACGAGTTAGCCTCAGGTTGTTCCCAGAAATTAGTCCTTACCTCTTGCGCTACATCTATCCCAACTGGTCATTTCCAACAATTGCGAGAATAAACGAGAGTTAGTATACATTTTCGTGCGGGCCGCACGACGAAGAGATTTACTCAATAACTAAATCGTGTATTCCTTTTAAATCTTAGGCGCACTCAATTCTTAGACGCACTTAAATTGATTTACATTGAGTACGAATGTTGGTTATTAAGTTTCGTTCTTTGGAATAGGGAGGTGCCTTTTTTCTGGTTTATCTCCTTAACCCTTCATGAAGTGTGGATTTCATCACCACACACCATAACCTAAGTGAAGTTATGGGCATGAGGTTGTGGGCGGAGTTTACTAAGGACTTGAGATTGTATAATATCTCAAAAATTTGGCTGATTGTTGGATATGGTGAGCGGGGTTATGATTGGTGCTGGGTTTCGGATCTAAGCAATAGAACACCATTGGAGTATATACCATTATTGGTTAGCCTCGGGGTGTTTCTAAGAACAACAATGGAGTATATACTCTAACGAGTTAGCCTCAGGTTGTTCTAAAAATTAGTCCTTACCTCTCGCGTTATCTCTATCCCTACTTGCCATTTCTAAACGTAACTAAGCTGAATTATTGAGAGTCAGTATACATTTTCGCGCGGGCCGCACGTCCAAGAAATTTACCCACAGATCATTTCGAGTACTCTCTTTAAATCATAAGTGCACTTAATTTCGGACCATACATGAACTTAATAAATACGACTTAATCCTTTAAAAGATGGTATATAGGATTATGCATGCTTACATATCTGAGATCAGACTTCATCTTTTGATAAACGAGAGCCATTGCACAGTGAAGAGCCTTTGCACCACGTACCATTGGGGCCAAAGGAGAATAAATAATACTTAGTCGAATTTGTGTTTTTCTTTGTGCATTAAAATCTGTAAAGGACTAACAAAACGTTACTTTTAACTTGCATAAACTTTCCGGAGGTTTTGTGATGCTCAGATTTCACTACCGAGTACCCTAACCTAAGTGAAGTTAGGGGCACAAGATCGAAGGAGAAGTCATTCATTCTTTGCATTCATATTTTAGCACGTAACTTGTGTGTTTTCTGCAGGTTCTAACATTTTCTCTTATGCATTCACTCCATCTTTCACGTAGGATTATTGTTTGATGCATTTTATTTAAACGAGAATGTGTTATGCATAAATTCAATGTGAATTATTGTTTGCTTGCATTTGAACCTTGTTTATATGTATTCTAACTAATTTCGTAGCTTTTACATTATATAGTGTTAATTTGCAGAAAACGTGTGTCTTAGTTCATTACATTCATTTGCATATCCCTTAAATTGGTTAGATCATTTGCATTATTTAGTAAATTGCATTTAGTGTCTTAAACGTCATAAATTTTTTGTGTTTTTAGTAATTTTCATGTCTTTGTGAGTTTTTAATTTGTTTTGGTAGTTTTGGTAGTTTTACCGGTTTATTTGTTTTTTTTTTTGTGTTTTGCTTTGTTTTCTTTTTATGTTTTACGTTTTTGGTTAGTATCCCCATATTCATTACGTATTCTTTTCGATACTAACACTTGGTCTTTGGTGGATGCTCAAGCTAATGAATGTCCGATCGGAATCCTGGACCATCTAAAACAAAGTTTGAGGAAATCGTAGAGAGAATAGCAAGACTAAAAGCTCAATCAGAACCGCTGGATTATCCCATTATCGAGGAAAGTTTCGATTCTTCACATTCATCAACTGAGCATAATTCTGAGCCGAAAGAACAAGAAGTCATAATGGCCAATGCAGGACAATCCCTTTGTCAGCGCACCTGCTCAACCGAATGGAGCAGCGGGCCTTCAAGCATTGCTTTTCCACCACGGGGGGAAAACATGAAGGACATGGAGCTAAAAAGTGGTTTCCTCCACTGACTGCCCATTTTTCACGGACTTTCAAATGAAGATCCGAATAAGCATCTTAAGCAATTCCAGTTTGTTTGCAACAGCATGAAGCCATCTGATGCAGATACAGAGCTTTTTAAGCTTAAAGCATTCCCATTCACCTTAACAGACAGAGCCGAGTCTTGGCTCATGGAACTACCGCCAAACCATATTACCACATGGAAGCAACTTGCGGACATGTCCTGGCGAAGTACTTCCCGGCCTCAAAAATCACCGTCTTGAGGAAGCAAATTACTGGCATTACACAGAAACCAGACGAGACTTTCGGCCAATATTATGACCGATTCAAGGTTTTGTGTGCCACCTGCCCATCTCATGGATTTTCTGAGACTAATCTTATGAATTATTTTTATGATGGTCTCAAGGCAATCGATAGGGAATTGCTTGACGCAGTAGCCACTGGAGCATTCATGGACTTGAACGAGACCGAAGCTAGAACTCTTCGAGAAAATCGGGCAAACAATGATGCACAATACGGAATGTCAACCCGGAGAGCAGTCGGCGAAGTGAGTTCTAAACCTGAAGCGGATGAGAAGTACGACAAGCTTGCTCTTATGCTAGAGAAGATTTTAGAGCTCGAAACGACAAGAGCCAAGAGAGCTCAATGGCTCGTATGTGGATTTTGTCATGTGCAGGGACATCACACTGAGCAATGTCCAACGTTGGGAGACTATAGCGGAGGTCAACCCGGAGATATGGAGTTGAAGCAAGCCAATCCACCTGGTGGATATCAAGGAGGACAACGGTATAACAATTATAACAACTATGTCAACCGTGATCATCCAGGTTTCAAGTGGAGCAGCAATGAGGGATGTCTAAACCCTCCGGTACCTCAACAAACGTATCAACGTGCTCCCTTCCAACCGAGGCCACCTATGCCTCATGCTCCCATGCACCCAACGCATCAAGCACCCCCGGTCCAGCATTTCACCAATCCGGACTACGACAAAATGCTTTCTCAAATGTCTGCTTCAACGCAGGTTCTTCTGGGTAGACAACCCAAGATGAAGGAGACATTAGATACTCATGTCCGTGATATCGGTGAAATGAAGAAGCAGATGGGCCAATTGATGGACTTCATGGGCCAAATTCGGCAAACCGGCCAACTACCACCTCAAACCACTCCTAGTCAACGAAATGTCAATGCCATTATCACTAGGAGTGAGAAGATACTGGAAGCACCAAAGACCACGAAATCTCATCTCGATGAAGTCACCATTGAGGACATAACCAATGAAGAGGATGATGAGATTGATCCGGCAACTCATAAAACCGAGAAGAAGACGGTGACTCCTATTGTCACCAAGGCACCATCCCCTCCACAACCCACCCCAATCAAAGGTAAAAGCCCTATTCCTTCAAATACGGTTGTTACTAATTCTCCGTTTGCTATTGCACCTTTCCCAAACAGATTAGCAAAATCAAAGAAGAAAGATGATCAATACGAAGATATCTTAGACATCTTTCGAAAGGTGCAAGTGAATTTTCCCTTGATCGAGTGCATAAAGCAAGTGCCGATATACGCAAAGTTTCTAAAAGAGTTATGCACTCAGAGGAGGCAAATGCGAGAGAAGGAGGTTGTGAAGGTGAATGCAACCGTTTTGGCGGTTTTGCAACGTCGGCTACCCCCAAAATTGAAGGATCTAGGGAGTTTTTCAGTTCCCTGCGTGATTGGTGACAAGCACTTTGAAGACGTAATGCTTGATCTTGGAGCCTCCATCAACGTAATGCCTTATTACCTTTACAATTCAATGGAGCTTGGGGATCTCAAGCAAGACGGTGTCATCATCCAACTAGCCGATCGTACACATAAGTATCCAAGGGGATACGTAGAAGATGTTCTTGTGCAAGTCAACAACCTGATTTTTCAAGCGGATTTTTACATCGTTGACATGGAGGAGAGTCCTTTGAACACCACGCCATTACTTCTTGGACGACCTTTCATGAGGACTGCAAGAACGAAGATAGGTATTTTTGAGGGAACTTTCTCCATGGAGATTGATGGAGAAAGAATCGAATTCAACATCTTCGACGGGATGAAATTTTTGATGTCAAGTGTGGCTGCCATTTCAACATGTGATCTCGTGGATACCTTAGCACAAGTCCACCTTGACACCATCAATGAAGATGAACTCAACATGGCCATCCAACTCGGGGATGAAGCCCTTTTCGATGCCTTAGTAGAGCTTTTGGAGCCTCGAATTCAAGAAATGGCTATGGCATTAAATAAAGCTCCACGATATGTAAGTTTTCCTCCTCCTATTCCAATTATTTTTTGTACTAATGAATTGGTTCCTTCCATTGTTAAGGCACCCGAATTAGAACTTAAGGTGCTACCAGATCATTTGAAATATGTCTACTTGGGAGACGATGAGACACTTCCGGTAATCATCTCAGCCATATTGGAAGTGGACCAAGAGGAGAAGCTTAATCGAATGCTTCAAAGATACAAACCTGCCCTAGGTTGGACGCTAGCAGACATTAAAGGAATCAATCCGGCAACATGTGTTCATCGAAGTTTTTTAGAAGATGGCGCCAAACCTACTCGTGAAGCCCAAAGGAGACTCCGTCCTCCGATGATGGAAGTCGTTAAGAAGGAAGTAATCAAACTCCTTGATTGTGGAGTTATCTATCCGATTCCGGACAGCTGATGGGTCTCACCCGTTCAAGTTGTTCCTGAAAGGACCCAACCCCGATTTAGCTCCCTAAACCGGAATCGAACCCCATCGAAAAACACGAACCAACAAAAACCGTAGAAATTTTGGCAGAGTTTCGTTACTAACGTGGAATTACCATTACCTGCACGCGGAAAATACACTTCATCCTATGCCACAAAAATCAAACCGTGGGCACCAATCCCATCCGAATTTCTCAATATATCAACAGTAAAGTAAAACAATAAATATATTTATACTTTACTGAAATCCGGAGTAAAATCATATAGCATAAACAACAGTTTACTCAGAGTGACCTCTAATGTATAAACATATCAGTATACCACAGTAGGTAGAACAATAAACCTACTGGAAGAAACAAGGTAGCTCGAGCACCAGAGTCCAAACTGCAAACTGGGCACGGAAACCGAAAAACCTAGGAGAAAGACATGAAAACCGTTAGAGTGAGTGGATGAAAATAAATGTCTTTCACCGCATAATATATATGTTATAAAACATATGCGAGTCTAAATGCAAATGCATAAATAAAGGAGATGGTACACGAGGGAGACTCTAACTCCTCACGCGTCCGGGTACACGAGGGAGACTCTAACTCCTCACGTGTACAGCGCATGTATCGTAAATACATCGCGGAGTCTCTCATGAACTACCACGCGATAGCACAGTCTGAACCACGGGATCCCAGACCCACACGTGATTCCTAGCCAGAAAGGCCTCAGGTTAGGATATCTGTCCCCCCCCGGAGCGTACTCGGGGATCAGCCGAGAAGCCAGTGTGTATCGATACAACAACGTAACCGAGACTGTACTCTGTGTAAACCAAATCATAAATCCTTTCCATGCACATGCATAAAACATAATATCTATGTATGTATACTCGTATGCGCATATCCGTATATGTATAATCGTAAAACACATGCTCGTAAAATCATAATCAATCTGCATGCTCAAGTCAAACACATCGACCAATCGGATAAAAAGTCAACTGTTCAAACCAACCCATAATTAAACCGACTAAATACCAACAATCAGAAATAATCACAACTTAATCTTCGTAACTCAAAATAACGCTCCAAAAGTTCCCACAAGCTCGAAATTAAATTCTGAACAACTTCCGTGAAGAAGACGAAACCAAATTATCGTCCGATAATTTAGTCGTTAAGAAGATCACCATAATAAACCGATTCTGTCGAAACTTCAAATATTCATAATTAATTCCTCGGTCGTCCAAATAACGATCCCGAACCGCCGACGAACTCGAAATCACACGTACAACGACTCTTGAGAAGAGACCCAGCTCCAATTCTCGGCCAATAATTTATTCGTTAACAAATCCGGCGATTCAATCAACTGTCACCAATCTGCGACTATGCGATTTCACTACTGATTCTGTTCTGGGTCGTCACAAATCCACCCCCCATAAAAAAATTTCGACCTCGAAATTTCCAAGTCTGCAGACTAAAAGTAGGAGCTTTGCCTCTGCATACTGTTCAACTCTCCAGTAACAATGTCAACTGAACAACTCTGATAACAAACTCCACAATAGGAGATAGCTCCGTGCTGAAATCCATGTACCCTTAGATCACGAATCTGAACTGGCTCTACACAATCGCCAAGTGTTCCTGCATAAGGAACAAGTAGGGTACACAACACGTAACAAACCTGAAACATAGTTCCGTCATACGGAACACAACACACATAAAAGCCAACGATATAGGCGACGCCGAACCATACGGCATAACACAAACTCGCCTACGACCGCATCTGGATCAAAACAATATGGCAAATCATAACTCAGTTTACACACATCAACATAACTCACACACTCATATCAAGATAGCTCAAACAACTGACTAGGGCAATTATCAACCCATTTCCGCTAATCTGACAGTCTGTGGTAGCACATTCCACAAAATTAGAATCAAACATCAACTCAAACTCAAACCAAACCAAACTCTCTCTCCAGCACAATGGAGTACAACATCGTCCTCAAAACGACATCATGCAACATCAAAACCATAGTAGTCCACAAACTGGTACTGCATGCAATCTCGAACAATTGAAATTGCTGGTCCCAAGTCCTCCGGGACTGCAATACCGAGGTCCACAATATGCCCTCCAAGGTCTGAATAACCCTCAAAGATCGCTCATCAATCTGAGGATAAGAACAGGTACTGATTTGTAATCTGGTCCCCAATGCTCGCTACAAAGCTTGCCAACACTCTGTTGTAGCTAATTATCTCGGTCAGCGAACCGGGACACATGTACACCACGTAAATGGACAATTTCTGTCAAACACAGCTATGCCAGTCTGCCACTGAAATCTTTTCCCGAAAAGTACAAGGATATGTACCAAGTTCGTCAAATGATCCACAATGGCCAAACAACTGGTACCACAAACCAAAGTGCATACAAACACACACAATCATAGCGACAAACGCTACGTCCAACCGGAAATCTCTAATGGCTGACACTTCTCGGCAAGTCTTAGCCTCCTAGCCATGACCAGTCGACAAATGTGGCATCTACACACTCTCAAGCTCTACATTGCTCTGTGGATTGCGTTACAAATAGTAAACTCGAAGTATCTGATACATCTCCGCATGACTAGCGCCAACCGCGCGCAAAACAATGAGCTTCAACATCATCTCACTCGAACTCAGCTTCCGTAGCGCATAACTCATCTAACACGGAAACTCGAGCCACACACACATATGCAACACTGAAGCTCCTGACTCTCGACTGAATGCATCAGCAACAACATCCCAGATGGATAGTCAAAATACAACCACTAGCCTTTCCCGAACAAACTCAAATGTGCAGCCATAGTCGTTAGTCGACCCCATCCATCTACACTGCCTCAAGCCCAAATCTGGCCGAAAATGCAAGTGGATGAAACTCAAGTGATCAGTGCACGTCCTACACCGCGCTGCACGCCATAGTTGTAGTGTCTCGAACTTTTCGATGCTAACATAAGGACAGCTACACCCAAATCATACATAAGATACGTAGCTACATAAGGTTTCCACTGCCTGAAAATCATGAGCCACCGCTCTGCTACACATCATCAAAGCATATCCAAATCCAAACCTCGATGCACCGCCATAACCCACGCACTCATCACGATCGTCAGGTAAGGTCAAAACCGAAACAACGGTCAACCATTCTGCAGGAGTAAGTAACTCTCCTCGCGTGCATCAAACCACACGAACTTAACACTTTCTTTGTCAATCCAGAAAAATCCTGCACAAGCCGTCGGCAAAAGCCTGCCGAACCCAAGAGACTTCCGATCTCTGGTACAATGGTAGGGCAATCCCCAAACCAACACAGCTTCAATCTGATCAGGATCTGCGCCAACTCACTCTGATAGCATCACGTGACCCAAAATCTTCACGCTGAGCGATCAAGATTCACACTGGATGACCTTCGCAAATAGCTGATTATCTCATGAAGTCCGCAAAATCGCTCGCAATTGCTTCAGGTACTGGCCCACACTCCTGGAATACATCAGGACATTGCTGACGAACATGATCGCAAACTCGTCCAGAAACATCTGAATACATGGTCCATCAAGTCCGCACGATCTACGGGGGCATTGGTCAACTAAACAGCGTGACCAAAAAACTCCTGATATCCGCACCGAAATCCGGAAGCTGTCCAAACAACATCTGGCTCATCGATCCTCAACTGATAATATCCAGACCCGAAATCAATCTTCGAAAAGACTAAAGCTCTCGCGAGCTGATCAAACCAATCATCAATCCGAAGCGGAGGATATTCGCTCTCCTCTGAAATGAATCAAGCTTCGGTAGTCAATGCACCACCTCGTCGAACCATCTAACATCAACATAAACAATGCAAGAGCACACCACGCAAACACGTGGGATCGCACGAAATCTCCTGAAACCTCCTCCAACAACTCTTGGAGTCGAACCTGTAGCTCCATCAGCTCCGCTGGCTCCGAAGGACAAGACGTCGGTAAATGAGTCCAGCGCCAGGTACAAGCTCAATGGTGTAGTCGGTCTCCCGAACTGGAGGAACATCTGGTAACTCCTCCGAAACACACCTGGAACTCGGGAACCACCTCAATGTTACCAATGTCGGGCACAGTAACCATAATATCCACATCATAAGCTAAGCAAATAACACAACTCGTCTCCACCATCTGCTCGACCATCACCGCGAAATAGTATCTCGGGAAAATCTGGTCGTCGAAACACAACCTCCTTCTCGAGGCACTCGAACACAGCCAAATGCGTCGTCGGTAAGTCCATACTCATAGTCACATCAAAACCACGATGTCCAGCTATAACAGATCCGCGGCTAAGCCATATCCTCCAACAAAGATCTCGCAACCTCCGGATGGATGCAACACTCTCCAAAACCTCGGAAGTGGAGATGCAGGTACAATAGCCATGGATGTCCAACAACAGTAACCTCGGAGAAAAGTCTGTCCTTGATATACGCATTTTATGCTCGTTTCTTAATGCATTTCCCTTTACGTTTAGCTATGTTATTATCTTAGTTTTTATGTTTTTCTTATTTAAATTGTTATTTTGAAGATATTTACGGTGGAGATTAATAACGACGCAATTCGGAGGAATTTCGGCGATTTTGCGATTTTTGCGATTTCGGACCACCGGAAATGGGCCGGACCAAAAAGCAAATTATGGGCCGATTTCTCAACTCTTGTTTCGGCCCATTATCAAGCCCATGACCATTCAATTCGGCTAGGATTCACTTTGGGGAAGAGGAAAAGTCAACAATATCAAGCTTTGTGACTCATTTTAGTGACTAAGCTTTGTGATCATCACAAAAGATGACTTGCCATGGTGACTCTTGCTTAGGGTTCATAAATGATGATCACAAATGGTGACTTGCCTAGGTGACTAAGGCTTGCATTAAATGGAGGGAGGCATGGTGGAAGAGAGAAGGCAACATCCCTTGCCTATATAAGAGAGGAGGCAGCCATAAAACAGATCATCTCTCATTTACTAGCCAAAGCTCTACACAAATACTCCTCCACCATAAACACTTGAAGGTTCACATCCAAAGCCGAAGCACATCCAACCTCCATCCTTGCCGAAGCAACCACACTCCATCCAAGCCGAAGCAAACATCCTCCATCCGTCACAATACGCTAAGTCCCTTGTGAAGGAAAGCCATCTCCACCGTAGATCATCAAGCATTCAAGACAAAAAGTGTAACCATGATCTTCACTTTCATAGCTTTTGCTTTGTATTTGAATCTTTTGATGTATTGGAATACTTTAATGTATCAAATGAAGAACAAGTTTAGATTTGTGTTATATGTTCTTAAACCGATTTGTAAATTGCATGTGTTTATGATTTCTAGCTTTTTATGCATGTTTGATACAATCTTAAAGCTTCGAAAGCATGTGGTAGAAAATACGCTAAGTCACTCTCTTTCGCATGTTTCGATGATCGTATGTTGTTTAGGATGTTTACACGCTAAGTTGCATTCCTACTCAATTATCAAGCATGTATATTTAGTTGGAAGTTATGAATTTCGTAACTTACAAAAGGTTTGATGCATGAAAAAGGGTAAGGTTAATGAGATGAGATGATCACTTGTAATTAGTAGTGTAAATTCTTATTTTTAGTAAGCATGATTAGACTTTGAAGTTTCTTGATTGTTAAAACTTGTCTATGAGTAAAACATGTTAGATGCCTAAGAGTTTTAGTTGTGTTTGCATGTTTTTGCACTTTAATTTAGTAGGAAATTTAATCAACCCAATTTCCAATCCCCCCCCGAACATTTAAATTTCCGCTTATTAAACGAAACCATGCATGCGCCCTTAATTCCCCGGATAAAGAACGATCCCTACTCGCCAATATTATAAATGACAAAAGAAGGGTTTAAATTGCAATGCGCGTAATCTGTGTTTTTAGGGTCTACTTTGTGTTAACGTTAAATGCATGTTTTGCGCGTATCAATTTTTGGCGCCGTTGCCGGGGAATTATAAAGTTTTTGTATGATTTCGTTGTACATATGTAATTAAATGCATGTCTATAATTTTCGAAATACATACTTGTTTATACGTATAGAAATTTACATACATGTTTTCAATTCATACATATTACTTATACGAATTTATTTTACACTTGCATAATTTATTTTCATGTTAAAGGATAGTCTTTGATTTAATTTGAGTACTAGCACTTAGTTATTAAATAAATCTCTATGGAATATGTGGTGCCTCTTTTGTTTGTCTATCTCCTTAACCCTTCATGAAGTGTGGATTTTATCACCACACGCCATAACCTAAGTGAAGTTATGGGCATGAGGTTGTGGGCGGAGTTTACAAACACTTGAGAGTGTATACTATCTTGTGATTTTGAGTAAAAGTTGGTTTTGATGTCTAGAAGGGTTATGAATGGTGACTGGTTTTGAACTAAGAAAACAGAACACCATTGGAGTATATACTCTTACGAGTAAGCCTCGGGGTGTTTCTAAGAACAACAATGGAGTATATACTCTTACGAGTTAGCCTCAGGTTGTTCCCAGAAATTAGTTCTCACCTCTTGCGTTACATCTATTCCAACTGGTCATTTCCAACAATTACGAGAATTAACGATAGTTGGTATACATTTTCGCGCGGGCCGCACGGACAAGAGATTTACTCAATAACTAAATCGTGTATTCTTTTTAAATCTTAGGCGCAATCAAAACGTAGACGTACTTAAATTGATTTACATTGAGTACGAGTATTGGTTTTAAGTTTCGTTCTTTGGAATAGGTGGTGCCTCTTTTTCTGGTTTATCTCCTTAACCCTTCATGAAGTGTGAATTTTATCACCACACGCCATAACCTAAGTGAAGTTATGGGCATGAGGTTGTGGGCGGAGTTTACTAAGGACTTGAGATTATATACTATCTCACAAATTTGGCTGATTGTTGGATATGGTGTGTGGGTTTATGATTGGTGCCGGGTTTCGGATCTAAGCAATAGAACACCATTGGAGTATATACCGTAACTGGTTAGCCTCGGGGTGTCTCTAGGAACAACATTGGAGTATATACTCTTACGAGTAAGCCTCGGGTTGTTCTAAATATTAGTCCTTACCTCTCGCGTTATCTCTATCCCTACTTGCCATTTCTAAACGTAACTAAGCTGAATTAGCGAGAGTCAGTATACATTTTCGCGCGGGCCGCACGTCCAAGAAATTTACCGAATGATCATTTCGCGTACTCCCTGTAAATCATAAGTGCATACGAATATGGATAAATACGAACTAAATAAATACGACATAATCCTTTAAATAGATGGTATATCGGATTAAGCATGCTTAGACCTCCTGGAATCAGACTTCATCTTCGGATGAACGAGACCCATTGCACAGTCGAGAGCCTCTGCACCACGTACCATCGGGGCCAAAGGAAATAAATAAAACTTAGTCAAATTTTTGTGTTTGTTTGTGCATTAAAAACTGTAAAGGACTAAAAAACGTTACTTAGCTTGCATAACCTCTCTTAGGCTTTATGATACTCGGATTTCACTACCGAGTACCCTAACCTAAGTGAAGTTAGGGGCATAAGACCGAAGAAGAGGTCATTCTTTGCATTCATATTTTTTTTAAAGCACGTAACTCGTGTGTTTTCTGCAGGTTCTAACGTTTTCTCTTATACATTCACTCCATCTTTCACGTAGGATTGTTGTTTGATGCATTTTATTGAGAAAATGTGTGGTGCATAAATTCAATGTGAATTATTGTTTGCTTGTATTTGAACCTTGTTTATATATGTTCTAACTAAATTCTTAGGTTTAGCATTATATAGTGTTAATTTGCAGAAAACGTGTGTTTTTAAGTTTATTACATTCTTTTGCATAGCCCTTAAATTGATTAAATCATTTGCATTACATATTAAATTACATCTAGTGTCTTAACTATTATAAATTTTGTGTGTTTTAGTAGTTTTTAAGTATTTGTGAGTATTTATAGTTTGCTTTGATAGTTGTACTATTTTATTTGTTATCGCTTTGTTTTCTAAAATATGCCTTACGATTTTGGTTAGTATTCCTATATTCAGTTTATATTTCTTTTTTTGATACTGACACTTGGTCTTTGGTGGATGCTCAGGCTAATGAATGTCTGATCGGAATCCTGGACCATCTAGAACAAAGTTTGAGGAAATCGCAGAGAGAATAGCGAGACTTAAAGCTCAAAAAGACATCCTGGATTTTCCCATCATCGAAGAAGTTTCCGAGTCTTCACATTCATCAACCGACCATAATTCAGCCTCATCAACCAACCATACTTCAGAACCGGAAGAACAACAAGTCAACATGGCCAATGCAGGACAATCTCTTCGCCAGCGTACCTGCTCAACCGAATGGAGCAGCGGGCCTTCGAGCATTGCTTTTCCACTACCGGAGGAAAACATGAAGGATATCGAGCTCAAAAGTGGCTTCCTCCACCGACTACCCATTTTTCACGGACTTTCCAATGAAGATCCGAACAAGCATCTCAAACAATTCCAATTTGTTTGTAACAGCATGAAGCCATCCGATGCTGATACGGAGCTCTTCAAGCTGAAGGCATTCCCATTCACCCTAGTCGACAGGGCCGAGTCTTGGCTTATGGAACTACCGCCGAACCATATTACCTCATGGAAGCAACTTGCGGATATGTTCCTAGCAAAGTACTTCCCGGCCTCAAAGATCACCGTCTTGAGAAAGCAAATCACTGGCATCACACAGAAACCGGACGAGACCTTCGGCCAATATTACGACCGATTCAAAGTTTTGTGTGCCAC
Organism: Geum urbanum; assembly: GCA_946800695.1. Lineage (NCBI taxonomy): Eukaryota > Viridiplantae > Streptophyta > Magnoliopsida > Rosales > Rosaceae > Geum > Geum urbanum. The sequence goes on along the minus strand of OX327008.1, from coordinate 18,025,629 downwards.
TTGCCCATCGCATGGATTTTCCGAGACCAATCTCATGAATTACTTTTACGATGGTCTCAAGCCGATTGATAGGGAATTGCTAGATGCAGCAGCTACCGGTGCATTCATGGACTTAACCGAAATCGAAGCCAGAACTCTTCTTGAGAATCAGGCTAATAATTATGCACAATATGGAATGTCCAACAGACGAGCAGTCGGTGAAGCGAGTTCTAAATCCAACGCGGACGAAAAATACGACAAACTAGCTCATATGCTAGAGAAGGTTTTAGAACTCGAGACGACAAGAGCCAAGACAACTCAACGGCCTGTTTGTGGCATATGTCAAGTACAAGGTCACCATAATGACCAATGCCCTCAAGTGCCGGAGCAAGCTAGCGAGCCGGAGCAAGTTAACGCCATCGGCGGATATCAAGGAGGCCAACGGTACAACAACTACAACAATTTTCACAACCGAGATCATCCAGGTTTTAGATGGAGCAGCAACGAGGGAACTTTGAACCCTCCAACACCTCAACAAAGCTACCAACGCCCTCCATTTCAACCAAGGCCACCGATGCAGCATGGTTCGTCATCTCAATCCTTCACCAACCCGGATTACGACAAGATGTTGTCGCAACTTTCGGCCTCAACACAAGTTCTCCTCGAAGGACAATCGAAGACAAAGGAGACACTCGACTCTCATGGCCGCGACATCACAGAAGTGAAGAAGCAGCTTGGCCAACTTGTTGATTTCATGGGTAAAATCAATGAAACCGGTCGGCTTCCACCTCAACCCACTCCTAATCAAAGAAACGTGAATGCTATTGTCACAAGGAGTGGGAAGATACTTGAAGAACCAAAGACCAAGCGATCTCATCTCAATGAAGTCACCATTGAGGACATAACCAACGAAGAAGAAGATGAGATCGATCCGGCAGCTCAAGAAGCCGAGAAGAAGAAGGTGACGCCTATTGTCACCAAGGCACAATCCCCTCCACAACCCACCCCAATCAAAGGTAAAAGCCCTATTCCTTCAAATACGGTTATTACTAATTCTCCGTTTGCTGTTGCACCTTTCCCTAGCAGATTATCAAAATCAAAGAAGAAGGATGCCCAATATGAAGATATCTTGGACATCTTCCGAAAGGTGCAAGTGAATTTGCCCTTGATCGAGTGCATAAAACAAGTGCCGATATACGCGAAGTTTCTGAAAGAATTATGCACACAGAGGAGGCAAACTCGAGAGAAGGAAGTTGTGAAGGTGAACGCAACCGTTTCGGCGGTTTTGCAGCGTCGGCTACCCCCAAAACTGAAGGACCCAAGGAGTTTTGCAGTTCCCTGCGTAATCGGTGACAACCACTTCGAAGACGTGATGCTTGATCTCGGAGCCTCCATCAACGTCATGCCTTACTATCTTTACGAATCGATGGAGCTTGGAGATCTCAAGCAAGATGGTGGTGTCATCCAATTAGCCGATCGCACACACAAGTATCCGAGGGGATACGTAGAAGACGTTCTTGTGCAGGTCAACAACCTGATTTTTCCAGCGGATTTTTATATCGTTGACATGGAGGAGAGTCCTTTGAACACCACGCCACTGCTGCTTGGGCGACCTTTCATGCGGACTGCAAGAACGAAGATAGACGTTTTTCAAGGCACTTTCTCCATGGAGATTGATGGAGAAAGAATCGAGTTCAACATCCTGGACGGGATGAAGTTTCCAATGTCGAGCGTAGCTGCCATTTCGACATATGATCCCGTGGATACCTTAGCACAAGGCTACCTCGACACCATCAATGAGGATGAACTCGACATGGCCATTCAACTCGGGCATGACGCCCTTCTCGAGGCCTTACAAGAGCTTGAACCTCGAATTCAAGATATGGCCATGGCCCTAAATGCCGCACCACGAAAAGTAAGTTTTTCTGTGACGACCCGGACCAGAATCAGAAGTATAATCAGCTTGATTCGTGAGTTACAGCGCAGTCGCGGATTTTCGACAGATATTGGAATCGCCAGAGTTCTTAACGACTAAATTATTGGCCGAGAATTGGAGCTGGGTCTCTTCTCGAGAGTCGTTCTACGTGTGATTACGAATTCGTGGGCAGTTCCGGATCGTTATTTGGACGACCGATGAATTAGTTATGAATATTTGAAGTTCGGATTTAAATGGTGGGCTACTTAACGACTAAATTACCGGACGAGAATTTGGTTTTGGCTTCTTCACGGAAGTTGTTCAGAATTTAATTTCGAGTTCGTGGGAACTTCCGGAGCATAATTTGGAGTTACGAGGAATTAGTTGCGAATTTTGCCGTTTGTTGATTATTTAGTCGATTTAATGTGTGTTGCTTTGAAGGGTTGACTTTTTATTCGGTTGGCCGATATGTTTGACTTCGGGTAATATTGGCAGAGTACGTCGAGCCGAGTTTGTGACCGCGAGAATTATCAGAATCGGAATTACGACGAGAAAGTTACGCGCGTTTGAAGTTCGTTGAATTGGATAAACATGAAGTTTCCAAAAATGGAAAGTCTATAAATAGAAGTTGCTATTTTGGGCAGGTCAGACCTTTCCTATTTGGGTGTTGACCGAGTTGACTCGGTCAACTCGGTGGAGAGAGGGTAAGTTCGACGGCTTGTGGTGGCTCACGGCGGTGGAGTCTTTTCCGGCCACCCCAAGGCTTGGGGAAGGGTCCGTTAGGTGCGCCTCGGCCTTCCCGTGGTGGTGCCGGCCACCGTTTGTGGCGTGGCTCGCCGGAAAAGAAGGAATTTCCGGCCCAAAATTGGAGAAAATTAGGTGTATTCGGGTTCATGGTTTTTGGCCGAATTGAGCTACAACTTTGAGTGGGCTTTGAAGCTCTTATCCCCTTGATGCTTCCCTGTAAGTTTCGTGTTTCAATTCGATGTGTACAAGGAGAATTTTGGATTTGAAATTTGTGTGTTCATTCGGTTTTTCATGAAATTGACCATGTTAGAGTGAGAATTGGACTTCGGTGTAGTTGGCAAAGTTGCTCAGTGGGTGGTTTTGCATGGAATAGGGGTTGCTCCGCCGTGAAATTCTCCGGTCAACAGTGGCGCCGCCGTGGGCGGCGGTCAACGGCGGTCAACGGTCAACGGGTTGACTTTTTGACTTTCGGCAAGTCGCATGTCATTAGACTCGAAACCGCGCCCCGATCGCAGTGGGGATGTTCGTTTTTCGAGTTAAGCGTCCGAACGTAAAGCGAGGTATTGAAGTGGTATATACGGATTTTCGACGATTCGTCGACTTTGAATTATCTGTTTCCGAGAACGGTGGTTTCTCGTGATTTGATTTGTATTGTCGGATTATGATTTTGAATATGGGACATTGTGAATATTCAGGGGTTCGTGATCGTTGTTTTGGCGAGGGACTTTCCGCCGGATCACGGGTTAACGCGATACGCGTTACGCCAGTCTGTGAGTGGACACTTTATTTTCACGGATTGATTGCGAGTCCTTATTTATGATTTATGAACTTGAGCATGCGGATTGATCATGATTTTACGAGCATGTGTTTTACGATTATGTTATACGAATATACGTATACGAATATATACACATACGTACATATTATGTTTTAAGCATGTGCATAGAAAAAGATTTATGATTTGGTTTACACAGAGTACAGTCTCAGTATATGTTGTGGTATCGATACACATTGGCTTCTCGGCTGATCCCCGAGTACGCTCCGGGGGGGACAGATATCCTGACCCGAGGCCTTTCTGGCTAGAATCACGTGTGGGTCTGGGATCCCGTGATTCAGACTGTGCTATCGCGTGGAAGCCCACGAGAGTCTCCGCGATATGTTTTACGTTGCATGCTCTGTACGTGAGTGGTAGCCAGAGTCTCCTCACGTAGCATTTGATTTTCACGCATTTGACTCGCATATGATTTTATATGTATATATTACTTGGTGAAAGACATTTATTTTCGTCCACTCACTCTAACGTGTTTATTGTCTTTCCCCTGGGCTTTTCGATTTTCGTGCCCAGTTTGCAGTTCAGGCTCTGGTGTCGCACGTCGTGGTCGGAGGCATAGTGCTCGAGCTACTTTGTTTCATCCAGTAGGTTTATTGTTCTACCTACTGTGGTATGCGTATACGATTATGTATTAGATGTCGCTCTGAGCTTCCTAATGAATACGTTATACGATTTTACACTGGATTTCAGTAAAGTGTATATATATTTACTACTTTACTTTACTGTTGATATATTGAGAAATCCGGATGGGATTGGCGCCCACGGTTTGTTTTTTTGTGGCATAGGATGAAGTGTATTTTCCGCGTGCAGGTAATGGTAATTCCACGCTAGTAACGAAACTCTGCCCAAATTTCGAAAAGTTTTTGTTGGTTCGTGTTTTCGAAGGGGTTTGATTCCGATTTAGGAAGCTAAATCGGGGTTGGGTCCTTTCATTTTCTCCTCCTTTACCAATTACTTTTGGTACTAATAAAATGGTTCCTTCCATCGTAGAAGCTCCAGTTTTAGAACTCAAGCTACTACCGGACCATCTGAAGTATGCGTACTTGGGCGAGAATGAAACTTTACCGGTCATTATTTCGTCCGCGCTAGAAGAGGAGCAGGAGGAGAAGCTCGTGAGTGTACTCAAGAAGTACAAAACCGCAATAGGCTGGACGCTTGCGGACATCAAGGGAATAAATCCAGCAACCTGGGTGCATAGGATTTTCCTTGAAGAAGGCACCAAGCCTACGCGGGAAGCGCAACGTCGGCTCCACCCTCCGATGATAGAGGTGGTAAAAAAAGAGGTAATTAAACTCATGGACTGTGGAGTTATTTACCCTATTTTTGATAGCCATTGGGTTTCCCCTGTGCAGGTAGTACCCAAGAAATCGGGAATCACCATCGTCGAGAATCTGGAAAATGAACTTGTGCCACAAAGGACGATCACTGGACACCGAGTGTGCATTGATTACCGGAGGCTCAACGCCGCAACCCGCAAGGATCATTTTCCATTACCATTCATCGACCAAATGCTGGAAAGATTAGCCGGCCATGCATTTTATTGTTTTCTCGACGGATACTCCGGCTACAACCAAATTAGCATTGCGGAGGAAGATCAAGAAAAGACAACGTTCACATGCCCTTTCGGAACGTTTGCATATCGCCGAATGCCATTTGGACTGTGTAATGCACCAGGTACATTTCAACGTTGCATGCTCTCAATTTTCTCCGAATACATTGAAAAAATTATTGAAGTATTCATGGACGACTTTAGTGTATTTGGGAGTGATTTTGATGCATGCTTAAACAATTTAGAAACTATTTTACAAAGATGCGTTGAAACGAACTTGGTGCTTAATTGGGAGAAGTGCCATTTCATGGTTACGCAAGGGATCGTGTTAGGTCATATTATTTCTGAAAAAGGGTTAGAAGTTGATAAATCTAAAGTAGATCTTGTGCGTCACTTACCCTCTCCAACTTCGGTTAGAGAGATTCGTTCATTTCTTGGACACGCAGGATTTTATCGTAGGTTTATCAAAGACTTTTCCCACATCTCGCACCCGTTGTTTAAATTGCTGCAAAAGGAGACCCCGTTCGTATTTGACGAGGAATGCAACGCTGCCTTCAACAAGTTGAAGGAACTTCTTACAAGCGCTCCTATTTTATGCAGCCCTGATTGGTCTCTGCCATTTGAACTCATGTGCGACGCCTCAGATTATGCCGTAGAAGCCTTGCGTAATCTATTACGCCTCTCGGACGCTTGATGAAGCGCAAAGAAATTATACCACCACCGAGAAGGAGTTTCTTGCAGTGGTTTTTGCTTTAGATAAATTTCGGTCTTATTTACTTCAAACTAAAGTAACTGTGTATACTGATCATGCAGCTTTGAAGTATCTAATGCTAAAGAAGGACGCAAAACCACGGCTTATAAGATGGATACTTCTACTCCAAGAATTCAACGTCGAAATCAAGGATAAGAAGGGAGTAGAAAATGTTGTCGCTGACCACCTATCACGCTTGATCGGTGAGAATGAGGCTGTTGAAATTGAGGACACTTTTCCGGATGAAAAACTCTTCGGAATTGAGGTAACTGTTCCGGAAACTCCATGGTATGCAGATATCGTAAATTACTTAGTTACCGGTGAGTTTCCGTCTACCATGCATAAATTTCAACGTGACAAACTTAAGCATAATGCTAGAACCTTTATCTGGGATGAGCCTTATTTATGGAAACAATGCTCCGATTTAGTAATTAGGAGATGTATCCCGGATAGTGAATTTAAGCCTATTCTAGACTTTTGTCACAATGAAGCATGTGGGGGACATTTTGGTTCAAGGAGGACAGCCCTTAAGATTTTAGATTGCGGTTTCTTTTGGCCTAGTTTATTTTGCGATGCTCATGCATATTGTGCTGCATGTGATAAGTGCCAGAGATTCGGTAATTTAGGGCCTAGAGATCAAATGCCACAACACTACATATTTAATGTCGAAATTTTTGATGTGTGGGGTATTGATTTTATGGGACCATTTCCTCCCTCCAATGGTTTTACTTATATCTTACTCGCAGTAGATTATGTTTCTAAATGGGTGGAGGCAAAGGCCACCCGTACTAATGATTCGCGAGTTGTTGCAGATTTCCTACGAACTAACATTTTCAGTAGATTTGGAATGCCACACGTTCTAATTAGCGATGGAGGAAGTCACTTTTGCAACCGCACGGTGGAAGCACTGATGAGGAAGTATGGCATAAAACACAAGGTTTCCACACCATACCACCCTCAAACAAATGGAATGGCTGAAGTTTCCAACCGTGAGATCAAGAAGATTTTGGAGCGAACCGTCCGCCCAAACTGGAAAGATTGGAGTCAATGCTTAGACGATGCATTGTGGGCTTACAGGACTGCCTACAAGACCCCCATTGGTATGTCACCTTTCCGATTAATTTATGGGAAGACGTGCCATCTTCCGGTTGAATTGGAGCACAAGGCATGGTGGGCCGTGAAGAAATTCAACATCGATCGAGATGCAGCAGGTTTGCATCGGAAGCTACAACTTTGTGAACTTGAAGAAATCAGAAATGATGCTTTCGACAATGCGTGGATTTACAAAGACAAGACGAAAAAGATCTATGATCAGATGATTCGCGGGAAGAGTTTTGAAGTTGGGCAGAAAGTATTGCTTTTCAATTCAAGACTTAAGCTCTTTCCGGGAAAGCATCGCTCTCGATGGATGGGGCCATTCATAGTTTCTCAAGTTCTGCCTCATGGAGCAGTACTCATTAGATCTATCGACAAAGGCAGTGAGTTCAAAGTAAATGGCCATCGCTTGAAGCCCTATTTTGAGGCATTTGCGGAGCATACCGTGGAGGAGATGCAACTCCAAGAACCGGCCATTTCAAAAACAAAATGATGCATCACGTCCAAAGCTAACGACGTAAAATGAGCGCTCATTGGGAGGCAACCCAATAGGGAGACAACATATTTGTTTTCTTCTCCCCTTTTAATTAATTTAATGGCTTTTTGCGTATTAGAATTAAAATTTTCGTAGACCCTATACTCCATTTTTAATTCTATACTTCTACTTTAGTACATTGAGGGCAATGTAGAGTTTAAGTGTGGGGGAAGGGTTTACAATTTAATTATGTCTAAATTAGTGTTTTTCAGAGTCTTTAGGACGCCCTTAACTAGTCGATGATGAAATTTAACCAATATGAACACATATGGCGTATGAATCACATACATCGAATTCTTGTGCTAATTGAGATATTCTATGTGTTTTTAACATGTAGTAGATATGATTTGCAAAACATGGTACAGAAAATCGCATGCTTGAATAAGTTTTTAATCATATGAACCCTATGTGAGCTTTTGAGCTATCTGTTCTTTATTCGAGTGAATATGCATCCATTTCGTAGCTACTAGCTTATATATGCCTCATTTGATTGCTTGCCATAGATTTTAATGAACTAGAGAATGCTAGAACTTACTCATGTCAATTTGCAAAGCTTTTAAATTGATACATACTTTGATTTTAGAAATGATTAAAGGCATTTAGGATTTTCCACCACTTCGCCAAATATCCATGTATCCCAATTGTGCGCATGAGTTGCGACACCCCTAGATAAACCAATTGAGCCCACGTTAAGCTTTTCTTTCATCACCATATATACCTAAACACTTAACCTAGTATAGAATATCCTTACCTTTGTTCCGGAAACTTGGTGAGAATTTTTCGAAACTAGCAAATAAGATTATGGTTTGGTAGGAAAGATTAAAAGAGTTAATGTGAGTAAGGGGAAAGACTTGTCCAAATAACTTAAAAAGTATGAGATTGCCAAAAAAAAAAAAAAAAAAAAAAGAAAAAAAAAATTATATTTGAGAGAATGAAAAGAAAAAAATTATTATCTCTCATGGCAATATGTTGTTCTAAAGTAGAAACCAATTGGATTAACGTCCCCCTTATTTGCGGATTTGGAGATTACGACAAATTGAAGGCCCAAAAATAGAACAAATATGGCCTTTGTCATGTCCGAAAAGCTCAAAGGGTAGTTTAAATTGAAGTATACATGGTAACATTCGAGTGGAGATGGAGGACGAATATGGTGCTAGACTAAGTCGTTGGAACGTTTTTATCACCACATATCTAAATTTCGAATGCCTTAGCCTTAACCCCATTACAACCTCACTAAAAGTCCTTTATGATCCTTAAAATGAGTAGCTTTCAATTAGTAGAGTAAGTTGCATGAGTAAGCTTATGGTTTTTGTTCATTTGTGCAAGCAATCAAACTTCATTCATGTGGTTTTCATTTCAATTCATATACACTTTAAGTGAACCCTTTTCATGAGTGAAAAATATGATGAGTGCATCCTTATGAATTGATTAAACCTTTATTCAAAGCATGCACAGCTATAAACATAACCATTGTTTTCTCTATGTCTTACTTGTTCATTACATAATTATATCGCAATTATCTCTTGAATTCTTTGAGCATACAAGTTGAAAATCATGTGAGCCATCGCCATATACTTATGAAAATTCTGAGACAAATTTTAGCTAAGGGATTAGTTATGTTCTTTGTTTTAAATTCGTAGAAGAGTCTTAGTCTAACTTAGTGTTTGCTAAGGGACTAGCAAAGTCTAAGTGTGGGGGAATTTGATATACGCATTTTATGCTCGTTTCTTAACGCATTTCCCTTTACGTTTAGCTATGTTATTATCTTAGTTTTTATGTTTTTCTTATTTAAATTGTTATTTTGAAGATATTTACGGTGGAGATTAATAACGACGCAATTCGGAGGAATTTCGGCAATTTTGCGATTTTTGCGATTTCGGACCACCGTAAATGGGCCGGACCAAAAAGCAAATTATGGGCCGATTTCTCAACTCTTGTTTCGGCCCATTATCAAGCCCATGACCATTCAATTCGGCTAGGATTCACTTTGGGGAAGAGGAAAAGTCAACAATATCAAGCTTTGTGACTCATTTTAGTGACTAAGCTTTGTGATCATCACAAAAGATGACTTGCCATGGTGACTCTTGCTTAGGGTTCATAAATGATGATCACAAATGGTGACTTGCCTAGGTGACTAAGGCTTGCATTAAATGGAGGGAGGCATGGTGGAAGAGAGAAGGCAACATCCCTTGCCTATATAAGAGAGGAGGCAGCCATAAAACAGATCATCTCTCATTTACTAGCCAAAGCTCTACACAAATACTCCTCCACCATAAACACTTGAAGGTTCACATCCAAAGCCGAAGCACATCCAACCTCCATCCTTGCCGAAGCAACCACACTCCATCCAAGCTGAAGCAAACATCATCCATCCTTCACAATACGCTAAGTCCCTTGTGAAGGAAAGCCATCTCCACCGTAGATCATCAAGCATTCAAGACAAAAAGTGTAACCATGATCTTCACTTTCATAGCTTTTGCTTTGTATTTGAATCTTTTGATGTATTGGAATACTTTTATGTATCAAATGAAGAACAAGTTTAGATTTGTGTTATATGTTCTTAAACCGATTTGTAAATTGCATGTGTTTATGATTTCTAGCTTTTTATGCATGTTTGATACAATCTTAAAGCTTCGAAAGCATGTGGTAGAAAATACGCTAAGTCACTCTCTTTCGCATGTTTCGATGATCGTATGTTGTTTAGGATGTTTATACGCTAAGTTGCATTCCTACTCAATTATCAAGCATGTATATTTAGTTGGAAGTTATGAATTTCGTAACTTACAAAAGGTTTGATGCATGAAAAAGGGTAAGGTTAATGAGATGAGATGATCACTTGTAATTAGTAGTGTAAATTCTTATTTTTAGTAAGCATGATTAGACTTTGAAGTTTCTTGATTGTTAAAACTTGTCTATGAGTAAAACATGTTAGATGCCTAAGAGTTTTAGTTGTGTTTGCATGTTTTTGCACTTTAATTTAGTAGGACATTTAATCAACCCAATTTCCAATCCCCCCCGAACATTTAAATTTCCGCTTATTAAACGAAACCATGCATGCGCCCTTAATTCCCCGGATAAAGAACGATCCCTACTCGCCAATATTATAAATGACAAAAGAAGGGTTTAAATTGCAATGCGCGTAATCTGTGTTTTTAGGGTCTACTTTGTGTTAACGTTAAATGCATGTTTTGCGCGTATCAGTCCTCAAACAAGGTCATGGCACGAACTCCAACATGCCCAACTAGCCACCCACGTCAAATGCGACTTGCTGAATAGCTCATCAAAAGGGTACATTGGTCAGACTTCAGGTTCAACATGAGGATCTCCTCGCGAACTCTGAGCTGTCAAACCGCTAAAACAGCTGGCTGAGGGCAACCCCTCGCAACGTGACCCTCCTGGCCACCGAAATAGCAACTGAAAATGCTCCATGAACACAAATCACCGCAACACCTGCTGCGTGAAAGGATCACCAACGATCGCCCAAACTCATGCCACAGGAGTAAGTCCGCTACACTGTGATCTCCGCCATCACCAAACGGATCCTCTGCTTGATCTGATGACCCTCAACATAATCAAAAAGACCACAGCCTGATGAAGTCACTAATCCCGAAGTGTCGGAACTCAACTTCATCAAAATCTCGACTAAGTCTACTTTCCTCAAACCATCACATCGAAAACCGCGTACATCTTTCCCTCACAATAGCCTCGCCACTGAGTGCAACACACTAAGCTCCTCACAGTTATCTCGAGGCACATCAATCAGACTCTCTCTGATGCTCAGATTCAAACTCATCTCGAACCTGGTGCATAGCTCCCTCTGTAGCCACATAACATGTGCAAATAGGAACAAACATATGAGCAACGCAACTCTGCCCCAGGTGGGTAAACACTCCACAAAACGCTTGCTGGGTAGCCTGATAAAACCATTACCATATAAACAACACCCTGAATGTAGGCCATGGAGTCGCAACCGGAACTCACACAATATCAGCCCACCAAATACAACAATCTAACCCAAGCAAACATCAACTCCCAAAATTCTCAGTTCTGAGGCAACATACAGACGCTCATACACACACAACCAGGCAAACCGTGCCACACAAATCTCTGAACTCTGAATACTCATCCAAATCCACAATTCACTGGCAAATCACGTGTCGATTGATCCTCAATAGGATCCATAACCGTACCGACACGGAAAGCACATCAAGGAGGCATCCTAATGAATAAAACATCGTTCACAACAAGTGGAACGTAATCATGGAACTTCAAATATTTGAAAGCATACAACACCCGGAATATTGATGATTATCCGCCGGCCGGTCGGGTCACCATTCCAGACATGCTGTACATTCTCAAATATCCTTAGTAAACACGACTACAGAAGTCTACAGAACCTATAACCTAATGCTCTGATACCAAGCTGAAAGGACCCAACCCCGATTTAGCTCCCTAAACCGGAATCGAATCCCTTCGAAAAAGACGAACCAACAAAAACCGTAGAAATTTTGGCAGAGTTTCGTTACTAACGTGGAATTACCATTACCTGCATGCGGAAAATACACTTCATCCTATGCCATAAAAATCAAACCGTGGGCACCAATCCCATCCGGATTTCTCAATATATCAACAATAAAGTAAAACAATAAATATATTTATACTTTACTGAAATCCGGAGTAAAATCGTATAACATAAACAGTTTACTCAGAGCGACCTCTAATGTATAAACATATCAGTATACCACAGTAGGTAGAACAATAAACCTACTGGAAGAAACAAGGTAGCTCGAGCACTATGCCTCCGACCACGACGTGCGACACCAGAGTCCAAACTGCAAACTGGGCACGGAAACCGAAAACCCCAGGGGAAAGACATGAAAACCGTTAGAGTCAGTGGACGAAAATAAATGTCTTTCACCACATAATATATATGTTATAAAACATATGCGAGTCTAAATGCAAATGCATAAATAAAGGAAATGGTACACGAGGGAGACTCTAACTCTTCACGCGTCCGGGTACACGAGGGAGACTCTAACTCCTCACGCGTACAGAGCATGTATCGTAAATACATCGCGGAGTCTCTCATGAACTACCACGCGATAGCACAGTCTGAACCACGGGATCCCAGACCCACATGTGATTCCTAGCCAGAAAGGCCTCGGGTCAGGATATCTGTCCCCCCCGGAGCGTACTCGGGGATCAGCCGAGAAGCCAGTGTGTATCGATACAACAACGTAACCGAGACTGCACTCTGTGTAAACCAAATCATAAATCCTTTCCATGCACATGCATAAAACATAATATCTATGTATGTATACTCGTATGCGCATATCCGTATATGTATACTCGTATACGCATATCCGTATATGTATAATCGTAAAACACATGCTCGTAAAATCATAATCAATCTGCATGCTCAAGTTCATAAATTATAAATAAAAGACTCGCAATCAATCCGTGAAAAGAAATGTCCACTCACAGACTTGCGTAACGCAGTTCGCGTTAACCCGTGATTCGGCGGAAAGTCCATCGCCAAACGAACGATCACGAACCCCGAAAATTCACAATAACCATTTCTCAAAATCATAACTCGACAATTCAAATCAAATCACGACAAACCACCGTTCTCGAAAACACATAATTCGAATACGACGAATCGTCGAAAATCCGATATGTACATCCCAATACCTCGCTATACTTTCGGACGCTCAACTCGAAAAATGAACCTCCCCACTGCGATCGGGGCGCGATTTCGAGTGAAATGACATGCAACTTGTCGAAAATCCCAAAAAGTCAAACTTTGACCGCCGTTGACCGTTGACCACCGCGTTGGCCACCGTGCACGGCGGCGCCACCACCAAACGTGAGATTTCTCGGCGGAGCAACCCCTATTCCATTCAAAATCTTCCACTGAGCAACTTTGTCAACTGCCACAAAGGCCAATTCTCACTCTAACTCATCCAATTTCAAGCAAAACCGAATTGGTACACAAATTTCACATTCAAAATTCTCCACACACAAGCAAAATTAGATCACCATACCTATATGGTTAGAATCAGGGTGAAGAGGGCTACAAAACCCAGTCCAAATTGTAGCTCGAATCGGCCAATTTCATGCAACCCGAATTCACACAAAAACCACCTATTTCTTGCCGGAAAATCGAGCTCCTCCGGCGAGCCACGCCGTGGAGGGAGGTCGAAGATGGACTCGGGAGGCCGAGGCGAGGCTGAAGGGCTAAGTCCCATGGCCTAGGGTGGCCGGACGGCGAGCCACCGCCCTAGGCCGTCGCACCACCGTCGAGCACCTTATCTCCTCCATGTTGACCGAGTCAACACACAATAAAGACCAACTTTGACTTTCCCTAAATGGAAACCCCCCTTTATATACTTGCCAAAGAAGGAAACTTCCAAAAATAACTTTACGACAAACTTCAAATATCCGTAACTTTCTCGTCGTAATTCCGATTCCAATAATTCTCGCGGCAACAAACTCGTCTCGACATGTTCTTCAATTATCACCTGAAGTCAAACACATCGACCAATGGAATAAAAAGTCAACTGTTCAAACCAACCCATAATTAAACCGACTAAATACCAACAATCGGAAATAATCACAACTTAATTTTCGTAACTCAGAATAACGCTCCGGAAGTTCCCACGAGCTCGAAATTAAATTCTGAACAACTTCCGTGAAGAAGACGAAACCAAATTATCGTCCCATAATTTAGTCGTTAAGAAGATCACCATAATAAACCGATTCCGTCGAAACTTCAAATATTCATAATTAATTCCTCGGTCGTCCAAATAACGATCCGGAATAGCCCACGAACTCAAAATCACACGTACAACGACTCTCAAGAAGAGACCCAGCTCCAATTCTTGGCCAATAATTTAGTCGTTAACAAATCCGGCGGTTCAATCAACTGTCAGCAATCTGCGACTATGCGATTTCACTACTGATTCTGTTCTGGGTCATCACAGTTCCTAAGAAGTCCGGGGTCACCGTTGTGAAGAATGCGGAAAACGAGCTCATACTGCAACGAACAATCACGGGACATCGTGTTTGCATCGACTATAGGAATCTCAATGCCGCCACTCGAAAGGACCATTTTCCTCTACCATTCATCGATCAAATGCTAGAGAGATTGGCTGGCCATGCATTCTATTGCTTCCTCGACGGATACTCCGGTTACAACCAAATAAGCATCGCAGAAGAGGATCAAGAAAAAACCACGTTCACTTGCCCATTTGGAACGTTTGCCTATTGCCGCATGCCATTTGGTCTTTGCAATGCACCAGGTACCTTTCAACGTTGCATGTTATCTATTTTTTCTGACTACGGCGAAAATATCATAGATGTCTTTATGGATGACTTTAGCGTTTTTGGAAATAATTTTGATGCATGTCTAGGAAATTTAGAACTCATTTTGAAAAGATGTGTTGAAACGAACTTGGTTCTTAATTGGGAAAAATGCCATTTCATGGTTACACAAGGGATAGTTTTGGGACATATCATTTCAGAAAAGGGTTTAGAAGTTGATAAATCGAAAATAGATCTTGTGCGTTACTTACCCTCTCCAACTTCGGTTAGAGAGATTCATTCCTTTCTTGGACACGCAGGTTTTTATAGACGATTGATATACGCATTTTTTGCTCGTTTCTTAACGCATTTCCCTTTTCGTTTAGCTATGTTATTATCTTAGTTTTTATGTTTTCCTTATTTAAATTGTTATTTTGAAGATATTTACGGTGGAGATTAATAACGGTGCGATTCGGAGGAATTTCGGCGATTTTGCGATTTTTGCGATTTCGGACCACGAAAAATGGGCCGGCCCAAAAAGCAAATTATGGGCCGATTTCTCAACTCTTGTTTCGGCCCATTATCAAGCCCAAACCCAATCAATTCGGCAAGGATGCAAGTTGGTGAAGTTGAAAAGTCCAAGTTATCAAGCTAATGATCACAAAAGATGACTTGCCATGGTGACTCTTATTTTGGGTTCACAAATGGTGACTAAGCTTGGTGACTCTTGCCTTTGATCATCACAATGGTGACTAAGGGTGTGACTAAGCATGGTGACTCTTGCTTAGGGTTCATGAATGATGATCACACTTGGTGACTAAGGGGATGACTTGCTAGGTGACTAAGGCTTGCATTTAATGAAGCAAGGCAAGGTGGAAGAGAGAAGGCAAGCATTCCTTGCCTATATAAGGGAGGAGGCCGAACCATTCAAGGGCATCTCTCATTTTACAAGCAAAAACTCTACACAAATACTCCTCCACCATAAACACTTCAAGGATTCTCAAGCAAAGCCGAAGCACATCCTTCTCCATCCAAGCCGAAGCAATCCTCCTTCATCCAACACAATACGCTAAGTCCCTTGTGAAGGAAAGCCATCTCCACCGTAGATCATCAAGCATTCAAGACAAAAAGTGTAACCATGATCTTCACTTTCATTTCTTTTGCTTTGTATTTGAACCCTTGGATGTATTGGAATACTTTTATGTATCAAATGAAGAACAAGTTTAGATTTGTGTTTTATGTTCTTAAACCGATTTATAAATTGCATGTGTTTATGATTTCTATCTTTTTATGCATGTTTGATACAATCTTAAAGTTTCGAATGCATGTGGTAGAAAATACGCTAAGTCCCTCTCTTTCGCATGTTTCGATGATCACACTTTGTTTAGGGTGTTTATACGCTAAGTTGCATTCCTACTCAATTATCAAGCATGTATATTTAAGTAGAAGTTATGAATTTCGCAACTTACAAAAAGGTTTGATGCATGAAAAGGGTAAGGTTAATAAGATGAGATGATCACTTGTAATTAGTAGTGTAACTTCTTATTTTTAGTAAGCATAATTAGACTTTAAAGTTTCTTGATTGTTAACACTTGTCTATGAGTAAAACATGTTAGATGCTTAAGAGTTTTAGTTGTGTTTGCATGTTTTTGCACTTTACTTTCGTAGATTAAACAACCAACTTCCAATCCCCCCAAACCTTTAAATTTCTGCTTAAACGAAACCATGCATGCGCCCTTAATTCCCCGGATAAAGAACGATCCCTACTCGCCAATGTTATAACGACAAAAGAAGGGTTTTAAATTGCAATGCGCGTAATCTGTGTTTTTAGGGTCTACTTTGTGTTAATATTAAAAGCATGTTTTGCACGTATCAATTTTTGGCGCCGTTGCCGGGGAGTTATAAAGTTTTTGTATGATTTCGTTGTACATATGTAATTAAAAGCATGTCTATAATTTTCGCAACACATACTTGTTTATACTTATAGAAATTTACATACATGTTTACAATGCATACTTTTACTTATACGAATTTATTTACACTTAGTATTTACACTTGCATAATTTATTTTAACGTTAAAGGATAGTCTTAGATTTAAATTGAGTACTAGCATCTAGTTATTAAGTAAATCTCATTGGAACAGGTGGTGCCTCATTTGTTTGTCTATCTCCTTAACCCTTCGTGAAGTGTGGATTTCATCACCACACGCCATAACCTAAGTGAAGTTATGGGCACGAGGTTGTGGGCGGAGTTTACTAAGGACTTGATGAAAGGACCCAACCCCGATTTAGCTTCCTAAATCGGAATCAAACCCCTTCGAAAACATGAACCAACAAAATTTTCCGAAGTTTGGGCAGAGTTTCGTTACTAACGTTGAATTACCATAACCTGCACGCGGAAAATAACACTTCGTCCTATGCCACAAAAAGCAAACCGTGGGCACCAATCCCATCCGGATTTCTCAACATCAATATAATCAACAAACAGTAAACATACTGTACTATGTATATATGTATATCTGTGAAAATTCGCACAACATGTATCAGAATGTATCAGAGCGACCTCTAAAGTAAAACATATACAATATGTACATCAGTAGGCGAAACAAGAACCTACTGGAAAACACAAGTGACTCTGATCACTAGCCTCCAAACCACGACGTGAAACACCAAACCTGAACTGCAAACTGGGCACGGAAACCGAAAAGCCCAGGTGAAAGACAATAAACACGTTAGAGTGAGTGGACGAAAATAAATGTCTTTCACCAGTAATATATACATATAAAATCATATGCGAGTCAAATGCATAAACAAGAAATGGTACACGAGGGAGACTCCAACTCCTCACGCGTCCGGGTACACGAGGGAGACTCCAACTCCTCACGTGTACAGAGCATGCAATATAAAATCGCGGAATCACACATGGACTACCACGCGATAGCACAGTCTGAATCACGGGATCCCAGACCCACACGTGATTCCTAGCCAGAAAGGCCTCGGGTCAGGATATCTGTCCCCCCCGGAGCGTACTCGGGGATCAGCCGAGAAGCCAATGTGTATCGATACAACAACATAATCAAGACTGTACTCTGTGTAAATCAAATCATAAATCTTTTCTATGCACATGTTAAAAAAACACAATATGTACATATATGTATATACTCGTATACGTATAATCGTATAACACATGCTCGTAAAATCATAATCAATCTGCATGCTCAAGTTCGTAAATCATAAATAAAGACTCGCAATCAATCCGTGAAATAAAGTGTCCACTCACAAACACGTGAAATGCGCACTCGCGCTAAACTCGTGGTCCAGCGGAAGATCCCTCGCCAGAAGCACGCTCACGATCCAGATCTCGATCCCGATCTCCTGAATACATATACACATAACTGATAAATATCGTAATCCACAACACTGTACTGAAGCACGGAAACCAACCGTTCCCGAAAATACAAAATGCGGTGCAAAATGAATTACGGAAATCCCGAAATCCCCACTCGAAATCTCGACTGAAAATCGGCTAACCAAATCAACCCGAAAACCTCTGTACGATAACCAGGGCGTGATTACGAGAAAAATGACACTAATTACATCGAAATCTGAAAAGTTGACTTTCTGACCACCGTTGACCGCCGTTGACTGCCGCCGCCGGCGGCGGCGCGCCGTCAACGGAGGAATTTCACGGCCAACTTCTCCAGTTTTCAAGGTCTCGTCAAGGCGAGCAAGATTCTCTTCTACCCCAAAGTCCAATTCCAAGCGTAACCCCTCCAAAACGTGCAAAACCGAACCAAAAATCCTTGCCGGAAAACCCAATCGGGTTTCAAGCAAACCTCCACCAAACACCAAACCAATTACATAGGAAGCTTCCTTGGGGCAAGGCGAGGTGAAGCCCTCACCCCTCGGCCTCCAACTCCCACCGGAAAGTCCTCCACCATTAAGGCCGATTTCCGGCGAGGTTAACCAATTCGGGTTCCCCGAATAACTCATCAATTCTCATCAACACCCATACCAAACAACTCGAAATTGAACAAGGAATCTAGCCATACCTTCCTCGAAGCCCAAAGTGGCCGGAATCCGGTCGCCGGAAAACACCTTCCCGTTTGGGAAACTTCCTTAATCGGTCAAACTGGTCAACTTTCCAAAACGGGAAAGTCAAAGCAATTCCGTGTTTTTGCGACTATTTCTCGACTTTTCGATATTTATACACGTCCCTCGGGTCAATCAACGGTCCAAAATGAAAATACGGAAGGATTCGGATAAGCTCGAAACATTCGGATAAACTCGTCGGAACCCGAAACTTCAAATAATCATAGAATATTCCTCGGTTATCGGAAAAATCTTCCGGAACAACCCACGAATTCGAAATCACGTACTCTACAACTTCCGTGAAGACACTCAACTCAAATTCTCGACTGAAAACATAGTCACGAACCGAATCGGCAAACTACACAATATCGTAAAACTGCGACTATAACCAAATCTCGAGAATCGTGCCAAACACACAACTGATTCTGGTTCGGGTCGTCACAAATCTACCCCCCTTAAAGAAATTTCGACCTCGAAATTTACGTACCTGTCATGTGAACAGATGAGGATACTGCTCCCGCATACGCTGCTCGGTCTCCCAGGTGGCCTCCTCAACTGAATGGTTCTGCCACAAGACCTTCACCAGCGGAATGACACGGTGCCTCAACTCCTGTTCACGTCGGTCGAGAATCTGCACTGGCTCCTCAACATACGACAAATCCTCTCTGATCGGCAACTGCTGTGGGGCTATCACATGTGAAGGATCTGAGATGTACTTCCGCAACATCGAAACATGGAAGACATCATGCACACGAGCCATCTCTGTCGGTAACTCAAGTCTATAAGCAACAGCTCCAACCCTCTCCGTAATCTCATACGGACCAATGTACCGCGGTCGAAGCTTGCCCCGCTTCCCGAAACGCACAACTCCCCTCCATGGAGACAGTTTCAGGAAGACCCAATCACCGACCTCAAACTCCAAGCTCTTCCTCCTCACATCCGCATAACTCTTCTGCCGATCCTGGACGATCTTCAGTCGATCCCGAATAACCTGAATATCCTCCATCGTGGTTTTCACCAAATCCGGACCAATAAGCCAACGCTCGCCCACCTCACTCCAACACAATGGAGTGCGACACTGCTTTTCGTATAGAGCCTCGTACGGTGCCATATCAATACTGGCCTGATAGCTGTTGTTGTAGGCGAACTCAATCAAGTGTAACTGCTGATCCCAGTTTCCACGAAACTGCAACACACACGATCTCAACATATCCTCAAGAGTCTGAATGGTCCGCTCGGACTGCCCGTCAGTCTGAGGATGGAAAGCTGTACTAAATCGCAACTTCGTGCCCAACGCTCGCTGTAAAGCCTGCCAAAACTCAGAAGTGAACTGATTATCACGGTCAGAAACAATGGACACATGCACTCCATGCAAGCGAACAATCTCTGATAAGTACAACTTAGCCAATCTACCCACTGAAATCTTCCCTGGAAGTGCAAGAAAATGTGCAGATTTCGTCAATCGATCAACGATAACCCAAATGCCAGTGTTGCCCGCCGAAGTACGCGGCAACTGATAGACGAAATCCATCGTGATATGCTCCCATTTCCAAACTGGAATCTCAAGTGGCTGTAGTTTCCCTGCAGGTTTCTGTCTCTCCGCCTTCACCTGCTGACAAATCAAACATCGACTCACGTACGCGGCAATCTCCCGCTTCATATTGCGCCACCAATAGTACGCTCGAAGTGTACGAAACATCTTCGTACCTCCGGGATGCATCGCATACGCTGAGCTGTGTGCCTCGTCCAGAATTTCCTTCTTCAAGTCCTCGTCCCTGGGTACACATAATCTGCCTCTGAACAACAACGTACCGTCGTCGTTCAATCGGAACTCTGTAGGCACACCATTCCGAATCATGGTCTTCTTACTCAGCAAGTAAGGATCCGAATCCTGTGCCTCCCGTACCTGATCAACCAATACGGGTCGTACCTGAAAGCTAGCCAACAAGGCTCCATCATCATCATAACCAAACACAGCACCCGTAGCCCGTAGCTCGGCTAACATCGATACTCTGGCCACACACATATGAAACAATGAGGCTCCAGATTTCCGACTAAGTGCGTCAGCTACAACATTAGCCTTCCCCGGATGATACTCAAATGTACAATCATAATCATTGATCAACTCCATCCATCGACGCTGTCTCATGTTCAGATCCGGCTGTGTCCGCAAGTAGGTGAGACTCTTGTGGTCAGTGAAAATCTTACACTGAGCACCATACAGGTAATGTCTCCAACTCTTCAACGCTAACACAATAGCGGCTAACTCCAAATCATGCGTCGGATAGTTGACCTCGTGCGGTTTCAGCTGTCTGGAACCATATGCCACGACTCTACCATGCTGCATCAACACACAGCCAAGGCCCAACTTCGACGCATCGCTATACACAACATACTCACCACTGTCGTCTGGCAATGTCAGAACCGGTGCGGTAGTCAATCTCTCCTTCAGGAGCAAGTAACTCTCCTCGCACGCATCAGACCACTCAAACTTGACGCCCTTCTTCGTCAATCTGGTCAGTGGTGTAGCTATCCGGGAGAAATCCTGCACAAATCGTCGGTAGTAGCCCGCTAAACCCAAGAAACTCCGAATCTCTGGCACAGTAGTGGGTCTACTCCAATTCAGCACGGCCTCAATCTTGTCAGGATCAACACTAACTCCCTCGGCCGAAATCACGTGACCCAGAAACTTCACACTATCCAACCAGAACTCACACTTGCTAAACTTCGCGAACAGCTGATGGTCCCGCAAAGTCCGCAACACCGCTCGCAAGTGCTTCTTGTGCTGGCCCACACTCCTCGAGTATATCAAAATGTCATCAATGAACACTATCACAAACTTGTCCAAGAATCGTCGAAATACCCGATTCATCAAGTCCATGAAAGCTGCGGGGGCGTTGGTTAACCCAAACGGCATAACCAGAAACTCATAGTGCCCATACCGTGTTCTGAATGCTGTCCTGGCAACATCTGAATCCCGGATCCTCAACTGATGATATCCGGATCGAAGATCAATCTTCGAAAAGACTGCTGCTCCCTTCAGCTGATCGAACAAGTCGTCAATTCGTGGCAACGGATACTTGTTCCTCACTGTAATCTGATTCAGCTTCCGATAGTCGATGCACAAACGCATGGACCCGTCCTTCTTCCGCACAAACAACACTGGAGCACCCCACGGAGAAACACTCGGTCGAATGAATCCCTTCTCCAACAACTCCTGAAGCTGAATCTGCAACTCCCTCAACTCTGCAGGTGCCATCCGGTACGGTGTCTGAGAAATCGGTCCAGTACCCGGCAATAACTCAATGGTAAAATCAATCTCCCGCACAGGGGGTATACCAGGTAACTCTGCTGGAAACACATCCGGAAACTCAGACACAACCTCAATACTACCAAGCTCTGGCACTGCAGCTGTAGTGTCCACAACATGGGCTAAATATGCAACACAACCCTTCTTCATCAACCGATCCGCCCTCATCGCGGAAACCAAACACGGTAGGGAAGTGTTCTTCTCGCCACGAAACAGTATCTCGGGTAACCCTGGTCGTCGAAACGCGACCTCCTTCCTGTGGCAATCAAACATAGCCCAGTGCGACTCCAAAAAGTCCATACCCAATATCAGATCGAAATCCACAATATCCAGCAACAACAGATCAGCGGCTAAACCATGGCCATCAACAAACACCTCACAATCTCGGTAAACCCATCCGATGCTCACAACTTCTCCTGACGGATACAACACTCTCCACAACCCCGGAAGTGGAGATGCAGGTACCGTAGCCAATGATGATAGTCTATATGATATGAATGAATGTGTGGCACCTGGATCTAGCAATGCAACTACAGGAATACCAAAAACATGTAACGTACCAATAACGACCTCCGGTGATGCTCTGCCCTCACGCAAAGTCATAGCATGAACTCTCGCCTGTCCGGCTGGTCGTCCTCGCTGGGGCTGTCCCTGCTGTCGGCCCTGGCCTACAAACTGAGCTGGTCGAGCTCCCGTAGTGGCACCTCGCTCAACTCCGGAACTCTGGGCCGCCTGTCCACCAGCACCATATGACTGAGGACATTCCCTCGAATAGTGACCCACCTGGCCACAACTATAACAAGTGACAGTACCCCGCTGACATAAACCAACATGATACCTATTGCACAAATTGCACAACGGGTACTCCCTCAGTGTAGCAAAAGTGCCAAAAGGTCGTCGAGGATGACTAGAACCGCTGGAACCTCCACTAGCCGGTGGTCGCTGTGGTCGATCTCTCCTCCATCCCGGTCTCCGTCTAGGTACACCAACTGGTGGTCGATATGATCCACCGCCTGAAGATGAAGCTAAACCCGAAGTATCAGAACTCTGCCTCTTTGAAGGCCCCTGACTCGGTTCACCTTCCTCAAATCGCCTCGGCTGGTACCTCTACTGTCTCTCCCGCTCTATATCCTCGCCTCGGAGAGCTGCACTGACAAACTCATCAAAGTTGTTCCTCGGCATCGTAGTCAACGTCGCCTTGATACTCAGATTCAATCCCAGCTCAAACCTGCGACACTTGGCTTCTTCTGTAGCCACCATATCCCGCGCAAAACGAGACAAACGGGTAAACCGATCCCGATACTCAAGTACAGACAAACTGCCCTGCCTCAAGTTCGTAAACTCCTCGTACTTGCGCTGCTGGGTAGCCTGATTGAAGTACCTCCGCATAAACAAATCACGGAACACAGTCCACGGAGTATCCACAGGAACCCTGTCGGTGCTAACCCACCAAAAGTATGCATCACCCTCAAGTAAACCAACTGCAGCTACTGTCATCTGCTCAGGTGTAAACTGTAGACGCTCACAAACACGCTCAATCTGAACCAACCATGCCTCGCATATCTCTGGCTCAACTGAACCCGAAAACATAGTAGCACCCGCAGTGCGAGCCTTGACCACGGGGTCAAAACGCTCTTCCAAACGCAGCACTCGCATAAGCAAGTCGCGCGTTCGGCGATCCTCATCAGGATCATCATCCCGATCAACACGGGGACCACGTCGAGGAGGCATCCTACTGATACAAGACAAGCATTAGGCATAAGCAGAAAGAACATAATCATGAAACCGCAGATATTTGAGGACACACAACACCCGAAGTATTGATGAGTACCGCTGGCCAGTCGGGTCATCACTCCAGCCATGCTGTATCAACTCAAATACCCTAAGCGTCACAACTACAAGAGTCTACAGAATCTGACAACCTAATGCTCTGATACCAAGCTGAAAGGACCCAACCCCGATTTAGCTTCCTAAATCGGAATCAAACCCCTTCGAAAACATGAACCAACAAAATTTTCCGAAGTTTGGGCAGAGTTTCGTTACTAACGTTGAATTACCATAACCTGCACGCGGAAAATAACACTTCGTCCTATGCCACAAAAAGCAAACCGTGGGCACCAATCCCATCCGGATTTCTCAACATCAATATAATCAACAAACAGTAAACATACTGTACTATGTATATATGTATATCTGTGAAAATTCGCACAACATGTATCAGAATGTATCAGAGCGACCTCTAAAGTAAAACATATACAATATGTACATCAGTAGGCGAAACAAGAACCTACTGGAAAACACAAGTGACTCTGATCACTAGCCTCCAAACCACGACGTGAAACACCAAACCTGAACTGCAAACTGGGCACGGAAACCGAAAAGCCCAGGTGAAAGACAATAAACACGTTAGAGTGAGTGGACGAAAATAAATGTCTTTCACCAGTAATATATACATATAAAATCATATGCGAGTCAAATGCATAAACAAGAAATGGTACACGAGGGAGACTCCAACTCCTCACGCGTCCGGGTACACGAGGGAGACTCCAACTCCTCACGTGTACAGAGCATGCAATATAAAATCGCGGAATCACACATGGACTACCACGCGATAGCACAGTCTGAATCACGGGATCCCAGACCCACACGTGATTCCTAGCCAGAAAGGCCTCGGGTCAGGATATCTGTCCCCCCCGGAGCGTACTCGGGGATCAGCCGAGAAGCCAATGTGTATCGATACAACAACATAATCAAGACTGTACTCTGTGTAAATCAAATCATAAATCTTTTCTATGCACATGTTAAAAAAACACAATATGTACATATATGTATATACTCGTATACGTATAATCGTATAACACATGCTCGTAAAATCATAATCAATCTGCATGCTCAAGTTCGTAAATCATAAATAAAGACTCGCAATCAATCCGTGAAATAAAGTGTCCACTCACAAACACGTGAAATGCGCACTCGCGCTAAACTCGTGGTCCAGCGGAAGATCCCTCGCCAGAAGCACGCTCACGATCCAGATCTCGATCCCGATCTCCTGAATACATATACACATAACTGATAAATATCGTAATCCACAACACTGTACTGAAGCACGGAAACCAACCGTTCCCGAAAATACAAAATGCGGTGCAAAATGAATTACGGAAATCCCGAAATCCCCACTCGAAATCTCGACTGAAAATCGGCTAACCAAATCAACCCGAAAACCTCTGTACGATAACCAGGGCGTGATTACGAGAAAAATGACACTAATTACATCGAAATCTGAAAAGTTGACTTTCTGACCACCGTTGACCGCCGTTGACTGCCGCCGCCGGCGGCGGCGCGCCGTCAACGGAGGAATTTCACGGCCAACTTCTCCAGTTTTCAAGGTCTCGTCAAGGCGAGCAAGATTCTCTTCTACCCCAAAGTCCAATTCCAAGCGTAACCCCTCCAAAACGTGCAAAACCGAACCAAAAATCCTTGCCGGAAAACCCAATCGGGTTTCAAGCAAACCTCCACCAAACACCAAACCAATTACATAGGAAGCTTCCTTGGGGCAAGGCGAGGTGAAGCCCTCACCCCTCGGCCTCCAACTCCCACCGGAAAGTCCTCCACCATTAAGGCCGATTTCCGGCGAGGTTAACCAATTCGGGTTCCCCGAATAACTCATCAATTCTCATCAACACCCATACCAAACAACTCGAAATTGAACAAAGAATCTAGCCATACCTTCCTCGAAGCCCAAAGTGGCCGGAATCCGGTCGCCGGAAAACACCTTCCCGTTTGGGAAACTTCCTTAATCGGTCAAACTGGTCAACTTTCCAAAACGGGAAAGTCAAAGCAATTCCGTGTTTTTGCGACTATTTCTCGACTTTTCGATATTTATACACGTCCCTCGGGTCAATCAACGGTCCAAAATGAAAATACGGAATGATTCGGATAAGCTCGAAACATTCGGATAAACTCGTCGGAACCCGAAACTTCAAATAATCATAGAATATTCCTCGGTTATCGGAAAAATCTTCCGGAACAACCCACGAATTCGAAATCACGTACTCTACAACTTCCGTGAAGACACTCAACTCAAATTCTCGACTGAAAACATAGTCGCGAACCGAATCGGCAAACTACACAATATCCTAAACTGCGACTATAACCAAATCTCGAGAATCGTGCCAAACACACAACTGATTCTGGTTCGGGTCGTCACACTTGAGATTGTATACTATCTCATAAGTTTGGCTGATTGTTGGATATGGAGAGTGGGTTTATGATTGGTGCCGGGTTTCGGATCTAAGCAATAGAACACCATTGGAGTATATACCGTAACTGGTTAGCCTCGGGGTGTCTCTAGGAACAACATTGGAGTATATACTCTTACGAGTAAGCCTCGGGTTGTTCTAAATATTAGTCCTTACCTCTCGCGTTATCTCTATTCCTACTTGCCATTTCTAAACGTAACTAAGCTGAAATAGCGAGAGTCGGTATACATTTTCGCGCGGGCCATGGTATACTTCGGAATTGAGTGAGTTTCCGTTACTCCATGGTATGCAGATCTCGTTAATTACTTAGTTACCAGTGAGTTTCTGTCTACCATGCATAAATCTCAGCATGACAGACTTAAACAATGTTAATTGCTAGAACTTTTAAATCTCGTTAATTGCTAGAACTTTTATTTGGGATGAACCCTACTTATGGAAACAATGTTCAGATTTAGTCATTCGTAGGTGTGTTCCGGATAGTGAATTTAAATCAATTCTTTGTCACAATGAAGCATGCGGGGGACATTTTGGTTCAAGGAGGACAGCCCTTTAAATTTTAGATTGCGGTTTCTTTTGGCCTAGTTTATTTCGCGATGCTCATGCATTTTGTGCTGCATGTGATAGGTTCCAGAGATTCGGTAATTTAGGACCTAGAGATCAGATGCCACAACACTACATATTTAATGTCAAGATTTTTGATGTGTGGGGTATTGATTTTATGGGACCATTTCCTCCCTCCAATGGTTATACGTATATTTTACTCGCAGTAGATTATGTGTCAAAATGGGTGGAGGCAAAGGCCACCCGTACTAATGATTTGCGAGTTGTTGCAGATTTCCTAAGAACTAACATTTTTAGTAGATTTGGAATGCCACGCGTTCTAATTAGCAATGGATGAAGTCACTTTTACAACCGCACGGTGGAAGCATTGATGAGGAAGTATGGCATAAGACACAAGGTTTCCACACCATACCACCCTCAAACAAATGGAATGGCTGAAATTTCCAACCGTGAAATCAAGAAGATTTTGGAGCGAACTGTCCGCCCAAACCGGAAAGATTGGAGTCAATGCTTAGATGATGCATTATGGGCATATAGAACAGCCTACAAAACCCCCATTGGTATGTCACCTTTCCGATTAATTTATGGAAGAACGTGCAATCTTCCGGTCGAATTGGAGCACAAGGCATGGTGGGCCGTCAAGAAATTGAACATTGATCGAGATGCAGCAGGTTTGCATCGGAAGCTACAACTTTGTGAACTTGAAGAGATTAGAAATGATGCTTTCGACAATGCATGGATTTACAAAGAGAAGACGAAAAAGATCCATGATAAGATGATTTGCGGGAAGAGTTTTGAAGTTGGGCAGAAAGTATTGCTTTTTAATTCAAGACTTAAGCTCTTTTCGGGCGAGCTTCGCTCTCGATGGATGGGGCCCTTCATAGTTGTTCAAATTATGCCTCATGGAGCAATTCTCATTCGGTCATTAGACAAAGGCAGTGAGTTCAAAGTAAATGGCCATCGCTTGAAGCCCTATTTTGAGGTATTTGCGGAGCATAACGTGGAGGAGATGCAACTCCAAGAACTGGCCATCTCGAAAGCAATATGATGCATCACGTCTAAGCTAAGACGTAAAATGAGCGCTCATTGGGTGCCAACCCAATGGAGAAGACGACAACAGATTTGTTTTCTTCTCCCCTTTTTTTTCCTTAATATAATGGATTTTGCATATTAAATTAGAATTTTCGTAGATCCTATACTCCATGCTTAATTCTATTGTGACGACCCGAACCAGAATCAGTTGTGTATTCTGCACGATTCCCGAGATTGGTCATAGTCGCAGTTTTACGATAAATGTGTGGTTTGCCGATTCTATTCGCGACTATATTTTCGGCCAGGAATTTGAGTTGAGTGTCTTCACGGAAGTTGTAGAGTACGCGATTTCGAGCTCGAGGGCGGTTCCGGATGATTTTTCCGATAACCGAGGAATATAATACGATTATTTGAAGTTTCAGTTTTCGACGAGTTTATCCGATTGTTTCGTGTTTATCCGAATCGTGATGGTTATCCATTTCGAATCGTCGATCGACCCGAGGCGCGAGTATAAATATCGGAAATAGTCGTAAAATTGCCGAAAATACTGTTTGACGTTGAACAGACCGTTGACTTTCCAAATTAGAAATTTGACTGTTGACCCGAAGTGGAAAACTTTCCGTTTTGGTTCTTGCCGTCCGACTACCACTTTCCGGCCACCTCCGGCCACGTGAAGGGTAAGGATAGCTTCCTCTCTTGATTTCGAGTTGTATGGTGTTTGAATTCATGAAAATTGATGGAGTTTTGGTGGAATCCGAATCGGGTCGGTTCCTTGGATTTCGCCGGAGTTGGTTGGCCGTTTTCCGGCAAGCCACGGTGGTGGTGGGTAGGGGGGGGGGGGGGTTCGACTCCCCTTGCCCTTGTGAGTATTCCTATATGATTTGTTTTGGGATTAATTGAGTTTTTGGAGGAGTCCGATTAGGTCACCGGATGGGGAGAATTCCGAACTGTTTCGAGCTAATTGACATGGTTCTGGTTGGAATTGGACCTTGTGTCAGTTGAAGAAACTGTTAGGCTTGTTGAGACCTTGAGTTCTGGAAATTTTGGCCGTGAAATTCCACCGTTGACGGGGCGCCGCCGCCGCGGCGGTAAACGGTGAGGGGTTGACTTTTTCAGATTTCGACGTTTTTAGTGTCATTTTTCTCGTAATCGCTCCCTGATTATCGTCCAGAGGTTTTCAGATTGATTCGGATAGCCAATTTTCAGTCGAGGGTTTCAAGTAGTGATTTCGGGGATTCCGTTAATTATTTTGTACTGCATTGTATATTTCCGGGAACGGTTGGTTTTCGTGCTTCAGTACAGAGTTGTGGACTATGATTTTGATCAGTTATGCTTATGAATGTTCAGGAGATCGAGATCGAGACCGAGATCGTGCTTCAGGCGAGGGATCTTCCGCCGGTCATCGAGATTAGCGCGAGTGCGCATTTTGCTCACCTGTGAGTGGACAATTTCTTTTCACAGATTGATTGCGAGTCTTTATACACGTTTTATGAATTTGAGCATGTTTACGAGATTATGATTATTATGAGCATGTGTTCTACGCTTATATTACGTATATGCATTCATATGCTGTTTATTATATTTGCATCGGATTATATGTGATTTGATTTACACAGGGTACAGTCGTAGTTTATGTTGTTGTATCGATTGATTTGATTATATTTGCATCGAATTATATGTTGTTCTCGCATATGCTTTTATAACGTATATTACTTGGTGAAAGACATTTATTTTCGTCCACTCACTCTAATGGTTTTCATGTCTTTCCCCTGGGCTTTTCGATTTCCGTGTCCAATTTGCAGTTCAGGTTTTGGTGTTTCACGTCGCGGTTGGGAGGCTAGTGATCTGTGCTACCTGTGTTTTCTAGTAGGTTCTTGTTTCGCCTACTGATGTGTGTATTGTATATATTTATACTAGAGGTCGCTCTGATACATTCTGATACGTGTTTATAAGGATTTTCTCGGAAATACTATATATAGTACAGTATGTTTACTGTTTATTGTTTATATTATGATGTTGAGAAATCCGGATGGAATTGGTGCCCACGGTTTGGCTTTTGTGGCATAGGACGAAGTGTTATTTTCTGGGTGCAGGTTTATGCAATTCCACGTTAGTAACGAAACTCTGCCGAAATTTTGAAAGATTTTTGTTGGTTCATGTTTTCAGAAGGGGTTCGATTCCGGTTTAGGTAACTGAATCGGGGTTGGGTCCTTTCAGCTTGGTATCAGAGCATTAGGTTGTTAGATTCTGTAGACTCTTGTAGTTGTGACACTTAGGGTATTTGAGTTTATACAGCATGACTGGAGTGATGACCCGACCGGCCAGCGGTACTCATCAATACTTCGGGGGGTTGTGTGTTCTCAAATATCTGCGGTTTCATGATTACGTTCTTTCTGCTTGTACCAAATGCTTGTCTTGTATCAGTAGGATGCCTCCTCGACGTGGTCCCCGTGTTGATCGGGATGAGGATCCTGACGAGGATCGCCGAACGCGCGACTTGCTGATGCGAGTGCTGCGTTTGGAAGAGCGTTTTGACCCTGTGGTCAAGGCTTGTACTGCGGGTGCTACTGTGTTTTCGGGTTCAGTTGATCCAGAGATATGCGAGGCATGGTTGGATTATATTGAACGCATCGGTGAGCATCTGCAGTTTACTCCTGAGCAGATGACAGTGGCAGCAGTCGAATTACTTGAGGGTGATACATACTTTTGGTAGGTTAGCACTGACAGAGTTCCAGCTGATACTTCGTGGACTTTGTTCCGTGATCTGTTTATGCGGAGGTACTTTAATCAGGCTACCCAGCAGCGCAAGTATGAGGAGTTTACGAATTTGAGGCAGGGCAATTTGTCTGTACTTGAGTACCGGGACTGGTTTACCCGTTTGTCTCGTTTTGCGCGGGATATGGTGGCTACTGAGGATGCCAAGTGTCATAGGTTTGAGCTGGAATTGAATATGAATATTAAGGCGACTTTGACTACGATGCCTTGAAACAACTTTGATGAGTTTGTCAGTGTAGCACTCCGAGGCGAGGATATTGAGCAGGAGAGCTAGCATAGGTACCAGCCGAGACGGTTTGAGGAAGGTGGACCGAGTCAGGGGCCTTCAAAGAGGCAGAGTTCTGATACTTCCGGTTCAGCTTCATCCTCAGGTAGTTGACCTTATCGCCCACCAGCTAGTGCATCGAGGCAGAGGCAGAGGTGGAAGAGAGATCGACCGCAGCGACCACAGGCTAGTGAGGATTCTAGCGGCTCTAGTTATCCTCGACGTACTAGTGGCACTTTTCCTGTACCGAGGGAGTACCCATTGTGTAGTCTCTGCAACAGATATCACTATGCACTACCACATTTTAACCCATTGCCGGCGATTTTTAAATCGCCGGCAATGTATTTTTTTTTTTTTAATATTACCGGCGACTTAAATGTAAGTCGCCGGCAATGTCCCGCCGGTAATTAAAAAAAAAAATACATTGCCGGCGACTTAAATGTAAGTCGCCGGTAATGTTTAAAAAAAAATACATTAAGTAAGTCGCCGGCAATGTCTTTTTTTTTTTTTAATTACCGGCGGGACATTGCCGGCGATTTGCCGAAAAAATCGCCGGCAATGTTAAAAAAAAAGAAGATATTACCGGCGATTTTTCCGGCAAAATTCGCCGGTAATGTTAAAAAACATTGCCGCCGGCAATGGTTAAAGTTGTGGTAGTGATGGTTCTTGTCAGCGAGTTCCTACCCTTTGTTATCGTTGTGGCCAGGAGGGTCACTTTGCGAGGGATTGTTACCAGCCTATTGGTGGACAGGCAGCCCAGAGTTCCGGAGGAGAGCGAGGTGCCACTTCGAGAGCTCGACCAGCACAATTTGCAGGCCAGGGCAGACAGTAGGGACAACCTCAGAGAGGACGACCAGCCGGACAGGAGAGAGTTCACGCTATGACTCTACGTGAGGGCAGAGCTTCACCGGAGGTCGTTATTGGTACCTTACATGTCTTTGGTATTCCAGTACTTGCATTATTAGATCCAGGTGCCACACATTCATTCATATCATTTAGACTATCATCATTAGCTACGGTACCTGCATCTCCACTTCCGGGGTTGTGGAGAGTGTTGTATCAGTCAGGTGAGGTTGTGAGGATCGGTTGGGTGTATAGAGACTGTGAGGTGTTTATTGATGGTCATGGATTAGCCGCAATCTGTTATTGCTTGATATTGTGGATTTTGATCTGATCTTGGGTATGGACTTCTTGGAAACGCATTGGGCCTTGTTTGACTGTCACAAGAAGGAGGTCGCGTTTCGACGACCCGGGTTACCCGAGATACTGTTCCGTGGCGAGAAGAACACTTCACTACCATGTGTGATTTCCGCGATGAGGGCGGATCGGTTGATGAAGAAGGGTTGTGTTGCCTATTTAGCCCATGTTGTGGACACTACAGCTGTAGTGCCGGATCTTGGAAGTATTGAGATTGTTTCTGAGTTTCCGGATGTGTTTCCAGCAGAGTTACCTGGTATACCCCCTGTGCGGGAGATTGATTTGACTATTGAGTTGTTGCCGGGTACAGGACCGATTTCCCAGACACTGTATTGTATGGCGCCTGCGGAGTTGAAGGAGTTGCAGATTCAGCTCCAGGAGTTGTTAGAGAAGGGTTTCATTCAACCGAGTGTTTCTCTGTGGGGTGCTCCGGTGTTGTTTGTGCAGAAGAAGGATGAGTCCATGCGTTTGTGCATTGATTACCAGAAGCTGAATCAGGTGACAGTGAAGAACAAGTATCCATTGCCGCGGATTGATGATTTGTTCGATCAGCTGAAGGGTGCATTAGTCTTTTCGAAGATTGACCTTCGATCCGGTTATCACCAGTTGAGGATTCGGGATTCGGACGTGGCCAAGACGGCTTTCAGATCGCAGTATGGACATTATGAGTTTTTGGTTATGCCGTTTGGGTTGACCAACGCCCCCGCAGCTTTCATGGACTTGATGAAACGGGTGTTCAGACGATTCCTGGACAAGTTCGTGATTGTATTCATTGACGATATTTTGATTTATTCCAGGAGTGTGGGCCAGCACAAGAAGCATTTACGAGTAGTGTTGCGAACTTTGCGGGACCATCAGTTGTTCGCGAAGTTTAGCAAGTGCGAGTTCTGGTTAGACAGTGTGAAGTTTCTGAGCCACGTGATTTCGGCCGAGGGAGTCAGTGTTGATCCTGACAAGATTGAGGCCGTGCTGAACTGGAGTAGACCTACTACTGTACTGGAGATTCGGAGTTTCTTGGGACTAGCAGGCTATTATCGGCGGTTTGTACCGAATTTCTCCCGGATTGCTACACCACTGACAAGATTGACGAAGAAGGGCGTCAAGTTTGAGTGGTCTGATGCGTGCGAGGAGAGTTATTTGCTTCTGAAGGAGAGATTGACTACCGCACCGGTTCTGACATTGCCAGACGATAGTGGTGAGTTTGTTGTGTACAGTGATGCATCGAAGTTGGGGCTTGGCTGTGTGTTGATGCAGCATAGTAGAGTTGTGGCATATGGTTCCAGGCAGCTGAAACTACATGAGGTCAACTATCCGACGCATGATTTAGAGTTAGCCACGATCGTGTTAGCGTCGAAGAGTTGGAGACATTATCTGTATGGAGCTTAGTGTAAGATTTACACTGATCACAAGAGTCTCACCTACTTGCAGACGCAACCGGATCTGAACATGAGGCAGCCCCGATGGATGGAGTTGATTAACGACTATGATTGCACGTTTGAGTACCATCCAGGGAAGGCCAATGTTGTAGCTGATGCACTTAGCCGGAAATCTGGAGCCTCGTTGTTTCATGTGTGTGTGACCAGAGTGTCGATGTTAGCCGAGCTTCGGTCTACAGGTGCTGAGTTTGGGTATGACGATGATAGAGCTTTGTTGGCCAGTTTTCAGGTTCGACCAGTGTTGGTTGATCAGGTACGAGAGGCTCAGAATTCGGATTCTTACCTGTTGGGCAAGAAGACCATGATACAGAATGGTGTGCCTACAGAGTTTCGATTGAGCGAGGACGGTACGTTTTTTTTCAGAGGCAGGTTGCGTGTGCCCAGAGACGAGAGCTTGAAGAAGGAGATTCTAGATGAGGCCCACAGTTCAGCGTATGCGATGAATCCCGGAGGTACGAAGATGTTTCGTACACTTCGAGCGTATTATTGGTGGCGCAACATGAAGCGGGAGATTGCCGCGTACGTGTGTCGATGTTTGATCTGTCAGCAGGTGAAGACGGAGAGGCAGAAACCTGCAGGGAAACTACAGCCACTTGAGATTCCGGTTTGGAAGTGGGAGCACATTACAATGGATTTCGTCTATCAGTTGCCGCGTACTTCGGCTGGCAACACTGGCATTTGGGTTATTGTGGATCGACTGACGAAATCCGCTCATTTTGTTGCACTTCCAGGGAAGATATCAGTGGGCAGATTGGCCAAGTTGTACTTATTAGAGATTGTTCGCCTGTGTCCATTGTTTCTGACCGAGATAGTCAGTTCACTTATGAGTTTTGGCAGGCATTGCAGCGAGCTTTGGGCACGAGGTTGCGATTCAGTACAACTTTTCATCCTCAGACTGATGGGCAGTCCGAGCGGACCATTCACACTCTTGAGGATATTCTGCGATCATGTGTGTTGCAGTTTCGCAGAAATTGGGATCAGCAGTTACATTTGATTGAGTTCGCCTACAACAACAGCTATTAGGCCAGTATTGAGATGGCACCGTACGAGGCCCTGTACGGGAAGCAGTGTCGCACTCCATTGTGTTGGAGTGAGGTGGGCGAGCGTTGGCTTATTGATCCAGATTTGGTGAAGAGTACGATGGAGGACATTCAGGTTATTCGGGATCGATTGAAGATCGCCCAGGATCGGTAAAAGAGTTATGCGGACATGAGGAGGAAGAGTTTAGAGTTCGATGTTGGTGATTGGGTCTTCCTGAAACTATCTCCGTGGAGGGGAGTAATGCGTTTCGGGAAGCGTAGCAAGCTTCGACCACGGTACATTGGTCCGTACGAGATTACAAAGAGGGTTGTAGATGTTGTTTACAGACTTGAGTTACCAGCTGAAATGGCTCGTGTTTATGATGTCTTCCATGTTTTTATGTTGCGGAAGTACATCTCAGATCCTTCACATGTGTTAGCCCCACAGCAGTTGCCGATGAGAGAGGATTTGACGTACGTGGAGGAGCCTGTGCAGATTCTCGATCGTCGTGAGCAGGAGTTGAGGCACCGTGTGATCCCGCTAGTGAAGGTCTTGTGGCAGAACCATTCGGTTGAGGAGGCCACCTGGGAGACTGAGCAGCGTATGCGGGAGCAGTATCCTTATCTGTTCACTTGACAAGTATGTAAATTTCAAGGTCGAAATTTTTTTAAGGGGGGTAGATTTGTGACGACCCGAACCAGAATCAGTTGTGTATTATGCACGATTCCCGAGATTGGTCATAGTCGCAGTTTTAGGATAAATGTGTGGTTTGCCAATTCTATTCGCGACTATATTTTCGGCCGGGAATTTGAGTTGAGTGTCTTCACAGAAGTTGTAGAATACGTGATTTCGAGCTCGAGGGCGGTTCCGGATGACTTTTCCGATAACCGAGGAATATAATACGATTATTTGAAGTTTCAGTTTTTCGACGAGTTTATCCGATTGTTTCGTGTTTATCCGAATCGTGATGGTTATCCATTTTGAATCGTCGATCGACCCGAGGCGCGAGTATAAATATCGGAAATAGTCGTAAAATTGCCGAAAACACTGTTTGACGTTGACCAGACCGTTGACTTTCCAAAATTAGAAATTTGACCGTTGACCCGAAGTGGAAAACTTTCCGTTTTGGTTCTTGCCGTCCGACGTCCACTTTCTGGCCACCTCCGGCCACGTGAAGGGTAAGGATAGCTTCCTCTCTTGATTTCGAGTTGTATGGTGTTTGAATTCATGAAAATTGATGGAGTTTTGGTGGAATTCGAATCGGGTCGGTTCCTTGGATTTCGCCGGAGTTGGTTGGCCGTTTTCTGGCAAGCCACGGTGGTGGTGGGTAGGGGGGGTTCGACTCCCCTTGCCCTTGTGAGTATTCCTATATGATTTGTTTTGGGATTAATTGAGTTTTTGGAGGAGTCTGATTAGGTCTTTGGAGGGGGAGAATTCCGAACTGTTTCGAGCTAATTGACATGGTTCTGGTTGGAATTGGACCTTGTGTCAGTTGAAGAAACTGTTAGGCTTGTTGAGACCTTGAGTTCTGGAAATTTTGGCCTTGAAATTCCACCGTTGACGGCGCGCCGCGGCGGCGGCGGTCAACGGTGAGGGGTTGACTTTTTCAGATTTCGACGTTTTTAGTGTCATTTTTCTCGTAATCGCTCCATGATTATCGTCCAGAGGTTTTCGGATTGATTCGGATAGCCGATTTTCAGTCGAGGGTTTCGAGTAGAGATTTCGGGGATTCCGTTAATTATTTTGTACTGCATTGTATATTTCCGGGAACGGTTGGTTTTCGTGCTTCAGTACAGAGTTGTGGACTATGATTTTGATCAGTTATGTTTATGAATGTTCAGGAGATCGAGATCGAGACCGAGATCATGCTTCAGGCGAGGGATCTTCCGCCGGTCATCTATGAGTGGACAATTTCTTTTCACGGATTGATTGCGAGTCTTTATACACGTTTTATGAATTTGAGCATGTTTACGAGATTATGATTATTATGAGCATGTGTTCTACGCTTATATTACGTATATGCATTCATATGCTGTTTATTATATTTGCATCGGATTATATGTGATTTGATTTACACAGAGTACAGTGGTAGTTTATGTTGTTGTATCGATACACACGCATCCCGGCTGATCCCCGAGGGTGCCTACCAGGGGGGTACCGTACCTTATGTCGATGTAGTTCCGGGTGGGTACTGGTTTCTGTACCTTGTGCCGATGTATTTCCGGGTAGGTACAGATGTCTGTTTCTTATGCCGATGCAGTTCCGGGTGGAAACAGATACCTTGACCTGAGGCCTTTCTGGCTCGAATCACGTGTGGGTCTGGGATTTTTACTTGCATGCTCTGTACGCTGGAGGAGTATGAGTTTACCTCGCGTATTTTATTATATTTATTCATTTAGACTCGCATATGCTTTTATAACGTATATTACTTGGTGAAAGACATTTATTTTCGTCCACTCACTCTAATGGTTTTCATGTCTTTCCCCTGGGCTTTTCGGTTTCCGTGCCCAGTTTGCAGTTCAGGTTTTGGTGTTTCACGTCGCGGTTGGCAGGCTAGTGATCTGTGCTACCTGTGTTTTCCAGTAGGTTCTTGTTTCGCTTACTGATGTGTGTATTGTATATATTAATACTAGAGGTCGCTCTAATACATTTTGATACGTGTTTATACGGATTTTCTCGGAAATACTATATATAGTACAGTATGTTTACTGTTTATTGTTTATATTATGATGTTGAGAAATCCGGATGGGATTGGTGCCCACGGTTTGGCTTTTGTGGCATAGGACGAAGTGTTATTTTCTGGGTGCAGGTTTATGCAATTCCACGTTAGTAACGAAACTCTGCCGAAATTTTGAAAGATTTTTGTTGGTTCGTGTTTTCAGAAAGGGTTCGATTCCGGTTTAGGTAACTGAATCGGGGTTGGGTCCTTTCATCTATACTTTTACTTTAGTACATTGAGGGCAATGTAGAGTTTAAGTGTGGGGGCAGGTTTACAATTTAATTGTGTCTAAATTAGTATTTTTCAGAGTCTTTATAATGCCCTTAACTAGTCGATGATGAAATTGGACCGATACGAACACATATGGCGTATGAATCACATGCATCGAATTCTTGTGCTAATTGAGATATTCTATGTGTTTTTAACATGTAGTAGATATGATTTGCAAAACATGGTACAGAAATCGCATGCTTGAATAAGTTTTTGATCATATGAACCCTATGTGAGCTTTTGAGCTATCTGTTCTTTATTCCTTGAGTGAATATACATCCATTTCGTAGCTACTAGCTTATATATGCCTCATTTGATTGCTTGCCATAGATTTTAATGAAGTAGAGAATGCTAGAACTTACTCATGTCAATTTGCAAAGCTTTTAAGTTGATACATGCTTTGATTTTGGATATGATTAAAGGCATTTAGGATTTTCCACCACTTCGCCAAATATCCATGTATCCCATTTGTACGCATGAGTTGCGACACCCCTAGATAAACCAATTGAGCCCACGTTAAGCTTTTCTTTCATCACAATATATACCTAAACACTTACCCTAGTGTAGAATATCCTTACCTTTGTTCCGGAAACTTGGTGAGAATTTTTTCGAAACTAGCACATAAGATGATGTTTTGGTAAGAAAGATTGAAAAAGTTAATGTGAGTGAGGGGAAAGACTTATCCAAATAGCTTAAAAAGTATGAGATTGCCAAAACGAAAAGAAAAAAAAATTGAGAAAATGAAGAGAAAAGAAAAAAAAAATTATATATATCTCTCATGGCAATATGTTGTGTTCTAAGTATAACCATTTGGATTAATGTCCCCCTTATTTGCGAATTTGGAGGTTACAACGAATTGAAGACCCAAAAATAGAACAAATATGGCCTTTGTCCTATCTGAAAAGCTCAAAGGGTCACTACCAGCATTTTCACTATAGCCGACGAAAAAAAAAACGACGAGATTTTTTGTCGTCGGCTATAGTGGACAATTTCCACTATAGCCGACGACAAATCAACAAAAAATCGTCGGCTATACTATAGCCGACGAAAAAGGGGCAAAAACATCGTTGGCTATAGTATAACCGACGCCCTATAGCCAACGAGACTATAGTCGACGATTTTTAAGGGTAGTCGGCTAAAGTCGCTGGCTAAAACCTGTCGGTAATAGTATAGCCGACGAGGTTTTACCCATTATCGTCGGCTATAGTACTACAGCCGACGAGTTTTAAAAAAAAATTTTAAAAAAATAAAAAAATCAGTTTTTCCACTATAGCCGACGAGATTTTTATTTCGTCGACTATAGTTTTAAAAAAATCGTCGGCTACAGTGTTTCCAGCGGTAGTGGGTAGTTTAGATTGATGTTTACATGGTATCGTTTTAGTGGAGATAGAGGAAGAATTTGGTGCTAAACTAAGTCGTTGAAACGTTTTTATCACCACATATCTAAATTTCGAATGCCTTAGCCTTAGCCCCATTACAACCTCACTAAAAGTCCTTTATGATACTTAAAATGAGTTGCTT
Source organism: Geum urbanum (assembly GCA_946800695.1). Classification (NCBI taxonomy): domain Eukaryota; kingdom Viridiplantae; phylum Streptophyta; class Magnoliopsida; order Rosales; family Rosaceae; genus Geum; species Geum urbanum. The sequence goes on along the minus strand of OX327008.1, from coordinate 17,986,468 downwards.
TCAATTGGTAGAGTAAGTTGCATGAGTAAGCTTATGGTTTTGGTTCATTTGTGCAAGTAATTAACTCCATTTATGAGGTTTTCGTTTAAATTCATATACACTTTAAGTGAACCCTTTTCATGAGTGAAAAATTTGATGAGTGCATCCTTCTGAGCTGATTAAACCCTTATTCAAAGCATGCACAGCTATAACATAACCATTGTTTTCTCCATGTCTTACTTGTTCATTACATAATCATATCTCAATTATCTCTTGAAATCGTTTAGTATACAAGTTGAAAATCATATGAGCCATCGCCATACTCTTATGAAAATTCTGAGACAAATTTCAGCTAAGGGCGTAGTTGTGTTCTTTCTTTTGTTTTAATTCTTAGAGAGTTTTAGTTTAACTGTGTTTACTAAGGGACTAGCAAAATCTAAGTGTGGGGGAATTTGATATACGCATTTTATGCTCGATTCTTAACACATTTCCCTTTACGTTTAGCTATGTTATAATCTTAGTTTTTATCTTTTTTTATTTAGTTGTTATTTTTAGGTTATTTACGGTGGAGATGAATATCGGCGCATTTCGGAGGAATTTTTGCGATTTTGCGATTTTTGCGATTTCGGAGCATCGGAAATGGGTCGGCCCATAAAGCATTCTTTTCGGGCCCATTTGTCAAAGTTTGTTTCGGCCTAAAACTAAGCCCAAGCCCATTAATTTCGGCAAGCTTGCCTCTTGGTGAAGAGGAAAAGTCAAGTTTGGCAAGCTTTGTGACTAGGCTTGGTGACTAAGCTTGTGATCATCACAAAGGGTGACTAAGGGTGTGACTAGCCTAGGTGACTCTTGCTTGTGATGATCACAAAGGATGACTAAGGGTGTGACTTGCCATGGTGACTAAGGGTGCATTTAATGAAGAGGCAAGGTGGAAGAGAGAGGTAGGCAATTCCTTTGCCTATATATAAGAGGGAGGCCAGCCTTACCAACATCATCTCTCATTTTACTTGCCAAAGCTCTACACAAATACCTCTCCTCCATAAACACTTCAAGGATCCTCTCCAAGCAGAAGCATTCCAGCCTCTGAAGCCATCGGATCATTCACAATACGCTAAGTCCCTTGTGAATGAGAACCATCCTCCAAGGAGTCATCAAGCACTCAAGACAAAAAGTGTAACCATGATCTTCAATTTTATGTCTTTTGCTTTGTATTGGATCATTTTTATGTATTTAATGAAGAACAAGTTCGGATTTAAGTTATATGTTCTTAAGCCTTTTCGTGAATTGCATGTGTTTATGATTTCAAGCCTTTTATATATGTTTGATGCAATCTTAAAGCTTCGAAACCATGTGTTAGATGATACGCTAAGACCCTCTCTTTTGCATGTTTTGATGATCGTATTTTGTTTAGGGTGTTTAGATGCTAAGTTGCATTCCTACTCAATAATCAAGCATTTATACTTAGTTGGAAGTCATAAATTTCGTAGCTTACTTAGAGTTTTGAGGTATGAAAAAGGGTAAGGTCAATAAGATGAGATGATCACTTGTAATTAGTAATCTAGCTTCTTATTTTTTTTGTAAGCATAATTAGAATTTAAGGTTTCTTGATTGTTAAACTTGTCTATGAGTAAAACATGTTAGAAGTCTAAGAGTTCGATCTTGTTGTATTTGCATGTTTTGTACCTTAATTTCGTAGGACATTAATCAACCAATTTCCAATCCCCCCAAACCTTTAGATTTCTGTTTAAGCACGAAATCATGCATGCGCCCTTTAATTCCCCGGATAGAACGATCCCTACTCACCAATGCTACATCCACAAAAGAAGGGTTTTAAATTGAATATGTGTGGACAATGTTTTTAGTGTCTACTTTGTGTTAACATTTAAGGCATGTTTTGCGCGTATCAATGGTCAAAAAGGTAACTCGTCCTTGACACTATTGATAGACGAGTGCAGATGCTGAACTCGACGATCACATTCATGAGGCATGACAATTAAGAGACGACATATTTAGAAGATTACCCTATATTGTTAGTGACACCAACACCTAAAGGCATACAATGGGTCTACTGCAGTCGGGTCATCACACTCTAAGCTTCACAAACAATACAAGATTATCAATAGGATATGTGAACCTAATGCTCTCATACCAAACTGACAAGACCCACCCAAGATTACCATAATAATCTGGGATAAGTCTTGCAAGACCCATACTAGGGTCTCTAGCACCGCATATTTGGTATCATTTACCTTAGTACGAGCAACCCTTCACTTGAATTGAGAACCTACACTGAGAAAACAGAAGCTGTTGACTGTCATGTCTTGTACCCTGGACGCCTACGACTTCAATCGGCTAACCTGCAATCTGGGTAATTAAAACAAAGAACACAGGGAAAGGCATTTAAAAATATAAAAAGTTAGCATGAGTGAAAAAAAAAACTTTCATATAATTTGCGTAAAATAATAAAATATAACTTCACACTTTGTTCCACATGTAACACCATTTTACTTCGGCCACAGGACAAGTCTCTTCTTAACATTGGCTCGGCCTGAACCTTTATACTGAATTAAGAATATTGGCAAGCCTATCAGCCCTATGGTTTTATACTAGTATAAACTGATAAGACTCATCCCAGATTACCATAATATTCCAGAATAAGTCTTGCGGGACTCAAATAGGGTCTCTAGCACCACCTATTCGGTACCAGCTACCTTAAGTAGCACGAGCAACCCTGCACTTGAACTGAGATCCTACACTGAGAAAGTAGAAGTTGTGGATTGTCATGTCTCGTACCCTGGACGGCCACCACTTCAATCGGCTAGCCTGCAATCTGGATAATTAAAACAAAGGGCCAAAGAAAAGGCATCTAAAAACATAAAATATTAGAGTGAGTAGACAAAAAAATATCATATAATTTTCGTAAAATGATAACATATAATTTTATGCCTTTCCACTACTTACCATAAAATGAGGCGAGTTCAAATATCATAAATCTGAAATAAAATGGAGGTGGTCGCTCAGGATTTTTCCCTAAACTGAGTCGACTATCTGTATAACACTGTAGGTGATGGGCCAGACGAGGCACCTTAACCTCTCCTAAATGGATTATCCGATGATCAGATGAACAATCGGTTCATCGATGCAACTAACTAATGCCATCACAAAGAAAAATCACCAAACTAAATACTCTGAAACATACTGAAAAATATATTCTAATACTGAAATGCTGAAAAAATGAACTCGTTATAGACTATGAAAATAAAATTGTTCACTCATCGTAAAATGCCGTAATATCCATATAGCCAAACTTGTCTGACGACGTATCTATTCATCTATCACTGACTACTAACACGTCGTCCTAAAACAACGATTATTATTTAATAACTAATCATCAAAAATTATAATGAATAGCTCAGCTCGTTTACCAACTTGCATTATCATCAACAACCTCGCATTCTCAAATAACTTGCTTCCCGAACTAATGGCGAGCTTTAATAAAATCTCAAATTCTAATTCTTAAATTCTTTGTATAGTGGCAACATATTGATCAAAAGTTACGCGACTCGAGGTTGAATCGACAATCGATTCAACTGTTTAATAAAATCTTAAAATAGTTTAATTAATATCTGATTAACCACACGTCTTAATCATGAATGTCCAAATCAATTCAATAACCGGCGCCACCGTGGACCACCGTCGGTAGTGACGGTTGTGACTTTTTTTGGCGGCCCAAGACTCATCCAGTACAAAATCAACCAAAAAACAACTTTCTCAACTACACCAAAGTCCAATTTTAACTCAAACTAATCGAATTATGATCTATGCATTTTATGCTTGATTCTTAACGTCTTTCTCTTTACATAGCTTTGTTTAGAACTTAGTATCTTTGTATCTTACTTACTTTATGATTTATAGGAAAAAATAAAGAGGAATGAATAAAGGAGACAAAAATGAGCTCAGAACGCAATAAGGAGGAAGTTTCTAATTTTGGAGAAGAAATGGTCCAAGAAATGGTCTTCACATGGTTACTAAAATGTGTTTCCCAAATGGTGTCAAGAAATAGCAACCCAAATGACAAATGAAAATGATGTCAAATGGTGCAAATGAAGATGAAGCATTTCTCCCGTTCGGGCCAAGAAAGACGAAAAGTGGCAGATCAGGCAAGAAGAGATGGCCAAAGCATATGTATCAATTATATCTCATATATGCCTGATATGAAGCATGAAATATATTGCAAGAATAAGGCAAGATTGGCCAAGATATTCCTTGGAGAGAAAGAAGAACAAAATCAAGAAGGTGAATATCTCTCATGCAATAAGGAAAGAATATCCAAGCTGCAGACCTATAACTTCAAGGGATCACCAGATATGCAAATCAACTCCGAATTTAATGATCAGATATATTATTTAATATCCCTTGAAGTCTTCTTTCTAACGAATCAAGAATCATAATTTTCTGATGTCTACAACTCCGGAAAAACACGTTTGAAGACAGGCTGTCAGATTTACCCGGGTACATAAGGAAAGTCTTGTTTTGGTAGGAAAAGACCTAATCTTCTTCTATAAATTGGGGAGCTCGACTCATTCATCATCATCACACATTCTAATAGCCAAAGCTTTGCCTAAGTCACCTCCTTGCACCAAAAGTCGAGCTATTCTCCATAAGGCCGAAACACCACCTCCTAGAAATCCTTCCTCCATACACAAGTGTTCTTGGTTCGATTTGGCCTTGGATATTTGTGTTCTCCATGCACCAAAGGACCTGCTACATTAAGATTTGCGGTGCGATTTCAAGGAATCAAAAGTGTAACATGGCCTCTTTATTTTTGTTCTCAGCTTTATGTAGTTTACTTTTCCTTTATATGACAAGAACGAGATTTGATAAAAAGATGTTTATTTCAGATTTCTAATAATTTTCTTCCATGTGTTTATAGTTTAGATTCAAATTCATATGCTAGCTTATATTCTTAATGCCTTGAAACGTGTTTTAGAATAGGACTCGATTTGGTTACGTTTTCTATGCATGTTTCAATGATCTCTAAAGGTGAAATTGAACTAAGGTGTTTACTCGATTTGGCTGCTCTCTTGCTCAATATAAGCATGTGTATGTGTTTTGATTGAAACCTTAAATTTCGTTGACACTTAAGATTAATTGGATAAATATGCTAGGTTGTTAGCATGTGATGATCACTTGTAAATATGTTAGTTAGTGTTTTGTTTACCATGTTTTGTCTTTATATTTCGTAGATTAATAAATCAAACTTGCAAACCCCCTATACATTTAATTTTCTCTTTATAAATGTTGTCATGCATTAGTACCCTCAATCCCTAGTTAAAGAACGATCCCTACTTATCAATGCTACATCTACAAAGAATGGTTTTAAATTGCATACATGTGAACTATGTGTTGAGTGTCTACTTTGTGTTAATATTTGATGCATGCTTTTACGCGTTATCAAATTACCTTTTGAAGTCAAGAACACCAAAAATTTCAAATAATCAATTCTCCCTCCTCGGGTTGAATTAGAACATCATCCTTATATGGTTAGCTTCATGGTGATGAGAGCCTCAAAGCCTAGTAGGTCTCGCTGGTCGAATTGGCTGGAAAATCATTCATTGACCTGAATCCTAGGTTTTTTTTTATTTTGTTCCGTCCTTCTCACCACTGCTACGTCTCAAAATAGAGTTGAAGATGTTGGGGAAAAATTATAAGAGATCTTGGTGGTCATTTTGACACTAAGCCCACCGGATTTGGTGGTTCGCTTTTGGTTCGTCGCTGGTGAGATTGATGGTAGAGAGAGAGAACACGGGAGAGAGGAGAGAGAAAAAGAAACTGACCAAAATGAAAAGTTTTTGACTTTCCATTTTTGGAAAGTTGTATTTATATTCGCAATTGACTAACTATGTAAATCGTTAAAAACTTTCGCTAACTACAATTTCTTCATCGTAAACACTTGACGTGGCCACAAACTTGTCTCGATAAACTCTACGACTTATTTCAAAGAAATTCCTCGAAAAACATAATTGATAAAATTTCAATAAAAATCAATGATAATTACTAACGAAAAAAGTTAACTACCATCGTCGATTAACATTTAATCAAATAATGAGGTAAATTTTGGGTCGGGATATTACATAAACAATATTTGGTGTGATTTCTTTCATAGTTTAATTTGTAGTGCACTAAAAAATTTAGCTATATATAGGAGTCATGCAAAACTTCAACATGAAATTTAGATCATTAGAGTTAGTATGTACATTTGAGAGACGAAGAGCTAACATTACAATTTATTAGCCTTACTACAGGCGCATACGCTCGTGTAAATGGTGTCGCGATTGCGCGTGCGAATTGTCTGTATATAATTGAGACTATTTCGATTATACAATTTTATGACATATATAATCATTTGCAGCCAATGACTCTTCAGATATATTAGCGACTCTTCTAGCTATATCAGCTTCATGTAAATAGGTTGAGACCCTTATATTATCATGAAATGAACACACCTGGACAATTGCACTTTACATTGTGTATATTAGACTCCTGGCACACTTAATTTTTTTTTTCTTTGCTATTATCCTTGATACAATTTGTTACTTACAATAACTATAAAAGAGTATACATATTTTAATTGAAAGCGCATCAATTGTACCTCCTGCGAAATTGATCTGTGCTAAGCCCAAAGCTTGAACTTGCAAACATGTGAACATATTACTGCAATGGGATTAGTCATGAACTTAACGAAGGTCTACCACCATATAAACATGTACCAACCAAATATAAAGTGATGTAGCTAGCATAACTGAACAAAGTCACTCTCTCACAAATAACCTGATAACTATAAAGTGATATACATGGAGTGCTTGCTTGTGCCATCTCTTGCCAACCCAATGTGATCAACCTTTCCACCATTTGATTTGGGACAAAACTTTACGTATATACGATTATAATTACCATAAATCTGTTTCTGTAGTAGAAAAATAATTTACAATTCAAACAGAAACAATGAAAACTAAATTCAATTGTACAAAATCGCATGCGGAAGTAAGAGAAAAAAAAAAGGAACCTCAAACATATACAATCACTACTCACCTAAAATTAAGAAAAAAAATACCATTCAAAATTATGGAACATTCCTCCCGCAAGCCTTTCGATCAATTCATTTTTTACTTTTCTCCAGGTTAATCAAACCCAGTAAATTGATAGAAATATTAATTAATTACTTGAAGAGTTCCATATAAAATTCACAAAACTGCATAAAAGAGATTAGGATTAAGTGTGATCACTACCTATAGGTTGTGGTGGGAAACTACTATGGTTATGGTGGGAAACTACTCTGGGGTGTTTGAATGATGAAACTATGTCAAACACTGGAATGATCCAACAAAAACTGTTATAACTGATATACTAAATCTGACGACCCGAACCAGAATCAGTAGAGTAATCAATACGATTCACGAGATTATGAGTAATCGCGATTAATCGTTAATTGTGTGATTTGTCGGATTAGTTCGCGACTTAGATATCGGTCGAGAATTTGAATTGAGTTTCTTCACGAGAGTTGTAGAGCACGTGATTTCGAGCTCGTGGGCGGTTCCAGATCATTTTTCCGATAACCGAGGAATATATTATGATTATTTGAAGTTTCGGTTTATCGACGAGTTTATCCATTAGTTTCGTATTTATCCGTATCGTAATGGTTATCCGTTTTGGACCGTTGATCATCCCGAGACGCGAGTATCAATATCAGAAATAGTCGAAAAATTGTCGAAAACACTGTTTGAGGTTTGACCAGGCGTTAACTTTCCATTTTGGGGCTAGTGACCGTTGACCGTGGAGGAAAACTTTCCCGTTTGATTTTCGTCAGCCGACTTGGATTTTTCGGCCACCTCCGGCCACGTGAAGGGTATAATCTCTTTTCCCTTGAGTTTCTAAGTTGTTTGGTAGTTGGAATCGTGAAAATTGATGGTGGTTTGAGTGAGTTCGAATCGGGTTAGTTTGCCAGAGTTCGCCGGTGACGGGGGGTGGACTTCCGGCGAGCTACGGTGGCGGGGGAGTGAGGGTTTCGACTCCCGTTGCCCCTGTGATGCGTCCCATGGGTTTAATTTGGGTTGAGGAGGTGGTTTCCGGTGAACCCGTGGTGGTTGCCGGAGTATGGATCCGATTTGGTTTCAAGCTGAATTGGAGGTGTTACAGTTTGAATTGGAACTTGTTGTAGTTAAAGAAATGGTTGGGCTTGAGGAGAGCTTGAGAATTGGAGCTTCCTCGCCGGAGAAACTCTCCGTTGACAGCGCGCCGCCGGCGGCGGCGGCGGTCAACGGTGGCGCTCCGGCGAGAAAGTTGACTTTTCAGTTTTCGATAATTTTAATGTCATTTTTCTCGTAATCGCGCCCCGATCATCGCCTTGAGATTTTTGAATTGATTTGGGTATCAAATTTTCAGTCGAGGGTTTTGAGTTGAGATTGCGGAAATTCAGTCGATTGTTTTATACAGTTTTATATGTTTCCGGGAACGGTTGGTTTCCAGAAACGGTTGGTTTCCGTGGTTAAGTACAGAGTTGTGGACTATGGTTTTGATCAGATGTGTTTTATGATTATTCAGGGGATCGAGATCGTGTTTCAGGCGAGGGATCTTCCGTCGGGCCACGAGATTAGCGAGAGTGCGCGTTTCGCTCACCTGTGAGTGGACAACTTCTTTTCACTGTTAATCGCGAGTCATTACATACGTTTTACGAACTTGAGCATGCATACGAGATTATGTTTTACATGAGCATGTGTTATACGATTATGCATATACCAGTATATATTACGTATATGCATTCATATATTGTTTATTGCATTTGCATCGAACTATTTATTATTTGGTTTACACAGAGTACAGTCTCAGTATATGTTTTTGTATCGATACACTCGCATCCCGGCTGATCCCCGAGGATGTGTACCGGGGGAGGCTGTGACTCCTGACCCGAGGCCTTTATCGTTGGAGGGCAGACCTCTGACCTGAGGCCTTTCTGGCTAGAATCACGTGTGGGTCTGGGATCCCGTGATTCAGACTGTACTAACACGGATGTGTCCACGAGCGACCCCGTGGGATTTTCTATGCATGCTCTGTACGCGTGAGGAGTTAGAGTTTCCCTCGTGTACCATTTGATTATTTATGCATCCTGGCTCACATATGTTTTTATAACATATATATTATTAGGTGAAAGACAATTATTTTTCGTCCACTCACTCTAACGATTTTTTGTCTTTCCCCTGTGCTTTTCGGTTTTCGTGCCCAGTTTGCAGTTCAGGTTCTGGTGTTTCACGTCGCGGTCGGAGGCTAGTGATTCGAGCTACCTGTGTTTTCCAGTAGGTTCTTATTTCGCCTACTGATGTATATATTGTATATATTTACACTAGAGGTCGCTCTGATACATTCTGATACATGTTGTGACGACCCGAACCAGAATCAGAGGTGTGTTTAGCACGATTCTCGAGATTTGAGATTAGTCGCAGTTTTACGATAATGTGTGATTTGCCGATTCGATTTGCGACAATATTTTCGGTCGAGAATTTGGGTTGAGTGTCTTCACGGAAATCGTAGAGTACGTGATTTCGAGTTCGTGGGTGGTTTCGGAAGATTTTTCCGATAGCCGAGGAATATTTTATTATTATTTGAAGTTTCGGGTTCCGACGAGTTTATCCGATTGTTCGAGCTTATCCGAATCATTTCGTATTTTCATTTTGGACCGTCGGTTGACCCGAGGGACGAGTATAAATATCGAAAAGTCGTAAAATAGTCGCAAAATTGTCGAAAAACTTCATTTGGGCGTTGACCAGTTTTGAAATGTGTTGACTTTCCTATTTTGGAAAGTTGGAGGAGCTGCCGATTTGGGAAAGTTTCCCGAACGGGAAAGAGAACTCCGGCGACCGGATTCCGGCATCGATTCACCACGGGAAAGGTAGGAAACGTATCCTTGTATGGTTTCGAACTTGATGGTATGTGATTTGATGAGATTTGAGGTGGTTTGTGTGGAACCCGAATTGGGTTTGGTTCGCCGGAATCGGCTCTAATGGTGGAGGTGGTTCCGGCGACGATTGGAGGCCATGAGCTTGGGGGTTTTGCTCCCCACCTCGTGGTGGAGCTTCCTAGTTGGTTAGTTTGGAACGAGGATGAGAGATTTGGTGAACCCGAATAGGGATTTGGGTTTGGATTTCCGATTTGGTTTTGATGAGTTGGGATAGTTAGGCTTTGAATTGGGTCTTGTGGTAGAAGGATAAGTTGCTTGAAATGATGAGTTGGTCCGATCTGGAAACTTTGACCGTGAAATTCCTCCGTTGACGGCGCGCCGGCGGCGGCGGCGGCGGTCAACGGCGGAGCAAAAAGTCAACTTTCAGATTTTGACGTTTTTAGTGTCATTTTTCTCGTAATCACGCCCTGATTATCGTACGGAGGTTTTCGAGTTGATTTGGTTAGCCGATTTTCAGTCGAGATTTCGAGTTGGGATTTCGGGATTTCCGTAATTCATTTTGCACTGCATTTTGTATTTCCGGGAACGGTTGGTTTCCGTGCATCGGTACAGTGTTGTGGATCACGATATTGATCAGTTGTGTGTATATATGTTCAGGGGATCGAGATCGAGATTCGGATCGTGATCGTGCTTCGGGCGAGGGTATTTCCGCCGGACCACGTGTTTAGCGCGAGATCGCGCTAGCTGATCTGTGAGTGGACATTTTATTTTCACGGAAACGATTGCGAGTCTTTTCTATGATTTATGAACTTGAGCATGCGTATGAGTTTTCGGATTAAATGAGCATGTGTTATACGATTATATTTTTACGGATATACGTATACGAGTATACATACACTTATATGCTGTTTCATGCATTTGCATCGAAATGTTTATGATTTGGTTTACACAGAGTACAGTCTCAGTTACGTTGTTGTATCGATACACCTTGCCTCGTCGGCTGATCCCCGACGGAGGGCCGCCTGGAGGGGCGATTCCCCAACCAGACCGGTGAGGGGCGTATTCCCCGGAACCGAGGCCATTTCTGGCTTAGAATCACGTGGAAGTCAGAGAGACTCCGTGGTTCAGACTGTACTAGCACGGAGGAGTCCATGAGTGACCCCGTGAGATTTTACTTGCATGCTCAGTACACTGGAGGAGTATGAGTTTTACCTCGTGTACTTGTTATTTTATTTACCTGGACTCGCATATGTGATTTATACATATTTATAAACTGGTGAAAGACATTTATTTTCGTCCACTCACTCTAACGTGTTTATTGTCTTTCCCTGGGCTTTTCGGTTTCCGTGCCCAGTGTGCAGTTCAGGTTTGGTGTTTCACGTCACGGTTTGGAGGCTAGTGATCAGAGTCACCTGTGTTTTCCAGTAGGTTTCAGTTTCGCCTACTGATGTACATGTTGTATATATTTTACACTAGAGGTCGCTCTGATACGTTCTGATACTTGTTTATACGGATTTTCTCGGATATACATATATATATAGTACAGTATGTTACTGTTTGTTGATTGTATTGATGTTGAGAAATCCGGATGGGATTGGTGCCCGCGGTTTGCTTTTTGTGGCATAGGATGGAGTGTATTTTATGCGTGCAGGTTAAGGTAATTCCACGCTAGTAACGAAACTCTGCCCAAATTTCGGAAAATTTTTGTTGGTTCGTATTTTCGAAGGGGTTCGATTCCGGTTTAGGGTGTTAAATCGGGGTTGGGTCCTTTCAGCTTGGTATCAGAGCATTAGGTTGTCAGATTCTGTAGACTCTTGTAGTTGTGACGCTTTGGGTATTTGAGTTGATACAGCATGACTGGAGTGATGACCCGACTGGCCAGCGGTACTCATCAATACTTCGGGTGTTGTATGTCCTCAAATATCTGCGGTTTCATGATTACGTTCTTTCTGCTTGTGCCTAATGCTTGTCTTGTATCAGTAGGATGCCTCCTCAACGTGGTCCCCGTGTTGATCGGGATGATGATCCTGATGAGGATCGCCGAACGCGCGACTTGCTTATGCGAGTGCTGCGTTTGGAGGAGCGTTTTGACCCTGTGGTCAAGGCTCGTACTGCGGGTGCTACTGTGTTTTCGGGTTCAGTTGATCCAGAGATATGCGAGGCATGGTTGGTTCAGATTGAGCGTGTTTGTGAGCGTCTGCAGTTTACACCTGAGCAGATGTCAGTAGCCGCAGTTGGTTTACTTGAGGGTGATGCATACTTTTGGTGGGTCAGTACTGACAGAGTTCCTGTGGATACTCCGTGGACATTGTTTCGTGATCTGTTTATGCGGAGGTACTTCAATCAGGCTACCCAGCAGCGCAAGTACGAGGAGTTTACGAACTTGAGGCAGGGCAGTTTGTCTGTACTTGAGTATCGGGATCGATTTACCCGTTTGTCTCGTTTTGCGCGGGATATGGTGGCTACAGAGGAAGCCAAGTGTCGCAGGTTTGAGCTGGGATTGAATCTGAGTATCAAGGCGACGCTGACTACGATGCCTCGGAACAACTTTGATGAGTTTGTCAGTGCAGCTCTCCGAGGCGAGGATATTGAGCAGGAGAGACAGCAGAGGTATCAGCCGAGGCGATTCGAGGAAGGTGGACCGAGTCAGGGGCCTTCGAAGAGGCAGAGTTCTGATACTTCCGGTTCAGCTTCATCTTCAGGCGGTGGATCATATCGACCACCAGCTAGTACATCGAGACGGAGACCGTTTTGGAGGAGAGACAGACCACAGCGACCGCAGGCTAGTGCAGGTTCTAGCGGTTCTAGTTATCCTCGGCGTACTGGTGGCACATTTGCTGTACCAAGGGAGTACCCGTTGTGTAGTCTCTGCAGTCGACATCATGTGGGTCCCTGTCAGCGAGGTCCTGTTACTTGTTTCCGCTGTGGCCAGGTGGGTCACTATGCGAAGGAGTGTCCCCAGTTGTATGATGCTGGTGATCAGGCAGCTCAGGGTTCCGGAGGAGAGCGAGGTGCCACTTCGGGAGCGCGACCAGCACAGTTTGCAGGCCAGGGCAGGCAACGGGGTCAGGCTCAGCGAGGACGACCGGCCGGACAGGCGAGGGTACATGCTATGACTCTACGTGAGGGCAGAGCGTCACCGGAGGTCGTTATCGGTACGTTACATGTCTTTGGTATTCCTGTAGTTGCATTGTTAGATCCAGGTGCCACACATTCATTCATATCATTTAGACTATCGTCATTGGCTATGGTTCCTGCATCTCCACTTCCGGGGTTGTGGAGAGTGATGTATCCGTCAGGTGAGGTGGTGAGCATTGGTTGGGTTTATCGGGATTGTGAGGTGTTTGTTGATGGCCATGGTTTAGCCGCAGATCTGTTACTGCTTGATATTGTGGATTTCGATCTGATCTTGGGTATGGACTTCCTTGAGTCGCATTGGGCCATGTTCGACTGCCACAGGAAGGAGGTCGCGTTTCGACGACCAGGGTTACCCGAGATATTGTTTCGCGGCGAGAAGAACACTTCCCTACCGTGTTTGATTTCCGCGATGAGGGCAGATCGGTTGATGAAGAAGGGTTGTGTTGCTTACTTAGCCCATGTTGTGGACACCACAGCTGTAGTGCCAGACCTGGGGAGTATTGAGGTTGTGTCTGAGTTTCCGGATGTGTTTCCAGCAGAGTTACCTGGTATACCCCCTGTGCGGGAGATTGACTTTACTATAGAGTTGTTGCCGGGTACTGGACCGATATCCCAGACACCATACCGGATGGCGCCTGCGGAGTTGAAGGAGTTGCAGATTCAGCTCCAAGAGTTATTGGAGAAGGGATTTATTCGACCGAGTGTTTCTCCGTGGGGTGCTCCAGTGTTATTCGTGCGGAAGAAGGATGGGTCCATGCGTTTGTGCATCGACTACCGGAAGCTGAATCAGGTTACGGTGAGGAACAAGTATCCGTTGCCGCGGATTGACGACTTGTTCGATCAGCTGAAGGGAGCATCAGTCTTTTCGAAGATTGACCTTCGATCCGGATATCATCAGTTGAGGATCCGAGATTCAGATGTAGCCAGGACAGCTTTCAGGACGCGGTATGGGCATTATGAGTTTTTGGTTATGCCGTTTGGGTTGACCAACGCCCCCGCAGCTTTCATGGACTTGATGAATCGGGTGTTTCGTCGATACCTGGACAAGTTCGTGATTGTGTTCATTGATGATATTTTGATCTATTCGAGGAGTGTGGGCCAGCACAAGAAGCACTTGCGAGCGGTGTTGCGGACTTTGCGGGACCATCAGTTATTCGCGAAGTTTAGCAAGTGTGAGTTCTGGTTGGATAGTGTGAAGTTTCTGGGCCACGTGATTTCGGCCAAGGGAGTTAGTGTTGATCCTGACAAGATCGAGGCCGTGCTGAATTGGAGTAGACCCACTACGGTACCAGAGATTCGGAGTTTCTTGGGTTTAGCGGGCTACTACCGTCGATTTGTGCAGGATTTCTCCCGGATAGCTACACCACTGACCAGGTTGACGAAGAAGGGCGTCAAGTTTGAGTGGTCGGATGCGTGCGAGGAGAGTTACTTGCTCCTGAAGGAGAGGTTGACTACCGCACCGGTTCTGACGTTGCCAGATGACAGTGGTGAGTATGTTGTGTACAGCGACGCGTCGAAGTTGGGCCTTGGCTGTGTGTTGATGCAGCATGGTAGAGTTGTGGCGTACGGTTCCAGACAGCTGAAACCGCACGAGGTCAACTATCCGACGCATGATTTAGAGTTGGCTGCTATTGTGTTAGCGCTGAAGAGTTGGAGACATTACTTGTACGGTGCTCAGTGTAAGATTTTCACTGACCACAAGAGTCTCACTTACTTGCGGACACAGCCGGATCTAAACATGAGGCAGCGCCGATGGATGGAATTGATCAACGATTACGATTGCACTTTCGAGTACCATCCGGGGAAGGCTAATGTTGTGGCAGATGCACTTAGCCGGAAGTCGGGAGCCTCGTTGTTTCACATGTGTGTGGCCCGAGTATCGATGTTAGCCGAGCTTCGAGCTACGGGTGCTGTATTCGGTTATGATGATGACGGAGCCTTGTTGGCTAGTTTTCAGGTACGACCAGTGTTGGTTGATCAGGTGCGGGAGGCACAGGATTCAGATCCTTACCTGCTGGGCAAGAAGACCATGATACGGAATGGTGTGCCTACAGAGTTTCGATTGAGTGACGACGGTACGTTGTTGTTCAGAGGCAGGCTATGCGTGCCCCGAGACGAGGATTTGAAGAAGGAGATTCTGGATGAGGCTCACAGTTCTGCGTATGCGATGCATCCCGGAGGTACGAAGATGTTTCGTACACTTCGAGCGTACTATTGGTGGCGCAACATGAAGCGGGAGATTGCCGCATACGTGAGTCGGTGCTTGATTTGTCAGCAGGTGAAGGCGGAGAGGCAGAAACCTGCAGGGAAACTACAGCCACTTGAGATTCCAGTTTGGAAGTGGGAGCACATTACGATGGATTTTGTCTATCAGTTGCCGCGTACTTCGGCGGGCAACACTGGCATTTGGGTTATCGTTGATCGATTGACGAAATCCGCACATTTTCTTGCACTTCCAGGGAAGGTTTCAGTGGGCAGATTAGCCAAGTTGTACTTATCAGAGATTGTTCGCTTGCACTGTGTGCCTGTATCCATTGTTTCTGACCGTGATAGTCAGTTTACTTCTGAGTTTTGGCAGGCGTTGCAGCGAGCGTTGGGCACGAGGTTGCGATTTAGTACAGCTTTTCATCCTCAGACTGACGGGCAGTCCGAGCGGACCATTCAGACTCTTGAGGATATGCTAAGATCATGTGTGTTGCAGTTTCGTGGAAACTGGGATCAGCAGTTACACTTGATTGAGTTCGCCTACAACAACAGCTATCAGGCCAGTATTGAGATGGCACCGTACGAGGCTTTGTACGGGAAGCAGTGTCGCACTCCGTTGTGTTGGAGTGAGGTGGGCGAGCGTTGGCTTATTGGTCCGGATTTGGTGAAAACTACGATGGAGGACATTCAGATTATTCGAGATCGACTGAAGATTGCCCAGGATCGGCAGAAGAGTTACGCGGATGTGAGGAGGAAGAGTTTAGAGTTCGAGGTTGGTGATTGGGTCTTCCTGAAACTATCTCCGTGGAGGGGAGTTGTGCGTTTCGGGAAGCGTGGCAAGCTTCGACCGCGGTACATTGGTCCGTATGAGATTACGGAGAGAGTTGGAGCTGTTGCTTACAGACTCGAGTTACCGGCTGAGATGGCTCGGGTGCATGATGTATTTCATGTTTCGATGTTGCGGAAGTACATCTCAGACCCTTCACATGTGATAGCCCCACAGCAGTTGCCGATCAGAGAGGATTTATCGTATGTTGAGGAGCCAGTGCAGATTCTCGATCGTCGTGAGCAGGAGTTGAGGCACCGCGTGATTCCGCTGGTGAAGGTCTTGTGGCAGAACCACTCGGTTGAGGAGGCCACCTGGGAGACCGAGCAGCGTATGCGGGAGCAGTATCCTCATCTATTCACATGACAGGTACGTAAATTTCGAGGTCGAAATTTCTTTAAGGGGGGTAGATTTGTGACGACCCGAACCAGAATCAGAGGTGTGTTTAGCACGATTCTCGAGATTTGAGATTAGTCGCAGTTTTACGATAATGTGTGATTTGCCGATTCGATTTGCGACAATATTTTCGGTCGAGAATTTGGGTTGAGTGTCTTCACGGAAATCGTAGAGTACGTGATTTCGAGTTCGTGGGTGGTTTCGGAAGATTTTTCCGATAGCCGAGGAATATTTTATTATTATTTGAAGTTTCGGGTTCCGACGAGTTTATCCGATTGTTCGAGCTTATCCGAATCATTTCGTATTTTCATTTTGGACCGTCGGTTGACCCGAGGGACGAGTATAAATATCGAAAAGTCGTAAAATAGTCGCAAAATTGTCGAAAAACTTCATTTGGGCGTTGACCAGTTTTGAAATGTGTTGACTTTCCTATTTTGGAAAGTTGGAGGAGCTGCCGATTTGGGAAAGTTTCCCGAACGGGAAAGAGAACTCCGGCGACCGGATTCCGGCATCGATTCACCACGGGAAAGGTAGGAAACGTATCCTTGTATGGTTTCGAACTTGATGGTATGTGATTTGATGAGATTTGAGGTGGTTTGTGTGGAACCCGAATTGGGTTTGGTTCGCCGGAATCGGCTCTAATGGTGGAGGTGGTTCCGGCGACGATTGGAGGCCATGAGCTTGGGGGTTTTGCTCCCCACCTCGTGGTGGAGCTTCCTAGTTGGTTAGTTTGGAACGAGGATGAGAGATTTGGTGAACCCGAATAGGGATTTGGGTTTGGATTTCCGATTTGGTTTTGATGAGTTGGGATAGTTAGGCTTTGAATTGGGTCTTGTGGTAGAAGGATAAGTTGCTTGAAATGATGAGTTGGTCCGATCTGGAAACTTTGACCGTGAAATTCCTCCGTTGACGGCGCGCCGGCGGCGGCGGCGGCGGTCAACGGCGGAGCAAAAAGTCAACTTTCAGATTTTGACGTTTTTAGTGTCATTTTTCTCGTAATCACGCCCTGATTATCGTACGGAGGTTTTCGAGTTGATTTGGTTAGCCGATTTTCAGTCGAGATTTCGAGTTGGGATTTCGGGATTTCCGTAATTCATTTTGCACTGCATTTTGTATTTCCGGGAACGGTTGGTTTCCGTGCATCGGTACAGTGTTGTGGATCACGATATTGATCAGTTGTGTGTATATATGTTCAGGGGATCGAGATCGAGATTCGGATCGTGATCGTGCTTCGGGCGAGGGTATTTCCGCCGGACCACGTGTTTAGCGCGAGATCGCGCTAGCTGATCTGTGAGTGGACATTTTATTTTCACGGAAACGATTGCGAGTCTTTTCTATGATTTATGAACTTGAGCATGCGTATGAGTTTTCGGATTAAATGAGCATGTGTTATACGATTATATTTTTACGGATATACGTATACGAGTATACATACACTTATATGCTGTTTCATGCATTTGCATCGAAATGTTTATGATTTGGTTTACACAGAGTACAGTCTCAGTTACGTTGTTGTATCGATACACCTTGCCTCGTCGGCTGATCCCCGACGGAGGGCCGCCTGGAGGGGCGATTCCCCAACCAGACCGGTGAGGGGCGTATTCCCCGGAACCGAGGCCATTTCTGGCTTAGAATCACGTGGAAGTCAGAGAGACTCCGTGGTTCAGACTGTACTAGCACGGAGGAGTCCATGAGTGACCCCGTGAGATTTTACTTGCATGCTCAGTACACTGGAGGAGTATGAGTTTTACCTCGTGTACTTGTTATTTTATTTACCTGGACTCGCATATGTGATTTATACATATTTATAAACTGGTGAAAGACATTTATTTTCGTCCACTCACTCTAACGTGTTTATTGTCTTTCCCTGGGCTTTTCGGTTTCCGTGCCCAGTGTGCAGTTCAGGTTTGGTGTTTCACGTCACGGTTTGGAGGCTAGTGATCAGAGTCACCTGTGTTTTCCAGTAGGTTTCAGTTTCGCCTACTGATGTACATGTTGTATATATTTTACACTAGAGGTCGCTCTGATACGTTCTGATACTTGTTTATACGGATTTTCTCGGATATACATATATATATAGTACAGTATGTTACTGTTTGTTGATTGTATTGATGTTGAGAAATCCGGATGGGATTGGTGCCCGCGGTTTGCTTTTTGTGGCATAGGATGGAGTGTATTTTATGCGTGCAGGTTAAGGTAATTCCACGCTAGTAACGAAACTCTGCCCAAATTTCGGAAAATTTTTGTTGGTTCGTATTTTCGAAGGGGTTCGATTCCGGTTTAGGGTGTTAAATCGGGGTTGGGTCCTTTCACATGTTTTATACGGTTTTACCCGGATATACTATATATTACAGTCTCGTTTACTGTTTATTGTTTATGATATGATATTGAGAAATCTGGATGGGATTGGTGCCCACGGTTTGGCTTTTGTGGCATAGGATGAAGTGTTATTTTTCGGGTGCAGGTTAAGGCAATTCCGCGTTAGTAGCGTTACTCTGCCAAAATTTTGAATGGTTTTTGTTGGTTCACGTTTTCAGAAGGGGTTCGATTCTGATTTAGGCAACTAAATCGGGGTTAGGTCCTTTCAGCTTGGTATCAGAGCATTAGGTTGTCATATTCTGTAGACTCTTGTAGTTGTGACGCTTAGGGTATTTGAGTTTGTACAGCATGACTGGAGTGATGACCCGACTGGCCAGCGGTACTTATCAATACTTCGGGTGTTGTGTGCTCTCAAATATCTGCGGTCTCATGATTACGTTACTTCTGCTTATACCTAATGCTTGTCTTGTATCAGTAGGATGCCTCCTCGACGTGGTCCCCGTGTTGATCGGGAAGTGGATCCTGATGAGCATCGCCAGACGCACGACTTGCGGATGCGAGTGCTGCATTTGGAAGAGCGTTTTGACCCTGTGGTCAAAGCTCGTACTGCTGGTGCGACTGTGTTTTCGGGTTCAGCTGATCCAGAGATATGTGAGGCATGGGTGGTTCAGGTTGAACGTGTATGTGAGCGTCTGCGTTTTACCCCTGAGCAGATGACAGTGGCAGCAGTCGGATTACTTGAGTATGATGCATACTTTTGGTGGGTTAGCACCGACAGAGTTCCAGTTGATACTCCATGGACTTTGTTCCGAGATTTGTTTATGCGGAGGTATTTCAACCAGGCTACCCAGCAGCGCAAGTATGAGGAGTTTACGAACTTGAGACAGGGCAGTATGTCTGTGCTTGAGTATCGGGACAGGTTTACCCGCTTATCTCATTTTGCGCGTGATATGGTGGCTACTGAGGAAGCCAAGTGCCACAGGTTTGAGCTGGGTTTGAATCTGAACATCAAAAGGACTCTGACAACGATGCCTTGGAACAACTTGGATGAGTTTGTCAGTGCAGCACTCCGAGGTGAGGATATCGAGAAGGAGAGGCAGCAGAGGTACCAGCCTAGACGGTTTGAGGAGGGTGGACCGAGTCAGGGGCCTTCAAAGAGGCAGAGTTCTGATACTTCCGGTTCGGCTTCATCCTCGGGCAGTGGACCATATAGACAAGTAGCTGGTGCATCGAGACAGAGACCGAGATGAAGGAGAGATCGACCGCAGCGACTATAGGCTAGTGGGGGTTCTAGCGGCTCTAGTTATCCTCGGCGTACCGGTGGCACATTTCCTGTACCGAGAGAGTATCCATTGTGCAGCTTCTGCAACAGACATGACCTTGGTCCATGTCAGCGGGGCCCTGTCACTTGTTATCGTTATGGTCAGATGGGTCATTATTCGAGGGAGTGTCCTCAGGTTTTTTGTGTTGACCGACAGACGGCCCAGAGTTCCGGAGCCGAGCGAGGTGCCACTTCAGAAGCACGACCAGTGCAGTTTGTGGGCCAGGGTAGACAGCAGGGACAGCCTCAGCGTGGACGACCAGCCGGGCAGGCAAGGGTTCATGCCATGACTCTACGAGAGGGTAAAGCTTCACCGGAGGTCGTTATCGGTACGTTGCATGTTTTTGGTATTCCAGTACTTATATTGTTAGATCTAGGTGCCACGCATTCATTCATGTCATATAGATTATCATCATTAGCTACGGTACCTGCATCTCCATTTCCGGGGTTGTGGAGAGTGTTGTATCCGTCAGGTGAGATTGTGAGTATTGGTTGGGTGTACAGAGACTGTGAGGTATTTATTGGAGGTCATGGTTTAGCTGCAGATTTGTTGTTGCTTGATATTGTGGACTTTGATCTGATCTTGGGTATGGACTTCTTGGAGACGCATTGGGCCATGTTTGACTATCACAAGAAGGAGGTCGCATTTCGACGACCATGCTTTCCCGAGATACTGTTTTGCGGCGAGAAGAACACTTCACTACCGTGTTTGATTTCCGCGATGAGGGCGGATCGGTTGATGAAGATAGGCTGTGTTGCTTATTTAGCCCATGTTGTGGACACTACATCAGCTGTGCCGGATCTTGGCAGTATTGAGGTTGTTTCTGAGTTTCCGGATGTGTTTCCAGTAGAGTTACCGGGCATACCTCCTGTGCGGGAGATTGACTTCACTATTGAGCTGTTACCGGGTACAGGACCGATTTCACAGACACCGTATCGTATGGCGTCAGCGGAGTTGAAAGAGTTACAGGTTCAGCTCCAGGAGTTGCTGGAGAAGGGTTTCATTCGACCTAGTGTTTCACTATGGGGTGCCCCGGTCTTGTTTGTACGGAAGAAGGATAGATCTATGCGGTTGTGCATCGACTATCGGAAGCTGAATCAGGTTACAGTGAAGAACAAGTATCCGTTACCACGGATTGATGATTTGTTCGATCAGCTTAAGGGAGCATCAGTCTTTTCGAAGATTGACCTTCGATTCGGATATCACCAGTTGAGGATTCGAGACTCTGATGTGGCTAAGACAGCTTTCAGGTCGCGGTATGGGCATTATGAGTTTTTGGTTATGCCTTTTGGGTTGACCAACGCCCTCGCAGCTTTCATGGACTTGATGAATCGGGTGTTCAGACGGTTTTTGGACAAGTTCGTGATTGTGTTTATCGATGATATTTTGATCTATTCTAGGAGTGTGGGCCAGGATAAGAAGCATTTGCGAGCGGTGTTGCGGACTTTGCGGGACCATCAGTTATTCGCGAAGTTTAGCAATTGCGAGTTTTGGCTGGATAGTGTGAAGTTTCTGGGCCACGTGATATCCGATGAGGGAGTCGGTGTTGATCCTGACAAGATCGAGGCCGTGCTGAACTGGAGTAGACCTACTTCTGTACCGGAGATCCGGAGTTTTTTGGGTTTGGCAGGCTACTACCGGCGGTTTGTACATGATTTCTCTCGGATTGCTACACCACTGACCAGGTTGACGAAGAAGGGCGTCAAGTTTGAGTGGTCCGATGCATGGGAGGAGAGTTATTTGCTCCTTAAGGAGAAGTTGACTACTACACCGGTTCTGACATTGCCAGACGACAGCGGTGAGTTTGTAGTTTATAGTGATGCGTCGAAGTTGGGGCTTGGCTGTGTGTTGATGCAGCATGGTAGAGTTGTAGCCTACGGTTCCAGGCAGCTGAAACCACATAAGGTTAACTATCTGATGCATGATTTGGAGTTAGCCGCTATTGTGTTAGCATTGAAGAGTTGGAGACATTATCTGTATGGAGCCCAGTGTAATATCTACACCGACCACAAAAGTCTTACCTACTTGCAGACGCAGCCAGATTTGAACATGAGGCAACGCCGATGGATAGAGTTGATCAACGACTACGACTGCACTTTCGAGTACCATCCGGGGAAGGCCAATGTTGTAGCTGATGCACTTAGCCGAAAATCTGGAGCTTCGTTGTTTCATGTGTATGTGGCTAGAGTGTCGATGTTAACCGAGCTTCGGGCTACAGGTGCCGAGTTCGAGTAGGATGATGAGGGAGCTTTGTTGGCCAGTTTCCAAGTTCGACCTGTATTGGTTGATCAGGTACGAGAGGCTCAGGATTCAGATTCCTACTTGTTGGGCAAGAAGACCATGATACGGAATGGTGTGCCTACAGAGTTCCGATTGAGCGACGACGGTACGTTGTTGTTCAGAGGCAGGTTATGCGTGCCCAGAGATGAGAGCCTAAAGAAGGAGATTCTGGATGAAGCCCATAGTTCAGCGTATGCGATGCATCCCGGAGGTACGAAGATGTTTCGTACACTTCGAGCGTACTATTGGTGGCGCAATATGAAGCGGGAGATTGCCTCGTATGTGAGCCGATGTTTGATCTGTCAGCAGGTTAAAGCGGAGAGGCAGAAACCTGCAGGGAAACTACAGCCACTAGAGATTTCGGTTTGGAAGTGGGAGCATATTACGATGGATTTCGTTTATCAGTTGCCGTGTACCTCGGCTGGCAACACTGGTATTTGGGTTATTGTGGATCAACTGACGAAATCCGCCCATTTTCTCGCACTTCCGGGGAAGATATCAGTGGGCAGATTGGCCAAGTTATACTTATCAGAGATTGTTCGCCTGCACGGTGTGCCTGTATCGAATGTTTCTGACCGAGATAGTCAGTTTACTTCTGAGTTCTGACTGGCTTTGCAGCGAGCCATGAGCACGAGGTTGCGATTCAGTACAGCTTTTCACCCTCAGATTGACGGGCAGTCTGAGCGGACTATACAAACACTTGAGGATATGTTGCGGTCTTGTGTGTTGCAGTTCCGCAGGAATTGGGACCAGCAGCTACATTTGATAAAGTTCGCTTACAACAACACCTATCAGGCCAGTATTGAGATGGCACCGTACGAGGCCCTGTACGAGAAGTAGTGTCGCACTCCGTTGTGTTGGAGTGAGGTGGGCGAGCGATGGTTTATTGGCCCTGATCTGGTAAAGAGCACTATAGAGGACGTCCAGATTATTCGGGATAGATTGAAGATCGCCCAAGATCGTCAGAAGAGTTACGCAGACGTGAGGAGGATGAGCCTCGAGTTTGATGTAGGTGACTGGGTCTTCCTGAAACTATCTCCGTGGAGGGCAGTTGTGCGTTTCGGGAAGCGTGGCAAGCTTCGACCGGGATACATTGGTCCGTACGAGATCACCGAGAGGGTTAGAGCTGTTGCTTACAGACTTGAGTTACCAGCTGAGATGGCTCGTGTTCATGATGTTTTCCACGTTTCGATGTTGCGGAAGTACATCTCAGATCCGGAGATGGCTCGTGTTCATGATCCCACAGCAGTTACCGATCCGAGAGGATTTGACGTACGTGGAGGAGCCTGTGCAGATTCTCGATTGTCGTGAGCAGGAGTTGAGGCACCGTGTGATCCCGCTAGTGAAGGTCTTGTGGCAGAATCACTCGGTTGAGGAGGCCACCTGGGAGGTTGAGCAACGTATGCGGGAGCAGTATCCTTATCTGTTCACTTGACAAGTATGTAAATTTCGAGGTCAAAATTTTTTAAGGGGGGTAGATTTGTGACGACCCGAACCAGAATCAGTAGAGTAATCAGTACGATTCACGAGATTATGCGTAATCGCGATTAATTGTTAATTGTGTGATTTGTCGGATTAGTTCGCGACTTAAATATCGATCGAGAATTTGAATTGAGTTTCTTCACGAGAGTTGTAGAGCACGTGATTTCGAGCTCGTAGGCGGTTCCGGATAATTTTTCCGATAACCGAGGAATATAATATGATTATTCGAAGTTTCGGTTTATTGACGAGTTTATCCGTTCGTTTCGTATTTATCCGTATCGTAATGGTTATCCGTTTTTGACCGTTGATCGTCCCGAGACGCGAGTATAAATATCGGAAATAGTCGAAAAATTGACGAAAACACTGTTTGAGGTTTGACCAGGCGTTGACTTTCCATTTTGGAGCTGTTGACCGTTGACCGTGGAGGAAAACTTTCCCGTTTGATTTTCGCCGGCCGACTTGGATTTTCCGACCACCTCCGGCCACGTGAATCGAAGGGTATAATCTCTTTTCCCTTGAGTTTCTAAGCTTTTTTGTAGTTGGAATCGTGAAAATTGATGGTGGTTTGAGTGAGTTCGAATCGGGTTAGTTTGCCGGAGTTCGCCGGTGACGGGGGGTGGACTTCCGGCGAGCTACGGTGGCGGTGGAGTGAGGATTTCGACTCCCCTTGCCCCTGTGATGCTTCCCATGGGTTTAATTTGGGTTGAGGAGGTAGTTTCCAGTGAACCCGTGGTGGTTGCCGGAGTATGGATCCGATTTGGTTTCGAGCAGAATTGGAGGTGTTACAGTTTGAATTGGAACTTGTTGTAGTTAAAGAAATGGTTGGGCTTGAGGAGAGCTTGAGAATTGGAGATTCCTCGCCGGAGAAACTCTCCGTTGACGGCGCGCCGGCGGCAGGGGCGGGGTCAACGGCGGCGCTCCGGCGAGAAAGTTGACTTTTCAGTTTTCGATGATTTTAATGTCATTTTTCTCGTAATCGCGCCCCGATCGTCGCCTTGAGATTTTTGAATTGATTTGGGTATCTGATTTTCATTCGAGGGTTTTAAGTTGAGATTTCGGAAATTCAGTCGATTGTTTTATATAGTTTTATATGTTTCCGGGAACGGTTGGTTTCTGTGGTTAAGTACAGAGTTGTGGACTATGGTTTTGATCAAATGTGTTTTATGATTATTCAGGGGATCGAGATCGTGTTTCAGGCGAGGGATCTTCCGCCGGGCCACGAGATTAGCGCGAGTACGCGTTTCGCTCACCTGTGAGTGGACAACTTCTTTTCACTGTTAATCGTGCGTCATTACATACGTTTGACGAACTTGAGCATGCATACGAGATTATGTTTTACATGAGCATGTGTTATACGATTATGCCTATACCAGTATATATTACGTATATGCATTCATATATTGTTTATTGCATTTGCATCGAACTATTTATGATTTGGTTTACACAGAGTACAGTCTCAGTATATGTTGTTGTATCGATACACTCGCATCCCGGCTGATCCCCGAGGATGTGTACCGGGGGAGGCTGTGACTCCTGACCCGAGGCCTTTATCGGGGGGAGGCAGACCTCTGACCTGAGGACTTTCTGGCTAGAATCACGTGTGGGTCTGGGATGTCGTGATTCAGATTGTACTAGCA
Source organism: Geum urbanum (assembly GCA_946800695.1). NCBI lineage: Eukaryota > Viridiplantae > Streptophyta > Magnoliopsida > Rosales > Rosaceae > Geum > Geum urbanum. The sequence goes on along the minus strand of OX327008.1, from coordinate 17,960,935 downwards.
CGGATGTGTCCTCGAGCGACCCCGTGGGATTTTCTATGAATGCTCTGTACGCGTGAGGAGTTAGAGTCTGCCTCGTGTACCATTTGATTATTTATGCATCCTGACTCGCATATATTTTTATAACATATATATTATTAGGCGAAAGGCAATTATTTTTCGTCCACTCACTCTAACGATTTTCATGTCTTTCCCCTGGGCTTTTCGGTTTCCGTGCCCAGTTTGCAGTTCAGGTTCTGGTGTTTCACGTCGCAGTCGGAGGCTAGTGATTCGAGCTACCTGTGTTTTCCAGTAGGTTCTTGTTTCGCCTACTGATGTATATATTGTATATATTTACACTAGAGGTCACTCTGATTCATTATGATACATGTTTTATACGGTTTTACCCGGATATACTATATATTACAGTCTCGTTTACTGTTTATTATTTATGATATGATATTGAGAAATCCGGATGGGATTGGTGCCCACGGTTTGGTTCTTGTGGCATAGGATGAAGTGTTATTTTTCGGGTGCAGGTTAAGGAAATTCCGCGTTAGTAGCGTTACTCTGCCGAAATTTTGAATGGTTTTTGTTGGTTCACGTTTTCAGAAGGGGTTCGATTCTGATTTAGGCAACTAAATTGGGGTTGGGTCCTTTCACTAAATAACTAATAAAATTATTTACTGTTCTTCACTACGATAGAGATCACTGAGAAGTCAATCAGAAAACCAATACACCTCAAAAATTATAAACCAAATCTTCATAATCAACTCAAACAGAAACTTACAGTGAACATGGCAATGAGAGTGGCGCCAACCTTCTAAAACACGGTGGAGTCCTCTCCCCTGAAAACCAAACCAATTATTAATAGGAAAGAGAAGTAGAAGAAAACAATGATGTGAAATTTTATTTCATCCAAATTTCTTTTCTAACCATATTGCCTTTTTCCTCTAGCGGAGAGAAGAGGGTTTGGGAATGAAACTGTACATCTGGTAACAAAAGGCCTTGCAAAGGAAAGAGAAAAGTGAATATCTATTAGTATAGAATGATACAAACCCGGCCAACACAGGTGAGTAACACTAAATCTAATATATACAAGTGATCAACTCATTCATTTACCTAACTCTTTATAACCTAACAGATTACATGCAACCTATTTTGTTCTAAGTCATTAGCTACATTTTGCATGCATATTTTATGAAAACGTGTGCTTCGGGATTGCCCTAACACATCAATGATACTAAGTGAGATTGCCCTGCAAAATATCAAAGCATTAAGCACGAAAACATACATGTTATAACTAATTTCGTAGAGACAAAACATATTACACAAAACTTGTTAGAATTATGTACAAAAGCATTCCTTTAAACCGATCTAAAACTACCAAGAATTCTCACAAGAAAATAAAAGAAGAGATCATTGTTACACTTTTAGAGTTCGACATTTCCCTAGTCTACTCGGTGTAGCTTGGTGCTTCGATGGATGGACGAGACAGTTAAGATTGCCATGAAAGTCTCAGTGGAGGATGGAGTTGATGATGCTTGGAGTATGGCGGCCTCTTGGAGAACTTTGGTGTGTTTGGAGGTAGGAAGTGTTTAGGAAAAGCTTCAGCTACTAGAATCAGAGATGCCTTGCTGCTAGTCGAGCTCCCCTTTAAATAGTATATGAAAAAACCTTACTCCATCCCCAATTAGGAATGAATAATCTCCACCCGAGTAAGTTGATATTTCTTCATTAAATTAGTGATTCCCGAAGGTTTATATCTCTGAATTGAGTGTTTCTTTCTACACTGGAAAGTGGACAGATTATTAGTATCCTAATTCATCCTGAATTATTTTCAATTGCCCATTGAACTGTGCTAATCTACACAGGTAGATTTCCTGATTTCAAGTTTCTAATCCATTTTCTTCTTTTGGACATCTTTATGGCCGAATCTTTGCATGATCTTGGACTTTATTGGATACATGAACATGGTCTTCACCATCTTAGTGATCTTTGATCTATTCTTTATAAATCGTGGCCCATTCTTCTTCATCTTTCCTCCTCATTTTAGGAACTTCCTCCTTGGCACATTTTGAGCTGATTTCTACATCCTTTACTCCATCTTGTTGATTTAGGACCTAAAAATAATAAGATAAATTAAAAATAAGAATACTAAGGTCATAACTAAGCTAAATGTAGAGAGAAATACGTTCAGAATCAAGCATAAAATGCGTAGATCAAATTTCTCCACACTTAGACTTTGCTAGTCCCTAGCAAAAACTAAATAAAAGAAAGACTAGAAATAAGAAAACACACAAACCCAACATTGGAGCTAAGCTCTATGTTGGAAAAATTCTAAGGACCCAAAAAATTTTAAAATATTACAAACACTACTAAGCCCTTGGCTAAAATTGTCTCTGAAATTTCTTTAAGTGTATGGCGATGGAATCACAAGTTTTTAGAGTTTAAAAATCAATAATTTTGAGAGATAATAAAGATATGATCGTGTCATGAACAAGTAAGACTTGGAAGAAAACAATGATGGAGTTAAAGCTATACATGTTTCGAACAAGTTTACATCAATCTCACATGGATGCACTCATTATGTTTTCACTTATGAAAAATGTTCACTCTAAATGTATATGATTTGAAATGAAAACCTCATGAATATGATGTAATTACTTCCACAAATGAACCACACCATATGCTTACTCATGCAACTTACTCAACCAATCGAAGGCTACTCATCTTAAGGATCATAAAGGCCTTTAGAAAGGTTGAAAGGGGGCTGAGGCTAAGGCATTCGAAATTTAGATATGTGGTGGTGAAAAATTTTCAAAATACTTAGTCAACTCTTCATCAATTCGATCTAATCCTTTCTCATATGTCAAACTTCAAAACGGGGCTAAATTCCATCTTTTTGGGCCTACCTTCATTCTAAACTTCAGTTGAGGTTTGCAAATAGGACAAAGACCATATTTTTCACTATTGGGCCTTCAATTCAATGCAAACTCCAAATCCACAAGTACGGGGGACATTAATCCAAACTTTTCATACTTAGAACCTACTGCCGGAGAGCTCATGATTTTTCTTTTCACCTTTTTTTTCTCTCTTACTCTCGATTTTTTTTTCAAACAATCGACAATCACAAATTTTCAAGCCATTTGAACAAGTCTATCCCCATACACACGTCTCCTTATGTTTCTTAAGCCATCTTCATGATGCTAGCTTCAAAAATCCTCACCAAGTCTTTAGAACAATTGTGGGAAAACTCTACACTAGGCTAAATGTTTAGATACATATGTGGTAAATGGAAGAAAAGGCTAAACATAAGCACAAAGGGATAAACTAAGGGTGTCGCAACTCGTGCGCACAATAAGGACACATGGTAATTTTGTTAAGTGGTGGAAAACCTAAATGCCTTTAATCATATCCAAAACCAGAGCATATATCAACTTAAAAGCTTTGTAAATCTACATGAGAAAGTTCTAGTAATCTCTAGTTCATTGAAATCTATGGCAAGAAATTAGATGAGTCATGTAAATGTTTTTGAGACATAATGCACAAAATTCACTCTCAAAGTAAATAATGTGGGCTCAAAAACTCACTTTAAGGTTCATATGATCTAAAAGCTTATTCTAACATGCGAAATCTGTACCATGTTTATGCAAACCATATCTAATATATGTTATGACAATCAAAATATCTTAATTAACATTAGAAATTGTTTTAGTGATTATTCAACACCATATGTATTCTTTTGAGTCCATTTTCATCATAGACTAACTAAGGGCATCCTAAAAATTCATTAAAACACTTAGTTAAACAAAAAGACTCAAAACTTTCGAACAAGCGTATATTTAGTCCTTCTCCTCTTTGGGCAACCTTAGTAAAATGGCCAGTTGGCGAGAGAGACGAAGAGAGGTAGGACTGATTTTCGAGTTTGTCTTTTCTCACATCCAAAACCCGTCTTAGAAACTATCCCCTTCTAGACACCAAATCACAAGGATTTCTTACTAAAAGACAAATGTTCATCTACTACACTAATTAAAAACAAGAAAACACTAAAGATTTATTTTAGGGCATGATCAGCCGGAAAGTTCCATTGTCCTCCTGATTTTTATGATTTTATGACTCAAATAAAGTTGTAAACCCCTCCCCCACACTTAAACTCTACATTGTCCTCAATGTACTAAAGTAAAGCATAGAATCAAGTAATGAGACTAGGAGTTACGAAAAATCTAACTAAGAAAATGAACTGCAATGAAATTAAAAAGAGTAAAGGAAGAGAATGCAAATCTGAGCTGTAGACTCCTCCATTGGGATGCCTCTTAACAAGCACTTGTTTTTTAACGCCTTCCAGCCTAGACGTAATGCTTTTCATTTGTTTGAGACAACCGGCTCCAACACTGATTCTTCTTCCTCAAGCGCCTCCTTGAGGGAAGAATGATAGGGCTTCAAACGGTGGCCATTATGTGACAACCCGAACCGGAAATTTTATGTTACTCAGCTTGATTTATGAGTTTCGCGATTCGTCGAGGTTTTGCCGTAGTTGGTCGATATGGCGGGTTTGTTCACGACGTGATTTTCGGTAATGAATTTGATATGGGTTCCTTCGCAAAAGTTGTAGAGGATTTAATTTCGATCTCATGCAAATTTTTGGGGAATGTTTCGGACAAGCGAGCAGTGTTTTATCAAGTTTTGAAGTTGGTTAGTAAAATAATCGAAAATGTTGATTTAATCGTGATCGTCCGATCTTGATCAGATTGAACCGTAGTCGTTGATTTGGGGCTATATATGTACGGTATAATTGTACGGTATAATTCATGATATGTTTTACGATTATACGAGTATATGCATTTATAAATATTTATCGAGCTACTTAATGACAGAATCACCAGTCTATAAATATTTATGTGTTTTACGATTATACGGTTATACTTATATGAATATACGCATACGAGTATATGCATTTATATGTATTGTTTCATGCATTTGCATCGAATTGTTTATGATTTGATTTACACAGAGTACAGTCTCAGTTATGTTGTTGTATCGATACACTTGCCTCTCGGCTGATCCCCGATGGTAGGCCACCAGGAGGGGCAGTACCCCTACCTGACCGGCGAGGGGCAGTACCCCGGAACCGAGGCCTTTCTGGCTATGGATCACGTGGAAGTCAGGGACTCCGTGATTCCGACTGTACTAGCACGGATGTGTCCATGAGTGACCCCGTGAGATTTTCTATGCATGCTCTGTATACGAGTTGGAGTCAGCGTCTCCTCGTATACCATTTGATTATTTGTATATTTGACTCGCATATGTTTTTATAACATATATATTACGTGGTGAAAGACATTTATTTTCGTCCACTCACTCTAACGGTTTTCATGTCTTTCCCCTGGGCTTTTCGGTTTCCGTGCCCAGTTTGCAATTCAGGCTCTGGTGTCGCACGTCGTGGTCGGAGGCATAGTGCTCGAGCAATCTTGTTTCATCCAGTAGGTTTATTGTTCTACCTACTGTGGTTTACGTATATGGTTATGTATTAGATGTCGCTCTGAGCTTTCTGTGATATATGTTATACGATTTTATACCAGATTTCAGTAAAGTATAGTTATATGTATTGTTTACTTTACTGTTGACATATTGAGAAATCCGGATGGGATTGGTACCCACGGTTTGCTTTTTGTGGCATAGGATGAAGTGTATTTTCCGCGTGCAGGTAATGATAATTCCACGCTAGTAACGAAACTATGCCCAAATTTCGAGAAATTTTTGTTGGTTCGTGTTTTCGAAGGGGTTCGATTCCGGTTTAGGGAGCTAAATCGGGGTTGGGTCCTTTCATGATATTTCGGGAAGTTTCCATTTGGGGAAACCTGAGTGGTTGGCCGAGTTGACCACGGGTCAAAACTGACCCATTTTGGGCCGAGACTTTGTTTCCATCGATGTGCCATTTTCTGGCCATGGTTGGCCGTGGTGTCTTCATGAAACTAGTTGGGCTCTTGCTCCTCTTCGATTTGATAGGTGCATCGCTCATTTTGGTTGCCAGATGAAGAAGATACGACGATTTGAAATTGGTGATTTTCTGGCAAAAATCGCCGGCAGCCGAGCTGGTGGTCGACCCTATAGGGGTTTTGTTGCCCTTGAGGAGAGGAAGCTTTTAGAAGTGGTCTTGCACTTTGCCGTGGCCGGTGGTGGCAGATCGGAGGTGGAGAATTCCGGGGAGGGTTTTTGACTTCAAGGTGAGTTTTGGGTGTTTTCCGGTCAAAATTGGGCTTAGGAATCGTGCACTGATCGCATTGGTGAGGTTTATAGTTTGAATTGAGCATCAGAATTTGTGGCGAGGTTTTATAATGTGTTTATTGTGATTTCGGTTATTCCCGTCGAGATATGAGTTTGTGTTTTCCGGGAATGCTTGGTTCTCGCCACATGGTTCAGTATATTGAATTATGATATTAATCAAATATTTTTTTTGTTATTCAGGAGGATCGTGGTCTTGTTTGTGGCGAGGGATTTTTCGCTGGACCACAGGAATAACACATTTAACGTTGTGCTTGTTTGTGAGTGGACATTTCTTTTAATTATTGGTTGCGAGTCTTTTATATACGTTTTACGAGCATGAGCATGCAGTTATGATTATGAATTATATGAGCATGTGTTTTATGATTATGCATTTACGAATATGCTTTTATAATTATGCATTACGAGTATGCATTTACATTACGCTTTATGCATTTGAATGGAAACCTTTATGATTTGGTTTACACAGAGTACAGTCTCAGTAGTAGTTGTATCGATACACTTAGCATCTCGGTTGATCCCCGAAGATGTTTACCGGGGGATACTGTTACCCTGACCCGAGGTCTTTACCGGGGGGGAGCAGATACCCTGACCTGAGGCCTTTCTGGCTGGAATCACGTGAGGATTAGGGATCCCTTGATTTAGACTGTACTAGCGTGAATGTGTCCATGAGCGACCCCGCGGGATTTCCGATGCATGCTCTGTACGCGTGAAGAGTTAAAGTCTCCCTCGTGTACCATATGATTTTTATGCATTTAGACTCACATATGTTTTATAAAAATATATATTTTGTGACGACCCGAATCAGAATTGGCACGTTAATCGGCTTAATCTGTGAGTTTACGAATAATCACAGTTTATCGTAAATTAATCGAATTGGCGGTTCGGTTCACAACTTAATTACCGTGCGAGAATTTGAGTTGAGTCTCTTCACGAGAATTGTAGTACTCGTGATATCGTAAATGTGTTATGAATATTTGAAATTGTGTAATTTTGTCGTGTTTATCCGTTTGAGTTTGGGTTATCCGAAACGTGATTGTGATTCGTTTTGGACCGTCAATCGTATCGAGCCTCGAGTATAAATATCGGAATAGTCGGAAAATTTTCGAAAACACTGTTTTGGGAAGTTTGACCATCGTTGACCAGAATAGGAGCGTTGACCCGCGTTGACCGAGGGAGGAAATGCACCACCGGCTGACCACCGATCGACCTTCTGTTTCCGGCCACCTCCGGCCTTGAACTTCTCCTTAAAATTTTCAAGTGTTTAGAACTTCGTTTGAAGGAAATTGGTCACGAATTGAGGGAGATCGGAGAGCTTGAAATTCGCCGGAATCGGGTTCAATGGTAGGGTGTTTTCCGGCGACTTTCCGAAGAGGATTTTTGGTGGTAAACGTTGGGTTCGAGCTGGGGAGGAAGCCCCTTGAAGTTGGGAGGCCGAGATGGCCTCACGGTGGAGGATTTCGCCGGAGAAGTTTTTCCGGCCGGTTTGAAATTTTGAACTTTCGAGCTGTTTAACGGCCACGGTGGTGGCTGGACGGTGGTGACCCTTTCGGGAAAGAGACTTGGCTTGAGTAGGAGATCATTTTGGGGTCTTGGTCGCCGGGAAATTCCTCCGGTGACGGCGCGCTGCCGGCGGCGGCGGCGGTCAACGGCGGAGCTCCGGCGACCCGTTGACTTTTTGGATTTCGACAAATTTTATGCCGTTTTGTTCGTAATCGCGCCCCGATCATTGTCTTGGGGTTTTTGAGTTGATTTGGATATCGGATTTTTAGTCGAGGGTTTATGTGGAGAATTTGGAGATTTTCGTCGATTATTTTGTATCCGAGTTATATGTTTCCGGAAATGGTTGGTTTCCGAGGTGTGGTACAAAGTAATGAATTGTGATTTTGATCAGTTATATTTTATGATTATTCAGGGGATCGAGATCGTACGTTGGGCGAGGGATCTTCCGCCGGATCTCGTGATTAGCGCGTTTGCGCGCTGTGCTATTTGTGAGTGGACTTTTATTTACACTGTCGTAGCGAGTTCTTGATTTCAGTATTTATTTCTAGTACGATGTTGAGATTATTTATTGTTTTTGGAGGTATTGTTTTATATTTTATATGATGATGGCATTTATTTTGCATCGATGCATTGGCTACTCGGCTGATCACCAATAGTCCAGTTCTAGGGTTGAGAGATTCCCCTGATATTTGCCTAGTCTATCACCGTCAGGCTTGAGATATTTGCCTGACCGTCAGGCTTGAGAGATTCGCCTGAGACCTCCATTTATTTTAAGAACTCACTTTGTTTTATGATATATATAAATGGTGAAAGGCATATGATTATTTTCGTCCACTCACTCTAACGATTTCATTTGCCTTTCCCCTGGGCTTTTCGGTTTCTGTGCCTAGTTTTCAGTTCGGATTCTGGTGTCTCACATCGCAGTCAGAGGCTTAGTGTTCGAGCTACCTTTCTTTTCCAGTAGGTTTCTTGTTTTGCCTACTATTGTATATTATGTATATATATACACTAGAGGTCGTTCTAATTACTCTGATGTTTTACTTTTATATGTTTTCCCCGGATTTCTGTAAAGTACTGTTTTATTTATTACTTTACGTTATTGTTATGATATTGAGAAATCCGGATGAGATTGGTGCCCACGGTTTGGCTTTTGTGGCATAGGATGAAGTGTGTTTTCAGGTGCAGGTTAATGGCAATTCCATGTTATAGTGAAACTCTGCCAAAATTTCTATAGTTTTTGCAAGTTCATATTTTCAGAAGGGGTTTGATTCTGGTTTAGGAAACTAAATAGGGGTTGGGTCCTTTCATATTTATTCGGCGAAAGACATTTATTTTCGTCCACTCACTCTAACAGTTTATATGTCTTTCCCTGGGCTCCTTGTTTTCAATGCCCAGTTTGCAGTTTGGATTCAGGTGTCGCACGTCAAGGTTGGAGGCTTAGTGTTCGAGCCACTTTTCCTTCTCAGTAGGTTTTTAGTATGGCCTACAATTGTGTATACATGTTTATAATAGAGGTCACTCTGAATACTATTATGTTTATATTTTCACATATTTTTCTTGGATTTCTGTAAAGCTACAGTTTTGTGTATTGTTTTACGTTATGTGATGTTTTTGAGAAATCCGGATGGGATTGGTGCCCACGGTTTGGCTTTTGTGGCATAGGATGAAGTGTATTTTCCGCTGCAGGTTAATGGTAACTACGCGATATAGAGTAACTCTACCAAAAATTTTATGATTTTTGAAAGTTCATGTTTTCAGAAGGGATTTGATTTCGGTTTAGAAAACTAAATCGGGGTCGGGTCCTTTCACATTAACTTTGAATTCATTGTCGGTTGTTGGACTCTTGATCATGACAGCTCCATGGGGAAATATTTCGGTAACGATGAAAGTGTAGAGTGTAGCTTCCCCAGAAAAACTTTAAGTCGAGAGTTAAAGAGGTGGACTTCTTGGCCAATGAGGAACTCCTTCCTACGGATCATCTTGTCGTGAAAGGCCTTCGTTTTCTCCTTGTAGATCCAAGCATTGTCGAAAGCATCATTCCTGATCTCCTCGAGTTCACAAAGTTGTAGCTTTCGATGCAAACCAGCCTCATCTCGATCCATATTGAACTTCTTGACGGCCCACCTTGCCTTGTGTTGTAGCTCTACCAGAAGATGACATGCTTTCCCATAAGCTAATCGATAAGGTGACATTCCAATAGGAGTTTTGTAGGCAGTCTGATATGCCTATAATGCATCATCTAGATATTGGCTCCAATCTTTCCAGTTCGGCTTAACGGTTCTCTCCAAAATCTTCTTGATCTCACGGTTGAACACTTCAGCCATTCCATTTTTTTATGATGGTATGGTGTAGATACTTTGCGTGTGACACCATACTTCCTCAATAATGCCTCCACCGTTTTGTTGCAAAAATGAGTCCCTCCATCGCTGATTAGAACGCGCGGCATACCAAATCTTGTGAAAATATTAGCCTTAAGGAAATCTGCAACAACTCGCGAATCATTAGTACGGATAGCTCTTGCTTCCACACATTTCGAAACATAATCAACGGTGAGTAAAATATAAGTGTAACCGTTCGACATGAGAAAAGGTCCCATAAAATCTATGCCCCAAACATCAAAAATTTCGACATTAAGCATATAACTTTGTTGCATTTGATCTCTAGGTCCTAAATTGCCGGATCTTTGGCACTTATCACATTTAGCACAAAATTCATGAGAGTCACGAAATAAACTAGCCCAAAACAATTCACAATCTAACACTTTCAAGGTTGTTTTCCTATAACTAAAATGACTTCCACATGCACCATCATGACAAAACTTAAGAATGGACTCAAATTCACTATCCGGAACACACCTCCTAATTACTAAATTACAACATTGTTTCCACAAGTAAGGTTCACCCCAAATGAAAGTCCTAGCATTACTCTGAAGTTTTTGACATTGAGAACTATGCATAGAAGATGGAAACTCATTGGTAGCTAAGTAGTTAATTATATCCGCATACCATAGAGTTTCAGAAGCACTTTTCTGGATTCCGAAGAGTTGTTCATCTGAAAAATTTTCTTCTATTACAACGGCTTCTTTTTCATGGACAATCCGAGACAAGTGATCAGCCACCTCGTTTTCTACTCCCTTTTTGTGCTTGATTTAGATGTCAAACTCTTGGAGTAGAAGTATCCATCTAATTAGGTGTGGCTTGGCATCCTTTTTCGCCCTCATGTACTTCAAGACTGCGTGGTCCGTGTAGACAATCACCTTAGTTTGCAACAAGTATGATCAAAATTTATCAAGTGTAAACACCATAGCAAGCATCTCCTTCTCGGTTGTTGTATAATTACTTTGAGCATCATCGAGCGTCTGAGAGACATCGTATATGGCGTATGGCTTCTTGTCCTTCCTTTGTCCCAAAACAGCGCCAACGGCATAATCCGAGGCATCACACATAAGTTCAAATGGAAGAGACCAATCAAGTGCATAAAGGATAGGAGCACTCATGAGAAGCTCCTTCAATTTGTCAAAGGCAGCTCGGCAATCTTTATCAAACACAAAGGGAGTGTCTTTTTGGAGCAGCTTGCACAAGGGACGAGAGATGCGGGAAAAATCCTTGATAAATCTTCAGTAAAAACCTGCGTGGCCAAGAAAATAACGAATCTCTCTAACCGAAGCTGGAGAGGGTAAGTACCGCACAAGATCTACTTTAGCTTTATCAATTTCTATCCCTTTTTTCGAAACTATGTGTCTTAAAACGATCCCTTGAGTAACCATAAAATGACACTTCTCCCAATTAAGCACTAGGTTAGTTTCAATGCATCTTTGCAAAATTAACTCTAAGTTATCCAAGCATGCATCGAAATCCCTCCCAAATACACTAAAGTCATCCATGAAAACTTCAATAATTTTTTCAATGTAATCAGAAAAGATAGATAACATGCAACATTAAGAATGTACGTGGTGCGTTGCACAAACCAAAAGGCATATGTCGATACGCGAACGTTCCAAAAGGGCAAGTAAACATTGTCTTCTCTTAATCCTCATCCGCGATGCTTATTTGGTTGTAACCTGAATATCCATCAAGGAAGCAATAGTATGCGTGGCCAGCCAATCTCTCAAGCATTTGGTTGATGAATGGAAATGAGAAATAGTCTTTGCGAGTGGTGGCGTTGTGACGAACCGGAACAGAATCAGTAGTGTAATCGGCTTAATCCACGAGCTTGCGCGTAATCGCAGTTTCCGTAAATTGATTGAATTACCGGTTTTGATCACGACTTAATTATTGGCCGAGAATTTGAGTTGAGTCTCTTCTCGACAGTTATTTGATGTACGCATTTTATGCTTGATTCTTAATGTCTTTCTCTTTACATTTAGCTTTGTTTTGACCTTAGTACTATCATTTCTCACTTACTTTGTTATTTTTAGGTTTTGAATAAAGGAGTACAATAAAAGAGGTGAAATGAAGCTTAAAACGCAGAAATTGGAGGTTTCCTATCTTCGCTTAGGAAAAGTGGTATTTCCTACTTTGACTAGGATTCCTACTCGGGGTAGGAATGCAAATGGTTCGACAACTCGGAGAGTTTCGCGGAGCTGAAAAATGAAGTTTCCTAAATCAATTAGGAATGACGTGGCGAAATATCCGAGACGCGCAAAATGGTTGAGAAATGGTATTCGTAAAAGTTACTAAAATAGTAGGCACAAATGGTTTCCCAAATGAAGAAAGAATGCATTTCTCCTACGTGGACCAGGAAAGATCAAGTCGGCAAGCATTTATGGAAAGAAGTCATGGCCGAAATATTGAGATCATACTTGCCACATTTAAAGATCAAATATCTTGAATATATTGAAGAAATTCGGAAAGGAGTATATTCCTTGGAGATCAAGAAAGAAATATCTAGAGTGGAATAAGGAAAGAAAATCTCATAACAGACCTGTAACTTCAAGAGGCCACTGAAGTCGCAATTCAACTCCAAATATGGCGTTCCTTATATGGATTTTATAGCTCTCTGAATAAGCTTTCCAACGAGTCTAAAATCATAATTTTCTGAGCAGTAGAACTCTCGGAAAAGACGATTCAAGACAGGCTGTTAAAAGCTGGCATTTCTACCCGGGTAAACTAGGAATCCCTAGTTTGGAGAGGAAAGTTGGACTTCTTCACCTATAAATAAAAGGGCTCGGTTTCATTCTCATATATCTCTCATCATACAAGCCGAGCTCTTGTCCACAACACTTTGTCTCCTCCAAAATCGAAAATTAATCAAGAAGCCGAAGCTCCCCGCACTCTAACAATTGACATCCTCCATAAGAGCAACTTAGGCAATCCGAAGGTTTCTCTCCATCCACTAGAAGGCCATCTACATGTTTTGCAACTGCGTTCATGACCAAAATGTGTAACATGTTACCTTCTACTCTCTTTTTGTATGAACGATTGATTTTTAAGGAAGAGTTTAAATAAGAGTTTGCGGTTATATAATTCTAGCATGTTTTTGTAACTTGTTTCGAATCTGAGTTCTTTGCTATGCATGTATTTTCTATGCTTAATGTTTAACTTAAATGCGAGCGATCTTGGTTTATGTTATGATATGTCTAGAATGCGAGCAATCTTGGTTCGAAAACATTGTCATTCGAGAAATACATGAACAACATAGTAAAGGCTTAGATTTTAAATAGGTTGCATACAATATGATTAGGTTATAAAGGAATGAGGTGAGTATGATGAGTTGATCAATGTGTATATATGTAATTGAACTTTATTTTCGGTTTTAGTAAGCATGTTTAGGATTCTATTTTCTTGTTTGTTTTGCTTGTCTATGAGTTTAAGCATGTTAGAACTTAGAAGCCAACGATGTGTTTGCTATGCCATGTTCTTGTCTTTATTTTCGTAGATAATAAACAACCTTTTCAAACCCCCCTTTTAAACCATAGCATAAATATGCATGCACCCTCAATCCCCGGTTAAGAACGATCCCTACTTATCAATGCTACATCTACACCAAAGGGTTTTAATTGTTTATGCGTTTTTGTTAAGTGTTAAGTGTTCATTTAGTGCTTGCAAAGTCGTGTATCAATTTTGGCGCCGTTGCCGGGGATTGTAAAGAATTGTGTGTTTATGCTTGTAAATATGTAAATATGTGTAAATAAGTGTGTATATGTATATGTAAAGTGTCGAAAATTTTTATACATGTTCATAATACGTTCCATTCTAACGTTTTTTTTTTTGCAGCCATGTAAATAGGTACATATTAAAGGAAGTCTTCGATTTACATTGAGTACGCGAGTTTGGGCGATTAAGTCTCACTCATTGGAATAGATGGCGCCTCTTTTTCTTGTTTATCTCCTTAACCCCTCATGATGTGTGGATTTCATCACCGCACACCATAACCTAAGTGAAGTTATGGACATGAGGTTGAGGGCGGAGTCTACAAAGGACTTGAGGGAATGTCTTTCTCGAAATTTTGGCTGAATGTCGGACATGGTGTCTAGAAACGGGTTATGACTGGTGACAGGCTCTGGATCTAAGAAAGACTTGCATCAATGGAGTATATACCAATGATCCGGTAAGTGGACGAATACTTGTCTTTGAGTAAGAAATCTTTGGTAACTCGGTGTCTAGAAGGTGACGGTTTCTATGACGGGTTTTGGATCCGAGATTTCAAATCGGTCCTACCTCTCGTGGTCTCTCTTGCCAACTGGCCAAGCTTATTAAAGTTGCCCAAAGAAGACAAGGACTAAATCTACTTTCCATGATCGGTAAGCCTCAGGATGCATCGTCGAAATTAGTCCTGCCTCTCGCGTTATCTCTATCCCCAACTGGCCATGTTTTTCGATTGAACCAAGGCCGATTGATTGAGAAAGAACATTTTATCGCGCGGGTCGCACGTCCAATGAAAGACCTAAAGGCCAAATGAACGTATTCTCTTTAAATTGAAGGCAAAATTCAATGAACAAAATACTTGTGCATATTACTTGTAAATTTCGTGTGCATTCTAAACTTGTAAAGAATTAACCACGTTGCATATAGCTTGCATAACCTGCCGGCGGCTTTGTGATGCTCGGATTTCACCACTGGGTACCCTAACCTAAGTGAAGTTAGGGACATGAGGCCAAACGTATGGTCACGTTGCATCATGTATTTAGCACGTAACTTTGTGTGTTTTCTGCAGGTTTCTAACGTTTTCTCTTATGCATTCATACCATTCTTCACGTAGGATCTCTTATGTGTGCATTTAAAATCTTTCTAAGTGCATCCAACGTGATTAATACATAAATTTCGTGTGCATATGTGTGTTCTAACTTGTTTATAAGTCGTGCATTGTATATATGTCTAACTTTGCAGAAAACGTGTGTACATGTGTTTATAGTTCATTTCATGCATTTCGTGTATATTCTAAACTTTGTATATATATATCTATCTATTTAGGCATTACATCCATTTCTTACAATCTATATCCTATATATTTATATAACGTGCATTTGTTTCTATATGTTTTCTGATTTCGTGTGTTTTTGTGTGTTTTTGCGTTTTCGTGTTTTTTTCTTGTACGTTACAATTTTGGTTAGTATCTTGCATTCCTTGTGTATTCTTTTGATGCTAACACTTGATGTTTGGTGGATGATCAGATTCTATGAATGTCCCGTTCTCACTCGACTCCTATAGTTGATCTCCAAGCACTTTCAAACCGTTTGGCAAGTCTAAAATCTCAAGTAGTACTGAGTGAACAAGTTCTCGACCAACCTCTCATTGTGGAAGGTTTTGACTCTCCACGTTCATCCCATCACTCCACCGAGCACTCACAAGAAGAAGAGCAAGACATGGCACACAACAACCCACCGAATCCTCCCATCAACGAGAGGCGATCTCTTCGCCAACGTACTTGCTCCACCGAGTGGAGTAGCGGCCCTTCGTGCATTCGATTTCCAGATCCTCAAGAGGACAAGAAGGACATTGAGTTGAAGAGTGGCTTCTTACACCGTTTACCAATCTTCCATGGGCTGTCCAACGAAGATCCAAACATGCATCTCAAGCAATTTCAGTTCATTTGCATGAGTATGAAGCCTTCGGATGCCGATGAAGAACTCTTCAAGCTCAAGGCATTTCCGTTTACATTGATTGATAGAGCTCAATCTTGGCTTTTGGAACTCCCGCCTAACCATATCACGACATGGAAGCAACTTGCGGACCTGTTCTTGGCTAAGTACTTTCCGGCCTCAAAGATCACTGTTTTGAGGAAGAAGATCACAGGAATTACACAAGCATCGGATGAATCGTTTGGCCAGTATTACGACCGTTTCAAAGTGCTATGCGCCACATGCCCTTCCCATGGTTTTTCCGAGACAAACCTCATGAACTACTTCTATGATGGTTTAAAGCCGATTGATAGAGAGCTTCTTGATGCCGCTGCAACCGAAGCATTCATGGATTTAGATGAGATTGAAGCTCGATCTTTGTTGGAAAACCGAGCCAATAATGATGCTCAATATGGGATGGCTCCACGGAAACAAGTGAATGAAGCTAGCTCAACGCAAGTGAAGGACGAGAAGTTTGACAAACTAGCATCTATGCTAGAACAAGTGCTTGAGCTCGAGACGAAGAGAGCCAAGGCAGCTCAAGGACCAACGTGTGGAGTATGTCAACTACAAGGGCACTACAATGATCAATGCCCTAATGTGGTGGAACAAAATGGAGATCCGGAGCAAGTTAATGCAATTGGAGGATATCAAGGTGGCCAACGCTACAACAACTATAACAACAACAATTTTGGCAACCGAGATCATCCAGGATTCAAGTGGAGTAGCAATGAGGGATGTTTAAACCCTCCGGCACCTCAACAAGGCTACCAACGTGCTCCCTTCCAACCAAGGCAGCCAATGCATCAAGCTCCCATTCCAACGATGCAACCTATGCAACAATCTCCTCCGGTCCAACAATTTACAAATCCGGACTATGACAAGATGTTCACTCAATTGTTCGCTTCAACACAAGTTCTCTTGGAGGGACAAGCAAAGCAAAAGGAGACGTTGGAAACACATGGCCGAGACATCACCGAAATCAAAAAGCAAATGGGCCAAATCGTGGACTTCATGGGCCAATTTCGAGATTCCGGCCAGCTTCCACCTCAATCACAACCACCAAATCGGAATGTGAGTGCAATTATTACGAGGAGTGGAAGAAATTTGGCACCTCCTTTGCCAAAGACAAGTTCGGCACCTACTCACTCCATTTTTGAGGAGGAAGACTTAGAAGAAGATCCGGCTACTAAAGATGCCGAGAAGAATGTGGCTCCTCACGCCACTAAGGCACAACCCTCATCATCACAATCTGCCCCAAACAAAGGTATTAACTCTATCCCTTCAAGTTTGGTTAATACTAATGCTTCGTTTGCTCGTGCACCATTCCCACATATGTTGACGAAATCTAAGAGAGATGATCAATACGAAGACATCTTGGACATCTTTCGGAAGGTGATATACGCATTTTATGCTCGTTTCTTAACGCATTTCCCTTTACGTTTAGCTATGTTATTATCTTAGTTTTTATGTTTTTCTTAATTAAATTGTTATTTTGAAGATATTTACGGTGGAGATTAATAACGACGCAATTCGGAGGAATTTCGGCGATTTTGCGATTTTTGCGATTTCGGACCACCGGAAATGGGCCGGCCCAAAAAGCATTTTGTGGCCCATTTTCTCAAATCTTGTTTCGGCCCATTATCAAGCCCAAACCCATCTAGTTCGGCTAGGATTCACTTTGGGGAAGAGGAAAAGTCAACAATATCAAGCTTGGTGACTCTTGCTTTGTGATCATCACAAAAGATGACTAAGGGGGTGACTTGCCATGGTGACTCTTGCTTAGGGTTCATAAATGGTGACTTTCCATGGTGACTCTTGCTTAGGGTTCATAAATGATGATCACAAATGGTGACTTGCCTAGGTGACTAAGGATTGCATTAAATGAAGGGAGGCAAGGTGGAAGAGAGATGAAGGCATATCCTTGCCTATAAATACCAAGGAGGCCGAACACTTCAAGGAGCATCTCTCATTTTACAAGCCAAAGCTCTACACAAATACTCCTCCTCCATAAACACTTCAAGGTTCTCATACAAGCCGAAGCATCCATTCTCTTACAAGCCGAAGCATTCTCCATCCAAAGCCGAAGCATTCTTCCTCCATCCTTCACAATACGCTAAGTCCCTTGTGAAGGAAAGTCATCTCCACGAAGATCATCTAGCATTCAAGACAAAAAGTGTAACCATGATCTTCACTTTCATATCTTTTGCTTTGTATTTGAATCTTTTGATGTATTGGAATACTTTGATGTATTTAATGAAGAACAAGTTTAGATTTGTGTTATATGTTCTTAAACCGATTTGTAAATTGCATGTGTTTATGATTTCTAGCCTTTTATGCATGGTTGATATAATCTTAAAGCTTCGAAAGCATGTGGTAGATAATACGCTAAGTCACTCTCTTTCGCATGTTTCGATGATCATATGTTGTTTAGAATGTTTATACGCTAAGTTGCATTCCTACTCAATTATCAAGCATGTATATTTAGTTGGAAGTTATGAATTTCGTAACTTACAAAAGGTTTGATGCATGAAATAGGGTAAGGTTAATAATATGAGATGATCAATTGTAATTAATAGCTTAGCTTCTTATTTTTAGCAAGCATAATTAGACTTGAAGTTTCTTGATTGTTAAAACTTGTCTATGAGTAAAACATGTTAGATGCCTAAGAGTTTTTGTTGTGTTTGCATGTTTTTGCACTTTAATTTAGTAGGACATTTAATCAACCAATTTCCAATCCCCCCAAACATTTAAATTTCCGCTTATTAACGAAACCATGCATGCGCCCTTAATTCCCCGGATAAAGAACGATCCCTACTCGCCAATATTATAAATGACAAAAGAAGGGTTTTAAATTGCTTTACGTGTGAACTGTGTTTTTAGGGTCTACTTTGTGTTAACGTTAAATGCATGTTTTGCGCGTATCAATTTTTGGCGCCGTTGCCGGGGAGTTATAAAGTTTTTGTATGATTTCGTTGTACATTTGTAATTAAAACCATGTCTATAATTTTCGATTTACATATTTGTTTATACTTATAGAAATTTACATACATATTTACAATGCATACTTTTACTTATACGAATTTAGTTATACTTAGTTTTTACACTTGCATAATTTATTTTCATGTTAAAGGATAGTCTTTGATTTAATTTGAGTACTAGCACTTAGTTATTAAATAAATCTCTATGGAATAGGTGGTGCCTCTTTTGTTTGTCTATCTCCTTAACCCTTCGTGAAGTGTGGATTTCATCACCACACGCCATAACCTAAGTGAAGTTATGGGCATGAGGTTGTGGGCGGAGTTTACAAACATTTGAGATTGTATACTATCTTGTGATTTCGAGTAATAATTGGTCATGATGTCTAGAAGGGTTATGAATGGTGACTGGTTTTGAACTAAGAAAACAGAACACCATTGGAGTACATACTCTTACGAGTAAGCCTCGGGGTGTTTCTAAGAACAACATTGGAGTATATACTCTTACGAGTTAGCCTCAGGTTGTTCCCAGAAATTAGTTCTCACCTCTTGCGTTACATCTATCCCAACTGGTCATTTCCAACAATTACGAGAATTAACGATAGTTGGTATACATTTTCGCGCGGGCCGCACGGACAAGAGATTTACTCAATAACTAAATCGTGTATTCCTTTTAAATCTTAGGCGCAATCAAAACGTAGACGTACTTAAATTGATTTACATTGAGTACGAGTATTGATTTTTAAGTTTCGTTCTTTGGAAATAGGGAGGTGCCTCTTTTTTCTGGTTTATCTCCTTAACCCCTCGTGAAGTGTGGATTTCATCACCACACGCCATAACCTAAGTGAAGTTATGGGCACGAGGTTATGGGCGGAGTTTACTAAGGACTTGAGATTATATACTATCTCAAAAATTTGGCTGATTGTTGGATATGGTGAGTGGGTTTATGATTGGTGCCGGGTTTCGGATCTAAGCAATAGAACACCATTGGAGTATATGCCGTAACTGGTTAGCCTCGGGGTGTCTCTAGGAACAACGTTGGAGTATATACTCTTACGAGTAAGCCTCGGGTTGTTCTAAATATTAGTCCTTACCTCTCGCGTTATCTCTATTCCTACTTGCCATTTCTAAACGTAACTAAGCTGAATTAGCGAGAGTCAGTATACATTTGAGCACGAGCCGCACGTCCAAGAAATTTACTAAAAGATTATTTCGTGTACTCCCTGTAAATCATAAGTGCATACGAATACGGATAAATACGAACTAAATAAATACGACATAATCCTTTAAATAGATGGTATATAGGATTATGCATGCTTAGACCTCTTGGAATCAGACTTCATCTTCGGATGAACGAGACCCATTGCACAGTCGAGAGCCTCTGCACCACGTACCATCGGGGCCAAAGGAAATAAATAAAACTTAGTCAAATTTTTGTGTTTGTTTGTACATTAAAAAACTGTAAAGGACTAACAAACGTTATTTAGCTTGCATAACCTCTCTTAAGCTTTATGATACTCGGATTTCACTACCGAGTACCCTAACCTAAGTGAAGTTAGGGACATAATACCGAAGAAGAGGTCATTCTTTGCATTCATATTTTAAGCACGTAACTCGTGTGTTTTCTGCAGGTTCTAACAATTTCTCTTATACATTCACTCCATTTTTCATGTAGGATTGTTGTTTGATGCATTTTATTTAAATGTATTGTGCATAAATTCAATGTGAATTATTGTTTGCTTGCATTTGAACCATGTTTATATATGTTCTAACTAAATTCTTAGCTTTTACATTGTATAGTGTTAATTTGCAGAAAACATATGTCTTAGTTCATTACATTCTTGTGCATAGCCCCTAAAATCAATTAAATCATTTGCATTACTTAGTAAATTACATTTAGTGTCTTAAATATCATAAATCTTGTTTGTTTTAGTAGTTTTTAAGTATTTGTAAGTATTTATAGTTTGTTTTGGTAGTTTTACTAATTTTATCTTTTATTTATTTCGCTTTGTTTTCTAAATATGCTTTACGTTTTTGATTAGTATTCCTATTTTCATTTCATACTCTTTTTGATACTGACACTTGGTCTTTGGTGGATGCTCAGGCTAATGAATGTCCGATCGGAATCCTGGACCATCTAGAACAAAGTTTGAGGAAATCGCAGAGAGAATAGCGAGACTTAAAGTTCAAACAGACATCCTGGATTATCCCATCGTCGAGGAAGTTTCCGAGTCTTCACATTCATCAACCGACCATAGTTTAGCCTCATCAACCGACCACAATTCAGAAGCAGAAGCACAAGAAGTCAACATGGCCAATGCAGGACAGTCTCTTCGTCAGCGCACCTGCTCAAAAGAATGGAGCAGCGGGCCTTCAAGCATTGCTTTTCCACCACCGGGGGAAAACATGAAAGAAGTCGAGCTGAAGAGTGGTTTCCTCCACCGACTACCCATTTTTCACGGACTTTCCAATGAAGATCCGAATAAGCATCTCAAACAATTCCAATTTGTTTGTAACAGCATGAAGCCAGCCGATGCTGATACGGAGCTCTTCAAGCTGAAGGCATTCCCATTCACCCTAGTCGACAGGGCCGAGTCTTGGCTTATGGAACTACCGCCGAACCATATTACCTCATGGAAGCAACTTGCGGATATGTTACTAGCGAAGTACTTCCCGGCCTCAAAGATCACCGTCTTGAGAAAGCAAATCACTGGCATCACACAGAAACCGGACGAGACCTTCGGCCAATATTACGACCGATTCAAGGTTTTGTGTGCCACTTGCCCATCGCATGGATTTTACGAGACCAATCTCATGAATTACTTTTACGATGGTCTCAAGCCGATCGATAGGGAATTGCTAGATGCAGCAGCTACCGGTGCATTCATGGACTTAACCGAAATCGAAGCCAGAACTCTTCTTGAGAATCGGGCGAATAATGATGCACAATATGGAATGTCCAACAGACGAGCAGTCGGTGAAGCGAGTTCTAAACCCGACACGGACGAAAAATACGACAAACTAGCTCATATGCTAGAGAAGGTTTTAGATCTCGAGACGACAAGAACCAAAGCAACTCGTGGGCCTGTTTGTGGCATATGTCAAGTACAAGGTCACCATAATGACCAATGCCCTCAAGCGCCAGAGCAAGCTAGCGATCCGGAGCACGCTAACGCCATCGGCGGATATCAGGGAGGACAACGGTATAACAATTATAACAACTATGTCAACCGTGATCATCCAGGTTTTAGATGGAGCAGCAACGAGGGAACTTTGAACCCTCCAGCACCGCAACAAAGCTACCAACGCCCTCCATTTCAACCAAGGCCACCGATGCAGCATGGTTCGTCATCTCAATCCTTCACCAACCCGGATTACGACAAGATGTTGTCGCAACTTTCGGCCTCCACACAGGTTCTCCTCGACGGACAATCGAAGACAAAGGAGACACTGGACTCACATGGCCGCGACATCACTGAAGTGAAGAAGCAACTTGGCCAACTTGTTGATTTCATGGGCAAAATCAAAGAAACCGGTCGGCTTCCACCTCAACCCACTCCTAATCAAAGAAACGTGAATGCTATTGTCACAAGGAGTGGGAAGATACTTGAAGAACCAAAGACCAAGCGATCTCATCTCGATGAAGTCACCATTGAGGACATAACCAACGAAGAGGAAGATGAGATCGATCCGGCAGCTCAAGAAGCCGAGAAGAAGAAGGTGACGCCTATTGTCACCAAGGCACAATCCCCTCCACAACCCACCCCAATCAAAGGTAAAAGCCATATTCCTTCAAATACGGTTATTACTAATTCTCCGTTTGCTGTTGCACCTTTCCCAAGCAGATTATTAAAATCAAAGAAGAAGGATGCCCAATATGAAGATATCTTGGACATCTTCCGAAAGGTGCAAGTGAATTTGCCCTTGATCGAGTGCATAAAACAAGTGCCAATATACGCGAAGTTTCTCAAAGAATTATGCACACAGAGGAGGCAAACTCGAGAGAAGGAGGTTGTGAAGGTGAACGCAACCGTTTCGGCGGTTTTGCAGCGTCGGCTACCCCCAAAACTGAAGGACCCAGGGAGTTTTGCAGTTCCCTGCGTAATCGGTGACAACCACTTCGAAGACGTGATGCTTGATCTCGGAGCCTCCATCAACGTCATGCCTTACTATCTTTACGAATCGATGGAGCTTGGAGATCTCAAGCAAGATGGTGTTGTCATCCAATTAGCCGATCGAACACACAAGTATCCGAGGGGATACGTAGAAGACGTTCTTGTGCAGGTCAACAACCTGATCTTTCCAGCGGATTTTTAGATCGTTGACATGGAGGAGAGTCCTTTGAACACCACGCCACTGCTGCTTGGGTGACCTTTCATGCGGACTGCAAGAACGAAGATAGACGTTTTTCAGGGAACTTTCTCCATGGAGATTGATGGAGAAAGAATCGAGTTCAACATCCTGGACGGGATGAAGTTTCCAATGTCGAGCGTAGCTGCCATTTCGACATACGATCCCGTGGATACCTTAGCACAAGGCCACCTCGACACCATCAATGAAGATGAACTCGACATGGCCATCCAACTCGGGGAAGACGCCCTTTTCGAGGCCTTGCTATGTGCGACGCCTCGAATTCAAGATATGGCCATGGCCCTAAATGCCGCACCACGAAAAGTAAGCTTTTCTCCCCCTTTACCAATTACTTTTGGTACTAATAAAATTGTTCCTTCCATTGTAGAAGCTCCAGTTTTAGAACTCAAGCTACTACCGGACCATCTGAAGTATGCGTACTTAGGCGAGAATGAAACTTTACCGGTCATTATTTCGTCTGCGCTAGAAGAGGAGCAGGAGGAGAAGCTCGTGAGTGTGCTCAAGAGGTACAAAACCGCAATAGGCTGGACGCTTGCTGACATAAAGGGAATCAATCTGGCAACATGTGTGCATCGGATTTTCCTCGAAGAAGGCACCAAGCCTACGCGGGAAGCGCAACGTCGGCTCCACCCTCCGATGATGGAGGTGGTAAAAAAGGAGGTAATTAAACTCATGGACTGTGGAGTTATTTACCCTATTTCTGATAGCCGTTGGGTTTCCCCAGTGCAGGTAGTACCCAAGAAATCGGGAAATGAACTTGTGCCACAAAGGACGATCACTGGACACCGAGTGTGCATTGATTACCGGAGGCTCAACACCGCAACCCGCAAGGATCATTTTCCATTACCATTCATCGACCAAATGCTGGAAAGATTAGTCGGCCATGCATTTTATTGTTTTCTCAACGGATACTCCGGCTACAACCAAATTAGCATTGCGGAGGAAGATCAAGAAAAGACAACGTTCACATGCCCTTTCGGAACGTTCACATGCCCGTGGGACGGGGTTGGTCCCATTCGATGTGTCTTGGTCCCGTGATGGTGACTCCGGCCTCCTTTCACGGCAAGGCTCGCCGGAGAGTGAGAGAAATCCGGCCAAAAATGGAGGAAAAACTTTGTGATTCGGGTTCCATGTTTGGGACCGATTCGAGCTGAAATTCTTAGTGGGCTTTGAAGCTCTCCTCACCTACATGCTACCCTGTAAGTTTGGTGCTCTAATTATGCTTGAGCTTGGAGAATTTTGAGATTGAAATTTGTGGAACAATTCGGTTTTTCATGAAATTGAGCTAGTTAGAGTGAGAATTGGCCTTAACTTATAACTGGAAAGTTGTTGGGCTCATCGAGATCCTTGAAACCATGTATGCCATGTATTTTTCTGGGCAGATTGGAGTTTTCCGGCGACTGTGGCAGCGGCGACGGCGGCGGCGGCGACTTTTCGCCCGGCATGGTTTTCGATGAATTGCATGTCATTTGACTCGAAATCGTGCCCCGATCGCAGTGGGGAGGTTCGTTTTTCGAGTTGAGCGTCCGAACGTAAAGCGAGGTATTGAGGTGGTATATATGGGTTTTCGACGATTCGTCGACTTTGGATTACGTGTTTCCGAGAACGACGGTTTCTCGTGATTTGTTTATATTGTCAGATTATGACTTTGAATAATGGACTTTGTGAATATTCAGGGGTTCGTGATCATTTGTTTGGCGAGGGACTTTCCGCCGGATCACGGGTTAACGTGTATCGCGTTACGCAAGTCTGTGAGTGGACACTTTATTTTCACGGATTGATTGCGAGTCCTTATTTATGATTTACGAACTTGAGCATGCAGATTGATTATGATTTTACGAGCATGTGTTTTATGATTATGCTTATACGAATATACGTATACGAATATATACATATACGTACATATTATGTTTTAAGCATGTGCATAGAAAAGATTTATGATTTGGTTTACACAGAGTACAGTCTCAGTATATGTTGTGGTATCGATACACATTGGCTTCTCGGCTGATCCCCGAGTATGCTCCGGGGGGGACAGATATCCTGACCCGAGGCCTTTCTGGCTAGAATCACGTGTGGGTCTGGGATCCCGTTATTCAGACTGTGCTATCGCGTGGAAGCCCGCGAGAGTCTCCGCGATATGTTTTACGTTGCATGCTCTGTACGTGAGTGGTAGCCAGAGTCTCCTCACGTAGCATTTGATTTTCACGCATTTGACTCGCATATGATTTTATATGTATATATTACTTGGTGAAAGACATTTATTTTCGTCCACTCACTCTAACGTGTTTATTGTCTTTCACCTGGGCTTTTCGGTTTTCGTGCCCAGTTTGCAGTTCAGGCTTTGGTGTCGCACGTCGTGGTCGGAGGCATAGTACTCGAGCTACCTTGTTTCATCCAGTAGGTTTATTGTTCTACCTACTGTGGTATGCGTATATGATTATGTATTAGAAGTCGCTCTGAGCGTCCTATTGTATATGCTATATGATTTTACACTGGATTTCAGTAAAGTACATATATATTTACTACTTTACTTTACTGTTGATATATTGAGAAATCCGGATGGGATTGGTGCCCACGGTTTGCTTTTTGTGGCATAGGATGAAGTGTATTTTCCGCGTGCAGGTAATGGTAATTCCACGCTAGTAACGAAACTCTGCCGAAATTTCGAAAAGTTTTTATTAGTTCGTGTTCTCGAAGGGGTTTGACTCCGGTTTAGGGAGCTAAATCGAGGTTGGGTCCTTTCAACAAATGGTGACTTGCCTAGGTGACTAAGGCTTGCATTAAATGAAGGGAGGCAAGGTGGAAGAGAGATGAAGGCATATCCTTGCCTATAAATACCAAGGAGGCCGAACACTTCAAGGAGCATCTCTCATTTTACAAGCCAAAGCTCTACACAAATACTCCTCCTCCATAAACACTTCAAGGTTCTCATACAAGCCGAAGCATCCATTCTCTTACAAGCCGAAGCATTCTCCATCCAAAGCCGAAGCATTCTTCCTCCATCCTTCACAATACGCTAAGTCCCTTGTGAAGGAAAGTCATCTCCACGAAGATCATCTAGCATTCAAGACAAAAAGTGTAACCATGATCTTCACTTTCATATCTTTTGCTTTGTATTTGAATCTTTTGATGTATTGGAATACTTTGATGTATTTAATGAAGAACAAGTTTAGATTTGTGTTATATGTTCTTAAACCGATTTGTAAATTGCATGTGTTTATGATTTCTAGCCTTTTATGCATGGTTGATATAATCTTAAAGCTTCGAAAGCATGTGGTAGATAATACGCTAAGTCACTCTCTTTCGCATGTTTCGATGATCATATGTTGTTTAGGATGTTTATACGCTAAGTTGCATTCCTACTCAATTATCAAGCATGTATATTTAGTTGGAAGTTATGAATTTCGTAACTTACAAAAGGTTTGATGCATGAAATAGGGTAAGGTTAATAATATGAGATGATCAATTGTAATTAATAGCTTAGCTTCTTATTTTTAGCAAGCATAATTAGACTTGAAGTTTCTTGATTGTTAAAACTTGTCTATGAGTAAAACATGTTAGATGCCTAAGAGTTTTTGTTGTGTTTGCATGTTTTTGCACTTTAATTTAGTAGGACATCTAATCAACCAATTTCCAATCCCCCCAAACATTTAAATTTCCGCTTATTAACGAAACCATGCATGCGCCCTTAATTCCCCGGATAAAGAACGATCCCTACTCGCCAATATTATAAATGACAAAAGAAGGGTTTTAAATTGCTTTACGTGTGAACTGTATTTTTAGGGTCTACTTTGTGTTAACGTTAAATGCGTGTTTTGCGCGTATCAGAAGGTGCAAGTAAATCTGCCCTTGATAGAGTGCATAAAGCAAGTGCCTATCTATGCAAAATTTCTCAAAGAATTATGCACCCAAAGGAGGCAAACGAGAGCGAAGGAGGTTGTGAAGGTGAATGCAACCGTTTCAGCGGTTTTACAGCGTCGGTTACCCCCCAAATTGAAGGATCCGGGGAGCTTTCCTGTTCCTTGCGTGATTGGTGACAACAAATTCGATGATGTTATGCTAGATCTTGGTGCATCCATTAACGTAATGCCCTATTACTTATATGCATCCATGGATCTAGGCGAGCTCAAACAAGACAACGTCATCATTCAACTAGCCGACCGTTCGCATAAGTATCCTAGGGGATACGTTGAAGATGTTCTTGTGCAAGTCAACAACCTGATTTTTCCAGCAGATTTCTACATCGTTGACATGGAAGAAAGTCCTTTGAACACCACGCCATTGCTTCTTGGATGACCTTTCATGAGGACTGCAAGAACGAAGATTGATGTTTTTGAGGGAACGTTTTCCATGGAAATTGACGGAGAAAAGATTGAATTCATCATATTAGATGCCATGAAGGTTCCCACGGCAAGTATCAATGCTATCTTTTCGATGGATATGGTGGAAGAGGTAGCTCAACAACACTTAGACACCATTGGAGATGATGAGCTAGACATTGCCATACAAGAAGGGGCGGGGCTGACTCGACTTGGGGATGAAGCCCTTTTTGATGCACTTATCGAGATATTGGAGCCTAGAATTCTCGAGATGGCTATGGCACTCAATGAGGCTCCACGGATTGCAAATAGGCCACCTCCAATTCTGTTGGCCTATGGAGAAAACAAGCTTGTTCCATCCGTGATGAAGGCACCGGAGTTAGAACTCAAAGTGTTACCGGCTCATTTGAAGTATGCTTACTTGGGAGAGAATGACACTTTGCCGGTTATCATTTCATCATCATTGGAGGAAGAACAAGAGGGCAAGCTCATCAACATGCTCAAACGTCATAAAACAGCAATTGGATGGACCCTTGCCGACATCAAAGGCATCAATCCGGTCACTTGCGTGCATCGAATTCTACTCGAAGATGGGGCTAAACCTTCGAGAGAAGCTCAAAGAAGACTCCATCCACCGATGATGGAAGTTGTGAAGAAGGAAGTTATCAAGCTCTTGGATTGTGGCGTCATATATCCAATTCCGAACAGCCGATGGGTTTCACCCGTGCAAGTTGTTCCTAAAAAGTCCGGAATCACCGTGGTGAAGAATGCGGAAAACGAATTGGTGCCACAAAGAACCGTAACCAGCCATAGAGTTTGTATCGACTATCGGAAGCTCAATGCCACCACTCGCAAGGACCACTTCCCCTTGTCATTCATTGATCAAATGCTCGAGAGGTTGGCGGGACATGAATATTATTGCTTCCTAGATGGATATTCCGGTTACAACCAAATCAGCATCGCCGAGGAAGATCAAGAGAAGACAACGTTCACATGCCCCTTTGGAACGTTTGCATATCGACGGATGCCATTTGGACTTTGCAATGCACCAGGTACCTTTCAACGTTGCATGCTTTCAATTTTTTCCGATTACATAGAGAAGATAATAGAAGTTTTCATGGATGATTTCAGTGTCTTTGGGAAAAATTTCGATGCATGTTTAGCTAACTTAGAACTGATTTTACAAAGATGCGTTGAAACGAACCTAGTGCTTAATTGGGAGAAATGCCATTTTATGGTTACTCAAGGGATAGTTTTAGGTCACATAGTTTCGAAAAGGGGAATAGAAGTTGATAAAGCAAAAGTAGATCTTGTGCGGTACTTACCCTCTCCGACTTCGGTTAGAGAGATACGTTCTTTTCTTGGCCATGCAGGTTTTTACAGGAGATTTATCAAGGACTTTTCCCAAATATCTCGTCCGTTGTGCAAGCTTCTACAAAAAGAAACTCCCTTTGTGTTCGATGATGAATGCCGAGCTGCATTTGACAAGTTGAAGGAGCTTCTCACAAGTGCTCCTATCCTTTGTGCACCGGATTGGTCACTACCGTTTGAATTGATGTGCGACGCATCCGACTACGCCGTCGGAGCTGTTTTAGGGCAACGGAAGGACAAGAAGCCCTACGCCATTTACTATGCTTCTCAACCATTGGACGATGCTCAAAGCAATTATACAACAACCGAGAAGGAAATGCTCGCCGTGGTGTTTGCACTTGACAAGTTTCGATCATACTTGTTGCAAAGCAAGGTGATTGTCTATACGGACCACGCTGCATTGAAGTACTTGATGGCGAAAAAGGATGCCAAACCACGACTCATTCGTTGGATACTTCTACTCCAAGAATTCGACATAGAAGTGAAGGATAAGAAGGGAGTAGAAAACGTGGTGGCAGACCACTTATCTCGAATAGTACATGACAAAGAGACAGTGGCAATTGAGGAAACATTTTCGGATGAACAACTCTTCGGACTTCAGGTAAGTACCTCGGAAACTCCTTGGTATGCGGATATTGTTAATTATTTAGTTACCGATAAATTTTCACCTCACATGCATAGTGTTCAACGCCATAAACATAGACTAAATGCTAAACATTTCATTTAGGATGAGCCTTACTTATGGAAACAATGATCTGACTTAGTAATTAGAAGGTGTGTCCCCGATTGCGAATTTGAGTCTATTCTTAAGTTTTGTCATAACGATGCATGTGGAGGTCATTTTGGTTCTAGGAAAACAGCCTTGAAAATATTAGATTGTGGATTCTTTTGGCCTAATATATTTCGTGACTCTCATGAATTTTGTGCCCAGTGTGACAGGTGCCAAAGATCCGGTAATATAGGTCCTCGAGATGAAATGCCGCAGAACTATATTCTTTATGTCGAAATATTTGATGTTTGGGGCATTGATTTTATGGGACCATTTCCCATGTCTAATGGCTATACTTACATCTTACTCACTGTTGATTATGTGTCGAAATGGGTGGAAGCAAAAGCCACCCGTACTAATGATTCGCGAGTTGTTGCAGATTTCCTTAAAGCACAGATTTTCACATGACATGGAATGCCTCGCATTCTCATAAGCGATGGGGGAAGTCACTTTTGCAACAAGACAATAGATGCATTGATGAAGAAGTACGGCATCACCCACAAGGTCTCTACACCATATCATCCACAAACCAATGGATTGGCGGAAGTATCCAATCGCGAAATCAAGAAGATCTTGGAAAGAACTGTCAAGCAAAATCGCAAGGATTGGAGCCAATGTCTTGATGACGCATTATGGGCCTATAGGACGGCATACAAGACTCCCATTGGCATGTCCCCTTATCGACTTGTCTATGGGAAGGCATGTCATCTTCCGGTGGAGTTAGAACATAAGGCATGGTGGGCTGTCAAGAAATTCAATATGGATCGCGACAAGGCTGGTTTGCATCGAAAACTCCAACTTTGTGAGCTCAAGGAAATCAGGAATGATGCCTTCGACAATGCTTGGATCTATAAGGAGAAAACGAAGATGTTTCACGACAAGAGGATCCGGAGAAAGGAGTTCCTAATCGGCCAAGAGGTATTACTCTTTAACTCTCGCCTTAGAATTTTTCCAGGAAAGCTACGCTCTAGGTGGGTTGGACCTTTCATTGTCACCGAAGTTTTTCCCCATGGAGCTATAAACATCAGGAGTCCAACAACCGGGAACGAATTCAAAGTCAATGGTCATCGTTTAAAGCCTTATCATTCGGCCATCAAAGAGGAAGTAGTGGAGGAAGAATCTCTATTCGAACCGGCCACATCAAATGAATGAAGAACTCTCAAGTCTAGGCTGTAAGACGTTAAAAAAGAAGCGCTTGTTAGGAGGCAACCCAATGGAGGAAATCGCCAAGGCTTTGTTCTCTCCTCCCTTATCTTTTTAATTTCGTTGTTTATTTACTTTCCTTAGCTAAAATTTTCGTGGGTCTCTCCCTTCATACGAAATTCTATGATTCCCTTAAATACATTGAGGACAATGTAGAGTTTAAGTGTGGGGGAGGGGTTTACAACCTTATTTGAAGTCATAAATTGTTAAAACCGGGCGGACAATGGAACTTTTCGGCGGATGATGCCCTAAAAAAAATTTTAGTTGGTGTCTTTTTGTTTAACTAAGTATTTTTAAAGAGTCTTTTTCGTTTTTAGGATGCCCTTAGTTAGTCTATGATGAAAATGGACGGAAAAAAGAATACATATGGCGGTGAACAAGCACTAAACTAATTTTCTTGTGATAAGTGAGATATTTTGATTGTCATAACATGTAGTGGATATGGTTTGATTAAACATGGTATAGAATTCGCATGTTAGAATAAGTTTTAAATCATACAAACCTAAAAGTGAGTTTTTGAGCCTACATTACTTCATTTGAGAGTGAATTTCGTGCATATGGTTTTCAAAAACAAAACATGCCTCATCTAATTGCTTGCCATAAATTTTAATGAACTAGAGATTACTAGAACTTACTCATGTAGACTTGCAACGCTTTTAAGTTGATTTATGCTCTGATTTTGGAGATGATTAAAGGCAAATTAGGTTACCACCACTTAAACCAAATGGCCTTGTATCCTTTTGTGCGCACGAGTTGTGACACCCTTAGATTACCCCTTTTGTGCCTACGTTAAGACTTTTCTTTCATTCACCACATACATATCTAAACACTTAGCCTAGTGTAGAATTTCCAACCCTTGTTCAAAGACTTGGTGAAGAGGTTTCGAAGCTAGCATAAAGTTTGACACAAGAAGAAGTGATGAAAGAATACAAGGAAGGGAAGACTTGTCCAAAAGAGTTGATTGCCGAAAATACAAAAAAAAAGAAAAAAAATCGAGAGCAAAAGAAAAGAAAAGAAAAAATGTAAAAGCTCTCCGGCAAAAGTTCTAAGTGTAAAAGTTTGGACAAAAGAAGTTTAGAATGAAGTTAGGGCCCAAAAAGATGAAAATTGGCCCCCGATTCTAGAGTTTGACACAAAAAGAAGTGTAGAAAGGATGAGCCACGAATTCAAGAAGTTTTAAGTGCTAGACTAAGTCTTTGGAACGTGTTTTAACCACCACTTATCTAAATTTCGAATGCCTTAGCCTTAGCCTCATTACAACCTTTCTAAAGTCCTTTATGATCCTTAAAATGAGTAGCCTTCAATTGGTTGAGTAAGTTACATGAGTAAGCATATGGTTTGGTTCATTTGTGCAAGTAATTATGAGGTATTTCGATGCAATTGTGACGACCCGAACCAGAATCAGCTGTGTGTTCGGCACGATTCTCGAGATTTTGCTTAGTCGCAGTTTATTGTTGTGTATGTGGTCTGCCGATTCGATTCGCGACTTGGTTTTCGGTCGAGAATTTGAGTTGGGTGTCTTCACGGAAATTGTAGATTACGTGATTTCGAGTCCGTGGGTTGTTTCGGAAGATTTTTCTGATAACCGAGGAATATTTTCTGATTATTTGAAGTTTCGGGTTCCGACGAGTTTATCCGTTTATTTCGAGTTTATCCGAATCGTGATGGTTATCCATTTCGAATCGTCGATCGACCCGAGGGACGAGTATAAATATTGAAAAGTCGAAAAATAGTCGAGAAAATAGTCGAGAATTCATTTTGGAAGTTGACCAGTCGTTGACTTTCCCAAATTGGAAAGTTGACTGTTGACCAGAGAGAGAGAGACTTTCCCGTTTCGGCTTCAACTTCCGGCGACCCAATTCCGGCCACCTCCGATCAATTAAAAGGTAGGAAATGTTTCCTTGGGTGATTTCGAGCACGTTGGTACTTGGTTTGAATGAAATTGATCATGTATTGGTTGGACCCGAATCGGGTCAATTTTGTGGTTTCCGTCGAAGCTGTCGGCCGTTTTCCGGCGAGTTTTGGTGGTGGAGGTTAAGGGGGTTAGCCTCCCCTTGCCTTGGTGAGTCTTCCCATGTGTTTGATTGGGCTTGAAGATGAGTTTTCGTGGTGCTCCGATTTGGTCACCGGAGAGTATGGATTCCGAGTTGTTTTGGTGTAATTGGACGGGCTCCGTTGAGATTTGGAGGTCGGGGTAGAAGGAAAAGTGACTCGAAATGGTGAGACCATGAAATCTGGAGATTTTGGCCGTGTGATTCCACAGTTGACGGCGCACCGCCGCCGCCGCCGGCGGTCAACGGCCGGAAAGTTGACTTTTTCAGATTTCGATGTAATTAGTGTCGTTTTTCTCGAAATCGCGTCCTGGTTATCGTGCGGAGGTTTTTGGGTTGATTTGGTTAGCCGATTTTCAGTCGATATTTTGAGTGGGGATTTCGGGATTTCCGTAATTCATTTTGTACTGCATTTCGTATTTCCGGGAACGGTTGGTTTCCGTGCATCAGTACAGTGTTGTGGATTACGATATTGATCAGATATGTTTTATGAATATGTTCAGGAGATCGAGATCGTGATCGTGCTTCAGGCGAGGGATCTTCTGCCGGACCACGAGATTAGCGCGTGTGCGCGTTTTGCTCACCTGTGAGTGGACAATTTCTTTTCACGGAAATCTTGCGAGTCATTTATGTGATTTATGAACTTGAGCATGCGTATGAGATTTCAGACTATAGGAGCATGTGTTTACGATTATACGATTATACTTATACGGATATACGTATATGAATATGCATATACTTTTATACTGTTTCATGCATTTGTATCGAACTGTTTATGATTTGATTTTCACAGAGTACAGTTTCAGTTACGTTGTTGTATCGATACACTGCATCCCGGCTGATCCCCGAGGATGTCACCGGCTGGAATCACGTGTGGGCTAGGGACCCCGTGGTTCTGAATCACGTGTGGGCTAGGGACCCCGTGGTTCTGACTGTACTACCCAGCTAGGATCACGTGTGGGCTAGGGACCCCGTGGTTCTAACTGTGAGATTTTTACTTGCATGCTCAGTACGCTGGAGGAGTATGATATTTACCTCGCGTATTTTATTATTTTCATTTACCTGGACTCGCATATGTTATTTTAAACATATATATTAACTGGTGAAAGAAATTTATTTTCGTCCAATCACTCTAACGTGTTTATTGTCTTTCCCCTGGGCTTTTCGGTTTCCGTGCCCAGTTTGCAGTTCAGGTTTGGTGTTTCACGTCGCGGTTTGGAGGCTAGTGATCAGAGTCACTTGTGTTTTCCAGTAGGTTCTTGTTTCGCCTACTAATGTACATATTGTATATGTTTTACTCTAGAGGTCGCTCTGATACATTCTGAAACACGTTGTGCGGATTTTCACGGATATACATATATACATAGTACAGTTTATTTACTGTTGTTGATTATATTGATGTTGAGAAATCCGGATGGGATTGGTGCCCACGGTTTGCTTTTTGTGGCATAGGACGAAGTGTTAATATCTGGGTGCAGGTTATGGTAATTCAACGCTAGTAACGAAACTCTGCCCAAATTTCGAAAATTTTTTGTTGGTTCGTATTTTCGAAAGGGTTTGATTCCGGTTTAGGTAACTGAATTGGGATTGGGTCCTTTCAGCAATACATATACATTTTGAGTAAACCTCTTTTCATGAGTGAAAATATGATGAGAGCATCCATGTGAGATTGATTTAGACTTTTTCGAAACATGCATAGCTTTAACTTCACCATTGTTTTCTCCAAGTCCTACTTGTTCATGACATGATCATATTTCTCTTATCTCTCGAAAAATTTTGAACTTTTCACTATGAAATCTTGTGATTCCATCGCCATATACTTAAGAAAATTTCTGAGACAAATTGTGCTAAGGGTTTAGAAGTTGTTTTTATTTATTTGAGTCCATGAAATTTGTTCAACGTGGAGGCTAGCTCTAACGTTGGTTTTATAATTTTAGTCTTTCTTTTATTTAGTATTTGCTAGGGACTAGCAAAGTCTAAGTGTGGGGGAATTTGATCTACGCATTTTAAGCTTGATTCTTAATGTCTTTCTCTTTACATTTAGCTTTGTTTTGACCTTAGTACTATCATTTCTCACTTACTTTGTTACTTTTAGGTTTTGAATAAAGGAGTACAATAAAAGAGGTGAAATGAAGCTTAAAACGCAGAAATTGGAGGTTTCCTAATTCGCTTAGGAAAAGTGGTATTTCCTACTTTGACTAGGATTCCTACTCGGGGTAGGAATGCAAATGGTTCGACAACTCAGAGAGTTTCGCGGAGCTGAAAAATGAAGTTTCCTAAATCAATTAGGAATGACGTGGCGAAATATCCGAGACGCGCAAAATGGTTGAGAAATGGTATTCGTAAAAGTTACTAAAATAGTACGCACAAATGGTTTCCCAAATGAAGAACGAATGCATTTCTCCGACGTGGACCAGGAAAGATCAAGTCGGCAAGCATTTATGGAAAGAAGTCATGGCCGAAATATTGAGATCATACTTGCCACATTTGAAGATCAAATATCTTGAATATATTGAAGAAATTCGGCAAGGAGTATATTCCTTGGAGATCAAGAAAGAAATATCTAGAGTGGAATAAGGAAAGAAAATCTCAGAACAGACCTGTAACTTTAACAGGCCACCGAAGTCGCAATTCAACTCAAAATATGGTGTTCCTTATATGGATTTTATAGCTCTCTGAATAAGCTTTCCAACGAGTTCAAAATCATAAATTTCTGAGCTCTAGGACTCCCGGAAAAGACGTTTCAAGACAGGCTGTCAAAAGCTGGCATTTCTACCCGGGTAAACTAGGAATCCCTAGTTTGGAGAGGAAAGTTGGACTTCTTCACCTATAAATAAATGGGCTCGGTTTCATTCTCATATATCTCTCATCATACAAGCCGAGCTCTTGTCCACAACACTTTGTCTCCTCCAAAATCGAAAATTCATCAAGAAGCCGAAGCTCCCCACACTCCAACAATCGACATCCTCCATAAGAGCAACTTAGGCAATCCGAAGGTTTCTCTCCATCCACTAGAAGGCCATCTACATGTTTTGCAACTGCGTTCACGACCAAAATGTGTAACATGTTACCTTCTACTCTCTTTTTGTATGAACGATTGATTTTTAAGGAAGAGTTTAAATAAGAGTTTGCGGTTATATAATTCTAGCATGTTTTTGTAACTTGTTTCGAATCTGAGTTCTTTGCTATGTATGTATTTTCTATGCTTAATGCTTAACTTAAATGCGAGCGATCTTGGTTTATGTTATGATATGTCTAGAATGCGAGCAATCTTGGTTCGAAAACATTGTCATTCGAGAAATACATGAACAACATAGTAAAGGCTTAGATTTTAAATAGGTTGCATACAATATGATTAGGTTATAAAGGAATGAGGTGAGTATGATGAGTTGATCAATGTGTATATATGTAATTGAACTTTATTTTTGGTTTTAGTAAGCATGTTTAGGATTCTATGTTCTTGTTTGTTTTGCTTGTCTATGATTTTAAGCATGTTAGAACTTAGAAGCCAACGATGTGTTTGCTATGCCATGTTCTTGTCTTTATTTTCGTAGATAATAAACAACCTTTTCAAACCCCCCCTTTTAAACCATAGCATAAATATGCATGCACCCTCAATCCCCGGTTAAGAACGATCCCTACTTATCAATGCTACATCTACACCAAAGGGTTTTAATTGTTTATGCGTTTTTGTTAAGTGTTAAGTGTTCATTTAGTGCTTGCAAAGTCGTGTATCATTGTTGTACGCGGCATTTCGAGTTCGTGGGCGGTTCCGGATTATTATTTGGACGACCGAGGAATATAATATGAATATTTGAAATTTTGGAATATTGTTTAGTTTATCCGTTCGTATTCGAGTTTATTTGAATCGTGATTGTCATCCGTTTTGGACCGTCGATCAACCCGAACCGAAATTGGAATGATTATCGACTCGATTTGCGAGTTTCGCGATTAGTCACGATTTCGACGTAATCGGTTAATATGGCGGCTTCGTTAGTGACTAAATTATCGGGCAAGAATTTGGTTTGGGATTCTTCACGGATGTTGTAGAGAATTTAATTTCAAGCTCGTGGGAATTTCTGGAGGATTTTTCCGAGTTACGAGGAATAAGTTGTGAATATTTTTGAGCGTCGGATATTATCGTATTTATCAATTTGGGATTCGATACGCGTACGGTATAAATACGGGAGAATACTTGCCGAATTTGGAAACTTGCCATAAAGGGAAACTGGGCCTTGACCCGCGTTGACCACGGGTCAAGGAGGCGACCCTTTTTGCCGTTTGGATGCCGTGATTTCGCGCCCCCGTGGAGGCCGATTCCGGCCACGGTTGGCCGAGGTTCCTTCTTGAGACTTGTTAGGCTCATGGCCCTCTTTGATTTGAGAGGTGGATCGACCCGTGAGGTGGCCGGAGGAGGAAGAAATGTGGCGGCGAAATTGGAGGATTTCCGGCGAGTTTTCATCGGCTTCGGGTGACGGCGTGGAGGCGGAGATGGTGGCTCCTCTTTGAGGGGTTTTGTTAGCCATGAGGAGAGGAAGCTATTGGAAGTGGTCTTGATGGTTGCCGTGGCATGAGCAAGGAGATCGGTGGGTTGAAATTCCGACAAGGATTTGTAACTTTGAGGTGAGTTTTGGACCTTTTCCGGTCAAAATTGGCCTTAACTTTGAGCTGGAAAGTTGTTGGAAATGTTAAGATCTTCAAATCCATGTGTAGTTTGCATTTTTTTGGG
Organism: Geum urbanum; assembly: GCA_946800695.1. Taxonomy (NCBI): domain Eukaryota; kingdom Viridiplantae; phylum Streptophyta; class Magnoliopsida; order Rosales; family Rosaceae; genus Geum; species Geum urbanum. The sequence goes on along the minus strand of OX327008.1, from coordinate 17,923,321 downwards.
TCGGTATGATTTTCCGGCGGCTGACGGCAGCGGCGACTTTTTCGGCGACGTGTTTTTCGACGAGTTGTATGTCGTTTCGCTCGGAATCGCGCACCGATCACAGTGGTGAGGTTTATTTTTCAAATTGAGCATCGGAAATTATAGCAAGATTTTATGGTGTGATTATCGGATTTTGACGATTTCGTCGATATTGAATTATATGTTTCCGGGAACGGTTGTTTCTCGTGATGTGATTCGAGGTTTTGAGTTATGATTTTAAGCAATGGATTTTATGATTATTCAGGGGATCGTGACCGTTCGTTTGGCGAGAGATTTTCAGCCGGATCACTGGATTAACGCGTATTGCGTTATGGTCATCTGTGAGTGGTCTTTTCTATTTTCACTGTCGTTGCGAGTTCATGATTTTTTGTATTTATTTATATACGATATTCAGATTATTTATTACTTTTGGAGGCATTATTTTATATTTTATGGTGATGGCATTACTTGCATCGATGCTTCGGCTACTCGGCTGATCACCGGTAGTCTGACCAGAGTTGAGAGATTCCTCTGGACCAGAGTTGAGAGATTCCTCTGGGTAGGGTTGAGAGATTCCCCTATTATGCCGCTGGGGTTGAGAGATTCCCTTGGCCTATCACCGTCGGGCTTGAGAGATTCGCCTGGCACCTCCATATATATTTTCCGAACTCGCATTGTTTTACATTGTTTATGTATATAAAATTGGTGAAAAGCATATGTTTATTTTCGTCCACTCACTCTAACGATTTTATTTGCCTTTCCCCTGGGCTTTTCGGTTTCCGTGCCCAGTTTGCAGTTCGGACTCTGGTGTCGCACGTCGTGGTCGGAGGCTTAGTATTCGAGCGATATTTCTTTTATGGTAGGTTCTTAGTTTGGCCTACTATTTGTATATATATACTAGAAGTCGCTCTGAGCATTCTGATGTTATACTTTCATACGATTTTTCCCCGGATTTCTGTAAAGTATAGTTTTATTGATTACTTTACATTACTGTTATGATATTGAGAAATCCGGATGGGATTGGTGCCCACGGTTTGATTTTTGTGGCATAGGATGAAGTGTATTTTCTGGGTGCAGGTTAATGGCAATTCCGCGTTAGTAACGAAACTCTGCCGAAATTTTTGTGGTTTTTGTTGGTTCGTGTTTTCAGAAGGGGTTTGATTCTGGTTTAGGAAACTAAATCGGGGTTGGGTCCTTTCAGCTTGGTATCAGAGCATTAGGTTTTAGGTTCTGTAGACTTTTCTGGTCGTGTTTACTAAGTATATTTGAGAATGTACAACATGTCTGGAGTGATGACCCGACCGGCCGACAGATACTCATCAATGCTTCAGGTGTTGTATGCTTTCAAATATTTAAAGTTCCATGATTACGTTCTACTTGTTGCGAACAATGTCTTATTCATTACGATGCCTCCTTGACGTGCTTTCCGTGTCGGTACGCTTGTGGATCCTATTGTGGATCAGTCGACGCGCGACTTGATAATATGAGTTGTGGGTTTGGATGAGCATTCTGGATTCAGAGATTTGTGTGGCATGGTTTGCCCGGTTGTGCGTATATGGGCGTCTACATGTTGCTTTTGAGCAGAGAATTGTGGCAGTTGATGATTTGCCTGAGTTAGATCATTATATTTGGTGTGTTGGTATTGTGTGAGTTCCTATTGTGACTCCATGGCCTACATTCAGGGTATTGTTTATACAGAAATGGTTCAATCAGGCTACCTAACGACGAAACTATGGAGTGCTTACTGACCTGAGGCAGGGATGTATCGTTCACATGTTTGTTCCAGTTTTCGTGTGTTATGCGGCTTCAGAGGAAGCAGTGCACGAGGTTCGAGATGAGTTTGAGTCGAAGTATCAGTGGGATTTTGACTGTTATGCCTCGAGACAACCGTGAGGAGTTTGATGTGCTGTACCTAGAGGCGAGGATATTGGGAAGGAAAGGTATACGCGGTTTCTGACATGTCCTTTTGAGGAAGGTGAACTTAGTCGAGATATTTGATAAGGTTGAGTTCAGGCATCTTGGTATCAGTGACTTCATCAGGCTGTGGCCTTTTCGATTATGTTATGGGTCATCTAAACAAGGCAGATCCGTTTGGTGGTGATGGAGATCACAGAGTAGTATAGTTGTGCTTGTGGCATGAGTTTGGGTAGTCGTTGGCGATTCTTCCACACAACAGGCGTCGCTGTGATTTGTGTTCGAGGGGCACTCTCAGTTGCTATTGTGGTAGCCAAGAGGGTCATGTTACGAGGGGACGTCCTCAGTCAGCTGTTTTTGTGGTTCGGCAGCTCAGAGTTTAGGAGGAGGTCATGATGCCATTTCTGGAGTTTGACCAACGCAGCCTTCTAGATGAGTCAATCAGTAAAGTCGTAATCAACGTGAACGGCTAGTTGGGCATGCCAAAGTTCGTGCCACGACCCTGTGTGAGCACAGAGTTTCTCTGGGGCTACTGTTGCTTGGCATCCATGGTTATTGTACCTGCATCTCCACCTCCGAGGTTTTGGAGAGTGTTGTATCCATCCAGAGGGATTGTGAGATCTGTGTTGAAGGTTATGGGTTAGCCGCGGATCTGTTATTGCTAGATATCGTCAATTTTAATGTGATTATGAGTACGGACTTCTTGACGACACATTGGGGTATGTTCGATTGTCACAAGAAGGAGGTTGTGTTTCGACGACCAGGGTTCCCAGAGATACTGTTTCGCGGTGAGAAGAATATTTCATTGCCATGTGTGATTTCAGTGATGAAGGCCGAGCGGATGATGAAGAAAGGTTGTGTTGCTTACTTAGCTCATGTTGTGGATACTACGGCGGCTGTGCCAGACATTGGTGATATTGAGGTGGTTCCCGAGTTTCCAGATATGTTTCCGGAGGAGTTACCGGGTATTCATCCAGTGCGGGAAATCGATTTCACCATTGAGCTTTTACCGGCGTTGGACCCATAACACAAGCATCTTATCGATTGGCGCCAGCGGAGCTGAATGAGCTACAGATTCAACTTCGAGAGTTGCTGAAGAAGATTTCTTACGACCCAGTCTTTTCGAAGATTGATTTCGGGTCCGGATACCATCAGTTGTGGATCAGAGAGTCAGATGTGGCCAGGACAACTTTCAGATCACGGTGCGGGCATTACGAGTTTTTTTTGTTATGCCGTTTGAGTTGACCAATGCCCCCCGCAGTTTTTACGGACTTCATGGACCAAGTGTTCAGACGGTTTCTGGACAAGTTTGCGGTCGTGTTCAATGGCAATATCTTGATTTACTCCAGGAGTGTGGGCCAACATAAGAAGCATTTGCAAGTTGTTTTCCAGACTTTGTGAGATAATCAGCTGCTTACGAAGTTCAGCAAGTGTGAGTTTTGGTTGATTAGCGTGAAGTTTTTGGGTCACGTGATATCAGCTGAGGGAGTCGGCGTAGATCCTGATCAGATAGAAGCCGTGTTGAATTGGAGTTGACCTACCACCGTGTTAGAGATCAGAAGTTTCTTGGGTTTGGCAAGTTATTATCGACACTTTGTGCAGGATTTTCTCGGATTGCCACTCCACTTTTCGGATTGACGAAGAAAGGCGTCAAGTTCGTGTGGTCCGATACGTGTGAGGAGAGTTACTTACTCCTGAAGGAAAGGTTGACCACTGCACCGGTTTTGACTTTACCCGAGTTGCGAGATACGAGAGCTGAGTTAGAGTGTGATGATGTTGAAGCTCATTGTTTTGTGTACGTTATACACTGGTGGTACGAAGATGTATTAGATATTTCGAGTTTTCTATTTGTGACGCAACATGAAAAGGAATATAGCAGCTTATGTGAGCAGATGCCACATTTTTCGGCGGGTGAGGGCAGAGAGGCAGAAACTTGCTAGGAAATTACAACTATTAGAGATATCCGATTAGAAGTTGGAGCTTGTCACTATGGATTTTGTATATCAGTTCTCTTCCTTATACTTCCGTAAAAGATTTCAGTAGCAGGCTGGTATAGCTGTATTTGGCGGAGGTTGTCCATTTACGTGGTGCGCCTGTGTCCCAGATCGCTGATCGAGATAATCAGTTCAACAGAGTATTGGCAAGCATTGCGGTAAGCATTAGGGACTAGATTATAGTTTAGTACAGTTTCTTATCCTCAGATTGGTGGGCGATCTTAGAGGACTATTCAGACCTTGAAGGACATGTTGTGGTCCTATGTATTGCAGTTCTGAAGGATTTGAGACTTGCAGTTTCATTTGTTTGAGATTGCTTACAGTACCAGTTTGTAGACCAGTATGGTTATGGCAGTGTATGAAGTCGTTTATGAGACACAATGTCGTACTCCATTGTGTTGGAACAAGTTCGGTTTGAGCTGACGTTTGATCCTGATTTAGTGGAATGCGCTACTGCTGACCTTCGGATTAGCAGGGACAGATTGATAATTGCTTGAGTTCGACATTAGAGTTATATTGATGTGAGCAGGTTGAGTTATGAATTTGCCACGTTATTTTGGTCCATATGTGATCATGGGGCGAATTTGTGTTGTGCCGTATAGTTTGGCATTGCCTATAGCGTTAGCCTTTGTGTGTGTTGTATTCCATGTGGTGGAACTACATTTCAGATTTGTTGCGTGTTTTGTACCCTATCAGTTCCTTATACAGGAAGACTTGGCATTTGTGGAGGAGCCAGTTCAGATTCAGGATTCGTGGGTACAGATATTACAGCACAGAAATATTTCTTACGTGAAAATTTGTTGGCAGAGTTATTCAGTTAACGTAGCCACTGGAGAGTTGAGCTGTATCCATAGGCAGTGTTCCTACTTTTCAGTTGGCAGACTTGGAAATTTCGAGGTCGAAATTTTTATAAGGGCGGTAGATTTGTGACGACCCGGAACATAATCAGTAGTGTAATCGGCTTAATCCACGAGTTTGCGCGTAATCGCAGTTTCCGTAAATTGATTGAATTGCCGGTTTTGATCACGACTTAATTATTGGCCTAGAATTTGAGTTGAGTCTCTTCTAGAGAGTTGTTGTACGCATGATTTCGAGTTCGTGGACGGTTCCGGATTATTATTTGGACGACCGAGGAATATAATATGAATATTTGAAATTTCTAAATATCGTCGAGTTTATCCGTTCGTATTCGAATTTATCCGAATCGTGATTGTGATCCGTTTTGGACCGTCGATCGACCCGAACCGAAATTGAAATGATTATCGAATTGATTTGCGAGTTTCGCGATTAGTCGCGATTTCGACGTAATCGGTTAATATGGCGGCTTCATTAGCGACTAAATTATCGGGCAAGAATTTGGTTTGGGATTCTTCACGGATGTTGTAGAGAATTTAATTTCGAGCTCGTGGGAACTTCCGGAGGATTTTTCCGAGTTACGAGGAATAAGTTGTGAATATTTTCGGGTGTCAGATACTGTCGTATTTATCCGTTTGGGATTCGATTCGCGTACGGTATAAATACATGAGAACACTTGCCGAATTTGGAAACATGCCATAAAGGGAAACTGGGCCTTGACCCGCGTTGACCACGGGTCAAGGAGGCGACCCATTTTGCCGTTTGGATGCAGTGATTTCGCGCCGCCGTGGAGGCCGATTCCGGCCACGGTTGGCCGGGGTTCCTTCTTGAGACTTGTTGGGCTCGTGGCCCTCTTTGATTTGAGAGGTGGATCGACCCGTGAGGTGGCCGGAGAAGGAAGAAATGTGGCGGCAAAATTGGTGGATTTCCGGCGAGTTTTCATCGGCTACGGGTGACAGCGTGGAGGCCAAGATGGTGGCTCCTCTTTGAGGGGTTTTGTTAGCCATGAGGAGAGGAAGCTATTGGAAGTGGTCTTGAGGGTTGCCGTGGCCGGAGGAAGGAGATCGGCTGGTTTGAAATTCCGGCAAGGGTTTATAACTTTGGGGTGAGTTTTAGATCTTTTCCGGTCAAAATTGGCCTTAACTTTGAACTGGAAAGTTGTTGGAAATGTCGAGATCTTCAAATCCATGTGTAGGTTGCATTTTTCTGGGCCGGTATGATTTTTCGGCGGCCGGCGGCAGCGGCAACTTTTCCGGCGACGTGTTTTTCGACGAGTTGTATGTCGTTTCCCTCAGAATTGCGCACTGATCACAGTGATGAGGTTTATTTTTCGAATTGAGCATCGAAAATTATAGCGAGATTTTATGGTGTGATTATCAGATTTTGACGATTTCGTCGATATTGAATTATATTTTTTCAGGAACAGTTGTTTCTCGTGATGTGATTCAAGGTGTTGAGTTATGATTTTGAGCAGTGGATTTTTGATATACGCATTTTATGCTCGATTCTTAACGCATTTCCCTTTAGGTTTAGCTATGTTATAATCTTAGCTTTTATGTTTTTTTTATTTAATTTGTTATTTTTAGGTTATTTACGGTGGAAATGAATAACGGCGCAATTCGGAGGAATTTCGGCGATTTTGCGATTTTTGCGATTTTGGACCACTGGGAATGGGCCGGCCCAAAAAGCATTTTGTGGGCCCATTTCTCAAAGTTTGTTTCGGCCCAAAAACCAGCCCAAGCCCATTAATTTCGGCAAGGAAGCCACTTGGGGAAGAGGAAAAGTCAAAATTGTCAAGCTTTGTGACTAGGCTTGGTGACTCTTGCTTTGTGATCATCACAAAGGGTGACAAGGCTTGGTGACTCTTGCTTTTGATCATCACAATGGTGACTAAAGGTGTGACAAGGCTTGGGGACTCTTGCTTGTGATGATCACAATTGATGACTAGGGGAGTGACTTGCCTTGGTGATTAATGCTAGCATTTAATGAAGAGGCAAGGTGGAAGAGAGAGTGAGCAATTCCCTTGCCTATATAAGACCAAGGAGGCCAGCCATAAACCAGATCATCACACAATTTTCACAAGCCAAAGCTCTATACAATTCACCTCTCTTCCATACATAACCAAGGTTCTTCCAAAGTCGAAGCTCTCCACCACCTCCGGATCAAGAACGTAGAGTGCGTCATTTGTGTTCTTGAGAATCACCACTTGAAGTTGGTGCGTCACCTCTCTAAAAGTGTAACCATGTAATCTAAACTCCATCTTTGTCTTTGTAATAATTTTGGTTATGTAATGAAAGAATTTCTCCATGTTCTTCTCTTATTTCGATTCTTCCATGTGTTCTTAATTTTATTAGTTTGGATGCATGTGCTAGCTTTAAGTTCTTAATGCTTTGAGTATGTTTTAGGATAGGGTGCGTCACCAATCTTCCTAAAAGATATCTCAATGATTTCGGTAACGTAGCAATTGTTTTAAGATGTTATGCGTCATAGCATTCTTATTCAACGAAAGCATGTGTATGTATCTTGACTAAAATTAAGGATTTCGTAGATGATAAATAAGGTAAAAGCATAAGAGTAGGCTAGGTGAGTGAAATAAGTTGATCACTTGTAATTAGTAAACTAGCTTCTTATTTTTTGTAAGCATAATTAGAATTTAGGGTTTCTTGATTGTTAAACTTCTCTATGAGTAAAACATGTTTGAAGTCTAGGAGTTCTTGTTATGTTTGCATGTTTTGTACTTTAATTTCGTAGGACATTAATCAACCAATTTCCAATCCCCCCAAACCTTTAGATTTATGCTTAAACGAAACCATGCATGCGCCCTTTAATTCCCCGGATAGAACGATCCCTACTCGCCAATATTATATCGACAAAATAAGGGTTTTAAATTGCTTTACGTGTGAACTGTGTTTTTAGGGTCTACTTTGTGTTAACGTTAAATGCATGTTTTGCGCGTATCAATTTTTGGCGCCGTTGCCGGGGAATTATAAAGTTTTTGTATGATTTCGTTGTACATATGTAATTAAAAGCATGTCTATAATTTTCGAAATACATACTTGTTTATACTTATAGAAATTTACATACATATTTTCAATTCATACTTATCTTTTTATTAGAAATACATACTTGTTTATACTTACAGAAATTTACATACATGTTTACAATTCTTACTTATTACTTATACGAATTTATTTACACTTCGTATTTACACTTACATAATTTATTTTCATGTTAAAGGATAGTCTTTGATTTAATTTGAGTACTAGCACTTAGTTATTAAATAAATCTCTATGGAATAGGGAGGTGCCTCTTTTGTTTGTCTATCTCCTTAACCCTTCATGAAGTGTGGATTTCATCACCACACGCCATAACCTAAGTGAAGTTATGGGCATGAGGTTGTGGGCGGAGTTTACAAACATTTGAGATTGTATACTATCTTGTGATTTCGAGTAATAATTGGTCATGATGTCTAGAAGGGTTATGAATGGTGACTGGTTTTGCACTAAGAAAACAGAACACCATTGGAGTACATACTTTTACGAGTAAGCCTCAGGGTGTTTCTAAGAACAACAATGGAGTATATACTCTTACGAGTTAGCCTCAGGTTGTTCCTAGAAATTAGTTCTCACCTCTTGCATTACATCTATCCCAACTGGTCATTTCCAACAATTAAGAGAATTAACGATAGTTAGTATACATTTTCGCGCGGGCCGCACGGACAAGAGATTTACTCAATAACTAAATCGTGTATTCCTTTTAAATCTTAGGTGCACTCAATTTGTAGACGCACTTAAATTGATTTACATTGAGTACGAGTATTGGTTATTAAGTTTCGTTCTTTGGAATAGGGAGGTGCCTCTTTTTCTGGTTTATCTCCTTAACCCCTCATGAAGTGTGGATTTCATCACCACACGCCATAACCTAAGTGAAGTTATGGGCATGAGGTTGTGGGCGGAGTTTACTAAGGACTTGAGATTATATACTATCTCAAAAATTTGGCTGATTGTTGGATATGGTGAGTGGGTTTATGATTGGTGCCGGGTTTCGGATCTAAGCAATAGAACACCATTGGAGTATATACCATAACTGGTTAGCCTCGGGGTGTCTCTAAGAACAACAATGGAGTATATACTGTTACGAGTTAGCCTCAGGTTGTTCTAAATATTAGTCCTTACCTCTCGCGTTATCTCTATCCCTACCTGCCATTTCTAAACGTAACTAAGCTAAATTAGCGAGAGTCAGTATACATTTTCGCGCGGGCCGCACGTCCAAGAAATTTACCGAATGATCATTTCGAGTACTCTCTGTAAATCATAAGTGCATATAAATACAGACAATACATGAACTTAATAAATACGACATAATCCTTTAAAAGATGGTATATAGGATTATGCATGTGATACGCGCAAAACATGCATTTAACGTTAACACACAGTAGACCTTAAAAACACAGATTACGCGCATTGCAATTTAAAACCCTTCTTTTGTCATTATAATATTGGCGAGTAGGGATCGTTCTTTATCCGGGGAATTAAAGGCGCATGCATGGTTTCGTTAATAGGCGGAAATCTAAATGTTTGGGGGGATTGGAAATTGGTTGATTAAATGTCCTACTAAATTAAAGTGCAAAAACATGCAAACACAACAAAAACTCTTAGGCATCTAACATGTTTTACTCATAGACAAGTTTTAACAATCAAGAAACTTCAAGTCTAATTATGCTTGCTAAAAATAAGAAGCTAATCTATTAATTACAAGTGATCAACATATTCACTAACCGAACCTACTCCTTTGCTTTTACCTTATTTATTATCTACGAAATCCTTAATTTTTGTCGAGATACATACACATGCTTTCGTTGAATAAGAATGTCATGACGCATAACAACTTAAAACAATAGCTTCTTTGCCGAATCAATGAGGTATAAATTAGGACAATAAGTGACGCACCCTATCCTAAATCATACTCAAAGCATTAAAAACTTTAAAGCTAGCACATGCATCCAAACTAATAAAATCAAGAACACATGGAAGAATCGAAATAAGAGAAGAACATGGAGAATTTCTTTCATTACATAACCGAAAGTATTACAAAGATGAAGATGGAGTTTAGAGTACATGGTTACACTTTTTAGAGAGGTGACGCACCAATCTACTAGCGGTGGTTCTCAAGAACACGAATGACGCACTCTACGTTCTTGATCCGGAGGTGGCGGAGGACTTCGACTTCGGGAGGACTTCGGTTGTGTATGGAAGAGTAGTAAAGTGTATAGAGTTTTGGCTTGTGAAATTATGTGGTCTGTTTTATGGCTGGCCTCCCTCTTATATATAGGCAAAGGAATTGCTCACTCTCTCTTCCACCTTGCCTCTTTCATTAAATGCTAGTAATAATCACCAAGGCAGGTCACTCCCCTAGTCATCACTTGTGATCATCACAAACAAGAGTCATCAAGCCTTGTCACACCTTTAGTCACCATTGTGATGATCAAAAGAAAGAGTCACCAAGCCTTGTCACCCTTTGTGATGATCACAAAGCAAGAGTCACCAAGCCTAGTCACAAAGCTTGACAACTTTGACTTTTCCTCTTCCCCAAGTTGCTTCCATGCCAAAATTAATGGGCTTGGGCTGGTTTTTGGGCCGAAACAAACTTTGAGAAATGGGCCCAAAAAATGCTTTTTGGGCCGGCCCATTCCCGGTGGTCCAAAATCGCAAAAATCGCAAAATCGCCGAAATTCCTCCGAATTGCGCCGTTATTAATCTCCACCGTAAATATCTTCAAAATAACAAATTAAATAAGAAAAACATAAAAACTAAGATAATAACATAGCTAAACGTAAAGGGAAATGCGTGAAGAAACGAGCATAAAATGCGTATATCAGCATGCTTACACCTCTTGGAATCAGACTTCATCTTTTGATGAACGAGACCCATTGCACAGTGGAGAGCCTTTGCACCACGTACCATCGGGGCCAAAGGAAAATAAATAATACTTAGTCAAAATTGTGTGTTTTTCTTTTTGCATTAAAATCTGTAAAGGACTAACAAAACGTTACATTTAGCTTGCATAACCTCTCTAAAGCTTTATGATGCTCGGATTTCACTACCGAGTACCCTAACCTAAGTGAAGTTAGCGGCATAAGGCCGAAGAAGAGGTCATTCTTTGCATTCATATTTTAAGCACGTAACTCGTGTGTTTTCTGCAGGTTCTAACAATTTCTCTTATGCATTCACTCCATTTTTCACGTAGGATTGTTGTTTGATGCATTTTATTTAATGAGAATGTGTTGTGCATAAATTCAATGTGAATTATTGTTTGCTTGCATTTGAACCATGTTTATATATGTTCTAACTAAATTCTTAGCTTTTACATTATAAAATGTTAATTTGCAGAAAATATGTGTCTTAGTTCATTACATTCTTTTGCATAACCCTTAAAATTGATTAGATCATTTGCATTACTTAGTAAATTACATTTAGTGTCTTAAACTTCATAAATTTTGTGTGTTTTAGTAGTTTTTAAGTCTTTGTGAGTATTTATAGTTTGTTTTGGTAGTTTTACTATTTTATTTGTTATTTGTTTCGCTTTGTTTTCTTTATTTGTTTTACGTTTTTTGGTTAGTATCTCTATATTCATTACATATTCTTTTTGATATTAACACTTGGTCTTTGGTGGATGCTTAGGCTAATGAATGTCTGATCAGAATCCTGGACCATCTAAAACAAAGTTTGAGGAAATTGCAGAGAGGATAGCTAGACTTAGAGCTCAATCAGAACCGCTGGATTATCCCATTATTGAGGAAGGTTCCGATTCTTCACATTCATCAACTGATCATAATTCAGAGCCGGAAGCACAAGAAGTCATAATGGCCAACGTAGGACAATCCTTTCGTCAACGCACCTGCTCAACTGAATGGAGCAGCGGGCCTTCAAGCATTGCTTTTCCACCACTGAGGGAAAACATGAAGGACATCGAGCTGAAGAGTGGTTTCCTCCACCGACTGCCCATTTTTTATAGACTTTCAAATGAAGATCCGAATAAGCATCTCAAACAATTCCAATTTGTTTGTAACAGCATGAAGCCATCCGATGCTGATACGGAGCTCTTCAAGCTTAAAGCATTCCCATTCACCCTAACCGACAGGGCCGAGTCTTGGCTCATGGAACTACCGCCAAACCATATTACCACATGGAAGCAACTTGCGGACATGTTCCTGGCCAAGTACTTCCCGGCCTCAAAGATCACCGTCTTGAGGAAGCAAATCACTGGCATTACACAGAAACCGGACGAGACTTTCGGCCAATATTATGACCGATTCAAGGTTTTGTGTGCCACCTGCCCATCTCATGGATTTTCTGAGACTAATCTTATGAATTATTTTTATGATGGTCTCAAGGCGATCGATAGGGAATTGCTCGACGCAGCAGCCACCGGAGCATTCATGGACTTGAACGAGACCGAAGCTAGAACTCTTCTAGAAAATTGGGCAAACAATGATGCACAATACGGAATGTCTACCCGGAGAGCAGTCGGCGAAGTGAGTTCCAAACCTGAAGCGGATGAGAAGTACGACAAGCTAGCTCTTATGCTAGAGAAGGTTTTAGAGCTCGAAACGACAAGAGCCAAGAAAGCTCAAGGGCTCGTTTGTGGACTTTGTCATGTGCAGGGACACCACACTGAGCAATGTCCAACGTTGGGAGACCATAGCGGAGGTCAACCCGGAGATATGGAGTTGGAGCAAGCCAATGCACTTGGTGGATATAAAGGAGGACAACGGTATAACAATAATAATAACTATGTCAACCGTGATCATCCAGGTTTCAAGTGGAGTAGCAACGAGGGATGTCTAAACCCTCCGGTACCTCAACAAACGTATCAACATGCTCCCTTCCAACCGAGGCCTCCTATGCCTCATGCTTCCATGCACCCAACGCAACAAGCACCCCCGGTCCAACATTTCACCAATCCGGACTACGACAAAATGTTTTCTCAAATGTCTGCTTCAACGCAAGTTCTTCTGGATGGATAAGCCAAGATGAAGGAGACATTAGATACTCATGGCCGTGATATCGGTGAAATGAAGAAGCAGATGGGCCAATTGGTGGACTTCATGGGCCAAATTCGGCAAACCGGCCAACTACCACCTCAAACCACTCCTAATCAACGAAATGTCAATGCCATTATTACTAGGAGTGGGAAGATACTAGAAGCACCAAAGACCATGAAATCTCATCTCGATGAAGTCACCATTGAGGACATAACCAACGAAGAGGATGATGAGATTGATCCGGCAACTCATAAGGCCGAGAAGAAGAAGGTGACACCTATTATCACCAAGGCACCATCCCCTCCACAACCCACCCCAATCAAAGGTAAAAACCCTATTCCTTCAAATACGGTTGTTACTAATTCTCTGTTTGCTATTGCACCTTTCCCAAGCAGATTATCAAAATCAAAAAAGAAAGATGATCAATACGAAGATATCTTGGACATCTTTCGAAAGGTGCAAGTGAACTTGCCCTTGATCGAGTGCATTAAGCAAGTGCCAATATATGCAAAGTTTCTAAAAGAGTTATGCACCCAGAGGAGGCAAACGCGAGAGAAGGAGGTTGTGAAGGTGAATGCAACCGTTTCGGCGGTCTTACAGCGTCGGCTACCCCCAAAATTGAAGGATCCAGGGAGTTTTTCAGTTCCATATACTTATGAAAATTCTGAGACAAATTTTAGCTAAGGGCTTAGTTGTGTTCTTTCTTTTGTTTTAAATTCGTAGAGAGTCTTAGTTTAAGGTGTTTGCTAAGGGACTAGCAAAGTCTAAGTGTGGGGGAATTTGATATACGCATTTTATGCTCGATTCTTAACGCATTTCCCTTTACGTTTAGCTATGTTATAATCTTAGTTTTTATGTTTTTTTTATTTAATTTGTTATTTTTAGGTTATTTACGGTGGAGATGAATAACGGCGCAATTCGGAGGAATTTCGGCGATTTTGCGATTTTTGCGATTTTGGACCACCGGGAATGGGCCGGCCCAAAAAGCATTTTGTGGGCCCATTTCTCAAAGTTTGTTTCGGCCCAAAAACCAGCCCAAGCCCATTAATTTCGGCAAGGAAGCCACTTGGGGAAGAGGAAAAGTCAAAATTGTCAAGCTTTGTGACTAGGCTTGGTGACTCTTGCTTTGTGATCATCACAAAGGGTGACAAGGCTTGGTGACTCTTGCTTTTGATCATCACAATGGTGACTAAAGGTGTGACAAGGCTTGGTGACTCTTGCTTGTGATGATCACAATTGATGACTAAGGGAGTGACTTGCCTTGGTGATTAATGCTAGCATTTAATGAAGAGGCAAGGTGGAAGAGAGAGTGAGCAATTCCCTTGCCTATATAAGACCAAGGAGGCCAGCCATAAACCAGATCATCACACAATTTTCACAAGCCAAAGCTCTATACAATTCACCTCTCTTCCATACATAACCAAGGTTCTTCCAAAGTCGAAGCTCTCCACCACCTCCGGATCAAGAACGTAGAGTGCGTCATTCGTGTTCTTGAGAATCACCACTTGAAGTTGGTGCGTCACCTCTCTAAAAGTGTAACCATGTACTCTAAACTCCATCTTTGTCTTTGTAATAATTTTGGTTATGTAATGAAAGAATTTCTCCATGTTCTTCTCTTATTTCGATTCTTCCATGTGTTCTTAATTTTATTAGTTTGGATGCATGTGCTAGCTTTAAGTTCTTAATGCTTTGAGTATGTTTTAGGATAGGGTGCGTCACCAATCTTCCTAAAAGATATCTCAATGATTTCGGTAACGTAGCAATTGTTTTAAGATGTTATGCGTCATAGCATTCTTATTCAACGAAAGCATGTGTATGTATCTCGACTAAAATTAAGGATTTCGTAGATGATAAATAAGGTAAAAGCATAAGAGTAGGCTAGGTGAGTGAAATAAGTTGATCACTTGTAATTAGTAAACTAGCTTCTTATTTTTTGTAAGCATAATTAGAATTTAGGGTTTCTTGATTGTTAAACTTGTCTATGAGTAAAACATGTTAGAAGTCTAGGAGTTCTTGTTATGTTTGCATGTTTTGTACTTTAATTTCGTAGGACATTAATCAACCAATTTCCAATCCCCCCAAACCTTTAGATTTATGCTTAAACGAAACCATGCATGCGCCCTTTAATTCCCCGGATAGAACGATCCCTACTCGCCAATATTATATCGACAAAATAAGGGTTTTAAATTGCTTTACGTGTAAACTGTGTTTTTAGGGTCTAGTTTGTGTTAACGTTAAATGCATGTTTTGCGCGTATCAATTTTATGATTATTTAGGGGATCGTAACCGTTCGTTTGGCGAGGGATTTTCCGCCGGATCACTGGATTAATGCGTATTGCGTTATGGTCATCTGTGAGTGAACTTTTCTATTTTCACTGTCATTGCGAGTTCGTGATTTTTTGTGATTTTTCGTATTTATTTATATACGATATTGAGATTATTTATTACTTTTGGAGGTATTATTTTATATTTTATGGTGATGGCATTACTTGCATCAATGCTTCGGCTACTCGGCTCATCACCGGTAGTCTGACCAGAGTTGAGAGATTCCTCTGGACCAGAGTTGAGAGATTCCTCTGGGCAGGGTTGAGAGATTCCCTTTTTATGCCGCTGGGGTTGAGTGATTCCCCTGGCCAATCACCATCGGGCTTGAGAGATTCGCCTGACTGTCGGGCTTGAAAGATTCGCCTGGCACCTCCATATATATTTTCCAAACTCGCATTGTTTTACATTGTTTATGTATATGAAATTGGTGAAAGGCATATGTTTATTTTCGTCCACTCACTCTAACGATTTTATTTGCCTTTCCCCTGGGCTTTTCGGTTTCCATGCCCAGTTTGCAGTTCGGACTCTGGTGTCGCACGTCGTGGTCGGAGGCTTAGTATTTAAGCGATATTTCTTTGATGGTAGGTTTTTAGTTTGGCCTACTATTTGTATATTTATACTATAAGTCGCTCTGAGCATTCTGATGTTATACTTTCATACGATTTTTCCCCGGATTTCTGTAAAGTATAGTTTTATTGATTACTTTACATTACTGTTATGATATTGAGAAATCCGGATGGGATTGGTGCCCACGGTTTGATTTTTGTGGCATAGGATGAAGTGTATTTTTTGGGTGCAGGTTAATGGCAATTCCGCGTTAGTAACGAAACTCTGCCGAAATTTTTGTGGTTTTTGTTGGTTCGTGTTTTCAGAAGGGGTTTGATTCCGGTTTAGGAAACTAAATCGGGGATGGGTCCTTTCAGGCGTTGAGCTTCCTATAATCGATGCAAACTCTATGGTCAGTTACTGTTCTTTGTGGCACTAATTCATTTTCCGCATTCTTTACCACGGTTATTCCGGACTTTTTAGGAACAACTTGTACGGGTGAGACCCAACGGCTGTCCGAAATAGGATAGATTACGCCGCAATCCAAGAGTTTAAATCACTTCTTTCTTCACGACCTCCATCATTGGTGGATGGAGTCTCCTTTGAGCTTCCCTAGTCGGTTTAGATCCATCTTCAAGCAAGATGCGATGCACACATGTGGCTGGATTTATACCTTTGATGTCCGCGAGTGGCCAACCAATGGCAGTTTTGTACTTGGAGAGCACACGAACTAAGCGACTTCTTGCTTTTCCTCCAACGTTGATGAGATGATAACCAGCAAGGTGTCATTTTCTCCCGAGTATATGCATACTTCAAATGATCCAGTAACACCTCAAATTTCGGTGCTTGTATAATGGAGGAAACAAGCTGATTTGTACCATAAGCCAAGGGAATAGGTGGCGGCCTAGTGGTCATCTTGGGAGCCTCGTTGAGTGCCATAGCCATTTCACAGATTCTAGGCTCCAAGATGTCGATCAATGCATCAATAAGGGCTTCATCCCTGAGTCGAGTCAGCCTCGCTCCTTCTTGAATGACAATGTCGAGCTCATCATTTCTGATGGTGTCTAAGTGGCGTTGCACCATGTCTTCAACCATATCCACCGAAATACAAGCATTGACACTTGTCGTAGGAACCTTCATGGCATCAAGGATGTCAAACTCGTTCTTCTCTCCATCAATCTCCATGGAAAATGTTCCTTCAAACACATCGATCTTTGTTCTTGCGGTTCTTGACATCGCTATTGACTAAGCATTAAATTAAACACTTAATATATAATCTAGCCTACGCAATTTAAAACCATTTTTGTGTAGATGTAGCATTAGTAAATAGAGATCGTTCTTACCGGAGATTTGAGGGGTGCATATGAAATTTGTGTGAATAAAAAAAGGGGGTTGTAAAAGTTGATTTTAATTTCCTAAGCTACTACCTAAAAATGTCACAAGCATAAATAAAAAACTCATAGACAAGCCACACATAGAAGATTCCTAAGAACTCTAAATCATGTTTAAGAAAAAAATAAACCTAACTAATTATATACATGTGATCGACTTATTCTACACTCAACTCAATTATTAGTATATGCAAATATCAACCCTTATCGAAATTCTATAACTCTAATTCTCGATTAAACATGCGTATTATCATAATTTGGGCTCAGGATCCCCTATACACCATTGATTTACACTCGGGATCCCCTATATCTAAAATCAAAGCATTAAGAACTAAATACACATACTTAACAAAAATTAGAATATTAGAACACATGGATAGTTATTGAAATTCATATATGTAATAAAACCAAAATAAACACATTGTCTTTACAAACAAAGTAATACAAATATAAGGAGAACTACGAAGTAAAGGTTCCATTGACACTTTTTGATTCCCGGTAAGTTCTGCAAAATCGCGAGTGGATGGATTCGTCGGTGGAAGCTACACACCTTCTAACCTTCTAAAGGGAATAAGAGTATTTAGAAGTGTGAGACGAAGATTTTGGGAGGTGGTGGTGGTGTAATTTCCTAGAACTTGGAGAACTTCTTTGTAGGAGACTTTGTGAAGATTTTAGCATCAAGATAGTGTAGAGAAGTGATCGGCAAAGAGGTGTGGAGAGAAAATGGGGAGGGAGGAAAATGGGAAGAGAATAAGTGTGGAGAAAATTTCAGGATTTTTTGGGATGAATGAGGGATTGCAAGATGGGCAGCCAGCCCCCTATATATAGGATTCCAGGTTGCTCTTCCATCCCTTATCTTCTCTTGCCAACAACTACATCTCTTCCAACACTCTTCTTCTCTCTTCGTTTCCTTGATTTCCGGATGTTTTCTCTTCTTCTTTCTTTTGTTTTTCTTTGCTTTCTATACTTCTTCACTCTTCTACCTACTCCTTTATTGGTGCAAGCAAGCTCTTTTCTTCCTTCTCTTCTTCTTCTTCTTTTCTTCTCTTCTTGTCGGTTGCTCATCTTCCATTTTTCTTCTTCTTTCTTTTTTTCTTGATTGCTTTTCTCCACTTCTCCACTCTTCTACCTACTCTCTTATTCATGCAAGCAAGCCCTTGTCTTCCTTCTCTTCTCAATGTCGAATTGTTTTTCTTCTCTTTGCCTTTCTTTTCTTTACTTTTCCTTACTAACCAATTACTTACTCATGCATTCATGCAAGCAAGCAACATTTACATACTTCTTTTTCTTCCTTCTTTGTCGGCATGTTAGATTCATTAATTGATTATGGTAAGCAATGCAATGCATGCATCACAATGATGGAACTTGAATGAATCTCTTTTCTTTTGCTTTTCTTTCCATCACTCTCTTGCTAACATGGTACACAAGTTAGTGTAGTTAGTGTCCTTTACTCCGTCTCTTTTGGGCGACACCTGAAAAATAAAAAAATAAATAAAAACTAACGATACTAAGTAAATAACACAGTTAAATGTGGAGAGAAGTACATTAATTAGTACGCCTAAAATGCGTAGATCAGTTCTCATGAAGGGACATCCTAGTAGTAATGGCCTGGTGTTCAAAGGTCTCTCCTCCATGTCAATGATGTAGAAATCAGCTGGAAATATAATATTGTTAACTTGCACAAGAACATCTTCAATGTACCCCCTAGGGTACTTATGAGAACGGTCGGCTAGTTGGATGATGACATTGTCTTGCTTAAGCTCGCCAAGCTCCATGGATTCATACAAGTAGTAAGGCATGACGTTGATAGATGCACCAAGGTCTAGCATGACATCTTCGAATTTATTGTCACCAATCACACAAGGAACAGAAAAGCTCCCTGGATCTTTTAGTTTGGCGGGTAGTCGACGTTGCAACATCGCTGAAACAGTTGAATTCACCTTCACAACCTCCCTTCGCTCTCGTTTGCCTCCTTTGGGTGCATAGCTCTTTTAGAAACTTGGCATAAAAAGGAACATGCTTGATGCACTCGATCAAGGGAAGATTTACTTGCACCTTCCGAAAGATGTCCAAGATATCTTCATAGTGATCATCTTTCTTTGATTTAGTTAACCTATGTGGGAATGGTGCACGAGCAAACGAAGCATTAATATTAACTGAACTTAAAGGGATATAGTTAATACCTTTGTTTGGGGCAGATTGCATGGTGACTTGTGCTTTTGTGCCGTTGGATGTCACATTCTTTTTCTTCTCGGCCTCTTGACTTGCCGGATCTTCTTCTAAGTCTTCATCCTCAAAAATGGCATGATGAGGCATCTTGCTTGTCTTTGGCAAAGGAGATGCCAACGTCTTCCCACTCCTAGTAACCATAGCACTTATATTCCGTAGGTTTGGAAGTGTTTGAGGAGGTAGTTGACCGTTCTCCCTTATTTGGCCTATGAAGTCAACAATTTGGCCCATTTGCTTCTTCATCTCGGATATATCTCGGCAATGACTATCCAATGTCTCCTTCATTTTTGCTTGTCCGTCCAAGAGAACTTGTGTTGAAGAAGAAAATTGGGCCAACATCTTGTCGTAGTCCGGATTAGTGAATTATTATTGGATCGAAGGAGCTTGAGGCATAGGTTGCAAAGATGCTTGAGGTAGGGGCGGCCTTGCTTGAAATGGAGCATGTTGATAACCTTGTTGAGGTGCCGGAGGGTTTAAACATCCCTCATTGCTACTCCACTTGAAATCTGGATGATCTCGGTTGCCAAAATTCCTATTATAGTTGTTGTAACGTTGGCCCCCTTGATATCTTCCAATTCCATTTACTTGCTCCGCCTCATTATTTTGCTCCGTTATTGTGGGGCATTGATCATTATGGTGCCCTTGCATATGAAAAACGCCACAAACAGATCCTAGGCTTGCCTTGGCTCTCTTAGTTTCGAGTTCTAGCACTTTTTCAAGCATGGAAGCTAACTTGTCATATTTCTCGTCCGAAACTTGCTTGGAACTCACTTTATGCACTGATTTTCATGGAGCCATCTCATATTGAGCATCATTGTTTGCTTGTTTCTCCAAAAGTGTACGAGCTTCCGCTTCATCTAAGTCCATGAATGCTCCGGTTGCAGTGGCATCAAGAAGCTCTCTATCAATCGGTTTGAGACTATCTGTAATGACCCTAACCGGAAATTGTATGTTAATTGGCTTGATTTGCGTATTTCACGATTAGTCGCGGTTTTGTCGTAATTGGTCGATATGGCGGGTTTGTTCATGACTAAATTATCGGGAAAGAATTTGGTTTGAGTTCATTCACGGAAATTGTAGAGGATTTGATTTCGAGTTCATAGGAGGTTTCAGAGGATTTTTCAGGTAATCGGAGAATATAAAATGAATATTTGAAATTATCGTCGAGTTAGTCGTACTTATCCGATTGGATTTGAGTTATCTGAATCGTGAATTTGGTCGGTTCGCGACGTGTAAATATCGAATAGTCGTAAAATTATCGAAAAGTCGCATTTGGACCGAGTTGACCCGTTGACCCGTTTTGAACTCCACCGACCCGGTTTGCTTCCGTCGTCGGACCCGGGGTTTCCGGCCACCTCTAGCCACGTTCTTGGTATGGTTGGAAAGCACTTGACACTACAAGAAAAACGCACTTAGACCGCGGAGCGTTTCTGTCGTCTAAGTGCGTTTTTCCGTCGTCTAAGTACTTAGACGACGGAACCTCCCTCCTCCAAGTTTCGTGCTCCAAGTGCTGTCGTCCAAGCAATTAGACGACGGAGAATTTCATCTCCGTCGTCCAAGTTCACTTGGACCGCGGACATTCTCCGTGGCCCAGGTAAGCATCTGGATGACGGAGACTGAATTCTCTGTCGTCCAGGTGCTTACCTCGGCCACAGAGAGGAAATTCTCCGTCGTCCAAGTGCTTATTTAAATTTTTTTTAAAATTAAATTGTAATTAAATATTAATAATTTAATTTATTATTAATTGAATTTAAATAATAAAAAATGTTAAAATTAATTAAATAAACTAAATTTGTAATATTACTTAATTAAATAATTAAAATTAATTTGTACATACATAATCGAAAAATGAATAAAAATTAAAATATTGTTGGGAATGCGGAAAGAAACGAGATAATAAACTACTAGCTAATACACTGGAGGAGCAGATGCGCCGCCGAGTCCCCCGCCTCCAGCCGGGTCGTCGTCGTCGGGGTATGGGTTCGGAGGAGGTTGACATTCTCCTCGAGATTGTTGCATGAGGGCGATGAGTTGGGTTATTTGTGCTTGTTGCTCATCAAGTCTTTGACGCATGGATTGATTTTCCTCTCGTGCCAGTCAAGTCTCTTGAATGGCTGCTTCGACGGCTGCAGCCTGAGTCCTTCTCTGCCCCGAACCTCCCGTAGATGATGAGTCGGAGGTCGTCGACAAATCTGGAACCACCTTAGGTCCGAACCCCCTAACCTCCTTGCCAGCTCTACGACCGTAGACCTCATCCGCGATTGCAATTTGGCTCTCCATGGATAGAGGAGGCAGGTCTTCCGGCGGCAAATCTGGGAACGCAAGCTGAGTGTTAGCCAATTCTTCTTGCGCACGCTCTACCACCCTTGTCTACAAAAGAATAATAAAAAAATTATAATGAAATAATATTTAAATAATAATGACTACAATTAAAAGCACATATATATATATCACTTACGCCGTATTGACTCGCTTCATTATCGAGTCCAGGCGTCACGTACGCGCTTATGCTTGCATCGAGATAAGGGTGTTTGGAACCCTTATTCTTGTGCTCCTTGGCTATTTGAATGAGTTGCTTGGCGCCGGAAGTATGGTGTTTGTCCTTCTTCCCCCGGTTGGCTTTGTTGACTTCGGAGAATTTCTGTTAGACAACATAATTAAATCATTAAAAATTAATAAGTAACTAAAATTAAAATAATTCAATTATCTTAATTGAAATAAAAAAAGTAAACACCTTAAATTCTTCATCTTGAAAGTGGTTACACAACCACTGCCACTCATCTTCTCTATCCCCACGCAGCTCTACGGGGGTAGGCACGGGACCGATATTTTCGAAGTACTGATGGAGCCTGTACTTGCAATCACGGTAGATGGAGTTGGCGGTTTGGTTGATATGCCTCAACATCGCCGGTGTCGGATCCACCTCAAATTGTTCCTATCAGAAATAAATAGAAAATTATAATCGTATATATTATGAAATTATAACTAATATTAACAATATTATATAATAACTAAAATTGTACGTATTACGTACCGAAAGTTCTTTAAAGAGTTTCACCTTCTCATCATCCAGCACCTCCTTCCAAGTAGGTGCAGTGAGACGAACCCGGCTACGAAGGATTGACCCTATGCGCCGAGAGACTTGCTAGCTGAGCTGTGGGAGGCCCACCGGTGAATTCGTCGTAGGGCAAGTCGATCTTTTTCCCGGTCGCCTTGCAAATTTTCTCTGCTTTGCCGCCTTTAACGAGACCTCGAGTCCTTTTCGGTTCCGGGTTTGTCGGGGCCCTCCTTTGCTTACGCCGGGTGCTGTACATGATAGATTCGGAGGTCGAGGACGCCTGAGTACTTGCTGTTGAACCGGTACCGAGCGTCGGACTTGAATAGGGGTCGTCATCACCGCTCGAGATAAATGGGGGAGCGAGAATTTCCCCAGAGGGCGCTACCGACGGACCAGATGAAGGGTCCGGATTGAGGGCGTCGTTGCCCTTCTGTTCAACCCAACCGACTTAGTTCGCCAAGCGGCGGAGCATAGCATCTTCTGCCTCCTGTTGGGCTTTTTTCTTGCCAGAGGGAGCCATTTAAACCTAGGATTACATTGTTAAAATACCTAATAACCATAATAATTATTTACAAAAATTTACGCTAATTAAGTGCGGCTAAGATTTAAATAGAGTACACTAGCTTGGCTTTTTCGGTCGTTCAATGGACGTGCGACCCGCGCGAATAAGTGTAAATTTTCAATTAATCAGCCTCGGTTCAATCGAAAAACATGGCCAATTAGGGATAAAGATAACGCGAGAGGCAGGACTAATTTCGACAAAACACTCCGAGGCTAACCAAATGAATGGTATATACTCTATTGGTGTCCTCTTTCTTAGATCCAAAACCTGTCACCAGTCATAACCCGTTTCTAGACACCATGTCCGACATTCGGCCAATCTTTCGAAAATTTACACTCCCTCAAGTCCTTTGCAAACTCTGCCCTCAACCTCGTGTCCATAACTTCACTTAAGTTATGGTGTGCGGTGATGAAATCCACACATCACGAGAGGTTAAGGAGATAAGTTAGGAAAAGAGGCGCCATCTATTCCAAAGAGTGCGACTTAATAAACCAAGCCTATGTACTAAATTTAAATCAAAGACGTACTAACATGCAATTTACTAGAAAATACACATAAATATAAATTAATAATTTTTAATTACATGCAATAATAATCACAAATTATACTATTAATTAAAACAATAAATAATGACAATAATGAATTATTATTTATCATGCATTTAATAATAATTATTCATTTACGAATATAATTAATTATTATTAACAATTAATAATTCAAAATTACTAATTATTATTATTATTAATTACTAATTATTTAAAACTATTATAATTACTACTTATTATAATTACAACTATTAATTATTATTTACTTATTAATAATAACATCTAAATAATTATTATATATAATTACTAATTATTAATAATAACAACTAAATAATTATTATAATTACAACTATTAATTATTTAAAAGTAATTATTTAAAACTATTTAGAAATTAAATAATTACTTAAATAAAAATAATGTTAATAAGGTAAAAAATAGAATTATTACCTCGCCGGATAACCGCCGGAATATCGTCGGAGTAGAGTCGTCGGAGAGGGGGAACCACGCCGGAATTTGAGTCGCCGGAGCGTCGCCGGAGGAGGAAGGCCGGAGGAGAGGAGAGGAGAGGAGATGGAATGAGAAAATGAGGGGGGGGGGGACTGTTCTATTTATAGACTTTCACCTAGACGACGAAGCGCTGTTTTCCGTCGTCTAAGTGTACTTGGACGACGGAAACGCGCTTTTCCGTCGTCTAAGTGACAGTTTAAAATTTTCGAAGCGGTGCGTAATTAATCGGCGGGACGTTACGGACCGCCATAAATTTGGACTTAGACGACGGAGAATGAATTCTCCGTCGTCTAAGTGAAATTTGAAGCGGCACCGAAAATTAAGGCGGCACATTGAACCGCCATATTTTTCAACTTGGACGACGGAGAATGACCATCTCTGTCGTCCAAGTGCAATTTACTTTGAAAAAAAAAAATTAAAATGAACCGCCATGGTAATTTGAACATGGACGATGGAGATGGTCATTCTCCGTCGTCCAGGTTCAAATTACGTAAAAAAAATTTAAAAATTAATTCGCAAGGAATTTGGCGATCTGTCATTCGAATGAAATAGTCGTAAAATATCGATGAACACATCGTATATATGAACAGTTAAATTTGAAACGACGAATAATTTTTACGTCTTTAAACTTGTGAAGTGTCTACTAATCTTTACGACTTAAGTGTTCATAAGTATAGGCTCATTTGCACTAGAGTATTAACGAAATTGAATTTGGACAAAACAACCGTTGGATTTGTTCGCCGTAACATAATATATAATTACAATAATTTTCGGAAAATAATAAGTTCGTGAAGGGTTTGATCGGCACAGTCAACCGTAAAACCGAGAATTTCACAAACCGGATACGTGGATACAAGACATTTCACAACTCCAATTTTTGAACCGTCGAAGCTCACACACCAAGAATTGTTTACTCTAAAGTCTTGACGAAAAGAATATGCATTGGAAGATGGTCTAGATGGTCGTTGTCTTAGAAAAAATTACGAAATCTACACCTGGACGACGGAGACGCTCATCTCCGTCGTCCAGGTGCAGAGACCCTGAATTCAGGGGTTAGGGGCCTTACTGTTTAGGGCATAGGGTCTCTGAACCTGAACGACGGAGATGAGCTTCTCCGTCGTCCAGGTTCAGAGACCCTGAATTCAGGGGTTAGGGGCCTTGGGGTTTGTTCACTTGGACGACGCAAATTCCCTTCTCCGTCGTCCTAGTGAGTACCTGGACGACGGAGAATGACCATCTCCGTTGTCCAAGTGTACAAACCCTGAATTCAGGGGTTAGGGCCTTAGGGTTTAGGGTTAGGTCGTCCCCGGTCATTTGTGTGTCCGTTCAATTATTCTGATTCAAGAATATAATTAAAAAATGATCGATCGATCCGATTTGCTAGATTTAGGGTCGAGGATTTAGGGAGATAGCTCAAGGTATTTATGTATGAACTTTCCTTCTCGCATGATATATAGATTTAACGCCGTAATTAAAACAACATATATATATACTACATTTGTGCTCAAAATAATACTATCACATGTCGACATATATAATCAATCATAGAATAATATAGTATAATTTCTAAAACATTTATTTCATTAATCTCTCACAATATATATATAATTATATATAGGGACCCATAATTAATCCAATTTACACATAAATATTATTTAAAAACAAATAAACGAACGAAAGCTTCTTGAGGAAGCTTCTTGGACATAATTATAGAAAGCTTTCACGTCCCTTTTTTACTACCCAAAACCCAAAATACCCAAAAGGCAAAATCTGGAATTAATTTCTCCGTTGTCCAGGATATATAATTCGGATTAATTAATTAATTAAATTAAATTTATGTACGTCGGTCGATCCGATCTGATCGAGCATGGTCGACGCGTGTAATTAATTAATTAAGTACAAAAATATTAAGATCTACGTACATATATACATTCTCCTCCTTATAATATTTATATTAATTATTGATCGATGATGCATCATATATTACAATAATTACATAAATTAATTACCAATTAATGTTTCTCGTCTTAGTTAAGTAGTCATCATCATAATCGTCATCATCCTCGTCCCCGGTATCCGATTGCTCATCCTCCTCATCATACTTAACATCGTCCGACGAATAACCTGAGTCCTCGTCCGCGTCCTCATCCTGATCGTCTTCTTCATGTTCTTCATTAATGGCATCGATAATCTCATCTTCAGTTATATCTGTACAACCATCAGGCATGGGTAACCGTTCACCATCTTGAACCAGGTCCATTATATCGGGGCGGATGACAGAAATATTAGGCTCTTGATAGACAGGAATGTCTCTTTCTGGTTCAGCAGCATCTTCAGTCGTCGCCGGTGTCCCTTCAATTGTCTCTGTATTCCATATTCCTCAATGAGAGATATGGTTCACTATTTTCCACCCTTCACCAGCTTTCGGATCGTCGAGATAGAACACCTGCCTAACTAAGGTGGTGAGAGCGAAAGGCTCATCCTCATACCAGCTTGAGTTTGTATCGACTGATAAAAGTCTCAGGTCTTCCTTTGTACGCTTGAACCATCTGCACTTGAATAGGAAAACGTTGACATCATTCCCGTAACATAGCTGAACCACATTTACAATAGCCCCGTAATATAGATCATTGTCTTTCCCAACCGCTACCCCACTGTTTTGTGTTCTTCTTCCTTCATCTCGGGCCAATGAATGGAACTTTACACCGTTCACAAAACATCCGGGATAAATATAGCGTTTAATCTGCTTCCCCGCTAGCAAGTGCTTTGGCCATGACCACCACCCCCCGTGGTTTTCAGATTTTTGCAGATCAATCATCTGCGAAAATGGGCAAATATAAGGGTTTACTTTCTACAAACATGATCGATATGTATATAAATTACTAAATACCGAGACGTACGTACGTACCCATTGGAAGAAATAATCGGGAAACTTCTTCTTAACCATTTTCTCAATCCACGCCGAACTCTTGTTTTGATTTAACGCCTGAAGCCTCTCCCTGTATGACATCATGTACGACTCAACTTCGTCACAGTCTCGCAACACTACCCAATGTGCCTCAATAAGTTCTTCCCGTGTTAACGATTCCTTTAATACTCCTTTAAACGGTCGGACGACATTGGTGACGACAGAAAGATTGATGCGGGCACTGGGATCGGCAGCAGTGGGAGGTGGTGGATCTTTGAGGTACCTATTGCAGTAAGTAACACACTCATGCCTTAGGTATGTCTCTGCTATGGAGTCATCCGGGGCCGACCTGTTTTTGACGAATGACTTATACTATCCAAGCTGTCTACAAAATCAAACGTACAATAAGAGTAAGTACATATAGCTAGCTAGTAATCTCCAGTGGAACAAATTATGAATCGAAAAACCTGTATAATTAAGTAGTTGTACGTACCTTTCTTGAGGACCGGACCAGAAATGAGCACCTGCTCGGGCAGGTGGATCATTAGGTGAATTGAAAGACCCAATCCCGATTCAGTTACCTAAACCAGAACCAAACCCTTTCGAAAATACGAACCAACAAAAATTTTTCAAAATTTCGGTAGAGTTTCGTTACTAGCGTGGAATTGCATAAACCTGCACCCAGAAAATAACACTCCGTCCTATGCCACAAAAGCCAAACCATGGGCACCAATCCCATCCGGATTTCTCAACATCAATATATGAATCATAAACAGTAAACAGTATTGTACTATATATAGTATATCCATGAAAATCCGCATAAACATGTATCAGAATGTATCAAAGCGACCTCTAGAGTAAAATATATACAATATGTACATCAGTAGGCGAAACAAGAACCTACTGGAAAACACAGGTGACTCTGATCACTAGCCTCCAAACCGCGACGTGAAAACACCAAACCTGAACTGCAACTGGGCACGGAAACCGAAAAGCCCAGGGGAAAGACAATAAACACGTTAGAGTGAGTGGACGGAAATAAATGTCTTTCACCAGGTAATTTATATACATATAAAATCATATGCGAGTCAAATGCACGAAAATCAAATAATACGTGAGGAGACTCTGGCTACCACTCGCGTACAGAGCATGCAATGTAAAACATATCGCGGAGACTGATACGCGCAAAACATGCATTTAACTTTAACACAAAGTAGACCCTAAAAAACACAGCTCACACGTAAAGCAATTTAAAACCCTTATTTTGTCCTTATAATATTGGCGAGTAGGGATCGTTCTATCCGGGGAATTAAAGGGCGCATGCATGGTTTCGTTAAAGCAGAAATCTAAAGGTTTGGGGGGGATTGGAAATTGGTTAATTAATCTACGAAATTAAAGTACAAAAACATGCAAACACAAAATTATACTCTAAGTAAGCTACGAAATTTATAACTTCCAACTAAATTATACATGCTTGATATTTGAGTAGGAATGCAACTTAGCGTCTAAACACTCTAAACAAAGTACGATCATCGAAACATGCGAAAGAGAGGGACCTAGCGTATTATCTAACACATGCTTTCGAAGCTTTAAGATTGTATCAAACAAGCATAAAAGGCTTGAAATCATAAACACATGCAATTTACGAAAAGGCTTAAGAACATATAACTCAAATCCAAACTTGTTCTTCATTAAATACATCAAAGTGAACAAAATATAAAGCAAAAGACATGAAGTTGAAGATCATGGTTACACTTTTTGTCTTGAATGCAAAGAATGACTTCTTGAAGGTGGTTCTGATACGCGCAAAACATGCATTTAACGTTAACACAAAGTAGACCCTAAAAACATAGCTCACACGTAAAGCAATTTAAAACCCTTATTTTGTCCTTATAATATTGGCGAGTAGGGATCGTTCTATCCGGGGAATTAAAGGGCGCATGCATGGTTTCGTTAATAAGCGGAAATCTAAAGGTTTGGGGGGGATTGGAAATTGGTTAATTAATCTACGAATTTAAAGTACAAAAACATGCAAACACAACAAGAACTCCTAGACTTCTAACATGTTTTACTCATAGACAAGTTTAACAATCAAGAACCCTTAAAGTCTAATTATGCTTACTAAAAATAAGAAGTTACACTACTAATTACAAGTGATCATCTCATCTTATTAACCTTACTCTTTTTCATGCCTAAATACTCTAAGTAAGCTGCGAAATTTATAACTTCAAACTAAATATACATGCTTGATATTTGAGTAGGAATGCAACTTAGCGTCTAAACACCCTAAACAAAGTACGATCATCGAAACATGCGAAAGAGAGGGACTTAGCGTATTATCTAACACATGCTTTCGAAGCTTTAAGATTGTATCAAACATGCATAAAAGGCTTGAAATTATAAACACATGCAATTTACGAAAAGACTTAAGAACATATAACTCAAATCCAAACTTGTTCTTCATTAAATACATCAAAGTGATCCAATACAAAGCAAAAGACAAGAGATTGAAGATCATGGTTACACTTTTTGTCTTGAATGCTTGATGACTTCTTGAAGGTGGTTCTCATTCACAAGGGACTTAGCGTATTGTGAATGATCTGATGGCTTCGGAGGCTGGAATGCTTCGGCTTGGAGAGGATCCTTGAAGTGTTTATGGAGGAGATGTATTTGTGTAGAGGTTTGGCTTGTAAAATGGGAGATTTGTAGTATGGCTGGCCTCCTTGGTCTTATATAGGCAAGGGAAATGCTCACTCTCTCTTCCACCTTGCCTCTTTCATTAAATGCTAGCAAAATAATCACAAGGGCAAGTCACTCCCCTAGTCACCACTTGTAATCAGCACAAGTAAGAGTCACCAAAGCTTGTCACCATTTGTGATGATCAAAAGCAAGAGTCACCAAGCCTTGTCACCCTTTGTAATGATCACAAAGCAAGAGTCACCAAGCCTAGTCACAAAGCTTGACAACCTTGACTTTTCCTCTTCCCCAAGTGGCTTCCTTGCCGAATTCAATGGGCTTGGGCTGGTTTTTGGGCCGAAACAAACTTTGAGAAATGGGCCCACAAAATGCTTTTTGGGCCGGCCCATTCCCGGTGGTCCAAAATCGCAAAAATCGTAAAATCGCCGAAATTCCTCCGAATTGCGCCGTTATTCATCTCCACCGAATATAAAAACTAAGATTATAACATAGCTAAACGTAAAGGGAAATGCGTTAAGAATCAAGCATAAAATGCGTATATCAAATTCCCCCACACTTAGACTTTGCTAGTCCCTTAGCAAACACTAAGTTAAACTAAAACTCTCTACGAATTTAAAACAAAAGAAAGAACAAAACTAAGCCTTTAGCTAAACTTTGTCTCAGAATTTTAAGTGTATGGCGATGGCTCACATGATTTTCAACTTGTATGCTCAAAGAATTCAAGAGATAATTGCGATATAATTATGTAATGAACAAGTAAGACATAGAGAAAACAATGGTTATGTTATAGCTGTGCATGCTTTGAATAAAGGTTTAATCAACTCACAAGGATGCACTCATCATATTTTTCACTCATGAAAAGGGTTCACTTAAAGTGTATATGAATTTAAACGAAAACCTTATGAATGGAGTTAATTACTTGCACAAATGAACCAAAATCATAAGCTTACTCATATAACTTACTCTACTAATTGAAAGCTACTCATTTTAAGGATCATAAAGGACTTTAGTGAGGTTGTAATGGAGTTAAGGTTAAGGCATTCGAATTTTAGATATGTGGTGATAAAAATGTTCCAACGACTTAGTCTAGCACCAAATTCGTCCTCCATCTCCACTCGAATGTTACCACGTATACTTCAATCTAAACTACCCTTTGAGCTTTTCGGACAGGACAAAGGCCATATTTATTCTATTTTTGGGCCTTCAATTTGTCGTAATCTCCAAATCCGCAAATAAGGGGGACATAATCCAAATGGTTTATACTTAGAACACAACACATTGCCATGAGAGATATATAATTTTTTCTTTTCATTCTCTCAAATATATATATATTTTTTTTTCTTTTCTTTTTGGCAATCTCATACTTTTTAAGTTATTTGGACAAGTCTTTCCCCTTACTCACATTAACTCTTTCAATCTTTCT
Organism: Geum urbanum; assembly: GCA_946800695.1. Taxonomy (NCBI): domain Eukaryota; kingdom Viridiplantae; phylum Streptophyta; class Magnoliopsida; order Rosales; family Rosaceae; genus Geum; species Geum urbanum. The sequence goes on along the minus strand of OX327008.1, from coordinate 17,892,305 downwards.
TACCAAACCATCATATTATGTGCTAGTTTCGAAAAATTCTCACCAAGTTTCTGGAACCAAGGTAAGGATATACTACACTAGGGTAAGTGTTTAGGTACATATGGTGATGAAAGAAAAGCTTAACGTGGGCTCAATTGGTTTATCTAGGGGTGTCGCAACTCATGCGTACAAATGGGATACATGGATATTTGGCGAAGTGGTGGAAAATCCTAAATACCTTTAATCATTTCCAAAATCAAAGTATGTATCAACTTAAAAGCTTTGCAAATTGACATGAGTAAGTTCTAGCATTCTCTAGTTCATTAAAATCTATGGCAAGCAATCAAATGAGGCATATATAAGCTAGTAGCTACGAAATGGATGTATATTCACTCGAATAAAAAACAGATAGCTCAAAAGCTCACATAGGGTTCATATGGTTAAAAACTTATTCAAGCATGCGATTTTTGTACCATGTTTTGCAATTCATATCTACTACATGTTAAAAACATATAGAATATCTCAATTAGCACAAGAATTCGATGCATGTGATTCATATGCCATATGTGTTCGTATTGGTCCAATTTCATCATTGACTAGTTAAGGACATCCTAAAGACTCTGAAAAATACTAATTTAGACACAATTAAATTGTAAACCCTTCCCCCACACTTAAACTCTACATTGCCCTCAATGTATTGAAGTAAAAGTATAGAATTTAAACATGGAGTATAGGATCTACGAAAATTCTAATTTAAAATGAAAAAGCCATTAAATTAATTAAAAGGAGGAGAAGAAAACAAATCTGTTGTCGTCTTCTCTATTGGGTTGCCTCCCAATGAGCGCTCATTTTACGTCTAAAGCTTAGACGTGATGCATCATTTTGCTTTCGAGATGGCCGGTTCTTGGAGTTGCATCTCCTCCACGTTATGCTCCGCAAATGCCTCAAAATAGGGCTTCAAGCGATGGCCATTTACTTTGAACTCACTGCCTTTGTCTATTGATCGAATGAGAACTGCTCCATGAGGCATAATTTGAGCAACTATGAATGGCCCCATCCATCGAGAGCGAAGCTTTCCCGGAAAGAGCTTAAGTCTTGAATTGAAAAGCAATAATTTCTGCCCAACTTCAAAACTCTTCCCGCGAATCATCTTATCATGGATCTTTTTCGTCTTCTCTTTGTAAATCCATGCATTGTCGAAAGCATCATTTCTGATCTCTTCAAGTTCACAAAGTTGTAGCTTCCGATGCAAACCTGCTGCATCTCGATCGATGTTGAATTTCTTCACGGCCCACCATGCCTTGTGCTCCAATTGAACCGGAAGATGGCACGATTTCCCATAAATTAAGGTGACATACCAATGGGGGTCTTGTAGGCAGTCCTGTAAGCCCACAATGCATCATCTAAGCACTGACTCCAATCTTTCCGGTTTGGGCGGACGGTTCGTTCCAAAATCTTCTTGATCTCACGGTTGGAAACTTCAGCCATTCCATTTGTTTGAGGGTGGTATGGTGTGGAAACCTTGTGTTTTACGCCATACTTCCTCATCAATGCTTCCACCGTGCGGTTGCAAAAATGACTTCCTCCATCGCTAATTAGAACTCGTGGCATTCCAAATCTACTAAAAATGTTAGTTCGTAGGAAATCTGCAACAACTCGCGAATCATTAGTACGGGTGGCCTTTGCCTCCACCCATTTTGAAACATAATCTACTGCGAGTGAAATATACGTATAACCATTGGAGGGAGGAAATGGTCCCATAAAATCAATACCCCACACATCAAAAATCTCGACATTAAATATGTAGTACAAAATTCACTATAACATGTAGCACAAAATGCATGAGCATCGCGAAATAAACTAGGCCAAAAGAAACCGCAATCTAAAATCTTAAGGGCAGTCCTCCTCGAACCAAAATGTCCCCCACATGCTTCATTGTGACAAAAGTCTAGAATAGGCTTAAATTCACTATCTGGGATACATCTCCTAATCACTAAATCGGAGCATTGTTTCCATAAATAAGGCTCATCCCAGATAAAAGTTCTAGCATTATGTTTAAGTTTGTCACGCTGAAATTTATGCATGGTAGATGGAAACTCACCGGTAACTAAGTAATTAACGATATCTGCATACCATGGAGTTTCCGAAATAGTTACCTCAATTCCGAAGAGCTTTTCATTCGGAAAAGTTTCCTCAATTTCAACAGTCTCATTCTCACCTATCAAGCATGATAGGTGGTCAGCGACAACATTTTCTACTCCCTTCTTATCCTTGATTTCGATGTTGAATTCTTGGAGTAGAAGTATCCATCTAATAAGCCTTGGTTTTGCGTCCTTTTTTAGCATTAGGTACTTCAAAGCGGCATGATCAGTATACACAGTTACTTTAGTTTGAAGTAAATAAGACCGAAATTTATCTAAAGCAAAAACTACTGCAAGAAACTCCTTCTCGGTGGTGGTATAATTTCTTTGAGCTTCATCAAGCGTCCGAGAGGCGTAATAAATTACATAAGGCTTCTTGTCCTTCCGCTGACCCAAAACAGCTCCTACGGCATAATCCGAGGCGTCGCACATGAGTTCAAATGGTAGAGACCAATCAGGGCTGCTCAAAAAAGGAGCGCTCGTGAGAAGTTCCTTCAACTTGTTGAAGGCAGCGTTGCATTCCTCGTCAAATACGAACGGAGTCTCCTTTTGCAGCAATTTACACAACGGGCGAGAGATGTGGGAAAAATCTTTGATAAACCTTCGATAAAATCCTGCGTGTCCAAGAACGTCTCTCTAACCGAAGTTGGAGAGGGTAAGTGACGCACAAGATCTACTTTGGATTTATCAACACGATCCCTTGTGTAACCATGAAATGGCACTTCTCCCAATTAAGCACCAAGTTGGTTTCAACGCATCTTTGTAAAATAGTTTCTAAATTGTTTAAACATGCATCAAAATCACTCCCAAATACACTAAAATCGTCCATGAATACTTCAATAATTTTTTCAATGTAATCGGAAAAAATTGAGAGCATGCAGCGTTGAAATGTACCTGGTGCATTACCTAATCCAAATGGCATTCGGCGGTATGCAAACGTTCCGAAAGGGCATGTGAACGTTGTCTTTTCTTGATCTTCCTCCGCAATGCTAATTTGGTTGTAGCCGGAGTATCCGTCGAGAAAACAGTAAAATGCATGGCCGGCTAACCTTTCCAGCATTTGATCTATGAACGGTAATGGAAAATGATCCTTGCGAGTTGCGGCGTTGAGCCTCCTGTAATCAATGCACACACGGTGTCCAGTGATTGTCCTTTGTGGCACGAGTTCATTCTCCATATTTTCGACGACTGTGATTCCAGATTTCTTAGGTACAACCTGCACAGGGGAAACCCAACGGCTATCAGAAATAGGGTAAATAACTCCACAGTCCATGTGTTTAATTACCTCCTTTTTTACCACCTCCATCATGGGAGGGTGGAGCCGACGTTGTGCTTCCCTTGTAGGCTTGGTGCCTTCTTCTAGGAAAATCCGATGCACACAGGTTGCTGGATTAATTCCCTTTATATCCGCAAGCGTCCAACCTATTGCGGTTTTGTACCTCTTGAGTACACTCACGAGTTTCTCCTCCTGCTCCTCCTCTAACGCAGACGAAATAATTGATATACGCATTTTATGCTTGATTCTTAACGCATTTCCCTTTACGTTTAGCTATGTTATAATCTTAGTTTTTATGTTTTTCTTATTTAATTTGTTATATTGAATATATTTACGGTGGAGATGAATAACGGCGCAATTCGGAGTAATTTCGGCGATTTTGCGTTTTTTGCGATTTTGGACCACCGGGAATGGGCCGGCCCAAATAGCATTTTTTGGGCCCATTTCTCAAAGTTTGTTTTGGCCCAAAAACCAGCCCAAGCCCATTAATTTTGGCATGGAAGCAACTTGGGGAAGAGGAAAAGTCAAAGTTGTCAAGTTTTGTGACTAGGCTTAGTGACTCTTGCTTTGTGATCATCACAAAGGGTGACAAGGCTTGGTGACTCTTGCTTTTGATCATCACAATGGTGACTAAAGGTGTGACAATGCTTGATGACTCTTGTTTGTGATGATCATAAGTGATGACTAGGGGAGTGACCTGCCTTGGTGATTATTACAAGCATTTAATGAAAGAGGCAAGGTGGAAGAGAGAGTGAGCAATTCCTTTGCCTATATATAAGAGGGAGGCCAGCCATAAAACAGATCATCTCTCATTTACAAGCCAAAGCTCTACACAAATACTCCTCCTCCATAAACACTTCAAGGTTCTCTTGCAAAGCCGAAGCATCCATCCTCCAAAGCCATCAATCCTTCACAATACGCTAAGTCCCTTGTGAAGGAAAGTCATCTCCACGAAGATCATCAAGTATTCAAGACAAAAAGTGTAACCATGATCTTCACTTTCATATCTTTTGCTTTGTATTTGAATCCTTTGATGTATTGGAATACTTTGATGTATTTAATGAAGAACAAGTTTAGATTTGTGTTATATGTTCTTAAACCTTTATGTAAATTGCATGTGTTTATGATTTCTAGCCTTTTATGCATGGTTGATATAATCTTAAAGCTTCGAAAGCATGTGGTAGATAATATGCTAAGTCCCTCTCTTTCGCATATTTCGATGATCGTATGTTGTTTAGGATGTTTATACGCTAAGTTGCATTCCTACTCAAATATCAAGCATGTATATTTAGTTGGAAGTTATGAATTTCGTAACTTACAAAAGCTTTGATGCATGAAAAAGGGTAAGGTTAATAATATGAGATGATCAATTGTAATTAATAGCTTAGCTTCTTATTTTTAGTAAGCATAATTAGACTTTAAGGTTTCTTGATTGTTAAACTTGTCTATGAGTAAAACATGTTAGAATTCTAAGAGTTTTTGTTGTGTTTGCATGTTTTGTACTTTAATTTCGTAGATTAAACAACCAATTTCCAATCCCCCCCCAAACCTTTAAATTTCTGCGTAAACGAAACCATGCATGCGCCCTTTAATTCCCCGGATAGAACGATCCCTACTCGCCAATATTATATCGACAAAATAAGGGTTTTAAATTGCTTTACGTGTGAACTGTGTTTTTAGGGTCTACTTTGTGTTAACGTTAAATGCATGTTTTGCGCGTATCAATAATTACCGGCAAGGTGTCATCCTCGCCCAAGTACGCATACTTTAGATGATCCGGTAATAGCTTGAGTTCTAAAACTGGAGCTTCTACGATGGAGGGAACAATTTTATTAATACCAAAAGTAATTGGTAAAGGGGGAGAAAAACTTACTTTTCGTGGTGCGTTAATTAGAACCATGGCCATTTCTTGAATTCGAGGCTTAAGCTCTATTAAGGCCTCGAAAAGGGCATCATCCCCGAGTTGGATGGCCATGTCGAGTTCATCATCATTGATGGTGTCAAGGTGGCCTTGTGCTAAGGTATCTACGAGATCATATGTTGAGACGGAAGCCACACTTGACATCGGAAATTTCATCCCGTCTAATATGTTGAACTCGATTCTTTCTCCATCAATCTCCATGGAGAAAGTTCCCTGATAAACATCTATCTTCGCTCTTGCAGTCCGCATAAAGGGTCGTCCAAGAAGCAATGGCGTGGTGTTCAAAGGACTCTCCTCCATGTCAACGATATAAAAATCCGCTGGAAAAATCAGGTTGTTGACTTGCACAAGAACGTCTTCTACGTATCCCCTTGGATACTTGTGTGTACGATCGGCTAGTTGGATGACAACACCATCTTGCTTGAGATCCCCAAGCTCCATTGACTTGTAGAGGTAGTAAGGCATGACGTTGATGGAGGCTCCAAGATCAAGCATTACGTCTTCGAAGTGTTTGTCACCAATTACGCAGGGAACTGCAAAACTCCCTGGATCCTTCAGTTTTGGGGGTAGCCGTCGTTGCAAAACCACCGAAATGGTTGCATTCACCTTCACAACCTCCTTCTCTCGTGTTTGCCTCCTCTGTGTGCATAATTCTTTTAGAAACTTCGCATATATTGGCACTTGTTTTATGCACTCGATCAAGGGCAAATTCACTTGTACATTTCGAAAGATGTCCAAGATATCTTCATATTGATCATCTTTCTTCTTTGATTTTAATAATCTGCTAGGGAAAGGTGCAACAGCAAACGGAGAATTAGTAATAACCGTATTTGAAGGAATAGGGCTTTTACCTTTGATTGGGGTGGGTTGTGGAGGGGATTGTGCCTTGGTGACAATAGGCGTCACCATCTTCTTCTCGGCTTCTTGAGCTGCCGGATCGATCTCATCTTCCTCTTCGTTGGTTATGTCCTCAATGGTGACTTCATCGAGATGAGATCTCTTGGTCTTTGGTTCTTCTAGTATCTTCCCACTCCTTGTGACAATGGCATTCACATTTCGTTGATTAGGAGTGGTTTGAGGTGGAAGCCGACCAGTTTCTTTGATTTGTCCCATGAAATCAACAAGTTGGACAAGTTGATTCTTCACTTCGGTGATGTCTCGGCCATGAGAATCCAATGTCTCTTTTGTCTTCGATTGTCCATCAAGGAGAACTTGTGTGGAGGCCGAAAGTTGTGACAACATCTTGTCATAATCCGGATTTGTGAAGGGTTGAGATGAAGAACCATGCTGCATCGGTCGCCTAGGCTGAAATGGAGGGCGTTGGTAGCTTTGTTGAGGTAACAGAGGATTCAAAGTTCCCTCATTGCTGCTCCATCGAAAGCCTGGATGATCTCGGTTGCCGAAATTGTTGTAGTTGTTGTATCGTTGGCCTCCTTGATATCCACCGATGGCGTTAGCGTGCTCCATTTCGATAGCTTGCTCTGGCGCTTGAGGGCATTGGTCATTATGGTGACCTTGTACTTGACATATGCCACAAACAGGCCCATGAGTTGCTTTGGCTCTTGTCGTTTCGAGCTCTAAAACCTTCTCTTGCATATGAGTTAGTTTGTCGTATTTTTCATCCGCGTCGGTTTTAGAACTAACTTCGCCGACTGCTTTTTTGTTGGACATTTCATACTGCGCATCGTTGTTCGCCCGATTCTCTATAAGAGTTCTAGCTTCAGTTTCGTTTAAGTCCATGAATGCACCAGTAGCTGCTGCATCGAGCAATTCCCTATCGATCGCCTTGAGACCATCATAAAAGTAATTCATGAGATTGGTCTCAGAAAATCCATGAGATGGGCAGGTGGCACACAAAACTTTGAATCGGTCATAATATTGGCCGAAAGTCTCGTCCGGTTTCTGCGTAATGCCAGTGATTTGCTTCCTCAAGACGGTGATCTTTGAGGCCGAGAAGTACTTCGCCAGGAACATGTCCGCAAGTTGCTTCCATGTGGTAATATGGTTCGGCGGTAGTTCCATGAGCCAAGACTCGGCCTTGTCGGTTAGGGTGAATGGGAATGCTTTAAGCTTGAAGAGCTCCGTATCAGCATCGGCTGGCTTCATGCTGTTACAAACAAATTGGAATTGTTTGAGATGCTTATTCGGATCTTCATTTGAAAGTCCGTGAAAAATGGGCAGTCGGTGGAGGAAACCACTCTTCAGCTCGATGTCCTTCATGTTTTCCCCCGGTGGTGGAAAAGCAATGCTTGAAGGCTCGCTGCTCCATTCGGTTGAGCAGGTGCGCTGACGAAGGGATTGTCCTACATTGGCCATATTGACTTCTTGTGCTTCCGGCTCTGAATTATTATCAGTTGATGAATGTGAAGAATCGGAATCTTCCTCAATAATGGGATAATCCAGCGGTTCTGATTGAGCTCTAAGTCTAGCTATCCTCTCTGCGATTTCCTCAAACTTTGTTTTAGATGGTCCAGAATTTTGATCGGACATTCATTAGCCTGAGCATCCGCCAAAGACCAAGTGTTAGTATCAAAAAAGAATATGTAATGAATATAGAGATACTAACCAAAAAACGTAAAACATATAAAGAAAACAAAGCGAAACAAATAACAAATAAAATAGTAAAACTAGCAAAACAAACTATAAAAACTCACAAAGACTTAAAAACTATTAAAACATACAAAATGTATGAAGTTTAAGACACTAAATGTAATTTACTAAGTATTGCAAATGATCTAATCAATTTAAGGGCTATGCAAATGAATGTAATGAACTGAGACACACGTTTTCTGCAAATTAACACTATATAATGTAAAAGCTTTGAATTTAGTTAGAACATATATATACATGGTTCAAATGCAAGCAAACAATAATTCACATTGAATTTATGCACAACACAATCTCATTAAATAAAATGCATCAAACAACAATCCTATGTGAAAAATGGAGTGAATGCATAAGAGAAATTGTTAGAACCTGCAGAAAACACACGAGTTACGTGCTTAAAATATGAATGCAAAGAATGACCTCTTCTTCGGTCTCATGCCCCTAACTTCACTTAGGTTAGGGTACTCGGTAGTGAAATCCGAGCATCATAAAGCTTTAGAGAGGTTATGCAAGCTAAATGTAACGTTTTGTTAGTCCTTTAAGGATTTTAATGCAAAAAGAAAAACACACAAATTTGACTAAGTATTATTTATTTTCCTTTGGCCCCGATGGTACGTGGTGCAGAGGCTCTCCACTGTGCAATGGGTCTCGTTCATCAAAAGATGAAGTCTGATTCCAAGAGGTGTAAGCATGCATAATCCTATATACCATCTTTTAAAGGATTATGTCGTATTTATTAAGTTCATGTATTGTCTGTATTTATATGGACTTATGATTTACAGAGAGTACTCGAAATGATCATTCGGTAAATTTCTTGGACGTGCGGCCCGCGCGAAAATGTATACTGACTCTCGCTAATTCAGCTTAGTTACGTTTAGAAATGGCAAGTAGGGATAGAGATAACACGAGAGGTAAGGACTAATATTTAGAACAACCTGAGGCTAACTCATAAGAGTATATACTCCATTGTTGTTCTTAGAGACACCCCGAGGCTAACCAGTTATGGTATATACTCCAATAGTGTTCTATTGCTTAGATCCGAAACCCGTCACCAATCATAAACCCGCTCACCATATCCAACAATCAGCCAAATTTTTGAGATAGTATATAATCTCAAGTCCTTAGTAAACTCCGCACATAACCTCATGCCCATAACTTCACTTAGGTTATGGCGTGTGGTGATGAAATCCACACTTCATGAGGGGTTAAGGAGATAAACCAGAAAAAGAGGCACCTCCCTATTCCAAAGAACGAAACTTAATAACCAATACTCGTACTCAATGTAAATCAATTTAAGTGCGTCTACGAATTGAGTGCGCCTAAGATTTAAAAGGAATACACGATTTAGTTATTGAGTAAATCTCTTATCCGTGCGGCCCGCGCGAAAATATATACCAACTATCGTTAATTGTTGGAAATGACCAGTTAGGATAGATGTAACGCAAGAGGTGAAACTAATTTCTGGGAACAACCTGAGGCTAACTCGTAAGAGTATATACTCCATTGTTGTTCTTAGAAACACCCCGAGGCTTACTCGTAAGAGTATATATTCCAATGGTGTTCTGTTTTCTTAGTTCAAAACCAGTCACCATTCATAACCCTTCTAGACATCATGACCAATTATTACTCGAATTCACAAGATAGTATACAATCTCAAATGTTTGTAAACTCCGCCCACAACCTCATGCCCATAACTTCACTTAGGTTATGGCGTGCGGTGATGAAATCCACACTTCATGAAGGGTTAAGGAGATAGACAAACAAAAGAGGCACCTCCCTATTCCATAGAGATTTATTTAATAACTAAGTGCGAGTACTCAAATTAAATCAAAGACTATCCTTTAACATGAAAATAAATTATGCAAGTGTAAATACGAAGTGTAAATAAATTCGTATAAGTAATAAGTAAGAATTGTAAACATGTATGTAAATTTCTGTAAGTATAAACAAGTATGTATTTCTAATAAAAAGATAAGTATGAATTGAAAATATGTATGTAAATTTCTATAAGTATAAACAAGTATGTATCTCGAAAATTATAGACATGCTTTTAATTACATATGTACAACGAAATCATACAAAAACTTTATAATTCCCCGGCAACGGCGCCAAAAATTGATACGCGCAAAACATGCATTTAACTTTAACACAAAGTAGACCCTAAAAAACACAGCTCACACGTAAAGCAATTTAAAACCCTTATTTTGTCCTTATAATATTGGCGAGTAGGGATCGTTCTATCCGGGGAATTAAAGGGCGCATGCATGGTTTCGTTAAAGCAGAAATCTAAAGGTTTCGTGCTCCTGTAGTGGCACCTCGCTAAACTCCAGAACTCTGAGCTGCCTGACCAACACCGCCATACAACTGAGGACACCCCCTCGCATAGTGACCCACCTAGCCGGGTGCCTCGCTGACACGAACCAACATGATACCTATTGCACAAATTGCACAACGGAGACTCCCTCGGTGTAGCAGGTGTGCGAAAAAGTTGTCGAGGATGACTGGATCCACTGGAATCCCCACTAGCATGTGGTCGCTGTAGACGATCTCTCCTCCATAACGATCTTCGTCTCGGTACACTAGCTGGTGGCCGATATGATCCACCGCCTGAGGACGAAGCTGAACCGGAAGTATCAGAAATCAACCTCTTCGAAGGCCCCTGACTCGGTCCACTGTCCTCAAATCGTCTCGGTTGGTACCTCTGCTGTCTCTCCTGCTCAATATCCTCGCCTCAGAGTGCAGCACTAACAAACTCATCAAAGTTGTTCCGAGGCATCGTAGTCAAGGTCGCCTTGATGTTCAGATTCAATCCCAGCTCAAACCTACGACACTTGGCTTCCTCTGTAGCCACCATATCCTGCGTAAAACGAGACAAACGAGTAAATCGATCCCGATACTCAAGTACAGACAAACTGCCCTGTCTCAAGTTCGTGAACTCCTCGTACTTGCGCTGCTGGGTAGCCTGATTAAAATACCTCCGCATAAACAGATCACGAAACAATGTCCACGGAGTATCAGCCGAAACTCTGTCGGTGCTAACCCACCAAAAGTATGCATCACCCTCAAGTAAACCAACTACGGCTACTGACATCTGCTCAGGAGTAAACTGCAGACGCTCAGAAACACGTTCAATCTGAACCAACCATGCCTCGCATATCTCTGGATCAACTGAACCCGAAAATACAGTAGCACCTGCAGTGCGAGCCTTGACCACAGGGTCAAAACGCTCTTCCAAACGCAGCACTCGCATCAGCAAGTCGCGCGTTCGGCGATCCTCATTAGGATCATCATCCCGATCAACACGGGGACCACGTCGAGGAGGCATCCTACTGATACAAGACAAGTATTAGGTACAAGCAGAAAGAACGTAATCATGAAACCACAAATATTTGAGGACACACAACACCCGAAGTATTGATGAGTACCGCTGGCCAGTCGGGTCATCACTCCAGTCATGCTGTATCAACTCAAATACCCTAAGCGTCACAACTACAAGAGTCTACAGAATCTGACAACCTAATGCTCTGATACCAAGCTGAAAGGACCCAATCCCGATTCAGTTACCTAAACCGGAACCAAACCCTTACGAAAATACGAACCAACAAAAAATTTTCAAAATTTCGGCAGAGTTTCGTTACTAGCGTGGAATTGCATAAACCTGCACCCAGAAAATAACACTTCGTCCTATGCCACAAAAGCCAAACCGTGGGCACCAATCCCATCCGGATTTCTCAACATCAATATATGAATCATAAACAGTAAACAGTACTGTACTATATATAGTATATCCGTGAAAATCCGCATAAACATGTATCAGAATGTATCAGAGCGACCTCTAGAGTAAAATATATACAATATGTACATCAGTAGGCGAAACAAGAACCTACTGGAAAATACAGGTGACTCTGATCACTAGCTTCCAAACCGCGACGTGAAAACACCAAACCTGAACTGCAACTGGGCACGGAAACCGAAAAGCCCAGGGGAAAGACAATAAACACGTGAGGAGACTCTGGCTACCACCATGTAATTTATATACATATAAAATCATATGCTAGTCAAATGCACGAAAATCAAATAATACGTGAGGAGACTCTGGCTACCACTCGCGTACAGAGCATGCAAAGTAAAACATATCGCGGAGACTCTCGCGGGCTTCCACGCGATAGCACAGTCTGAATCACAGGATCCCAGACCCACACGTGATTCTAGCCAGAAAGGCCTCGGGTCAGGATATCTGTCCTTCCCGGAGCGTACTCGGGGATCAGCCGAGAAGCCAATGTGTATCAATACCACAACATATACTGAGACTGTACGCTGTGTAAACCAAATCATAAATCTTTTCTATGCACATGCTTAAAACATAATATGTACGTATGAATATATTCGTATATGCATAATCGTAAAACACATGCTCGTAAATTCATAATCAATCCGCATGCTCCAGTTCGTAAATCATAAATAAAAGACTCGCAATCAATCCGTGAAAATAAATGTCCACTCACAGACTCGTGAAATGCACACTCGCGCTAAACACGTGGTCCGGTGGAAGATCCCTCGCCTGAGCACGATCACGATCCAGATCTCCTGAATATATTCACAAAACATAACTGATCAATATCGTAATCCACAACACTGTACTGATGCACGAAAACCAACCGTTCCTGGAAATACAAAATGCAGTACAAAATGAATTACGGAAATCCCGAAATCCCCACTCGAAATCTCAACTGAAAATCGGCTAACCAAATCAACCCGAAAACCTCCGTACGATAACCAGGGCGTGATTTCGAGAAAAATGACACTAATTACATTGAAATCTGAAAAAGTCAACTTTTAGCCGGAGCTCCGCCGTTGACCGCCGCCGCCGGCGGCCGCGCGCCGTCAACGGTGGAATTCCACGGCCAAAACTTCCAGATTACAAGATCATGACCACCCAAACACAATCCTCTTCTGTCACTAAGCCCAATTCACAAGTTAAACCTTCCAAAATTAGCTCGAAAGAAAACGGAATTTAACTTCCGGCAACCACCACGGTTGGCCGGGAAACTCGATTAAACTCAAATCAAATCCAAGGAAAAGCAACCTTAGGACATAAGGGAACAAACCCCCATCAACCCGGCCTCGAACACCCATCGGAACCACCTCAACCGTCACCGGCGATCCACCCCGAACTGCACCGATTCGTTCCTCCATAAACCTCCATCAATTTACTCAATTCAAAGTGCAACCCAACTCGAAATCACTAGAGGAATCTAACAATACCTGACTCGTGGCCGGAGGTGGCCGGAAAAAGGTCGTCGGAAGTTGAAGCCGAAACGGGAAAGTCTCCCTCTCCTCGGTCAACAGTCAAAGTTTCCTTTTTAGGAAAGTCAACATTCGGTCAACATCAGACAATGCTCAAAACGAAATCCTCGACTATTTCTCGACTATTTTTCGACTTTTCGATATTTATACTCGTCCCTCGGGTCGATCGACGGTCCAAAACGAATATACGAAATGGTTCGGATAAGCTCGAAACAATCGGATAAACTCGTCGGAACCCGAAACTTCAAATAATCATAAAATATTCCTCGTTTATCGGAAAAATCTTCTGGAACTGCCCACGAGCTCGAAATCATGTACTCTACAACTTCCGTGAAGACACTCAACCCAAATTATCGACTGAAAACATAGTCGCGAATCGAATCAACAAACCACACAATATCGTAAAACTGCGACTATAACCAAATCTCGAGAATCGTGCCAAACACACATCTGATTCTGGTTCGGGTCGTCACATGAATCATGATGTCAAAGAAAGCAGGGGGAAAAATCCTCTCTAGTTTGCAAATGATGTGCACAATTTGTTGTTGCAATTCCACCACATCTGACTTCTTTAATTCTCTGGCGCATAACCTCTGCCACCATCGATCTGCATAATGCCACTATTGGTTCTACGACGTCGCGAGGTAAATATGGTCGAATTACCACTGGAATCAGACGTTGCAGCATAACGTGATAGTCATGTGTCTTTAGACCAACGAACTTGTGTTGCACCTCGTCCACTGCTCCAGTTATAGTAGCTGCATACGTAGCCGGATAACGAACGCCCTTAAACCAGTGAAATACATAACGTCTAAGTGTCGGCTTCACTGTGTAAGGTGCAGCTGGCATCTTGTTGTACACTCTTTTCCTATCCTTATTCAACCACAAGGGACGACGTAGCTTCATTGATTCTGGATCTTTGCGCGCTTTGGGAGTATCTTTAGTCTTGAACTTAATACCGAGAATTGTTCCCACCACGCTGTCGCACACATTCTTTTCTATGTGCATCGCGTCCAAGTTGTTCCTCAGCTTCAACTTCGACCAGTAAGGAAGTTCAAAGAATATACTCTTGTGATGCCAGTAGCTGAGATCATGTGGAGGAATTGGATTGCATTTATTTACATCTGCGTCATTGGTCAACACACCAAAGTCGAAATAGCTCAACCTCTCTAAAATCTCTTTTCCCGACCAACTACGGGGTTTAGGATTGTTCTCTATCGTCCCGTCAAAATGAGCTTCATCTTGTCGCCAGGGGTGGTCGTGAGGAAGCCATCTACGGTGACCCAAGTAACACACCTTCCTCGCGTGCCAACTAGAGTTCACGTCGTCCAAACATATAGGACATCCATTATATCCTTTTGTCTTGCAGGCTACCAACATCCCTTACGCTGGAAAATCGCTGATCATCCACATTACAGCAGCCCTCATCGTGAACATCGTGTCAGTGAATTTGTCATAAGTTGGGACTCCATTTTCCCACAACACTTTCAGCTCATCGATCAAAGGTCTGAGGTAGACATCTAAGCACTTCCCTGGAGATTTAGGACCTGGAATTAGTACAGTAAGGAAATTAAATTCCTTGTTCATGCACATCCACGGAGGCAAGTTGTACGGCATCAGAATAACTGGCCAAGTGCTGACGGCGGAGCTATTACTTCCCCAAGGATTGAATCCGTCTGTAGATAGGCCGAGTCCAACATTTCTAACCTCTGCAGCAAAGTCTCCAAATTCTCTGTCGAAATGTTTGAAAGCCTCCCCATCCGCGGCGTGTCGCAGGACATCGTCATCTATTCGCTTTTCTGCGTACCATCGCATCGCCTGTGCTGTGTGTAGAGACATGTACAGACGCTGCAATCTGGGAATCAAGGGAAAATATCGAACAACTTTCACAGGAATTCTCTTTTTCGAACTCTTCCTATTCATCTGAAATCTGCACTGGCCACATACGGGACAATAGTCTAAATCTTTATACTCTTTGTAAAATAGCACACAATCATTCAAACATGCGTCAATTATCCTGTACTTTAGGCCGAGGGTGCTCAAGATATTTCTAACCTTATAATGAGATTTAGGAAGATTGTGATCATCAGGAAGCAACTTACATATTTGCTCCTGAATTTCGTCAAAAGCACTCACTAACATTTTGTGCTTCACTTTTATCTTCATTTGCTCCATCACATATTGCAACACATTCTCTCGACATCCAGGGAACACCGGAGTCTGCGCTTTAAGTTGCATCCGGTTGTACTTATCCATCTCACTAGTGTCTGTGGCCAAGCAAGCAGCGGAGAATGTATCATCATGCTCATGAATGGTACTGTAACCTCCGTCTTAGTGTTGGTGTTGGTGTCCACCATGACTAAATCCCGGAAATGCATCATGGACCAAATCTGCAGTTGGGTTGCAAGCTGGGTGAGGTACCCTGGTAACTGTACCCTGGTAACTGTACCCTGAGCTGAAGTCTGCTGAGCTGAACTCTACTGCTTCACCATGCTCGCTCCATGTAGTGTAACTCCACATCATACCATTTTCGTACAGGTGTTGCACCATAACATTAACCTCCACATACTGACAATTAAGACATTTCTGAAACGGACACCTGAAACGCTTCTTTCCCTGACCATGTTCTATCGCAAAATTCATAAATTCGCTAATTCCATCCATATACCGGACATCACATCTATTCTTCAACTTAATCCAACTCTTGTCCATACTGCTACAAAATATTATAATTAATTAATTATTACATATATATTAGTCCATTAATTTACGCTTAATTATACGTACTCGATCTAGATTCATCAATTACGTAATTTAATATTTGTGGCTAACATCCATGCATGCATGTATATATGTACGTTTTAACTAAATATATATTAAGCAAATTTTAACTGCGTACGTACCTACTGACCTACTTAAGCTTCGATATCAGTTAAGCTAGCTAGCTAGTCAGCGGAGATCCTTCTCCTTCTTCTTCGATCTTTAAACTTTCCCGCGGGAGATAGAGGAATTGAAGAGAGTTTGGCATCGGGTATATATAATGCTTCACTTAGAGGACGGAGGTGTCGGTACATCGTCTAAGTGGACGTTACTCGGACCACGGCGTGTCGGTCCGTTGTCCAGGTGATCACCTGGACCTCGGAGACTTTTCCGTTGTCCAGGTGGTACTTGGACGATGGAGCAGTCTCCGTCGTCCAAGTGTCACTTAGACCACGAAACAATTATATTTCTGTGGTCTAAGTGATGTTTTCTTGTAGTGTGACTTGTACTATTGATTTCTATATTCATTTGTTGAAATTGGTTGGGAATTGAGGTAGAACGAGCTTGATGAATTTCGTGGATTTCGTCGGAATCTGGTGGCGTTTTTCGGCGAGTTTTGGTGTCGGGTTGGTGGGGGTTTTGGTTCCCCTCAAGACATTAATGAGTTCTGGGTTTTTTTTTGGAATTGGTTGAGGTTTGAGTTGGTTTGGTGTGGTGACCGGAGAGGGAAGTTCCAGCGATGCTTTCGGCCGGAATTCTGGCCGGGATGGGATGAATTGGTCTTGGTGGTCGAAGGGAAAGGTGTTGAGCTTGAGGAGTGGAAGATTTTGAGGTAAGGGTCACCGAGGTTGGTCACCGTTGGCGCCGCGCCGCCGCCGTCGACGATGGCGGTCAACGGAGGAGCTCCGACGAGGTTGACTTTTTGGGATTTTTGGAGATTTTTATACTGTTTTGCTCGTAATTGCATCCCAATCATAGTCATGAGGGTTTTGAGTTGAATTGAGTATTCTATTTTGGGACAAGGGTTGTTGGATATATTTTGGGAATTTTGTTATCCTCGTCAATATTTCGAGCGATACGTCTTCCGAGAACGCAGGGTTCTTGACGTATTAGCTCCGTGTGTTGTGATTCAATATGTATTGATCGTATCCCTATTATTCAAGTGATCGTGATCGAGTGTTTGGCGAGAGATCCTCCGCCGAAGCTCAGAGTTAGCCTCGTACTGTGAGTGGACACTTTATTTTCACTGTCGATTTGCGAATCTTGATTATGCATTTTATGTTATGCATTTTACAAGTATGCAATTATGATTATGCATTTATGATTATGTTTTTTTACTTGGAGGCACATACATGATTTGTTTTACATGGATTATAGATATATGGATGCATCGATGCATGGCTTCTCGGCTGATCCCCGAGATGCTCCGGGGGGGGCTGTGACAAACGCCTGATCAGTGATTATATGGCTCCCAGGAAGGTTATGACAAACCCCTTACCTGGTTGAGCATGATTGTAACTTTGAGGAAAATGTACTCGAGTTACGACCTCAACATTTTATACGGTACCCAAGAAAGTTATGACAACCATCTTACCTGTGATTGATGATTTTAGACTCACATCATGATTTCATGTTTATATTGGTGGAAGATATATTATTATTTTTGTTCATTCACTCTAACGATTTCATCTGTCTTCCCCTGGGCTTTTCGGTTTCCTTTGCCCAGTTTGCACTTTGAATTCCGGGATTGCATGTCGACGGTGGCGGCGTAGAGTTCAGGTCACACTTCAGTTCGAGTAGGTTCTATGTTCAACCTACTGGTTGTATATGATGTATATAGGAGTCACTCTGAATACTTATGTTTGTTTTCAGTTTAGTTTACTCCTGAATATTTTCTGGATTTCTTGTAAACCTTATGGTTTATTATATATGATGTTGAGAAATCCGGATAGGGAACGGAGCCCCACGGTTTGGCTTTTGTGGAATATTCGAAGTGTGAATTTCTTTGCAGGTTCTAATATTGGCTCACGTATTTCAAAGTAAACTCTGGCAAACAAATTATAAGGTCGTGTTTTCGAATGGGTTTGATTTCGGTTTAGGCAACTAAATCGGAGTCGGGTCCTTTCACTATCATAGAAGTAGTTCATGAGGTTGGTCTCTGAAAAAAGGTGGGAAGGGTAGCTGGCACATAAAACCTTGAAACGATCATAGTATTGGCCAAAGGACTCATCGGTTGCTTGTGAGATTCCCGTGATCTTCTTCCTCAAAAAATAATCTTTGAGGCCAGAAAATACTTGCTTAGGAAAGCATCAACTAATTGTTTGCAAGAGGTGATGTTATTCGGTGGGAGTTCCATAAGCCATGTTTGAGCTCTTTCCGTCAAGGTGAAGGGAAATGCCTTGAGTTTCAAGAGTTCTTCATCCGCATCCGAGGGCTTCATACTCAAACATACAAACTGAAATTGCTTTAAATGCATGTTTGGATCTTCATGGGACATTCCTTGAAAGGTACATAAATGGTGAAGGAAGCTACTCGTAAGCTCAATGTCCTTCTTGTCCTCTTGAGGATTTGGGAATCGTATGCATGAAGGACCACTACTCCACTCAGTTGAGCAGGTACGTTGGGGAAGAGATCGCCTCTCATTGTTGGGCAGGATGTTGGTTTTATAGGCCATTACTTCTTGTTCCTCTTCTGAAAACATATCGGTGGAGTGATGGGATGAATGTGGAGAATCGAAGCCTTTCTCAATGAGAGGTTGATCGATGTTTTGCTCCCTAGGATCCACTTGAGACCTCAAACGAGTTAGACGATGTGTAAGTGCTTGGATATCAATATTAGGAGTCAAATGGGAACTGGACAATCATAGAATCTGATCATCCACCAAAGATCAAGTGTTAGTATTAAAAGAATACACAAGGAATAGAAGATACTAACTGATATGCGTAAAACATGCATCAAATATTAACACAAAGTAGACACTCAACACATATCTCACACATATGCAATTTAAAACCCATCTTTCTAGATGTAGCATTGGTAAATAGAAAGAAGGGTTTTAACCGGGGATTGAGGGTGCATGCAGGACTACGCTATAGTTTAATGGGGGGAGTTTATAGGTTGATTTTTATTCTCTACAAAAATTAAAGCGCAAAAGATGGCAAATAAACACACATAGAATTCCTAAGTTCTAACATGCTTCACTCATAGACAAGTAAAAACAATTAGAGAACATAAAAGTCCTATACATGCTTAATCTGCCGAAAAATAAATCCTAATTACTTTATTTATAAGTGATCATCTCGTCTAATTAACCTAGCCTTTTTCATGCTTGAATATTCTAGTAAGCAACGAAATCCATAACTCAAAACTTATAACACATGCTCGATCTATTGAATAGGAATGCGACGGCGCGTCTAAACACCCTAAACAACGTTTATATATGATCATCAAAACTAGCAAAAGAGAGGGACGACACGTATCATCTAAAGCAAGGAATTGAAGCATTAAGTTTAAACCTAACATATGCCTAAGACTAAGAATCATAAACAAATGGAAGTTACTAGAAATAATCAAATATATAGCAGAAAACCAAACTTTATTCTTCATCAAAATAAACGTGACACTCCCATACAAAACCGAAGTAAGAAAGTAAAGGATATGGTTACACTTTTGAATCTGTGAATAGCACTGCAATCCTAAGTGTAGATGCCTTCGTTGGAGGATGGATTCACACTCACAAGGCACGGCGCGTATTGAGAGTGCTTATGCCTTCGTGGATGATAGAGCTTCGGCCTTGGAAAGGTTGCACGGCTTATGTGTGGAGGAGAGGTGTTTTTGCAAAGCTTAGGATTCTAAGATGAGAGATGATTGAGAAGAGAGACGTCCTCTTGTATTTATAGGCAAGGAATGAATCTTTTCCTCTCCAAACTAGAGATTCCTAGTGTACCCGCGTAAATCTATTAGCCTGTCTTGAAACATCTTTTCCGGGAGTTCTAGAGCTCCGCTGAAAGGACCCAACCCCGATTTAGTTTCCTAAACCGGAATCAAACCCCTTCGAAAAACACGAACGAACAAAAACCACAAAAATTTCGGCAGAGTAACGCGAAATTGCCATTAACCAGTACCCAGAAAATACACTTCATCCTATGCCACAAAAGCCAAACCGAGGGCACCAATCCCATCCGGATTTCTCAATATCATAACAGTAATGTAAAGTAATCAATAAAACTATACTTTACAGAAATTCGGGGAAAATCGTATGAAAATATAACATCAGAATGCTCAGAGCGACTTCTAATATATATATATACATATATATATATATACAAATAGTAGGCCAAACTAAGAATCTACCATAAAAGAAACATCGCTCGAATACTAAGCCTCCGACCACGACGTGCGACACCAGAATCCGAACTACAAACTGTGCACGAAAACTGAAAAGCCCAGGGGAAAGGCAATAAAACGTTAGAGTGGACGAAAATAAACATGTGCCTTTCACCAATTTCTTATACAATAAACAATGTAAAGTATAGCGAGTTCGGAAAGTATATATGGAGGTGCCAGGCGAATCTCTCAAGCCCAACGGTGATAGGCCAGGGGAATCTCTCAACCCCAGCGGCATAACAAGGGAATCTCTCAACCCTGCCCAGAGGAATCTCTCAACCCTGGTCCAGAGGAACCTCTCACCTCTGGTCAGACTACCGGTGATCTGCCGAGTAGCCGAAGCATCGATGCAAGTATGCCATCACCATAAAGATATAAAATAATGCCTCCAAAAGTAATAAATAATCTCAATATCGTATATAAATAAATACGAAAATCACGAAAAATCACGAACTAGCAACGATAGTGAAAATAGAAAAGTCCACTCACAGATGAGCGTAACGCGATACGCGTTAATCCCGTGATCCGGCGGAAAATTCCTCGCCAAACGAGCGATCACGATCCCCTGGATAATCATAAAATTCACTGCTCAAAAAATAACTCGAAACCTCGAATCACATCACGAGAAACAACCGTTCCCGGAAACATAATTCAATATCGACGAAATCGTCAAAATCCGATAATCACACCACAAAATCTCACTATAATTTCCAATGCTCAATTCCAAAAACAAACCTCACCACTGCGATCGGTGCGCGATTCCGAGCGAAACGACATATAACTCGTCGAAAAACACGTCGCCGCAAAAGTCGCCGCCGTGGACAGCGGCGCCGCCGCCGAAAAATCATACCGGCCTAGAAAATTGCAACCTACACATAGATTTGAAGATCTAGACATTTCCAACAACTTTCCAGTTCAAAGTTAAGGCCAATTTTGACCGGAAAAGGTCCAAAACTCACTTCAAAGTCCCAAACCCTTGCCGGAATTGCAAACCGACCGATCTCCCTCCTCCGGCCACGGCAACCTCCCAAACCACTTCCTATAGCTTCCTCTCCTCATGGCTAACAAAACCCCTCAAAGAGGAGCCACCAAATCGGCCGGAAAAGTCACCTCCGATACCGTCGAATTAATGCCGGAAATCACCAAATTTTACCGTGTCGTTTCTCCTTCGTTCGGCCACCTCACGGGTCGATCCACCTACCATGTTGAAGAGGAGCTCGAGCCCAACAAGTTCCGTGAAGGGACCCTGGCCAACCGTGGCCGGAATCGGCCTCCACGACGGCGCAAAATCCACGGCCCAAAACTGTGCAAACGGGTCGCCCATGACCCGTGGTCAACGCGGGTCAACCCAACTTTCCTGATTTCGAAACTTTCCCAAATCGTCACGTATCGCTTCCGTATTTATACCGTACGCGTATCGAATCCCAAACGGATAAATACGACAATATTCGACGCCTGAAAATATTCACAACTTATTCCTCGTAACTCGGAAAAGTCATCCGGAAGTTCCCACGAGCTCGAAATTAAATTCTATACAACTTCCGCGAAGGATCCCATGTCAAATTCTTGCCCGATAATTTAGTCGCTAACGAAGCCGCCATATTAACCGATTACGTCGAAATCACGACCAATTGCGAAACTCACAAATTAAGTCGATAACCATTCCAATTTCGGTTCGGGTCAATCGACGGTCCAAAACGGATCACAATCACGATTCTGACAATCTCAGATACGAACGGATAAACTCGACGATATTCCGAAATTTAAAATATTCATATTATATTCCTCGGTCGTCGAAATAATAATCCAGAACCGCTCACGAACTTGAAATCACGCGTATAACAACTCTCGAGAAAAGACTCAACTCAAATTCTCGGCCAATAATTAAGACGTGATCAAAACCGGCAATTCAATCAATCTACGAAAAACTGCAATTACACGCAAACTTGTGGATTAAGCCGATTACACTACTGATTCTGTTCTGGGTCGTCACAAATCTACCCCCCTTAAAAAATTTTGACCACGAAATTTCCATGTGTGCCAACTGAAAAGTAGGAACATTGCCTCTGCATACAGTTCAACTCCCAAGTGGCAACCTCAACTGAACGACTCTGTTAATGGAAAATATCTCTGTACCCTCAAATCTCGAATCTGAACTGGCTCCCCCACAAATGCCAAGTCTTCCTGTATAAGGAACTGATGGGGTACACAACACGCAACAAATCTAAAATGTAGTTCCACCACACGGAATACTATACACACAAAGGCCAACGCTATAGGCAATGCCAAACTATACGGCACAACACAAACTCGCCCTATGATCATATACGGACCAAAATAACGTGGCAAACTCATAACTCAACCTACTCACATCAACATAACTCTACTGTCGAACTCGATCAATTATCAACCTGTCCCTGCTAATCCGAAGGTCAATCTCGAACAAATGAAACTGCGGGTCCCAAATCCCTCGGAACTGCAATACACAAGACCACAATATGCCTTCCAAGGTCTGAATAGTCCTCTAAGATCTCCTACAAATCTGAGGATAAGAACCAGTACTAACTGTAATCTGGTCCCCAATGCTCATTGCAATGCTTACCAACACTCTGTTATAACTGATTATCCCGATCAGCGATCTAGGACACAGGCGCAACACGAAAATGGACAACCTTCGCCAAATACAGCTATACCAGCTTGCCACCGAAATCTTTTCTGAAAGTACAAGGAAAAGAACTAAGTTCATCAAATGGTCCCAAAGACCCGACAACTTGTACCACTAACCGAAGTACGCGATAACTGATACACAAAATCCATAGTGATAAGCTCCAACTTCTAATCGAAAATCTCCAATGGCTGTAACTTCCCAGCAAGTTTCTGCCTCTCTGCCTTCGTTTGCCGACAAATGTGGCATCTGCTCACACAAGCTGCTATATTACTCTTCATGTTACATCACGAGTAGTAAACTCGAAGTATCTGATACATCTCCATACCACTAGTGCATAACGCACGCAAAACAATGAGCTTTAACATCATCACACTCTAACTCAGCTCTCGTAGCTCGCAACTCGGCTAACACGAAAACTCGAGCCACACACACATGAAATAATGAAGCTCCCGATTTCTGACTGAATACATCAGCAACGACATCCCAGAAAGATAGTCAAAGTACAACCACTAGCCTTCCTCGGATAAACTCAAATGTGCAGCCATAGTCATTAGTCGACCCCATCTATCTATCTATATTGCCTCAAGCTCGAATCTAGCTGAATATGCAAGTAGATGAAACTCAAGTGATCAGTGTACATCCTACACTGTGCTGCACACCATAGAAATAGTGTCTCCAACTCTCCGATGCTAACATAAAGACAGCTACTCCCAAATCATACACAAGATACATAGCTTTATAAAGTCTCCACTGCCTAGAACCATGAACCACCGCTCTACTACACTGCATCAAAGCATAACCTAATCCAAATCTTGATGCATCGCTATAAACCACGAACTCGTCACGGTCGTTAGGTAAAGTCAAAACCGGTGCAGTGGTCAACCTTCCTTCAGGAGTAAGTAACTCTCCTCACACACATCGGACCACTCGAACTTGACGCCTTTCTTCGTCAATCTGGAAAGTGAAGTGGCAATCCGAGAAAAATCTTGCACAAAGCGCCGATAATAGCCTGCCAAACCCAAGAAACTCCTGATCTCTAATACAATGGTAGGTCTAGTCCAAATTAACATGGCTCTATCTGATCAGGATCCACGCTGACTCCCTCAGCTGATATCACGTCACTCAAAAACTTCACGCTGTCCAACCAAAACTCATACTTGCTGAACTTGGCAAACAACTGATTATCTCGCAAAGTCAGCAAAACCACTCGCAAATGCTTCTAGTACTGGCCCACACTCCTGGAGTAAATCAGGATGTTGCCGATGGACACGACCGCAAACTTGTTCAGAAACCGTCTGAACACCCGGTCCATCAAGTCCGTAAAAACTGCGGGGGCAATGGTCAACCCAAACGGCAAAACCAAGAACTCATAATGCCCGCACCGTGACTTGAAAACTGTCCTGGCCACATCTGACTCACTGGTCCTCAACTGATGGTATCTGAACTTGAGATCAATCTTCGAAAAGACTGAAGCTCCCGTGAGCTGATCAAACAAGTCGTCAATCCGAAATGGAGGATACTCGCTCTTCTCTGAAGCCTGATTCAGCTTCCGGTAGTCGATGTACAACCTTGTCGAACTATCCTTCTTCTGCACAAATAGTACAAGAGCACCCTATAGTGATAAACTGGGTCGTATAAAATCTTCTCCAACAACTCTCGAAGTTGGATCTGTAGCTCTTTCAACTCTGCTGGCGTCGTATGATAAGATGCCTGTGATATGGGTCTAGTGCCCGATAATAGCTCAAAGGTGAAATCGATCTCCCGAACTGGAGGAATACCCGGTAGCTCTCCCGGAAACACATTTGGAAACTCGGGAACCACCTCAATGTCGCCAATGTCTGGTACAGCAGCCGTAATATCCACAACACGAGCTAAGTATGTTACACACCCGTTTTCATCATCCGCTCGACCTTCATTGCTAAAATCACACATGGCAATGAAATATTCTTCTCACCGCAAAACAGTATCTCTGGGAACCCTGGTCGTCGAAACACAACCTCCTTCTTGTGACAATCGAACATAGCCCAATTTGTCGCCAAGAAGTCCATACCCAACATCAGAACAAAATCGACAATATCCAGCAATAACAGATCCGCGGCTAACCCATAATCTCTAACAAAGATCTCACAACCATTCCGGATGGATACAACTCACCAAAACCTCGGAAGTGGAGATGCAGGCACAATAGCCATGAATGTCAAGCCACAGTAACCTCAAAGAAACTCTGTCCTCAGACAGGGTCGTGCTACGAACTCTGCCATGTCCAACTAGCCGTCCACGTCGATTACGACTTGCTGATTGACTCGTCCAGAAGTCTGCGTTAGTCAAACTCCAGAAATGGCATTATGACCTCCTCCTGAACTCTGAGCTGCCGAACCACTAAAACAGCTGACTGAGGACGTTCCCTCGTAACGTGACCCTCCTGGCCACCAAAATAGCAACTGAGAGTGCTCCTCGAATACAAATCACAGCGACGTCTGCTGTGTGGAAGAATCGCCAACGATCACCCAAACTCATGCCACAGAAACAAGTCCACTACTCTGTGATCTCCATCACCACCAAACGGATCTTCTACTTTATTCAGATGGCCCTCAACATAATCGAAAAGGGCCACAACCTGATGAAGTCACTGATCCCGAGGTGCCCGAACTCAACCTCATCAAAATCTCTCGACTAAGTTCACCTTCCTCAAACTGACATGTCGGAAACCGCGTAAGCTTTTCCTTCTCAATATCCTCGCCTCTGAGTGCAGCACATCAAGCTCCTCATGGTTGTCTCGAGGCATAACAGTCAAAATCCATCTGATGCTCAGGTTCAAACTCATCTCGAACCTCGTGTATTACTTCCTCTGAAGCCACATAACACATGCAAACTGGGACAAACATGTGAACGATACATCTCTGCCTCAGGTCGGTGAACACTCCATATTCCGTTATTAAGTAGCCTAATTGAACCATTACCGTATAAAAAATACCCTGAATGTAGGTCATGGAGTCGCAACAGGAACTCACACAATACCAACCCATCAAATACAATGATATGACTCAGGCACCCAACAACTACCACAATTCTCTGCTCTGAGGCAACATGTAGACGCTCATACATGCATAACCGGGCAAACCATTCCACACAAAACTCTGAATCCAGTATGCTCATCAAAACCCACAACTCACTGTCCAGTCGCACGTCGACTGATCCACAATAGGATCCACAACCGTACCGACACGGAAAGCACGTCAAGGAGGCATCCTAATGAACAATTCATTATTCACAACAAACTGGACTTAATCATGGAACTTCAAATATTTGAAAGCATACAACACCCGGAGCATTGATGAGTATCCGCCGGCCGGTCACGTCAACATTCCAGACATGCTGTACATTCTCAAATATCTTTAGTAAACACGACTACAGAAGTCTACAGAACCTAAAACCTAATGCTCTGATACCAAGTTGAAAGGACCCAACCCCGATTTAGTTTCCTAAACCGGAATCAAACCCCTTCGAAAAACACGAACCAACAAAAACCACAAAAATTTCGGCAGATTAACGCTACTAACGCGAAATTGCCATTAACCAGCACCCGGAAAATACACTTCATCCTATGCCACAAAAGCCAAACCGTGGGCACCAATTCCATCCGGATTTCTCAATATCATAACAGTAATGTAAAGTAATCAATAAAACTATACTTTATAGAAATCCGGGGAAAAATTGTATGAAAATATAACATCAGAATGCTCAGAGCGACTTCTAATATATATATATACACACACACAAATAGTAGGCCAAACTAAGAACCTACCATAAAAGAAACATCGCTCGAATACTAAGCCTCCGACTGCGACGTGCGACACCAGAATCCGAACTGCAAACTGGGCACGGAAAGGCAATAAAACGTTAGAGTGAGTGGACAAAAATAAACATGTGCGTTTCACCAATTTGTTATACAATAAACAATGTAAAGTATAGCGAGTTCGGAAAGTATATATGGAGGTGCCAGGCGAATCTCTCAAGCCCGACGGTCAGGCGAATCTCTCAAGCCCGACGGTGATAGGCCAGGGGAATCTCTCAACCCCAGCGACATAACAGGGGAATCTCTCAACCCTGCCCAGAGGAATCTCTCAACTCTGGTACAGAGGAATCTCTCAACTCTGGTCAGACTACCGGTGATCAGCCGAGTAGCCGAAGCATCGATGCAAGTATGCCATCACCATAAAAATATAAAATAATGCCTCCAAAAGTAATAAATAATCTCAATATCGTATATAAATAAATACGAAAAATCACGAACTCACAACGACAGTGAAAATAGAAAAGTCCACTCACAGATGAGCGTAACGCGATACGCGTTAATCCCGTGATCTGGCGGAAAATTCCTCGCCAAACGAGCGATCACGATCCCCTGGATAATCATAAAATCCACTGCTCAAAACATAACTCGAAACTCGAATCACATCACGAGAAACAACCGTTCCCGGAAACATATAATTCAATATCGACGTCGTCAAAATCCGATAATCACACCACAAAATCTCACTATAATTTTCGATGCTCAATTTGAAAAACAAACCTCACCACTGCGATCGGTGCGCGATTCCGAGCGAAACGACATATAACTCGTTAAAAAACACGTCGCCGAAAAAGTCGCCTCCGCCCGAAAATCATATCGGCCCAGAAAATTGCAACCTACAAATGGATTCAAAGATCTCGACATTTCCAACAACTTTCTAGTTCAAAGTTAAGGCCAATTTTGACCGGAAAATGTCCAAAACTCACATCAAAGTCTCAAACCCTTACCGGAATTTCAAACCGACCGATCTCCCTCCTCCGGCCACGGCAACCTCCCAAACCACTTCCAATAGCTTCCTCTCCTCATGGCTAACAAAACCCCTCAAAGAGGAGCCACCAAATCGGCCGGAACAGTCACCTCCGATACCGTCGAATTCATGCCAGAAATCACCGAACTTTGCCGCGCCGTTTCTCCCTCCTCCGGCCACCTCACGGATCGATCCACCTACCATGTTGAAGAGGAGCTCGAGCCCAACAAGTTCCGTGAAGGGACCCCGCCCAACCGTGGCCGGAATCGGCCTCCACAACGGCGCGAAATCCATGGCCCAAAACGGTGCAAACGGGTCGCCCATGACCCGTGGTCAATGCGGGTCAACCCAACTTTCCTGATTTGGAAACTTTCCCAAATTGTCACATATCGCTTATACCGTACGCGTATCGAATCCCAAACGGATAAATACGACAATATCCGACGCCCAAAAATATTCACAACTTATTCCTCGTAACTCTGAAAAATCATCCGGAAGTTCCCACGAGCTCGAAATTAAATTTTCTACAACTTCCGCGAAGGATCCCAAATCAAATTCTTGCCCGATAATTTAGTCGCTAATGAAGCCGCCATATTAACCGATTACATCGAAATCGCGACCAATTATGAAACTCACAAATCAAGTCGATAACCATTCCAATTTCGGTTCGGGTCAATCGACGATCCAAAATGGATCACAATCATGATTTGGACCATCTCAGATACGAACGGATAAACTCGACGATATTCCGAAATTTAAAATATTCATATTATATTCCTCGGTCGTCGAAATAATAATCCAGAACCGCTCACGAACTCGAAATCATGCGTACAACAACTCTCGAGAAGAAACTCAACTCAAATTCTCGGCCAATAATTAAGTCGTGATAAAAACCGGCAATTCAATCAATCTACGGAAAACTGCGATTACGCGCAAGCTCGTGGATTAAGCCGATTACACTACTGATTCTGTTCCAGGTCGTCACATCTGCAAATTGTGATTTTGGATTCGTTGGAAAGATCAGCTCGAGAGCTTGAAGAAGACATATATGATCACTATATTTGGAATTGAATTGCAGATTCTGTGATCCGTTGAAGATTGATGAGCTGGCAGGCATATCTTCCTCTTCCTACTAGGAGTAGGGAAATCTTGATCTTTCCATAGCTTATATTTCTTGAGCTCCAAGTCATTTTGGCCGAACCTACCATATATTGTAGGATATTTTGATCTTCAAATAAGGCATTTTTGAGATATACTTGATAATTTTGATCCTCCATCTATTAGGTAATATGTCCTTGCTTGATTTCGCCCAAAATGCTTGCTGATTTTCGATCCACCATTTGAAATGTCTTCATTTTTCCTTGCGCCATTTTAGTAACTTGAGAAGACCATTTCAGATCCATATTTTGCCACGTTATTCCTAGTTGATTTACGAAACTTCATTTTTCAGCTCCGCGAAACTTTCCGAGATGTCGAACCATTTGCATTCCTAACCCGAGTAGGAATCCTAGTCAAAGTAGGAAAGACCATTTTTACTAAACGAATTAGGAAACCTCCAATTGCTGCTTTTTAAGCTCCATTTCACCTCTTTTATTGATGTCTTTTATTCGAAACCAAAAAATAATAAAGTAAGAACCGAGAATAATAAGGTCAAAACAAAGTTAAATGTAGAAAGAATGACGTTAAGAATCACGTATGAAATGCATTGATCACTAACCAAAAACGTTGCAAATTACAAGAAAACAACAAAAACACACTAAAACCAACCAAACGAATTAAAATGACACAAAAGCTCTAAAAATACTCTAAAACACTAAGTTATGACGTTTAGATACTCTAAGTAATTTAAACGTGAATGCAACGCTCTAGAGATCCTAAAATTTATGCAAAATGGTTAAAATGATCTAAAAACAAGTTAAGACACAATATACACGTTTTCTGCAAAATTAGGCATATATACAATGCAAGACTTAGAATAAACGTTAGAAACACATATATACATGTTAAAATGCAAGCACACAATAATCACATCAAATTCATGCATAACACACTTAAAATCATCACCCAAATGCATCAAACAAGAACCTAAGTGAAATATGGAGTGAATGCATACGAGAAAACGTTAGAAACCTGCAGAAAACACACAAGTTACTTGCTAAATTATGAATACAACATGACCTTTGTTTTGGCCTCATGCCCCTAACCTCACTTAGGTTAGGATACCCGGTGATTAAATCCGAGCATCACAAAGCCGAAAGAAGGTTATGAAAGAAAAAATGCAATGTGGTTAATCCTTCACAAGATAACTAAGTACAAACATACAGTTTCGACATGCATTATTTACAAGAATTGAGTGCACCTAAGATTTAAAGAGAGTACACTGGCTTGGTGTTAAGGTCATTCAATGGACGTTCGACCCGCGCGATAAAGTATAAACTTCCAATCGAATGGCCTTGGATGAAAGGACCCAACCCCGATTCAGTTACCTAAACCGGAATCGAACCCCTTCTGAAAATACAAACCAACAAAAACTTTTCAAAATTTCGGCAGAGTTTCGTTACTAACGCGGAATTGCATAAACCTGCACCCTGAAAATAACACTTCATCCTATGCCACAAAAGCCAAACCGTGGGCACCAATCCCATCCGGATTTCTCAACATCATAATATAAGCAATAACTGTAAACATACTGTACTATGTATATATATATCCGAGAAAATCCGTATAAACATGTATCAAAATGTATCAGAGCGACCTCTAGTGTAAATATATACAATATACACATCAGTAGGAGAAACAAGAACCTACTGGAAAACACAGGTAGTTCAGACCACTAGCCTCCAAACCGCGACGTGAAATACCAAACCTGAACTGCAAACTGGGCACGGAAACTGAAAAGCCCAGGGGAAAGACATGAAAACTGTTAGAGTGAGTGGACGAAATAAATGTCTTTCACCACATGATATATATGTTATAAAAACATATGCGAGTCGAAAGTATAAATAATCAAATGGTACACGAGGGAGACTCTAACTCCTCACGCATACAAGCACGAGGGAGACTCTAACTCCTCACGTACACAAATACGAGGGAGACTCAAACTCCTCATGTATACATACACGAGGGAGACTCTAACTCCTCACGCGTACAGAGCATGCATAAAAATCTCACGGGGCCACTCGTGGACACATAACAACATATAAGTGTATATACGTAATATATATACTGGTATAAGCATAATCGTATAACATATGCTCATAATAAACATAATCTTGTATGAAATCTCATGCTCGTAAACCATAATCATGCTGCATGCTCAAGTTCGTAAAACATATATAAAAGACTCGCAATCAATCCGTGAAAATAAATTGTCCACTCACAGACTCGCGTAACGCGCACTCGCGCTAAACTCGTGGTCCGGCGGAAAATCCCTCGCCTAAAGCACGATCACGATCTCGATCTCCTGAATATTCACAAAACATAACTGATCAATATCATAATCCACAACTCTGTACTGAACCACGGAAACCAATCGTTCCCGGAAATATGCAATGCAGTACAAAATGATTAACGAAATTCCCGAAATCTCCACTCGAAACCTCGACTGAAAATCGGCTACACAAATCAATCCAAAAACCTCTGGACGATAATCAGGGCGCGATTTCGAGAAAAACGACATTAAAAACGTCGAAATCTGAAAAAGTCAACCCTCGCTGAAGCTCCGCCGTTGACCGACGCCGTCAACGGTGAAATCCTTTCCTTAACTAGCATCAAGGCCAAATCCTACTGGAACCACCTCAATTTCACAAAACCCGAACGGAAATTCCTCCCTCCGGTGACCTAATCGGACTTCACCAATTCCTCCACTAAACTCAAAACAAACTACATGGGGAGCATCCCAAGGACAAGGGGAGGCGAACCCCCAACCCCACAGCCACCGTGGCTCGCCGGAGGATCACCCCCCATCACCGGCGACAACCACGAACTCGGCCCGATTCAAACTCAACCCAAACGTGATCAATTCCATCCCAACCAAATACCATACGACTTGAAATCAAAAGGAGAAGCTAACTATACCTTTCACGTGGCCGGAGGTGGCCGAAAAGTGGGTCGTCGGACGGCAAGACCAAAACGGAAACTTTCCCTCTCTCGGTCAACGGCCAACTTTCCAGTTTTGGAAAGTCAAAGTTTGGTCAACGTCAGTCAATGCTTTTACAACTAATTTTCGACTATTCCGATATTTATACTCGCGCCTCGGGTCGATCGACGATTCGAAATGGATAACCATCACGATTCGGATAAACACGAAACAATCGGATAAACTCGTCGAAAACCGAAACTTCGAATAATCACAAAATATTCCTCGGTTATCGGAAAAATCTTCTAGAACCGCCCTCGAACTCGAAATCACGTACTCTACAACTTCCGTGAAGACACTCAACTCCAATTCTCAACCGAAAACATAGTCACGAATAAAGTCGACGAACCACATATATATCGAAAAACTACGACTATACTCAAACTCGTGAATCGTGCCGAATACGCAACTGATTCTGGTTCAGTTTGTCACAAATC
This sequence comes from Geum urbanum, assembly GCA_946800695.1. NCBI lineage: Eukaryota > Viridiplantae > Streptophyta > Magnoliopsida > Rosales > Rosaceae > Geum > Geum urbanum. Next base: position 17,859,865 of record OX327008.1, on the reverse strand, counting down.
TACCCTCCTTAAAGAAATTTCGACCTCGAAATTTATGTACCTGTCAAGTGAACAGATGATGATACTGTTCCCGCATACGCTGCTCAGTCTCCCAGGTGGCCTCCTCAACTGAATGGTTCTGCCACAAGACATTCACTAGCGGGATCACACGGTGCCTCAACTCCTGCTCACGACGATCGAGAATCTGCACAGGCTCCTCCACGTACGTCAAATCCTCTCTGATCGGCAACTGCTGTGGGGCTAATACATGTGAAGGATCTGAGATGTACTTCCGCAACATCGAAACATGGAAGACATCATGAACATGAGCCATCTCCGCTGGTAACTCAAGTCTGTATGCAACAGCTCCAACCCTCTCTGTAATCTCATACGGACCAATGTATCGTGGTCGAAGCTTGCCACGCTTCCCGAAACGCACAACTCCCCTCCACGGAGATAGTTTCAGGAAGACCCAATCACCAACCTCGAACTCTAAACTCTTCCTCCTCACATCCGCGTAACTCTTCTGCCGATCCTGAGCGATCTTCAATCGATCTCGAATAATCTGTATGTCCTCCATCGTAGTTTTCACCAAATCAGGACCAATAAGCCAACGCTCGCCCACCTCACTCCAATACAACGGAGTGTGACACTGCTTCCCGTACAGGGCCTCGTACGGTGCCATCTCAATACTGGCCTGATAGCTGTTGTTGTAGGCGAACTCTATCAAATGTAACTACTGATCCCAATTCCTGCGGAACTGCAATACACATGATCTCAGCATATCCTCAAGAGTCTAAATGGTCCGCTCGGACTGCCCGTCAGTCTGAGGATGAAAAGCTGTACTAAATCGCAACCTTGTGCCCAACGCTCGCTGCAACGCTTGCCAAAACTCAGAAGTGAACTGACTATCTTGGTCAGAAACAATGGACACAGGCACACCATGCAAGCGAACAATCTCAGATAAGTACAACTTGGCCAATCTGCCCATTGATATCTTCCCCGGAAGTGCAAGAAAGTTTGCGGATTTCGTCAATCGGTCAACAATAACCCAAATGCCAGTGTTGCCCGCCGATGTACGCGGTAACTGATAGACGAAATCCATCGCAATATGCTCCCACTTCCAAACTGGAATCTCAAGTGGATGTAATTTCCCTGCAGGCTTCTGCCTCTCCGCCTTCACCTGCTGACAGATCAAACATCGACTCACGTACGCGGCAATCTCCCGCTTCATGTTGCGCCACCAATATTACGCTTGAAGTGTACGAAACATCTTCGTACCCCCGGGATGCATCGCATACGCTGAACTGTGGGCCTCATCCAGAATCTCCTTCTTCAAGTCCTCGTCTCTGGGTACACATAACCTGCCCCTGAACAACAACATACCGTCGTCGCTCAATCGGAACTCTGTAGGCACACCATTCCATATCATGGTCTTCTTGCCCAACAGGTAAGAATCTGAATCCTGAGCCTTTCGTACCTGATCAACCAATACAGGTCGAACCTGAAAACTGGTCAACAAAGCTCCCTTATCATCATACCCAAACACTGCACCCGTAGCTCGAAACTCGGCTAACATCGACACTCTGGTCACACACATGTGAAACAACGAGGCTCCGGATTTCCGGCTAAGTGCATCTGCTACAACATTGGCCTTCCCCGGATGGTACTCAAACGTACAATCGTAGTCGTTGATCAACTTCATCCATCAGCGCTGCCTCATGTTCAGATCCGGCTGCATCCGCAAGTAGGTGAGACTCTTGTGATCAGTGTAAATCTTACACTGAGCACCATACAAATAATGTCTCCAACTCTTCAACGCTAACACGATAGCGGCTAACTCCAAATCATGCATCGGATAGTTGACCTCATGTGGTTTCAGCTGGCTGGAACCATATGCCATAACTCTACCATGCTGCATCAACACACAGCCAAGCCCCAACTTCGACGCGTCGCTATACACAACAAACTCACCACTGTCGTCTGGCAATGTCAAAACTGGTGCGGTAGTCAGTCTCTCCTTCAAGAGCAAATAACTCTCATCGCACGCATCAGACCACTCAAACTTGACGCCTTTCTTTGTCAATTTGGTCAGTGGTGTAGCAATCCGGGAGAAATCCTGTACAAACCGTCGGTAATAGCCTGCTAACCCCAAGAAACTCCGAATCTCCGGTACAGTAGTAGGTCTACTCCAGTTCAGCACGGCCTCAATCTTATCAGGATCAACACTGACTCCCTCGGCCGAAATCACGTGGCCCAGAAACTTCACACTATCCAACCAGAACTCGCACTTGCTGAACTTCACGAACAACTGATAGTCCCACAAAGTTCGCAATACTACTCGCAGATGCTTCTTGTGCTGGCCCACACTCCTGGAATAGATCAAAATATCATCAATGAATACAATCACGAACTTGTTCAGGAACCGTCTGAACACCCGATTCATCAAGTCCATGAAAACTGCGGGGGCACTGGTCAACCCAAACGGCATAACCAAAAACTCATAGTGCCCATACCGCGTCCTGAACGCCGTCCTGGCTACATCAGAGTCACAGATCCTCAACTGGTGATATCCGGATCGAAGGTCAATCTTCGAAAAGACTGATGCTCCCTTGAGCTGATCGAACAAGTCATCAATCCGCGGCAACGGATACTTGTTCCTCACTGTAACCTGATTCAGCTTCCGATAGTCGATGCATAAACACATGGACCCATCCTTCTTCCGCACAAACAACACCGGAGCACCCCACGGAGAAACACTCGGTCGAATGATACCCTTCTCTAGCAACTCCTGGAGCTGAATCTGCAACTCCTTTAACTCTGCAGGCGCCATACGATACGGTGTCTAGGAAATCGGTCCTGTACCCGGTAACAACTCATTAGTAAAATCAATCTCCCGTACAGGGGGTATACTAGGTAACTCCGCTGGAAACACATCCGGAAACTCAGACACAACCTCAATACTACCAAGATCCGACACTACAGCTGTAGTGTCCACAAAATGAGCTAAATAGGCAACACAACCCTTCTTCATCAACCGATCCGCCCTCATCGCGAAAATCAAAAACGGTAGTGAAGTGTTCATCTCGCCACGGAACAGTATCTCAGGTAATCCTGGTCGTCGAAACGCGACCTCCTTCCTATGACAATCAAACATGGCCCAGTGCGACTCCAAAAGGTCCATACCCAAGATCAGATCAAAATCCACAATATCAAGCAGTAACAGATCTGCGGCTAAACCATGGCCATCAATAAACACCTCACAATCTCTGTAAACCCAACTGATGCTCACAACCTCACTTGACGGATACAACACTCTCCACAACCCCGGAAGTGGAGATGCAGGTACCGTAGCTAATGATGACAGTCTAAATGATATGAATGAATGTGTGGCACCTGGATCTAACAATGCAACTACTGGAATACCAAAGACATGTAACGTACCAATAACGACCTCTGGTGATGCTCTGCCCTCACGTAGAGTCATATCATGAACCCTCGCCTGTCCAGCTGGTCGTCCTCGCTGGGGCTGACCCTGCTGTCTACCCTGGCCCGCAAACTGCATTGGTCGAGCTCCCGTAGTGGTACCTCGCTCAGCTCCGGAACTCTGGGCCGCCTGTCCATCAGCACTATACAACTGAGGACACTCCCTCGAAAAGTGACCCACCTGGCCACAACGATAACAAGCAGCAGGACCTCGCTGACATGGGCCAAAATGATATATGTTGCAAAGATTACACAACGGATACTCCCTCGGTACAGAAAATGTGCCACCAGCACGTCGAGGATAACTGGAACCGCTGGAATCTCCACTAGCCTGTGGTCGCTGCGGTCGATCTCTCCTCCATCTCGATCTCTGCCTCGGTGCACTAACTGGTGGGCGATAAGATCCACCGCCTGAAGATGAAGCTGAACCGGAAGTATCAGAACTCTGCCTCTTCGAAGGCCCCTGACTCGGTCCACCTTCCTCAAATCGTCTCGGCTGGTACCTCTGTTGTCTCTCCTGCTCAATATCCTCGCCTCGGAGTGCAGCACTGACAAACTCATCAAAGTTGTTCTGAGGCATCGTAGTCAGAGTCGCCTTGATATTCAAATTCAATCCCAGCTCAAACCTGCGACACTTGGCTTCCTCAGTAGCCACCATATCCCACGCAAAACGAGACAAACGGGTAAACCGATCCCGGTACTCAAGTACAGACATACTGCCCTGCCTCAAGTTTGTAAACTCCTCATACTTGCGCTGCCGGGTAGCCTGATTAAAGTACCTCCGCATGTACAGATCACGGAACAATGTCCACGGAGTGTCAGCTGGAACTCTGTCGGTGCTAACCCACCAAAAGTACGCATCACCCTCAAGTAAACCAACTGCGGCCACTGTCATCTGCTCAGGAGTAAACTGCAGACGCTCACCAACACGTTCAATCTGAACCAACCATGCCTCGCATATCTCTGGATCAACTGAACCCGAAAACACAGCACTCACATCAGCAAGTCGCGCGTTCGGCGATCCTCATCAGGATCCTCATCCCGATCAACACGGGGACCACGTCGAGGAGGCATCCTACTGATACAAGACAAGCATTAGGTAAAATCAGAAAGAACGTAATCATGAAACTGCATATATTTGAGAACACACAACACCCGAAGTATTGATGAGTACCGTTGGCCAGTCGGGTCATCACTCCAGTCATGCTGTACAAATTCAAATACCCTAAGCGTCACAACAACAAGAGTCTACAGAATCTGACAACCTAATGCTCTCATACCAAGCTGAAAGGACCCAACCCAGATTCAGTTACCTAAACCGGAATCGAACCCCTTCTGAAAATACGAACCAACAAAAACTTTTCAAAATTTCGGCAGAGTTTCTTTACTAACGCGGAATTGCCTAAATCTGCACTCTGAAAATAACACTTCATCCTATGCCACAAAAGCCAAACTGTGGGCACCAATCCCATCCGGATTTCTCAACATCATAATATAAGCAATAACAGTAAACATACTATACTATGTATATATATATCCGAGAAAATCCGTATAAACATGTATCAGAATGTATCAGAGCGACCTCTAGTGTAAATATATACAATATACACATCAGTAGGCGAAACAAGAACCTACTGGAAAACACAGGTAGCTCAGATCACTAGCCTCCAAACCGCGACGTGAAACACCAAACCTGAACTGCAAACTGGGCACGGAAACCGAAAAGCCCAGGGGAAAGACATGAAAACTGTTAGAGTGAGTGGATGAAATAAATGTCTTTCACCACATGATATATATGTTATAAAAACATATGCGAGTCGAAAGTATAAATAATCAAATGGTACACGAGGGAGACTCTAAATCCTCACGCGTCTGGGTACACGAGGGAGACTCTAACTCCTCACGCATACAAGCACGAGGGAGACTCTAACTCCTCACGTACAAAAATACGAGGGAGACTCTAACTCCTCACGTATACATACACGAGGGAGACTCTAACTCCTCACGCGTACAGAGCATGCATAAAAATCTCACGGGGCCACTCGTGGACACATAACAACATATAAGTGTATATACGTAATATATATACTGGTTTAAGCATAATCATATAACATATCCTCATAATAAACATAATCTCGTATGAAATCTCATGCTCGTAAACCATAATCATGCTGCATGCTCAAGTTCGTAAAACATATATAAAAAACTCGCCATCAATCCGTGAAAATAAATTGTCCACTCACAGACTCGCGTAACGCGCACTCGCGCTAAACTCGTGGTCCGGCGGAAAATCCCTCGCCTGAAGCACGATCACGATCCAGATCTCGATCTCAATCTCCTGAATATTCACAAAACATAACTGATCAATATCATAATCCACAACTCTGTACTGAACCACGGAAACCAACCGTTACCGGAAATATGCAATGCAGTACAAAATGATTAACGAAATTCCCGAAATCTCCACTCGAAACCTCAACTAAAAATCGGCTACCCAAATCAATCCGAAAACCTCTAGACGATAATCAGGGCGCGATTTCGAGAAAAACGACATTAAAAACGTCGCAATCTGAAAAAGTCAACCCCCGCCGGAGCTCCGCCGTTGACCGCCGCCGCCGCTGGTGGCGCGCCGTCAACGGTGAAATCTCACGGCGAGATTCTCTAGATCGAAAGTTCTCCACAAGCCCAATCCTTTCCTTGACTAGCATCAAGGCCAAATCCTACTGGAACCACCTCAATTTCACAAAACCCGAACGGAAATTCCTCCCTCCGGTGACCTAATCGGACTTCACCAATTCCTCCACTAAACTCAAAAAAAACTACATGGGGAGCATCCCATGGACAAGGGGAGGCGAACCCCCAACCCCACAGCCACCGTGGCTCGCCGGAGGACCACCCCCCATCACCGGCGACAACCACGAACTCGGCCCGATTCAAACTCAACTCAAACGTGATCAAAAGGAGAAGCTAACTATACCTTTCACGTGGCCGGAGGTGGCCGGAAAGTGGGTCGTCGGACGGCAAGACCAAAACGGAAACTTTCCCTTTCTCGGTCAACGGTCAACTTTCCAGTTTTGGAAAGTCAAAGTTTGGTCAACGTCAGTCAATGCTTTTACGACTAATTCTCGACTATTCCGTTATTTATTCTCGCGCCTCAGGTCGATTGAAAGGACCCAACCCCGATTTAGCTCCCTAAATCGGAATCAAATCCCTTCGAAAACACGAACCAACAAAAACTTTTCAAAATTTGGGCAGAGTTTCGTTACTAGCGTGGAATTACCATTACCTACACGCGGAAAATACACTTCATCCTATGCCACAAAAAAGCAAACCGTGGGCACCAATCCCATCCGGATTTCTCAATATATCAACAGTACAATAAATCAGTAAATATATCTATACTTTACTGAAATCCGGTGTAAAATCGTATAGCATATACAATAGGACGCTCAGAGCGACTTCTAATACATAATCATATACGCCTACCACAGTAGGTAGAACAATAAACCTACTGGATGAAACAAAGTAGCTCGAGCACTATGCCTCCGACCACGACGTGCGACACCAGAGCCTGAACTGCAAACTGGGCACGGAAACCGAAAAGCCCAGGGGAAAGACAATAAACACGTTAGAGTGAGTGGACGAAAATAAATGTCTTTCACCAGTTGATATATATGTTATAAAAACATATGCGAGTCGAAATATAAATAAATCAAATCAAATAGTTTACGAGGAGACGCTGACTCCAACTCGTAAACAGAGCCTGCATAGAAAGTATCACGGGGTCACTCATGGACACGTCCGTGCTAGTACAGTCAGAATCACGGAGTCCTTGACTACCACGTGATTCATAGCCAGAAAGGCCTCGGTTCCGGGGTACTGCCCCTCGCCGGTCAGGTAGGGGTACTGCCCCTCCTGGTGGCCTACCATCGGGGATCAGCCGAGAGGCAAGTGTATCGATACAACAACGTAACCACGACTGTACTCTGTGTAAACCAAATCATAAACATTTCGATGCAAATGCATGAAATAGCATATAAGTGTCTGTATATTCATATACGTATATCCGTATATATATATAATCGTATAATCGTAACACATGCTCATATTAAACATAATCTCGTAAGAAATCTCATGCCAGTAAAACCATAATCATGCTGCATGCTCAAGTTCATAAAATGTATATAAAAGACTCGCAATCATTCCGTGAAAATAAAATGTCCACTCACAGACTGGCGTAACGCGATACGCGTTAACCCGTGATCCGGCGGAAAGTCCATCGCCAAACAAACGACCACGAACCCCTGAATAATCACAACGTCCAATATTCAAAGTCATAATCCGACAATACAATACAAATCACGAGAAACAGCCGTTCTCGGAAACACGTGATTCAAAGTCGACGAATCGTCGAAAATCCGTATATAACACCTCAATACCTCGCTTTACGTTCGGACGCTCAACTCGAAAAACGAACCTCCCCACAGCGATCGGGGCGCGATTTTGAGTCAAATGACATGCGACTTGTCGAAAGTCAAAAAGTCAACTCTGACCGTTGACCGCCGTCCATGGCGGCGCCACTGTTGACCGGAGAATTTCACGGCGGAGCTGCTCCAATTCCACTCAAAATCGTCCACTGAGCAACTTCCATAACTGCACCGAAGTCCAATTCTCACTCTAACTAGGTCAATTTCATGATAAACCGAATGAACACACAAATTTCAAATCCAAAATTCTCAATCCACAAATCAAATTAGAACACCATGTTTATATGGTTGGAATCACCTTGAAGAGGGCTACAAAACCCAGTCCATGTTTGAGCTCAACTCGGCCGGAATCAAAATCCACCATTAACTCAAATTCTTGCAAACTTTGAACCGGGAAACCTCTCTTCTCCGGCAACCTCACCGTGAAAGGAGGCCGGAGAGAGGAAAAGGAAGGCGAGACGCACCCTTGGACTCTCCCCCGTGGCCGGAGATGGCCGGACGGCGTCATGCCGACAACCACCGTGGCACCGTCGCATTTACTCTCCCACAGCTCGGTCAACCCGAGTTGACCGGGTCAACCCACTTAATGAAAGTGTTGACTTGCCTGTTAAGGGAACCTTCTATTAATATACATGCCCAATTTGGAAACCTTCCCAATAAGGAAATCAACAAACACGTATTTCGGCAAACTTCAATTATTCGTAACTCCTTCGTCGTAACTCTGATTCCAATAATTCTCGCGGCCACAAACTCGTCTCGACGTACTCTTCAATATTCACCCAAAGTCAAACACATCGGCCAAACGGATAAAAAATCAACCCTTTGAACCAACACACATTAAATCGACTACTTAATCAACAAACGGAAATAATCACAACTTAAACTCCATAACTCAAAATCATGCTCCGGAAGTTCCCACGAACTCAAAATTAAATTCTGAACAACTTCCGTGAAGAAGCCGAAACCAAATTCTCGTCCAGTAATTTAGTCGTTAAATAGCTCACCATTTAAATCTGAACTTCAAATATTCATAACTAATTCATTGGCCGTCCAAATAACGATCCGGAACCGCCCACGAACTCGTAATCACATATAGAACGACTCTCGAGAAGAGACCCAGCTCCAATTCTCGGCCAATAATTAAGTCGTTAACAAGCTCGGCGATTCCAACAACCGTCGGATATCAGTGACTACGGGGTAACTCACGTACATAGCTGATCATACTGTTGATACTGGTTCGAGTCGTCACATCGATCGACGATTCGAAATGGATAACCATCACGATTCGGATAAACACGAAATAATTGGATAAATTCGTCGAAAACCGAAACTTCGAATAATCACAAAATATTCCTCGGTTATCGGAAAAAATTTCCGGAACCGCCCTCAAGCTCGAAATCACGTACTCTACAACTTCCGTGAAGACACTCAACTCCAATTCTCAACCGAAAACATAGTCGCGAATAAAGTCGACGAACCACATATATATCGAAAAACTGCGACTATACTCAAACTCGTGAATCGTGCCGAATACGCAACTGATTCTGGTTCGGTTCGTCACATTGGATCAATCGAAAAACATGGCTAGTTAGGGATAAAGATAACGCGAGAGGCAGGATTAATTTTGACAAAACACCCCGAGGCTAACCGGGCCAATGGTATATACTCTATTGGTGTTAGTCTTTCTTAGATCCAAAACCTATCACCTGTCCTAACCCGTTTCTAGACACTATGTTCGACATTCAGCAAATCTTTCAAAAATTTACACTCCCTCAAGTCTTTTGTAGACTTCGCCCTCAACCTCATGTCCATAACTTCACTTAGGTTATGGTGTGCGGTGATGAAATCCACACATCATAAGGGGTTAAGGAGATAAACAAGGAAAATAGGCGTCATCTTGTCCAAAGAGTGCGACTTAATTAACCAAGCTTATGTATTAAATTTAAATCAAAGACTTCCTTTAACGTGTTTATCTACATGGCTACAAAACAGATTGTTAATATGAACAAGTATAAATTATAAACAAGTATGATAATTTTCGTGAGTATTATAGACATGCTTTGTATTTTTTTTTTTTTAAATTTACACGTTTTCACATATTTACAAACATAATCATACAATTCTTTACAATCCCTGACAACGGCGCCAAAATTGATATGTTCAAAACTAACTACTAAATTAAACACTTAATAATGAGAAAAGACACAACAATTAAAACCCTTTGTTGTAGATGTAGCATTGGTAAATAGGGTATCGTTCGTAACCGGAGATTGAGGGTGCATGCATGACTACGCTATGGTTTCATGAGGGGAGTTTATAGGTTGGTTTTTATTATCTACGAAAATTGAAATTAAAACATGGTAAACAAACACATAGAGGAATCCTAGAATTCTAACATGCTTAGCTCATAGACAAGTAAACAATCAAGAACCCTAAAATTACTAAATAAAACACTAAATCTAATATATACAAGTGATCAACTCATTCATTTACCTAACTCTTTATAATCTAATAGATTACATGCAACCTATTTTGTGCTAAGTCATTAGCTACATTTTGCATGCATGTTTTATGAAAACGTGTGCTTCGGGATTGCCCTAACACATCAATGATAATAAGTGGGATTGCCCCGCAAAATATGAAATCATTAAGCATGAAAACATACATGTTATAACTAATTTCGTAGAGACAAAAAAGATTACACAAAACTTGTTAGAATTATATACAAAAGCATTCCTTTAAACTGATCTCAAACTACCAAAAATTCTCACAACAAAATAAAAGAAGAGATCATTGTTAGACTTTTATAGTTCGGTATTTCCCTAGTCTACTCGCTGTAGCTTGGTCCTTCAATGGATGGACGAGACAGTTAGGATTGCCATGAAAGTCTCAATATAGGATGGAGTTAATGATGCTTGGAGTATGGCGGCCTCTTGAAGAACTTTGGAGTGTTTGTAGGTAGGAAGTTGTGACGACCCGAACCAGATTCAGAGGAATATTCGGCACGGTTCATGAGATTATGCTTAGTCGTAGTTTTACGTTATATATGTTGTTTGCCGATTCTATTCACGACTATGTTTTTGGTCGAGAATTTGGGTTGAGTGTCTTCACAGAAAGTGTAGAGTACGTGATTTCGAGCTCGTGGGCAGTTCCGGAAGATTTTTCCGATAACCAAGGAATATAATACGATTATTTGAAGTTTCGGGTTATCGACGAGTTTTAACCGTTTGTTTCGTATTTATCCGAATCGTGATAATTATCCGTTCCGAATCGTCGATCGACCCGAGGCGCGAATATAAATATCGAGAATAGTCGTTAAATTGTCGAAAAGTTGATTTTGGGCCGAGTTGACCGAAACAGGACCGTTGACCACGTTGACTTGCGTTGACCGAGGAGGAGAAACGGACCGTTTGGATTCTCTTGCCGGACCGGCCGATTCCGGCCATTTCAGGCCACGACCCTTGAAGGTAAAGTGTCCCTCTTGTGATTCTATGCTGTTTTGCCTTTGGAATTGTGTGAATTGGTTGAGAATTGAGGGAGAAATCACGGTTTGAAGATGGAGAGTTTTCCGGCCGGTTTGGGTTTCGGTGACGGTGGCGCTCCGGCCACGGTGGTGGCCGGAGGGTTAGGGGGTTTTGATCAGGGGTGCATGGTGATCCTTTTGGGACAGGTTTGGAGGTCAGCCGTGCGCCGTGGACGGAGGAGCGAAGGCAAACAGTTCGCCGGAGGGGTTTGGACCACCGTGGCTTTCGAGCTGGATTCCGGCCACGGTGGTGATTGGATGGTGGTGGCTCCTTCATTAAAGTTGCTCGCCTGGTTGAGGAGATTATTGTGGTAGCTCGGTCGCCGGGAAAACTCTCCGGTTGACGGCGTGCCGGCGGCGGCGGCGGCGGTCAACGCCGGAGCTCCGGCGACTCGTTGACTTTTTGGATTTTGGTGTTTTTAATGTCATTTTTCTCGTAATCGCGCCCTGATTATTGTCCAGAGGTTTTCGGATTGATTTGGGTAGCCGATTTTTAGTCGAGGGTTTCGAGTGGAGATTTTGGGAATTCCGTTAATCAATTTGTATTGCATTGCTTATTTCCGGGAATGGTTGGTTTCCGTGGTTCAGTACAGAGTTGTGGACTATGATTTTTATTAGTTATTTTTTGTGAATATTCAGGAGATCGAGATCGAGATCGTGATCGTGCTTCAGGTGAGGGATCTTCTGCCGGACCACGAGATTAGCGCGAGTGCGCGTTTTGCTCACCTGTGAGTGGACATTTCTTTTAACGGATTGTTTGCGAGTCTTTATACATGTTTTTGATACGCGCAAAACATGCATTTAACGTTAACACAAAGTAGACCCTAAAAACACAGTTTACACGTAAAGCAATTTAAAACCCTTATTTTGTCGATATAATATTGGCGAGTAGGGATCGTTCTATCCGGGGAATTAAAGGGCGCATGCATGGTTTCGTTTAAGCATAAATCTAAAGGTTTAGGGGGATTGGAAATTGGTTGATTAATGTCCTACGAAATTAAAGTACAATACATGCAAACATAACAAGAACTCCTAGACTTCTAACATGTTTTACTCATAGACAAGTTTAACAATCAAGAAACCCTAAATTCTAATTATGCTTACAAAAAATAAGAAGCTAGTTTACTAATTACAAGTGATCAACTTATTTCACTCACCTAGCCTACTCTTATGCTTTTACCTTATTTATCATCTACGAAATCCTTAATTTTAGTCAAGATACATACGCATGCTTTCGTTGAATAAGAATGCTATGACGCATAACATCTTAAAACAATTGCTACGTTACCGAAATCATTGAGATATCTTTTAGGAAGATTGGTTACGCACCCTATCCTAAAACATACTCAAAGCATTAAGAACTTAAAGCTAGCACATGCATCCAAACTAATAAAATTAAGAACACATGGAAGAATCAAAATAAGAGAAGAACATGGAGAAATTATATCATTACATAACCAAAATTATTACAAAAACAAAGATGGAGTTTAGAGTACATGGTTACACTTTTAGAGAGGTGACGCACCAACTTCAAGCGGTGATTCTCAAGAACACGAATGACGCACTCTACGTTCTTGATCCGGAGGTGGTGGAGAGCTTCGACTTTGGAAGAACCTTGGTTATGTATGGAAGAGAGGTGAATTGTATAGAGCTTTGGCTTGTGAAAATTGTGTGATCTGGTTTATGGCTGGCCTCCCTCTTATATATAGGCAAAGGAATTGCCTACTTCTCTCTTCCACCTTGCCTCTTCATTAAATGCTAGCATTAATCACCAAGGCAAGTCACTCCCCTAGTCATCAATTGTGATCATCACAAGCAAGAGTCACCAAGCCTTGTCACACCTTTAGTCACCATTGTGATGATCAAAAGCAAGAGTCACCAAGCCTTGTCACCCTTTGTGATGATCACAAAGCAAGAGTCACCAAGCCTAGTCACAAAGCTTGACAACTTTGACTTTTCCTCTTCCCCAAGTGGCTTCCTTGCCAAAATTAATGGGCTTGGGCTGGTTTTTGGGCCGAAACAAACTTTGAGAAATGGGCCCACAAAATGCTTTTTGGGCCGGCCCATTCCCGGTGGTCCAAAATCGCAAAAATCGCAAAATCGCCAAAATTCCTCCGAATTGCGTCGTTATTCATCTCCACCGTAAATAACCTAAAAATAACAAATTAAATAAAAAAACATAAAAACTAAGATTATAACATAGCTAAACGTAAAGGGAAATGCGTTAAGAATCGAGCATAAAATGCATATATCAGTTTTATGAACTTGAGCATGCGTATGAGGTTTCGGGTTACATGAGCATATGTTTTATGATTATACTTATACGGATATGCGTATACGAGTATACATACACTTATATGTTGTTTCATGCATTTGCATCGAACTGTTTATGATTTGATTTTCACAGAGTACAGTCTCAGTTACGTTGTTGTATCGATACACTTGCCTCTCCGCTGATCCCCGATGGTAGGCCTTCCAGGAGGGGCGACGTTACCCCGACCTGACCGGCGAGGGTCGTTTCCCCGGAACCGAGGCCTTTCTGGCTTAGAATCACGTGGACCAAGGACCCCGTGATTCGGACTGTACTAGCACGGGTGTGTCCATGAGTGACCCCGTGGGATTTTTACTTGCATGCTCAGTATGCTGGAGGAGTATGATTTTACCTCGTGTACTTTATTATCTTTATTTACCTGGACTCGCATATGTTATTTTAAACATATATATCAACTGGTGAAAGACAATTATTTTCGTCCACTCACTCTAACGGTTTTCATGTCTTTTCCCAGGGCTTTTCGGTTTCCGTGCCCAGTTGCAGTTCAGGTTTGGTGTTTCACGTCGCGGTTGGAGGCTAGTGATCTGAGCTACCTGTGTTTTCCAGTAGGTTCTTATTTCGCCTACTGATGTGTATATTGTATATATTTACACTAGAGGTCGCTCTGATACATTCTAATACATGTTTTATACGGATTTTCTCGGATATATATATACTACAGTATGTTTACTGTTTATTGTTTATAATATGATGTTGAGAAATCCGGATGGGATTGGTGCCCACGGTTTGGCTTTTGTGGCATAGGATGAAGTGTTTTTTTTTCAGGGTGCAGGTTTATGCAATTCCACGTTAGTAACGGAACTCTGCCGAAATTTCGAAAAAAAATTTGTTGGTTCGTATTTTCAGAAGGGGTTCAATTCCGGTTTAGGTAACTGAATCAGGGTTAGGTCCTTTCAGAAGTGTTTGGAGAACATTAGTCCATCCCCAATTAGGAATGAATTAACTCCACCCGGGTAAGTTGACATTTCTTCATTAAATCTGTGATTCCCGGAGATTTATATCTCTGAATATAGTAATTCTTTCTGCGCTGGAAAGTTGACTTCTAGAGCTTTCCATGGATAGATTATTCGTATCCTAATTCGTCGTGAATCGTTTTCGATGGCCCATTGAAGTGTGCTAATCTACACAGGCAGATTTCTTGATTTCAAGCTTCTAATCCATCTTCTTCTTTTGGGCTTCTTTGTGGCCGAATCTTGGCATGATCTTGGACCTTCTTGGACACATGAACATGGTCTTAACCCATCTTAGTGATCTTTGATCCATTCTTTATAAATCATGACCCATTCTTCTTCATATTTCCTCCTCGTTTTAGGAACTTCCTCCTTAGCACGTTTTGAGCTCATTTCTGCCTCCTTTACTCCATCTTGTTGATTTAGGACCTAAAAACAATAAGATAAGTTAGAAATAAGAATACTAAGGTCATAACTAAGCTAAATGTACAGAGAAATACGTTAAGAATCAACCATAAAATGCGTAGATCATTCTTGCCAAGGTACTGTGGTACATTCCACCAATACCAAGGTTCAAGAAGCTGTTTCAGTCTCCAAAATCTGCAAAGTACATGACTTGGCATACTTACAGTAGGAAAAAAGATGGCAAGATGCGGCATCCAGCAGATTCTCCAACTTGGAGGTTGGTTAATGGGAAATGAGAAAACTTTGGGTTAGAACTGAGGAATCTTAGACTAGGGCTGGTCGCTGATGGGTTTAACCCACATAGTGAGAAACGCAACAAGTATTCTTACTAGCCTATTATACTAGTAATATATAACCTTCCCTCATGTTTATGTATGAAGAGGAAGTACATGATCTTGACATTGTTGATATTGAGACCTAAACAGCCTGGAAATGATATCGATGTCTATCTTGCATCATAGATTAAAGATTTGATTATGGTATGGGAGAAGGGTATTGAGGCAATTTATGATGCTCACAGAGAGGAGTACTTTACACTTAAAGTAATCCTTCTTTGGATATTTAATGACTTCCTGACATATGGAAACTTATCCGGCAGCATCGTGAAAGGTTACAATGCTTGTTCAATCTGCCTTGAAAATAACAAACCATATCAGTTGAAGCATGAGAAAAAATCTGCATATATGAGACATCGTAGAGGTCCGCCGCCTTCTCACCCATTTCGAGCCCAAGCTGCTGCTCTTGATAATATCGTGGAGGAGGACCTTGCTCCTATACCTTTAAAGAGAGAGGAAGTGCTGAGCAGAATGGATGATCTTCCTCATTTTTCATTTGAAAAATTACACGACCCTCATGTTTTCAAGGGTCTGACTAATGAGGAGCAACCCCTGTTTCAAGAAAAGATCGATTTTCTTTAACTTTCTTATTGGAAACATCTTCCCATACGACATATGCTTGATTTCATACATATCAAGAAAAATGTTTGTGAGGCTCTACATGGGGTATTGTTGAATATTCCCATTAAGACAAAAGATAGTGGTCCTGCTCATTTAGACATGATCAGAATGGGAATCAGAACTAACTTGAGAGGTAAATGGGGTAAAAGATAGACAAAGTTGCATGCGGCTAGTTGAAACTTATTTGTGAATGAGAAGAAGATTGTTTTTCGCTCTTTTTTCAAGATGAAGGTTCCCACGGCATTTTCATCAAACATCAGTAGCCTTGTGTCGATGGAGGACTTAAAGCTTTCCGCTATGAAGTCGCATGATTGTCACATAATATTGCATCATCTTCTTACTATTGCAATATATTAAGTATTAGAGAAGCTAGTTAGGTATGCTATCATTCGATTTTTTCAAGGCTAGTTAGGTGGCCTATTTTTCAAGGCTATATGCGCGAAGGAGATAGACACATCAAAGTTGAAGACTTTGTAAGCAGAACTGGTTGAAACTGTTTGCTTGCTAGAGAAGTGTTTCCCCCATCATTTTTTGACATCATGATACATTTATGTGTGCATCTGGTTAGACAAGTTGAGTTGTGTGGTAAAATGATTTTTTTTGTGGATCACCCATTTGAGAGATACATGAAGACACTTAAAAGAGATGTAAGAAATATAAAATATCTCGAAGGGTGCATTGTCGAGTCTTATATTGTTGAAGAGGCTATGGAGTTTTGCTCAGAGCATATGGATGATGAAGGTACTATTGAAATGCCTAAGGCAACAAAATCTGGTCTGAATAATGGTTGTAAAGCTTTATCGAGTGTTGGAGTAATGAAAATCTGTGACAAGGAACTCGAACTAGCTCATCTTATTGTTTTACAAAACACAGAGGAGGCTCAACCATATTTCACGTAACTAAAATTCTGTAAAAGTTAATTCTCTAAAGTTAACACAGAGGAGGCTCAACCATATTTCACGAATATCAATCTTTCTAATGAAGGTTCCTAATTATTTCTCATCTTTTTTCATGAAGTGAACACAGGAATTGTTGAAGTTATTTAACCCTAGGCATGTTAAAGATGAAAAGTGGATAAAGGAGGAACAAAATGCAACTTTTCTAAAATGGGTGAAGAATAGGGTGAAGGAGGAACTCCAATTTTGAGACCACACTATTTCTAAAACAATGAGGTGGATGGCTGATGGTCCAAATAGTAATGTGCTAACTTGGACTGGATATCATGTTAAAGGAGTGGACTTTAACACCAAGGTTAGAGATAATCTGTTAACCACTCAAAACAGCGGGGTATAGTTGGAAGCCAGTGTGATGCAAGGTGCAAGTGCACACGATAAAAATCTAGTTATAGAAGATATGCACTTCTATAGAGTGATTACTGAAATTTCAGGATTAGATTACACGAAATTTAGGGTTCCTGTTTTTAAGTGTGATTGGGTTGATAATGCAAGGGGGATCAGTGTAGATGAACTAAGATACACTGTGGCTAATCTGAATAAAATAGGGCATATGGATGATCCTTTTGTCTTACCTACGCATGTGAAACAAGTATTTACATAGAGGACCCTCTATATAAGGGATGGTCAACTGTAGTGAAATGTGTTGAGAAAGACTACCATGAGTCGGATGAAGAAGATGTTAATGATGTCAATGAAATTGAAGTGGAGCAATCTTTTACTGCTAGAGTGCCTCTCCATTGATAGTTTTGACGTTGTACATGGTACATCGCAAGCTAATTCCATGAGAGAAGAAAATGAAAAAAATATTGGTCCCTAATTAATGTCGAATGCCTAGTGCTTTGTATGTTGTAATATTCGACATTTTGTATTCAGATGCTTAATTATGAAACTGAAATCAGTCAATTTATGGTTGTGTTCCCCCTGTGTGCTCCTTATTGCTTTGTGTTCCCTTTATGCTCTCTCTGATATGTACTTTGTGTTGCTTATTAATTTGTAAGTTGTTTATATCTGATATATATACTAAACTGTGCTTAATGTTACAGGTTCATGGCTCCAATGGCTTGCAAAATTTTAGAGAAACAGAAAGTAGCTACCAGGAAAAGGAGGCTATCTGCAAGAGCTACTGCCATAGCTCTGCGAATACAGACACTGGAGAGAGAATTAGATGAGAAAGAACAAGTTGTTGTGGAAGCTGAGAAAGCAGTTGAGGAGGTTGAGAAAGCAGCTAAGGAGGCTGAGAAAGCACTTATGGTTCTGGAGGCTGCACAAGTGAAAGCCAAGCCAGCAAAAAAGAAGTCTTCTAAGTCTCAAACCACTGCTAACTCATCTAAGTCTCAAACCCTCGCTAAGTCATCCAAGTCGAAGAAGAAGAGGGTGGTGGATGAAACAGAAGGTGTAGATGCATCCACTGATGTTGATGATGAAGGTGGCTTACAGAAAAACAATAAAAGCAGATTAACAATGAGTCATATTTCAAAGAGAGCAGAGAAAGGGAAGGTGAAAACTGTGGACACTAATCCACTCGGGGTACCTATCGGTTGAGTATCTACGACTATGCATGAAAGGACCCAACCCCGATTTAGTTCTCTAAATCAGAATCGAACCCCTTCGAAAACACGAATCAACAAAAACTTTTCGAAATTTGGGCAGAGTTTCGTTACTAACGTGGAATTACCATTACCTGCACGCGGAAAATACACTTCATCCTATGCCACAAAAAGCAAACCGTGGGCACCAATCCCATCCGGATTTCTCAATATATCAACAATAAAGTAAACAATACATATAATAGTACTTTACTGAAATCCGGGTTTAAAATCGTATAACAAATACAATAGGAAGCTCAGAGCGACTTCTAATACATAATCATATACGCATACCATAGTAGGTAGAACAATAAACCTACTGGATGAAACAAAGTAGCTCGAGCACTATGCCTCCGACCACGACGTGCGACACTAGAGCCTGAACTGCAAACTGGGCACGGAAACTGAAAAGCCCAGGGGAATGACAGTAAACACGTTAGAGTGAGTGGACAAAAATAAATGTCTTTCACCAGATAATATATACATATAAAATCATATGCGAGTCAAATACATGAAAATCAAATAGTACGTGAGGAGACGCTGACTACCACTCACGTACAGAGCATGCAAGGAAAATCTCACGGGGTCACTCATGGACACATCCGTGCTAGTACAGTCGGAATCACGGAGTCCTCACTACCACGTGATCCATAGCCAGAAAGGCCTCCGTTCCGGGGTACTGCCCCTCGCCGGTCAGGTAGGGGTACTGCCCCTCCTGGTGGCCTACCATCGGGGATCAGCCGAGAGGCAAATGTATCGATACAACAACGTAACTGAGACTGTACTCTGTGTAAACCAAATCATAAACAGTTCGATGCAAATGCATGAGACACTATATAAGTGTATGTATACTCGTATATGTATATCCGTATAAGTATAACCGTATAATCGTAAAACACATGCTCATAATAAACATAATCTCATATGAAATCTCATGCTCGTAAAACCATAGTCATGCTGCATGCTCAAGTTCAAAAAACGTGTATAAAAGACTCGCAATCAATCCGTGAAAATAAAGTGTCCACTCATAGACTGGCGTAACGCGTATCGCGTTAACTGGTGATCCGGCGGAAAGTTCCTCGCCAAACAAACGATCACAAACCCCTGATTATTCACAAAATCCATTATTCAAAGTCATAATCCGACAATACAAATCAAATCACGAGAAACCACCGTTCTCGGAAATACACAATTCGAATACGACGAATCGTCGAAAATCCATATATACCACCTCAATACCTCGCTTTACGTTCGGACGCTCAACTCGAAAAACGAACCTCCCCACTGCGATCGGAGCACGATTTCGAGTCAAATGACATGCGACTTGTCGAAAGTCAAAAAGTCAACCTGTTGACCGTTGACCATTGACCGCCGCCGTTGACCGCCGTCCACGGCGGCGCCGCTGCCGGACGGAAAATTTCAAGGCGGAGCTGCACCTATTCCACTCAAAATCGTCCACTGAGCAACTTTGTCAACTGCAACGAAGGCCAATTCAAATTCTAACTAGCTCAATTTCATGAAAACCCGAATTGGTACCAAATCTTCAAATCCAAAATTCTCCATGTACACATCGAATTGAAACACGAAACTTACAGGGGAGCATCAAGAGGATGAGAGCTTCAAAGCCCACTCAAAGTTGTAGCTCAATTCGGCCTAAATCATGGAACCCGAAATCACTCAAAATCTTCCAAACTTTGGCCGGTTTTTCTTCTCTTTCCGGCGAGGCTCGCCATGAACGGAGGATGGCACGGTGTCAAATGCATCAAGCCGAGTCAAACGGTGGCAGCCTCGATCCCCGGGGTGGCCGGAAGCCTCAACGCCGCCGTGAAGCTCCAAGTCGCCGTCGGCCTCCTCCTCTCCACCGAGTTGACTCGGTCAAACCCATTTACGGCAAGTTGTTGACTTTCCCAAAACAGCAGATTTCTATTTATAGCCTTTCCCAAAATGGAAACTTCATACTTATCCTTTTCGACGAACTTCAAACGCGCGTAACTTTCTCGTCGTATAACCGATTCCGATAATTCTCACGGCCACAAATTCATCTCAACAGACTCTTCAATTATCACCCAAAGTCAAAACACATTGACCAATCGGATAAAAAGTCAACCCTTCAAACCAACATATATTAAATCGACTAAACAATCCACAATCGGAAATAATCACAACTAAATCTTCGTAACTCAAAATCATACTCCGGAAGTTCCCACGAGCTCGAAGTTAAATTCTAAACAACTTCCGTGAAGAAGCCGAAACCAAATTCTCGTCCGGTAATTTAGTCGTTAAGTGCACCACCATTTAAATCCGAACATCAAATATTCATAACTAATTCCTCGGTCGTCCAAATAACAATCCGGAATCGCCCACGAACTCGTAATCACATATAGAACGACTCTCAAGAAGAGATCCAGCTCCAATTCTCGGCCAATAATTTAGTCGTTAAGAAACCAGGCGAGTAAATCCATTATCGGAAATCTGCTATTAACCCATAATCTGTCGGACCCAGCTGATGACACTGCTCAATCTGTTTCGGGTCGTCACAATGCAGTCCTACATTGGAGCATTGGCATGCACAAAAATTCCAATTCATGTCACTAATTAGAGGCTTGTTGACGAAGATGATAAAAAGAAGTTATGGGAAGCAGTGGAGGTTTGCTCATGCCTTGGTTATTTATGATGACCCGGAACAAAATCAATAGTATAATCAGCTTAATTCGTGAGTTAGCGCATAATTGCAGTTTTCCGATAATTGATTGAATTGCTGGATTTGATCACGACTTAATTATTGGCCGAGAATTTGAGTTGAGTCTCTTCTCGAGAGTTGTTGTACGCGTGATTTCGAGTTCGTGGGCGGTTCCAGATTATTATTTCGACGACCGAGGAATATAATATGAATATTTGAAATTTTGGAATATTGTCGAGTTTATTCGTTCGTGTTCGAGTCTGTCCGAATCGTGATTGTGATCCGTTTTGGACCGTTGATCGACCCAAAGCGTAAATGGAATGATTATCGACTTGATTTGCGAGTTTCGCGATTTGTCGTGATTTCGACGTAATCCGTTAATATGGCGGCTTCGTTAGCGACTAAATTATCGGGCGAGAATTTGATTTGGGATCCTTCGTGGAAGTTGTAGAGAATTTAATTTTGAGCTCGTAGGAACTTCCGAAGGATTTTTCCGAGTTACGAGGAATAAGTTGTGAATATTTTTGGCCGTTGATCGTTTAATCGGATAAGCTTGTGATGAATTGACTTGTTGACTTTTTATCGGATTAGTAGAAGTGTTTGACTTCTGATGGAAATTGAAGAATTTGTCGAGATAAGTTTGTTGACGCGAGAATTGTTGAAAACAGAATTATGACGCGAAAGTTACGTTTATTCGAAGTTTGTCGTAAAGTTAATTTTGACAGTTTTTGAAATTGGAAAGTATTTAAAGTGGGTTTCTACTTTGCGAAAGTCAACTGTGCATTAATGTGTGTTGATCGAGTCAACTCGGGGGGGGGGGAAGGAGGTGCGACGGTGGAGGCTCGGCTCGCCCGCGGTGAGCTGCCGTCCTGTCACTTCAGGCCTCGGGGTTGGACCCCTCCGACTCGCCTCGACATCCCCGTTATGTTTCCGGCCACCATCGACGGCGAGGACGCCGGAGGAGGAGGAATTTCCGGTCAGAAATTGGTGAAATTTGGGGGTTTGGGGTCGATTCATTTCTGGCCAAATCGAGCAGCTTGAAGCACTAGGCTTTGAAGCCCTCATCACCACGAATCTACCTATGTAAGTATGGTGTTCCAATTCTTCTTGTACATGGAGAAACGATCGATTGAAAGTTTGGTGGGATTTTGGTTTTGCTTGAAATTGGACTAGTTAGAGTTAAAATTGGACTTTGGTGTAGTTATGGAACTTGTTTGTTGGATGATTTTGAGTGGAATAGGTGTTGGTTCGCCGGAAAATTTCACAATGGGAGTCGCGCCGCCGCCGCCAGCGGCGGTCAACGACGGTGCTCCAGCCAGAGTTGACTTTTGGGGTTTTCGACGAGTTATATGTCATTTCACTCGGAATCACGCCCCGATCGCAGTGGTGAGGTTTGTTTTTCGAATTGAGCATCGGAAATTATAGCGAGGTTTTGTGGTGTGATTATCGAATTTTCACGATTTCGTCGTGATTGAATTATATGTTTCCGGGAACGGTTGTTTCTCGTGATATGATTTGAGGATTCGAGTTATGATTTTGAACAGTGGATTTTATGATTATTCAGGGGTTCGTGATCGTTCGTTTGGCGAGCGATTTTTTGCCGGATCACGGGATTAACGCATATCGCGTTACGCTCACCTGTGAGTGGACATTCTTATATTTTCACAGTTGTTGCGAGTTCGTGATTTTTCGTGATTTTCCGTATTTAATTATATACAATGTTGAGATTATTTATTATTTTCGGAGGTATTATTTTATATTTTATGGTGATGGCATTACTGCATCGATGCTTCGGCTACTCGGCTGATCACCGGTTGTCTGACCAGAGTTGAGAGATTCCTCTGGACCAGAGTTGAGAGATTCCTCTGGGCAGGGTTGAGAGATTCCCTTGTTATGCCGCCGGCGTTGAGAGATTCCCCTGGCCTATCACCGTCGGGCTTGAGAGATTCGCATGGCAACCTCCATATATGTTTTCCGAACTCGCTATACTTGTTTATTGTATATGAAATTGGTGAAAGGCATATGTTTATTTTCGTCCACTCACTCTAACGTTTTTATTTGCCTTTCCCCTAAGTTTTTCGGTTTCCGTGCCCAGTTTACAGTTCTGACTCTGGTGTCGCACGTCGTGGTCAGAGGCATAGTGCTCGAGCTACCTTGTTTCTTCCAGTAGGTTTTTCGTTCTGCCTGCTGAGATATATTTATATAATTATACACTAGAGGTCGCTTTGAGCATTCTGATGTATACTTTTATACGATTTTTCCCCGGATTTCTGTAAAGTATAGTTTTATTGATTACGTTACATTACTGTTGTGATATTGAGAAATCCGGATGGAATTGGTGCCCACGGTTTGGCTTTTGTGGCATAAGATGAAGTGTTATTTTCCGGGTGCAGGTAATGGCAATTCCGCGTTAGTAGCGTAACTCTGCCAAAATTTTTGTGGTTTTTGTTGGTTCGTGTTTTCAGAAGGGGTTTGATTCCGGTTTAGGAAACTAAATCGGGGTTGGGTCCTTTCATTATTTTCAATTTTTCATAGAGACATTGAGGAGTTTAGGAATTAATATCCTTTGACTTTTATATTACAGCTTCCTTATGTGGTTCCAAGAGAGTGTACGCAGAAAGTGTTGAAGTCTACTGCCACTAAATGGAAAGACTATAAGTGTGAATTATATAAGGACTTCATCAAGCCATATCAGGATACCCTTGAAATGTTTAAATCCCCACCAAAAGGTTATGGTATTAGCCAAAGTCATTGGAACATATTTGTTGCAGATAAGCTCAGTGACAAGTAGCAAGTTTGTTTCTTAAACTTTTTGAAATGTCTGTGATGCCTCACTAGTTGGTAATTTGGTGGATTGTGTTTCTGATCATATATGTTATGTTGTGGGGATGTGCAGGATTATAGTCGAAGATAGAAGGCAAAAAGAGATGCATATATATACATACGATGTCTCGTAAAGGCTATGCTAATTTGGTGGCAGAATTGGTAAGTGTTAGTCTACCATATCCATTTGTTTGGTACAATTAAATATGTTCATATATGGGACAATGCATGCTTACTGTGGATAACATAATATTTTTTCATGCAAATTATAGCGGGCAGCAGGCTATGGGGTTGAGAGAATAGATAGGTATACACTGTGGATCCTATGACACAAAGACAAACATGGTAATTTTAAGAATCCTGAAATTGAGGAGTGTGCCAAAACAATAGTAAGTCGTCTCTGCTTTTGTTTTTTAAGAATCCATGTTTTTTTTACTGAAATTTATTTTTCTTTCTGTTTTTAAACTTTGCCTTGCTTTGTAATTCTTGTTCATTTAATCAATTATTTCTAGTTGATAAAAAAAGTTATTTTTTATGATTACCTAATGATATCCATGCTATATTGAACACATTTTAGCCTTTGTCACCAGTATGGATTTACATGTGGCAGGAGAGAATTCAACAAGAAGTTAAAGATGGTAAAATTAAGCCTAAAGGGGATGAAGATGTGTTGACTATTGCTCTTGGAAATCCTGAGCATCCTAGCAGGGTTCGTGGAGTTGGTGGGCATGTAAAGCCACAAGTGTTCTTCAATGTTCCATACCTTACGAAAAGAAATTCAACACAGAACAGGGTTGTAGAGTTTGATAGAATTTGAGGGAGAGAACAACGGAAATAATAGCTCTGTAAAGGGTAGAGAGTGATAAAAAGATGGTTGTTCTGAAAGAAAATTGGGAGGCCCAGTTTGCAACTTTCAAAGCTGAGATGTTATCTAATAGTAATCGGCTATCTGACGGGTCACCTAGAGATACCAATGGTTCGGTTCAAGGGAGTTGTTCTCGACAAGTTGGAAAGTGCTTGGAGGTTCCACCTGTCCAGCCTCTGGAAATTGAAAAACTCACTAAGATTTGGTGTAGAATGAAGATGCAACCAATGATAAGGTGATGAAAGAATAGGCTGTGGAGGTTGTGAAAGCATCAAATGCTAACATTCTCGAGGAGCATAACACTTCCAAGATGCCTGCAAAGCGGCAAATCTTCTCTGATGTGGTAACTCTCATATCTTTAATAGTTTAAATTAATATTATCATATAGATTTCATACAATCTAGAGATTATGATTGATTATTAATTTATTTCATTAGGCACGGTCGACTAAACTGAAAGAGTACTATCTTGCCTTGGATTCTATGGAGAACATTGTTGTTGTTGGAACAGTCATTGAAGTGGAGGACAAGGGCAACAGACTTCTTGTCCATGGAGTTCTATTGGGGGATGTGAATGTATGGGTTACAGTCATTCGCCCTATTATTAACGATGCTAAGCTACCAATTCCTGTCAAGGGGGAGCTTCAAACTGTGAAAGACGCAATAGGCTCGTGTGTTGCTTGGCTAGGAGACCTTGTGTTTCCTTATGAAGATAAAAAAAAAAGGTAAACTAATTTTCTATGCATCTAGGTCTACAAAATTTGTTCTTGTAAAGACTAATGATGCTTTCTATTATTGTTTATAAGCCTGTTGCGGCCTCAAAGTTGTCAAGGAAGAAAAAGGATGAAAAACGTGTTGTTTAATTTGACTTAGAAAACCTTCCGCCTAACCTGCCAGGATCGTTGAAGAGGATATGTGAGTGGGCTGACAAATCATTGCATGGGGGACTTAATGTATGTACTACAATACCAAAGGAAGTAGTTGGAATTTCTAAGATGACCTTCATCGGTAGGGATGATTTTTATCATATGGCCAACCATGGAGTCACATCTAATCATGTCATACATTTGTATATGAGGTATGTGACATCCAAGTTTTCATATTGGATTCTGATTTGTACCAAGTATTGCCAATACTCATACCCTTCTTTAATCAATTACTTAATTAATGCCGGATTTATTTAGTTATCTTTATGGAATTGTAAAGAAGCAAAAGATGCATGACATGATCACTTTTGTTGACTCGGACATAACTGGATGCAAATGTGGACCTGTCAACTAGCGTTCAAGACTAATAGCAGATCGGTTTCAAGTTACGAAACCTGGCCAGTTGTTCATTATGCCATATAACAATGGGTATCGATGCCATATAACAATGTGTCAATTTTTAATTGATCACTTTATTTAGTAATTTTTCCTTATGATATTTCATAATTTTAGGGAACATTGGGTGTTGAATGTTGTAAACCTGGATGAAAAGATAGTGTACTTCATGGATTCAATGAGGAGGAGGTTGCTTGGTGGTGAATGGCACACTGTCTTAAAGAGGTAGTTAATAAGATTAATTGTTGGTCCTTGTGCAATCTATAGTTGGATTTTTTTAATATAATCAAGTATATATACTTTACATATTCTGTTTAGTTAGATTGTAGTGCCATTAAAATTTTCAAACCTCAAAGATATAAGAAACCCGCAGTCAAGAAAAGTCTTTTTTTGGAAGAATCTGCCGGTACGTATGTCTCTCCAGACTAGTGTGAATGTTATAGTTCAATTCAGTATATATATGTAGCATTTATGTTCTCACTTGGCAGGGGATCCTTCAACAAAAAGGAAATATGACGTGTGACATATGGATTATGCGCTACATGAAGGATGTGATGGAGGATACGAACATGGAATTTGTTAGGAAGGTATTTGAAAAATTCAGCTTTAGTCACATGGATAAGTTATAGCTTACTGTATGTATATATGCTCACTAATTTGTCTTACAATAATTTGCAGTGGGAAAAGTCTATGAGACCTACTCTTGTGTACTCAATCAAGGAGATTGATGAAGTTAGGGAGGAGTGGGCAACTTATGTTAAGCAGTTTGCATAAGTAACTATGTTTTGGTTCTTTTTTGCAATGAATAGAAACTTTGAAAACGCTAACCAGTAGCTAGCTAACTAGATAGTAGCTATAAGTAAGGTTCATGTCCATTTTTGTGCATTATATGATCAATGCATACACTGGTAGTTTTTTAGGCATTCATCGATCATATGTTGGTTGGCAAATTGATATACGCATTTTATGCTCGATTCTTAACGCATTTCCCTTTACGTTTAGCTATGTTATAATCTTAGTTTTTATGTTTTTTTTAATTTAATTTGTTATTTTTAGGTTATTTATGGTGGAGATGAATAACGGCGCGATTCAGAGGAATTTCGGCGATTTTACGATTTTTGCGATTTCGGACCACCGGGAATGGGCCGGCCCATAAAGCATTTTGTCGGCCCATTTGTGAAAGTTTGTTTCGGCCCAAAATCAAGCCCAAGCCCATTAAATTCTGTAAGCAAGCCACTTGGTGAAGAGGAAAAGTCATGTTTGGCAAGCTTTGTGACTAGGCTTGGTGACTAAGCTTGTGATCATCACAAAGGGTGACTAGGCTTGGTGACTAAGCTTGTGATCATCACAAATGGTGACTAAGGGTGTGACTTGCCATGGTGACTAAGGGTGCATTTAATGAAGAGGCAAGGTGGAAGAGAGAGGTAGGCAATTCCTTTGCCTATATATAAAAGGGAGGCCAGCCATAATACAGATCATCTCCCATTTTTACAAGCCAAAGCTATACAAAAATACTTCTCCTCCATAAACACTTCAAAGGTCATTTACAAGCCGAAGCAATCCATCCTTCGAAGCCATCGATCATTCACAATACGCTAAGTCCCTTGTGAATGAGAACCACCTTCAAGAAGTCATCAAGCATTCAAGACAAAAAGTGTAACCATGATCTTCAATCTCATGTCTTTTGCTTTGTATTGGATCACTTTGATGTATTTAATGAAGAACAAGTTTGGATTTGAGTTATATGTTCTTAAGCCTTTTCGTAAATTGCATGTGTTTATGATTTCAAGCCTTTTATGCATGTTTGATACAATCTTAAAGCTTCGAAAGCATGTGTTAGATAATACGCTAAGTCCCTCTCTTTCGCATGTTTCGATGATCGTACTTTGTTTAGGGTGTTTAGACGCTAAGTTGCATTTCTACTCAAATATCAAGCATGTATATTTAGTTGGAAGTTATAAATTTCGTAGCTTACTTAGAGTATTGAGGCATGAAAAAGAGTAAGGTTAATATGATGAGATGATCACTTGTAATTAGTAGTGTAGCTTCTTATTTTTAGTAAGCATAATTAGACTTTAAGGTTTCTTGATTGTTAAACTTGTCTATGAGTAAAACATGTTAGAAGTCTAGGAGTTCTTGTTGTGTTTGCATGTTTTGTACTTTAATTTCGTAGATTAATTAACCAATTTCCAATCCCCCCAAACCTTTAGATTTACGCTTATTAACGAAACCATGCATACGCCCTTTAATTCCCTGGATAGAACGATCCCTACTCGCCAATATTATAATGACAAAATAAGGGTTTTAAATTGCTTTACGTGTGAACTTTGTTTTTAGGGTCTACTTTGTGTTAACGTTAAACGCATGTTTTACGCGTATCAATTTTTGGCGCCGTTGCCGGGGAATTATAAAGTTTTTGTATGATTTCGTTGTACATATGTAATTAAAAGCATGTCTATAATTTTCGAAATACATACTTGTTTATACTTATAGAAATTTACATACATGTTTACAATTCATACTTATTACTTATACAAATTTATTTACACTTCGTATTTACACTTGCATAATTTATTTTCATGTTAAAGGATAGTCTTTGATTTAATTTGAGTACTAGCACTTAGTTATTAAATAAATCTCTATGGAATAGGGAGGTGCCTCTTTTGTTTGTCTATCTCCTTAACCCTTCATGAAGTGTGGATTTCATCACCACATGCCATAACCTAAGTGAAGTTATGGGCATGAGGTTGTGGGCGGAGTTTACAAACATTTGAGATTGTATACTATCTTGTGATTTCGAGTAATAATTGGTCATGATGTCTAGAAGGGTTATGAATGGTGATTGGTTTTGCACTAAGAAAACAGAACACCATTGGAGTACATACTTTTACGAGTAAGCCTCGGGGTGTTTCTAAGAACAACAATGGAGTATATACTCTTACGAGTTAGCCTCAGGTTGTTCCTAGAAATTAGTTCTCACCTCTTGCATTACATCTATCCCAACTGGTCATTTCCAACAATTAAGAGAATTAACGATAGTTAGTATACATTTTCGCGCGGGCCGCACGGACAAGAGATTTACTCAATAACTAAATCGTGTATTCCTTTTAAATCTTAGGCGCACTCAATTTGTAGACGCACTTAAATTGATTTACATTGAGTACGAGTATTGGTTATTAAGTTTCAATCTTTGGAATAGGGAGGTGCCTCTTTTTCTGGTTTATCTCCTTAACCCCTCATGAAGTGTGGATTTCATCACCACACGCCATAACCTAAGTGAAGTTATGGGCATGAGGTTGTGGGCGGAGTTTACTAAGGACTTGAGATTGTATACTATCTCCAAAATTTGGCTGATTGTTGGATATGGTGAGCGGGTTTATGATTGGTGCCGGGTTTCGGATCTAAGCAATAGAACACCATTGGAGTATATACCATAACTGGTTAGCCTCGGGGTGCTCTAAGAACAACAGTGGAGTATATACTCTTACGAGTTAGCCTCAGGTTGTTCTAAATATTAGTCCTTACCTCTCGCATTATCTCTATCCCTACTTGCCATTTCTATAGGTAACTAAGCTGAATTAGCGAGAGTCAGTATACATTTTCGCGCGGGCTGCACGTCCAAGAAATTTACTGAAAGATCATTTCGAGTACTCTCTGTAAATCATAAGTGCATATAAATACGGACAATACATGAACTTAATAAATACGACATAATCCTTTAAAAGATGGTATATATAGGATTATGCATGCTTACACCTCTTGGAATCAGACTTCATCTTTTGATGAACGAGACCCATTGCACAGTGGAGAGCCTCTGCACCACGTACCATCGGGGCCAAAGGAAAATAAATAATACTTAGTCAAATCTGTGTGTTTTTCTTTTTGCATTAAAATCTGTAAAGGACTAACAAAACGTTACATTTAGCTTGCATAACCTCTCTAAAGCTTTATGATGCTCGGATTTCACTACCGAGTACCCTAACCTAAGTAAAGTTAGGGGCATAAGATCGAAGAAGAGGTCATTCTTTGCATTCATATTTTAAGCACGTAACTCGTGTGTTTTCTGTAGGTTCTAACAATTTCTCTTATGCATTCACTCCATTTTTCACGTAGGATTGTTGTTTGATGCATTTTATTTAATGAGAATGTGTTGTGCATAAATTCAATGTGAATTATTGTTTGCTTGCATTTGTACCATGTTTATATGTGTTCTAACTAAATTCGTAGCTTTTACATTATATAGTGTTAATTTGCAGAAAACGCGTGTCTTAGTTCATTACATTCATTTGCTTTATATGTTTTACATTTTTTTGGTTAGTATCTCTATATTCATTACATATTCTTTTTGATACTAACACTTGGTCTTTGGTGGATGCTCAGGCTAATGAATGTCCGATCGAAATCCTGGACCATCTAAAACAAAGTTTGAGGAAATCGCAGAGAGGATAGCTAGACTTAGATCTCAATCAGAACCGCTGGATTATCCCATTATTGAGGAAGGTTCCGATTCTTCACATTCATCAACTGATCATAATTCAGAGCCGGAAGCACAAGAAGTCAAAATGGCCAACGTAGGACAATCCTTTCGTCAACGCACCTGCTCAACCGAATGGAACAGCGGGCCTTCAAGCATTGCTTTTCCAGCACCGGGGGAAAACATGAAGGATATCGAGCTGAAGAATGGTTTCCTCCACCGACTGCCCATTTTTCACGGACTTTCAAATGAAGATCCGAATAAGCATCTCAAACAATTCCAATTTGTTTGTAACAGCATGAAGCCATCAGATGCTGATACGGAGCTCTTTAAGCTTAAAGGATTCCCATTCACCCTAACCGACAGGGCCGAGTCTTGGCTCATGGAACTACCGCCGAATGATCTACGCATTTTATGCTTGATTCTTAATGTCTTTCTCTTTACATTTAGCTTTGTTTTGACCTTAGTACTATCATTTCTTACTTACTTTGTTGTTTTTAGGTTTTAAATAAAGGAGTACAATAAAGGAGGAGAAATGGAGCTTAAAACGCAGAAAATGGAGGTTTCCTAATTCGTTTAGGAAAATGGTGTTTCCTACTTTGAATAGGATTCCTACTCGGGTTAGGAATGTAAATGGTTCGACAACTCGGAAAGTTTCGCGGAGCTGAAAAATGAAGTTTCCTAAATCAACTAGGAATGTCGTGCTGAAATGTCCGAGACGCGCAAAATGATTGAGAAATGGTATTCGGAAAAGTTACTAAAATGGTGTGCACAAATGGTTTCCCAAATGAAGAACGAATGCATTTCTCCTAAGTGAACCAGGAAGATCAATTCGGCAAGCATTTTTGGAAAGGAAGATATGGCCGAAATATGAAGATCATTCTTGCCCTATTTGAAGGTCAAATATCTTGAATATCAAGAGGAAATTCGGCAAGGGATATATTCCTTGGAGATCAAGAAAGAATATCTAGAGTGGAATAAGGAAAGAAAATCTCAGTACAGACCTGTAACTTCAAGAGGCCACCGAAGTCGCAAATCAACTCCAAATATGGTGTTCCTTATATGGATTTTATAGCTCTCTGAATAAGCTTTCCAACGAGTCCAAAATCATAATTTTCTGAGCTGTAGAACTCCCGGAAAAGACGTTTGAAGACAGGCTGTCAATTCTACCCGGGTGGACTAGGAATCCCTAGTTTGGAGAGGAAAGTTGGACTTCTTCACCTATAAATAAGAGGGCTCAGTCTCAAACTCAATAATCACTCATCATACAAGCCAAGTCTCTGCCTTAAACACTTCCTCTCCACAAATACTCGAAATCTCTTCAAGGAACGCCATCCTCCACACCATATACATTCGGCCTCCACCTAGAAGCAACCTTAGGCAATCCGAGGGTTCATCTAGCCATCCATAGAAGGATCGTGTGCAAGCTTTGCGACTGCAATCACGACACAAAGGGTGTATTTCGATCCCTCTACTTACTCCTTGTAATGAATTTCAGTTTTGTAGAGTGTAAAGACATGTTTTTGTAATATAATTCTAATTCTATTTTATGTCATCTATTTCGAGTCTAAGTCTTTTCTGTGTGCTAATCTAAATGCGAGCAATCTTGGTTTAGGTTAGATAATGTGTCTTCTTCACTTAATGCTTTAATCTAAATGCGAGCAATCTTGGTTTAGGTTAATGATGTGTCTAAATGCGAGCAATCTTGGTTTAGTCACTTAATTATGAAAGATGCATGCGAACCACATAGTAAAGGCTTAGATAAAACTTAGGTTGCATATAATATGATTAGGTTATAAAGAAATGAGGTAAGTGTGACGAGTTGATCATGTATATATGTAATTAAACTTTATTTTCGGTTTTAGTAAGCATGTTTAGGATTCTATGTTCTTGTTTGTTTTGCTTGTCTATGAGTTTAAGCATGTTAGAACTTAGAAGCCAACGATGTGTTTTGCTATGCCATGTTCTTGTCTTTATTTTCGTAGATAATAAATAACCTTTTTAAATCCCCCTTTCAAAACATAGCTTAAATATGCATGCACCATCAATCCCCGGTTAAGAACGATACCCTACTTATCAATGCTACATCTACACAAAAGGGTTTTAATTGTTTACGCGTTTTTGTTAATTGTTAAGTGTTTATTTAATGGTTGCAAATGCGTGTATCAATTTTGGCGCCGTTGCCGGGGATTGTAAATAAATGTGTGTTTATGCTTGTAAATATGTGAATCTGTGTAAATAAGTCTGTATATATATATATATGTAAAGTGTCAAAATTTTCATACATGTTCATAATAAGTTGCATTCTAACCTTTTGTTTTGCAGCCATGTAAATAGGTACATATTAAAGGAAGTCTTTGATTTAAATTTAGTACATAAGTTTGGTTGATTAAGTCGCACTCTTTGGAATAGATGACGCCTCTTTTGAAAGGACCCAACCCCGATTTAGCTCCCTAAATCGGAATCAAACCCCTTCGAAAACATGAACCAACAAAAATTTTTCAAAATTTGGGCAGAGTTTCGTTACTAGCATGGAATTACCATTACC
Organism: Geum urbanum; assembly: GCA_946800695.1. NCBI lineage: Eukaryota > Viridiplantae > Streptophyta > Magnoliopsida > Rosales > Rosaceae > Geum > Geum urbanum. Next base: position 17,826,434 of record OX327008.1, on the reverse strand, counting down.
TGCACGCGGAAAATACACTTCATCCTATGCCACAAAAAGCAAACCGTGGGCACCAATCCCATCCGGATTTCTCAATATATCAACAGTAAAGTAAAGTAGTAAATATATATGCACTTTACTGAAATCCAGTGTAAAATCGTATAACGTATTCAATAGGAAGCTCAGAGCGACATCTAATACATAATCGTATACGCATACCACAGTAGGTAGAACAATAAACCTACTGGATGAAACAAAGTAGCTCGAGCACTATGCCTCCGACCACGACGTGCGACACCAGAGCCTGAACTGCAAACTGGGCACGGAAACCGAAAAGCCCAGGTGAAAGACAATAAACACGTTAGAGTGAGTGGACGAAAATAAATGTCTTTCACCAGTTGATATATATGTATAAAATAACATATGCGAGTCCAAGTAAATAAAAAACAACATAGTACACGAGGTAAAACTCATACTCCTCCAGTGTACTGAGCATGCAAGTAAAATCCCACGGGGTCACTCATGGACTCCTCCGTGCTAGTACAGTCCGAATCACGGGATCCCAGACCCACACGTGATTCTAGCCAGAAATGGCCTCGGATCCGGGGATACGCCCCTCACCGGTCTGGTTGGGGAAACGCCCCTCCAGGCGGCCCTCCGTCGGGGATCAGCCGACGAGGCAAGGTGTATCGATACAACAACGTAACTGAGACTGTACTCTGTGTAAACCAAATCATAAACAGTTCGATGCAAATGCATGAAATAACGTATAAGTGTATGTATATTCGTATACGTATATCCGTATAAATGTAATCGTATAATCGTAAACACATGCTCATATTTAATATAATCTCGTATGAAATCTCATGCCCGTAAATCATCATCATGCTGCATGCTCAAGTTCATAAAATCATATAAAAGACTCGCAAACAATCCGTGAAAAGAAATGTCCACTCACAGACTGGCGTAACGCGTATCGCGTTAACCCGTGATCCGGCGGAAAGTCCATCGCCAAACAAACGATCACGAACCCCTGAATAATCACAACGTCCAATATTCAAAGTCATAATCCGACAATTCGAATCAAACCACGAGAAACCACCGTTCTCGGAAACACGAAATCCAAAGTCGACGAATAGTCGAAAATCCGTATAAGTATACCACAATACCTCGCTTTACGTTCGGACGCTCAATTCGAAAAAACGAACCTCTCCACTGCGATCGGGGCGCGATTTCGAGTCAAATGACATGCAATTCATCGAAAACCATGCCGGGCGAAAAGTCGCCGCCGCCGCCGGAGGCACCACCGCCGTCGCCGCTGCCACAGTCGCCGGAAAACTCCAATCTGCCCAGAAAATTACATGGCATACATGGTTTCAAAGATCTCGACGAGCCCAACAACTTTCCAGTTATAGGTTAAGGCCAATTCTCACTCTATCTAGCTCAATTTCATGAAAAACCGAATTGTCTCATAAATTTCAAACCCAAAATTCTCCATGTATACATCGAATTGAAACACGAAACTTACAGGGAAGCATCATGGTGATGAGGGCTACAAAGCCCACCCCAAAGTTCAGCTCGAATCGGCCCGAATCGGAAACCACCATTAACCTCCAAAACCTTCAAACTTTGGCCGGAATTTCTCCCTCCTCCGGCGTCCCACGCCGTGAGAGGAGGCCGGGAAGGTGAAGAGGGAATCACAACGAGTAGAAAGAGCTACGGGCCAAGCCCGGAAGTGGCCGAAATCTTCATGGCCACCGTGGAACCGTCGCACGTCTTCTCCTCCACCACGGTCAACCAAAGTCAACAAGGTCAACCAGAAATGAATAGTCCTCCCTTCCTAAAATGGAAACCTTCTATTTATATACATGCCAAAAATGGAAACTTTCCCAAATTGATTTCGACAAACTTCGAATATCCATAACTTTCTCGTCGTAATTCCGATTCCAATCATTCTCGTGGCCACAAACTCGTATCGACGTACTCTACAATAATCACCCGAAGACAAACACATCGGCCAAACGGATAAAAAGTCAACCCTTCAAAGTAACACACATTAAATCGACTAAATAATCAACAAACGGAAATAATCACAACTAAATCTTCGTAACTCAAAATTATGCTCCGGAAGTTCCTACAAACTCGAAATTAAATTCTGAACAACTTCCGTGAAGGAACCGAAACCAAATTCTCGTCCGGTAATTTAGTCGTTAAGTAGCCCACCATTTAAATCTGAACTTCAAATATTCATAACTAATTCCTCGGTCGTCCAAATAACGATCCGGAACCGCCCACGAACTCGTAATCTCATATAGAACGACTCTCGAGAAGAGACTCAACTCAAATTCTCGGCCAATAATTTAGTCGTTAAGAAGCTTCGGCGATTAAAACAACTGTCGCAACTCTGCGACTACGCCGTAGCTCACGAATATAGCTGATCATACTGCTGATTCTGGTCCGGGTCGTCACATATTTTCCTTGTTTATCTCCTTAACCCCTCATGATGTGTGGATTTCATCACCGCACACCATAACCTAAGTGAAGTTATGGACATGAGGTTGAGGGCGGAGTCTACAGAGGACTTGAGGGAGTGTGAATTTTCGAGATTTTGGCTGAATGTCGGACATGGTGTCTAGAATGGGTTATGACTGGTGACAGGTTCTGGATCTAAGAAAGACTTACACCAATAGAGTATATACCATTGGCCCGGTTAGCCTCGGGGTGTATTGTCGAAATTAGTCATGCCTCTCGCGTTATCTCTATCCCTAACTGGCCATGTTTTTCGATTGAACCAAGGCCATTGGATTGAAATTTCATACTTTATCGCGCGGGTCGCACGTCCATTGAACGACCTAAAGATTAAGCTAGTGTACTCTCTTTAAATAATTGGCGCACTCAGTTTAGACAATACTTGTGCATACATGTCTAAATTGAACTTTGTAAAGAAGACTAACCATACTCTAACCATTTCATATTTTGTATAATGTTAATTTTTATTTTTAGAGAGTCAAATCGGAGCTGGGTAATAGGCTATTTTGTGTGATTTATCTGATATAGTTTCATGTCACGGAAAATTTTGAAACTTTTATGACATGTTTGTATATGTGTCTAGTTTACAGTCGTAAAATTTCAATTAGTTCCAACATGTAATTAATTCTAGAGAAATTATGCAAGGAGTCATGCTCAGGCTGCTCGATTTTTGTAATATTTAGGATGCATATACATCTTTGCATATCATGTCATTCATTACATAGTTGCATCATCATGCATCATCTTCATCATTAAATTTCATGCATTTTTCCATTGGATTTGATGTTTGTTGAGTTTTGAAGGATACGATGGAGGAACGTGCTCCAAGTGTTTTCATAAATTCGCAGCTTCGGTCCAAAAAGAACAGTCAAATTCGAAAAGCCATAACTTTCAGCTCGGTTGGAGTTAGATGGAGTTCTTTATAGGGTTGGAAAGCTATGGACGTCTAGTTTCCATCCATATAAAGATCACAAATTTCTGATTTCGAAATTGTTGGGAATTAAAGCTCAAAGGCACGAAGGTCAGAACATGGAAGCTGAAAAGTGGAAGGCAAAAATGGAGGAGTTGCACCTCCAAGACAGGCTGTTCATTGAGCATAAAAGAAAGCAACACGTCTAGGCTGTAAGACGTTAAACAACAAGCGCTTGTTGGGAGGCAACCCAATGGAGGAAATCGCCAAGGATTTGTTTTCTCTTCCCTTATCTTTTAAATTTTCGTACCTTTTCATTTTTTATTTTATTTTTCGTAGTCTTCCTTTCTCCCACGAAATTCTATGATTCCCTTAAATACATTGAGGACAATGTAGAGTTTAAGTGTGGGGGAGGGGTTTACAACCTTATTTGAGTCATAAATTGTTAAAACCGGGCGGACAATGGAACTTTCCGGTGGATGATGCCCTAAAAAAATTATTTTATGTCTTTCTATTTAACTTAGGGTTTTTAAAGAGTCTTTTTCGTTTTTAGGATGTCCTTAGTTAGTCTATGATGAAAATGGACCGAAAAGAATACATATGGCGGTGAACAAGCACTACACTGTTTTCGTGTGATAAGTGAGATATTTTGATTGTCATAACATGTAGTGGATATGGTATGCTTAAACATGGTATAGATTTCGCATGTTAGAATAAGTTTTAAATCATACAAACCTAAAAGTGAGTTTTTGAGCATACATTACTTCATTTTAGAGTGAATTTTCGTGCATATGGTGTCTCAAAAACAAAACATGCTTCATCTAATTACTTGCCATAGATTTTAATGAACTAGAGATTACTAGAACTTACTCATGTAGATTTACAACGCTTTTAAGTTGATATATGCTCTGATTTTGGATATGATTAAAGGCAAATTAGGTTACCACCACTTAAACCAAATGGCCTTGTGTCCCATTGTGCGCACGAGTTGCGACACCCCTAGATTAACCCCTTTGAGCCCACGTTTAGCCTTTCTTTCATTACCACATTATATCTAAACACTTAGCCTAGTGTAAAGTTCCTACCCTTGTTCTAAAGACTTGGTGAAGAATTTCAAAGCTAGCACAATGAAAGTGGCGTGAAGATGATGAAAAGATGTGTGTATAGGGATAGACTTGTCCAACAAATTTTGTATTTGAATGCCAAAATTTTCGAGATAAAAAAAGAAATAGAAGAAAAATGTATAAAAATCTCGAGGCATTGTGTTTAGATTATATAAGTTTGGATTAATGTCCCCTATACTTATGAATTTGGAGATTGCTACAAATTGAAGGCCCAAAAGTGAAGAAATATGGCCTTTGTCCTGTTCATAAAGCTCAAAGGAAGTTGAGAATGAAGTTAGGGCCCAAAAAGATGAAAATTGGCCCCCAATCTTGAAGTTTGACACAAGGAAGTGTGTGGAGAGGATGAGCCACGAATTTGAAGAATTCTAAGTGCTAAACTAAGTCTTTGGAACGTTTTTACACCACCACTTATCTAAATTTCGAATGCCTTAGCCTTAGCCTCATTACAACCTTTCTAAAGTCCTTTATGATCCTTAAGATGAGTAGCCTTCAATTGGTTGAGTAAGTTACATGAGTAAGCATATGGTTTGGTTCATTTGTGCAAGTAATTATGAGGTATTTCGATGCAATACATATACATTTTGAGTGAACCTCTTTTCATGAGTGAAAATATGATGAGAGCATCCATGTGAGATTGATTTAGACTTTTTCGAAACATGCATAGCTTTAACTTCACCATTGTTTTCTCCAAGTCCTACTTGTTCATGACATGATCATATTTCTCTTATCTCTCAAAATTTTTTGAACTTTTCACTATGAAATCTTGTGACTCCATCGCCATATACTTAAGAAAATTTCTGAGACAAATTTTGCTAAGGGCTTAGAAGTTGTTTTTATTTTTGAGTCCATGAAAATTGTTCAACGTGGAGGCTAGCTCCAACGTTGGTTTATATTTTTAGTCTTTCTTTTATTTAGTATTTGCTAGGGACTAGCAAAGTCTAAGTGTGGGGGAATTTGATCTACGCATTTTATGCTTGATTCTTAATGTCTTTCTCTTTACATTTAGCTTTGTTTTGACCTTAGTACTATCATTTCTTACTTACTTTGTTGTTTTTAGGTTTTAAATAAAGGAGTACAATAAAGGAGGAGAAATGGAGCTTAAAACGCAGAAAATGGAGGTTTCCTAATTCGTTTAGGAAAATGGTGTTTCCTACTTTGACTAGGATTCCTACTCGGGTTAGGAATGTAAATGGTTCGACAACTCGGAAAGTTTCGCGGAGCTGAAAAATGAAGTTTCCTAAATCAACTAGGAATGACGTGCCGGAATGTCCGAGACGCGCAAAATGATTGAGAAATGGTATTCGGAAAAGTTACTAAAATGGTGTGCACAAATGGTTTCCCAAATGAAGAACGAATGCATTTCTCCTAAGTGAACCAGGAAGATCAATTCGGCAAGCATTTTTGGAAAGGAAGATATGGCCGAAATATGAAGATCATTCTTGCCCTATTTGAAGGTCAAATATCTTGAATATCAAGAGGAAATTCGGCAAGGGATATATTCCTTGGAGATCAAGAAAGAATATCTAGAGTGGAATAAGGAAAGAAAATCTCAGTACAGACCTGTAACTTCAAGAGGCCACCGAAGTCGCAAATCAACTCCAAATATGGTGTTCCTTATATGGATTTTATAGCTCTCTGAATAAGCTTTCCAACGAGTCCAAAATCATAATTTTCTGAGCTGTAGAACTCCCGGAAAATACGTTTGAAGACAGGCTGTCAATTCTACCCGGGTGGACTAGGAATCCCTAGTTTGGAGAGGAAAGTTGGACTTCTTCACCTATAAATAAGAGGGCTCGGTCTCAAACTCAATAATCACTCATCATACAAGCCATGTCTCTGCCTTAAACACTTCCTCTCCACAAATACTCGAAATCTCTTCAAGGAACGCCATCCTCCACACCATATACATTCGGCCTCCACCTAGAAGCAACCTTAGGCAATCCGAGGGTTCATCTAGCCATCCATAGAAGGATCGTGTGCAAGCTTTGCGACTGCAATCACGACACAAAGGGTGTATTTCGATCCCTCTACTTACTCCTTGTAATGAATTTCAGTTTTGTAGAGTGTAAAGACATGTTTTTGTAATATAATTCTAATTCTATTTTATGTCATCTATTTCGAGTCTAAGTCTTTTCTGTGTGCTAATCTAAATGCGAGCAATCTTGGTTTAGGTTAATGATGTGTCTAAATGCGAGCAATCTTGGTTTAGTCACTTAATTATGAAAGATGCATGCGAACCACATAGTAAAGGCTTAGATAAAACTTAGGTTGCATATAATATGATTAGGTTATAAAGAAATGAGGTAAGTGTGACGAGTTGATCATGTATATATGTAATTAAACTTTATTTTCGGTTTTAGTAAGCATGTTTAGGATTCTATGTTCTTGTTTGTTTTGCTTGTCTATGAGTTTAAGCATGTTAGAACTTAGAAGCCAACGATGTGTTTTGCTATGCCATGTTCTTGTCTTTATTTTCGTAGATAATAAATAACCTTTTTAAACCCCCCTTTCAAAACATAGCGTAAATATGCATGCACCCTCAATCCCCGGTTAAGAACGATACCCTACTTATCAATGCTACATCTACACAAAAGGGTTTTAATTGTTTATACGTTTTTGTTGAGTGTTAAGTGATAATTTAATGGTTGCAAAGTCGTGTATCACCGAACCATATTACCACATGGAAGCAACTTGCGGACATGTTCCTGGCGAAGTACTTCCCGGCCGCAAAGATCACCGTCTTGAGGAAGCAAATCACTGGCATTACACAGAAACCAGACGAGACTTTCGGCCAATATTATGACCGATTCAAGGTTCTGTGTGCCACATACCCATCTCATGGATTTTCTGAGACTAATCTCATGAATTACTTTTATGATGGTCTCAAGGCGATCGATAGGGAATTGCTCGATGCAGCAGCTACCGGTGCATTCATGGACTTAAACGAAACCGAAGCTAGAACTCTTCTGGAGAATCGGGCGAACAACGATGCACAGTATGGAATGTCCAACAGAAGAGCAGTCGGCGAAGTGAGTTCTAAAATCGACGCGGATGAAAAATACGACAAACTAGCTCATATGCTAGAGAAGGTTTTAGAGCTCGAAATGACAAGGGCCAAAGCAACTCATGGGCCTGTTTATGGCTTATGTCAAGCACAGGGTCACCATAATGACCAATGCCCTCAAGCGCCAGAGCAAGCTAGCGAAATGGAGCACGCTAACGCCATCGGTGGATATCAAGGAGGCCAACGGTACAACAACTACAACAATTTCGGCAACCGAGATTATCCAGGCTTTAGATGGAGCAGCAATGAGGAAACTTTGAACCCTCCGGTACCTCAACAAAGCTACCAACGCCCTCCATTTCAGCCTAGGCCACCGATGCAGCATGGTTCTTCATCTTAATCCTTCACAAATCCGGATTATGACAAGATGTTGTCACAACTTTCGGCCTCCACACAAGTTCTCCTTGATGGACAATCGAAGACCAAGGAGACATTGGATTCTCATGGCCGAGACATCACCGAAGTGAAGAAGCAACTTGGCCAACTTGTTGATTTCATGGGACAAATCAAAGAAACTGGTCGGCTTCCACCTTAAACCTCTCCTAATCAACGAAATGTGAATGCCATTGTCACAAGGAGTGGGAAGATACTAGAAGAACTAAAGACCAAGAGATCTCATCTCGATAACGTAACTATCAAAGACATCACTCAAGAGGAGGAAGATGAGATCGATCCGGCAGCTCAAAAAGCCGAGAAGAAGAAGGTGACGCCTATTGTCACCAAGGCACAATCCCCTCCACAACCCACCCCAATCAAAGGTAAAAGCCATATTCCTTCAAATACGGTTATTACTAATTCTCCGTTTGCTATTGCACCTTTCCCAAGCAGATTATTAAAATCAAAGAAGAAAGATGATCAATATGAAGATATCTTGGACATCTTTCGAAAGGTGCAAGTGAATTTGCCCTTAATCGAGTGCATAAAACAAGTGCCAATATACGCGAAGTTTCTAAAAGAATTATGCACACAGAGGAGGCAAACACGAGAAAAGGAGGTTGTAAAGGTGAATGCAATCGTTTCGGCGGTTTTGCAGCGTCGGCTACCCCCAAAACTGAAGGATCCAGGGAGTTTTGCAGTTCCCTGCGTAATTGGTGACAAACACTTCGAAGACGTAATGCTTGATCTTGGAGCCTCCATCAACGTCATGCCTTACTACCTCTACAAGTCGATGGAGCTTGGGGATCTCAAGCAAGATGGTGTTGTTATCCAACTAGCCGATCGTACACACAAGTATCCAAGGGGATACGTAGAAGACGTTCTTGTGCAAGTCAACAACCTGATTTTTCCAGCGGATTTTTACATCGTTGACATGGAGGAGAGTCCTTTGAACACCACGCCATTGCTTCTTGGACGACCCTTTATGAGGACTGCAAGAACGAAGATAGATGTTTTTCAGGGAACTTTCTCCATGGAGATTGATGGAGAAAGAATCGAGTTCAACATATTAGACGGGATGAAATTTCCGATGTCAAGTGTGGCTTCCGTCTCAACATATGATCTCGTAGATACCTTAGCACAAGGCCACCTTGACACCATCAATGAAGATGAACTCGACATGGCCATCCAACTCGGGGATGACGCCCTTTTCGAGGTCTTAATAGAGCTTAAGCCTCGAATTCAAGAAATGGCCATGGTTCTAACTAACGCACCACAAAAAGTAAGTTTTTCTCCCCCTTTACCAATTACTTTTGGTATTAATAAAATTGTTCCCTCCATCGTAGAAGCTCCAGTTTTAGAACTCAAGCTATTACCGGATCATCTAAAGTATGCGTACTTGGGCGAGCATGAAACCTTGCCGGTAATTATTTCGTCTGCGTTAGAGGAGGAGCAGGAGGAGAAACTCGTGAGTGTACTCAAGAGGTACAAAACCATAATAGGTTGGACGCTTGCGGATATAAAGGGAATTAATCCAGCAACCTGTGTGCATCGGATTTTCCTAGAAGAAGGCACCAAGCCTACAAGGGAAGCACAACGTCGGCTCCACCCTCCCATGATGGAGGTGGTAAAAAAGGAGGTAATTAAACTCATGGACTGTGGAGTTATTTACCCTATTTCTGATAGCCGTTGGTTTTCCCCTGTGCAGGTTGTACCTAAGAAATCTGGAATCACCGTCGTCGAAAATATGGAGAATGAACTCGTTCCACAAAGGACAATCACTGGACACCGTGTGTGCATTTATTACAGGAGGCTCAACGCCGCAACTCGCAAGGATCATTTTCCATTACCGTTCATAGATCAAATGCTGGAAAGGTTAGCCGGCCATGCATTTTACTGTTTTCTCGACGGATACTCCGGCTACAACCAAATTAGCATTGCGGAGGAAGATCAAGAAAAGACAATGTTCACATGCCCTTTCGGAATGTTTGCATACTGATCTACGCATTTTATGCTTGATTATTAATGTCTTTCTTTCTACATTTTACTTTGTTATGAGCTTGGTAAATATGTTTCTAACTTGTTTTATGTTTTTAGGTAGAAAATAAAGGAGAAATAATAAAGGAGGCGATTGGGAGCAAAATGTGTGCTAAGGAAGACGTTCCTAAATTCCAAAGAATAAATGGTCACGTGGAATTACATGGAGCTTTGCATGGATGACATGGTGATGATGCATGGAATTGATGGCTAATGTTTAATGGCATGGCTTAATTGAATTGCATGGCTGTACGTACGAGCAAGTGATAATGCATGGTTTTGATTACATAATTGCATGAGCTTAATTGTAGATAAGCTAGAAGAAGGTAACGGACATGAGATGATTCTTGAACGGTTTTGAGATTATTGAGGAAACGGCGGATGCTAGCTAATGGAGGAAACGGACACAAGCTAATTTAGCTAATGCATGAAACGGTTTTTAGCTCAATTACAAGCATGCAATCATGAACATTCCTTTCCCTATAAATACTAGGGCTTGGCTCCTCATTCGGGATCACACATCATAGAAGCCGAAACGCTGTCCTAAACACTCCTCCCTACATACACTTCGAATCCCTCTCAAAGCCGAAGCTTCCATCTTCCTCGGATCAAGAATAATTGGCGCGCTTCGTCTTGTTCTTGAGAATCATCACTTGGCATTCGCAGTGCGCTTCACGGAATTAAAAGTGTAACCATAAACTCTCTATCCCATCTTCGGTTTTGTAAGGATTCTTTGTTTTTGTATTGAAGTTTGTTTAAATTAAGGATATACATTTTGACTAATTTATTTATCTTCCATGTGTTCTTAGTTTTTAATCTTGATTTGTATGCATGCTTGTATGCTTAAAGCTTCTTAATGTGTTGGGTGATACGCGCTTCGTTCCTCCCTAGCATATTTTGTATGAACCTTAGAATAAATAAGGTGTTGGCGCGCTTCGTCCACCTTAAAAGCATATGTATAACTTGCAGGTTGAAAGGTGAGAATTTCGTAGATGGTAAGTGGTTGAAGTATGAAACCGGTGGAGGTTGACATGATGTGATGATCACATGTACATATTAGATTAGGGTTTAATTTTCGTAGGAACTTAGAAAACAAACCAACTCTGCACCCCCCTAAACAAACCTAGCATAGTTATGCATGCACCCTCAATCCCCGGTTAAGAACGATCCCTACTCACCAATGCTACATCAACAAAGAAGGGTTTTAATTGTATTTGTGTTTGATTGAGTGTTTAATTAAGTGCTTGAAAAGACATGAATCACATACCGCCGAATGCCATTTGGATTATGTAATGCACCAGGTACATTTCAACCCTGCATGCTCTCAATTTTTTCTGATTACATTGAAAAAATTATTGAAGTATTCATGGACGATTTTAGTGTATTTGGGAATAATTTTGATGCATGTTTAAACAATTTAGAAACTATTTTACAAAGATGCGTTGAAACCAACTTGGTGCTTAATTGGGAGAAGTGCCATTTCATGGTTACACGAGGGATCGTGTTAGGTCATATTATTTCTGAAAAAGGATTAGAAGTTGATAAATCCAAAGTAGATCTTGTGCGTCACTTACCCTCTCCAACTTCGGTTAGAGAGATACGTACTTTTCTTGGACACGCAGGATTTTATCGAAGGTTTATCAAAGATTTTTCCCACATCTCTCGCCCGTTGTGTAAATTGCTGCAAAAGGAGACTCCGTTCGTATTTGACGAGGAATGCAACGCTGCCTTCAACAAGTTGAAGGAACTTGATATACGCATTTTATGCCCGTTTCTTAACGCATTTCCCTTTTCGTTTAGCTATGTTATTATCTTAGTTTTTATGTTTTCCTTACTTAAATTGTTATTTTGAAGATATTTACGGTGGAGATTAATAACGGCGCAATTCGGAGGAATTTCGGCGATTTTGCGATTTTTGCGATTTCGGACCACGAAAAATGGGCCGGCCCAAAAAGCAAATTATGGGCCGATTTCTCAACTCTTGTTTCGGCCCATTAACAAGCCCAAACCCATGTAATTCGGCCTAGATGCCTTTTGGTGAAGAGGAAAAGTCTTGTTTTGAAAGGGCAAGTCAACATTATCAAGCTAATGATCACAAATGGTGACTACACATGGTGATTCATGCTTAGGGTTCCCAAATGGTGACTACACTAGGTGACTCTTGCTTTGCATTAAATGAAAAGATGACTTGCCATGGTGACTTGCCTTAATGATCATTGCATGCATTAAATGGAGGAGGCAAGGTGGAAGAGAGAAGGCATGAATCCCTTGCCTATATAAGGGAGGAGGCAGCCATAAAACAGATCCATCACTCATTTTGCTAAGCAAAGCTCTACACAAATACTCCTCCACCATTAAACACTTGAAGGTTCACACAAAGCCGAAGCATCCATCTCCTCCATTCCAAGCCGAAGCATCTCCTCCTCCATTCCAAACCGAAGCATCCATCTCCTCCTCCAAGCCGAAGCTATCATCCTCCATCCCTCACAATACGCTAAGTCCCTTGTGAAGGAAAGCCATCTCCACCGTAGTTCATCAAGCACTCAAGACAAAAAGTGTAACCATGATCTTCACTTTCATTTCTTTAGCTTTGTATTTGAATCTTTTGATGTATTGGAATAACAAGTTTAGATTTGTGTATCAAATGAAGAACAAGTTTAGATTTGTGTTTTATGTGTTTAAACAGATTTGTAATATGCATGTGTTTATGATTTCTAGCCTTTTATGCATGTTTGATACAATCTTAAAGCTTCGAATGCATGTGTTAGAAAATACGCTAAGTCCCTCTCTTTCGCATGTTTCGATGATCGTATGTTGTTTAGGATGTTTATACGCTAAGTTGCATTCCTACTCAATTATTAAGCATGTGTATTTAGTTAGAAGTTATGAATTTCGTAACTTACAAAAAGGTTTGATGCATGAAAAGGGTAGGCTAATAAGATGAGATGATCACATGTAATTAGTAGTGTAACTTCTTATTTTTAGCAAGCATAATTAGACTTTAAGTTTCTTGATTGTTGAAACTTGTCTATGAGTAAAACATGTTAGATGCCTAAGAGTTTTAGTTGTGTTTGCATGTTATGTACTTTAATTTCGTAGATTAAACAACCAACTTCCAATCCCCCCAAACATTTACATTTCCGCTTATTAACGAAACCATGCATGCGCCCTTAATTCCCCGGATAAAGAACGATCCCTACTCGCCAATATTATAAATGACAAAAGAAGGGTTTAAATTGCAATACGCGTAATCGGTGTTTTTTTAGGTCGACTTTGTGTTATCGTGAAAGCATGTTTTGCTCGTATCAATTTTTGGCGCCGTTGCCGGGGAGTTAGAATGTTTTTTGTATGATTTCGTTGTACATTTGTGATTAAAAGCATGTCTAAATTTTCGAAGTACATACTTGTTCATTTTTTATACTTAGAGAAATTTTCATACATGTTTACAATGCCTACTTTTACTTAGCCGAATTTATTCATACTTAGTTTATTTTACACTTGCATAATTTATTTCCATGTTAAAGGATAGTCTTTGATTTAATTTGAGTACTAGTACTTAGTTATTAAATAAATCTCTATGGAATAGGTGGTGCCTCTTTTGTTTGTCTATCTCCTTAACCCTTCGTGATGTGTGGATTTCATCACCACACGCCATAACCTAAGTGAAGTTATGGGCACGAGGTTGTGGGCGGAGTTTACAAACACTTGAGATTGTATACTATCTTGTGAGTTCGAGTAAGAGTTGGTTATGATGTCTAGAAGGGTTATGAATGGTGACGGGTTTTGAACTAAGAAAACAGAACACCAATGGAGTACATACTCTTACGAGTAAGCCTCGGGGTGTTTCTAAGAACAACAATGGAGTATATACTCTCACGAGTTAGCCTCAGGTTGTTCCCAGAAATTAGTTCTCACCTCTCGCGTTACATCTATCCCAACTGGTCATTTCCAACAATTACGAGGATTAACGATAGTTGGTATACATTTTCGCGCGGGCCGCACGGACAAGAGATTTATTCAATAACTAAGTCGTGTATTTCTTTTAAATCATAGGCGCAATCAAAACGTAGACGTACTTAAATTGATTTACATTGAGCACGAGCATTGGTTATAAGGTTTCGTTCTTTGGAATAGGTGGTGCCTCTTTTTCTGGTTTATCTCCTTAACCCCTCGTGATGTGTGGATTTCATCACCACACGCCATAACCTAAGTGAAGTTATGGGCACGAGGTTGTGGGCGGAGTTTACTAAGAACTTGAGATTATATACTATCTCACAAATTTGGCTGATTGTTGGATATGGTGAGTGGGTTTATGATTGGTGCCGGGTTTCGGATCTAAGCAATAGAACACCATTGGAGTATATACCGTAACTGGTTAGCCTCGGGGTGTCTCTAGGAACAACATTGGAGTATATACTCTTACGAGTAAGCCTCGGGTTGTTCTAAATATTAGTCCTTACCTCTCGCGTTATCTCTATTCCTACTAACCATTTCTAAACGTAACTAAGCTGAATTGTAGTCGGTATATATTTTCGCGCGGGCCGCACGTCCAAGAAATTTACCGAATGATCATTTCGCGTACTCTCTGTAAATCATAAGTACATATGAATACGGATAAATACATGAACTTAATACGACATAATCCTTTAAATAGATGGTATATCGGATTAAGCATGCTTAGACCTCCCGGAATCAGACTTCATCTTCGGATGAACGAGACCCATTGCACAGTCGAGAGCCTCTGCACCACGTACCATCGGGGCCAAAGGAAATAAATAAAACTTAGTCAAATTTTTGTGTTTGTTTGTGCATTAAAAACTGTAAAGGACTAACAAACGTTACTTAGCTTGCATAACCTCTCTTAGGTTTTATGATACTCGGATTTCACTACCGAGTACCCTAACCTAAGTGAAGTTAGGGGCATAAGATCGAAGAAGAGGTCATTCTTTTCATTCATATTTTAAACACGTAACTCGTTTGTTTTCTGCAGGTTCTAACGTTTTCTCTTATGCATTCACTCCATCTTTCACATAGGATTGTTGTTTAAATGCATTTTATTGCAAGAAAATGTGTGGTGCATAAATTCAATGTGAATTATGGTTTACTTGTATTTGAACCTTGTTTATACATGTTCTAACTAATTTTTTTTTAGGTTTAGCATTACATAGTGTTAATTTGCAGAAAACGTGTGTTTTAAGTTTATTACATTCATGTGCATAGCCCCTAAAATTGATTAAATCAATTGCATTACTTAGTATAATACATATAGTGTCTTAACTATTATAAATTTTGTGTATTAGTAGTTTTTAAGTATTTGTGTGTATTTATAGTATGTTTTGATAGTTTTACTATTTTATTTGTTATCCCTTTGTTTTCTAAATATGCTTTACAATTTTGGTTAGTATTCCTCTATATATCTCATATTAATTGTTGATACTAACACTTGGTCTTTGGTGGATGTCAGGCTAATGAATGTCCGATCAGAATCCTGGACCATCTAGAACAAACTTTGAGGAGATCGCAGAGAGAATAGCGAGACTTAAAGCTCAAACTGACATCCTGGATTTTCCCATCATCGAAGAAGTTTCCGAGTCTTCACATTCATCAACCGACCATACTTTAGCTTCATCAACCGACCACAATTCAGAAGTAGAAGCACAACAAGTCAACATGGCCAATGCAGGACAATCTCTTCGCCAGCGCACCTGCTCAACCGAATGGAGCAGCGGGCCTTCGAGCATTGCTTTTCCACAACCGGAGGAAAACATGAAGGATATCGAGCTTAAGAGTGGCTTCCTCCACCGACTACCCATTTTCCACGGACTTTCCAATGAAGATCCGAACAAGCATCTCAAACAATTCCAATTTGTTTGCAACAGCATGAAGCCATCTGATGCTGATACGGAGCTCTTCAAGCTGAAGGCATTCCCATTCACCCTAGTCGACAGGGCCGAGTCTTGGCTTATGGAACTACCGCCAAACCATATTACCTCTTGGAAGCAACTTGCGGATATGTTCCTAGCGAAGTACTTCCCGGCCTCAAAGATCACCGTCTTGAGAAAGCAAATCACTGGCATCACACAGAAACCGGACGAGACCTTCGGCCAATACTACGACCGATTCAAAGTTTTGTGTGCCACTTGCCCATCGCATGGATTCTCCGAGACCAATCTGATGAATTACTTTTACGATGGTCTCAAGCCGATCGATAGGGAATTGCTGGATGCAGCAGCCACCGGTGCATTCATGGACTTAACCGAAACCGAAGCTAGAACTCTTCTAGAGAATCGGGCGAATAATGATGCACAATACGGAATGTCCAACAGACGAGCAGTCGGTGAGGCGAGTTCAACAACCGACGCGGACGAGAAGTACGACAAACTAGCTCATATGCTAGAGAAGGTGTTAGAACTCGAGACGACAAGAGCGAAGGCAACTCAACGGCCTGTTTGCGGCATATGTCAAACACACGGTCACCACAATGACCAATGCCCTCAAGCGCAGGAGCAGGCAAGCGAGCCGGAGCACGCTAACGCCATCGGCGGATATCAGGGAGGACAAAGGTATAACAACTACAACAACTATGTCAACCGTGATCATCCAGGTTTTAGATGGAGCAGCAACGAGGGAACTTTGAACCCTCCAGCATCTCAACCTCAACAAAGCTACCAACGCCCTCCATTTCAACCACGACCACCGATGCAGCATGGTTCGTCATCACAACCCTTCACCAATCCGGATTACGACAAGATGTTGTCGCAACTTTCGGCCTCAACACAAGTTCTCCTCGACGGACAATCGAAGACAAAGGAGACACTTGACTCACATGGCCGCGACATCACCGAAGTGAAGAAGCAGCTTGGCCAACTTGTTGATTTCATGGGCCAAATCAAGGAAACCGGTCGGCTTCCACCTCAAACCACCCCAAATCAAAGAAACGTGAATGCTATAGTCACAAGGAGTGGGAAGATACTTGAGGAACCAAAGACCAAGCGATCTCATCTTGATGAAGTCACCATTGAGGACATCACCAACGAAGAAGAAGATGAGATCGATCCGGCAATTCAAGAGGCCGAGAAAAAGAAGGTGACGCCTAATGTCACCAAGGCACAATCACCTCCACAACCTACCCCAATCAAAGGTAAAAGCCCTATTCCTTCAAATACGGTGATTACTAATTCTCCGTTTGCTGTTGCAGCTTTCCCAAGCAGATTAGCAAAATCAAAGAAGAAGGATGCCCAATATGAAGATATCCTGGACATCTTCCGAAAGGTGCAAGTGAATTTGCCCTTGATCGAGTGCATAAAGCAAGTGCCTATATACGCCAAGTTTCTGAAAGAATTATGCACTCAGAGGAGGCAAACTCGAGAGAAGGAGGTCGTGAAGGTGAACGCAACCGTTTCGGCGGTTTTGCAGCGTCGGCTACCCCCAAAACTGAAGGACCCAGGGAGCTTTGCAGTTCCTTGCGTAATCGGTGACACCCACTTTGAAGACGTGATGCTTGATCTCGGAGCTTCCATCAACGTCATGCCTTACTATCTTTTCGAATCAATGGAGCTTGGAGATCTCAAGCAAGATGGTGTTGTCATCCAGTTAGCCGATCGCACCCACAAGTATCCGAGGGGATACGTAGAAGACGTTCTCGTACAAGTCAACAACTTGATATTCCCAGCCGATTTCTACATAGTTGACATGGAAGAGAGTCCACTGAACACCACGCCATTGCTACTTGGGCGACCTTTCATGCGGACTGCGAGGACGAAGATTGATGTTTTCCAAGGCACTTTCTCCATGGAGATTGATGGAGAAAGAATCGAGTTCAACATCCTGAACGGGATGAAGTTTCCAATGTCAAGCGTAGCTGCCATTTCGACATACGATCCTGTGGATACCTTAGCACAAGGCTACCTCGACACCATCAACGAGGATGAACTCGACATGGCCATTCAACTTGGACATGACGGCCTTCTCGAGGCCTTACTAGAGCTTGAACCTCGAATCCAAGACATGGCCATGGCCCTAAATGCCGCACCACGGAAAGTAAGCTTTTCTCCTCCTATACCAATTACTTTTGGTACTAATAAAATGGTTCCTTCCATTGTAGAAGCTCCCGTTTTAGAACTCAAGCTACTACCGGACCATCTTAAGTATGCGTACTTGGGCGAGAATGAAACTTTACCGGTCATTATTTCGTCCGCGCTAGAAGAGGAACAGGAGGAGAAGCTCGTGAGTGTGCTCAAACGGTACAAGCCCGCAATAGGCTGGACACTCGCGGACATCAAGGGAATAAATCCAGCAACCTGTGTGCATAGGATTTTCCTTGAAGAAGGCACCAAGCCTACGCGGGAAGCACAACGTCGGCTCCACCCTCCGATGATGGAGGTGGTAAAAAAGGAGGTAATTAAACTCATGGACTGTGGAGTTATTTACCCTATTTCTGATAGCCGTTGGGTTTCCCCAGTGCAGGTTGTACCTAAGAAATCGGGAATCACCGTCGTCGAGAATCTGGAAAATGAACTTGTGCCACAACGGACGATCACTGGACACCGAGTGTGCATTGATTACCGGAAGCTCAACGCCGCGACCCGCAAGGATCATTTTCCCTTACCATTCATCGACCAAATGCTGGAAAGATTAGCCGGCCATGCATTTTATTGTTTTCTCGACGGATACTCCGGCTACAACCAAATTAGCATTGCGGAGGAGGATCAAGAAAAGACAACGTTCACGTGCCCGTTCGGAACGTTTGCATATCGCCGCATGCCATTTGGACTGTGTAACGCACCAGGTACATTTCAACGTTGCATGCTCTCAATTTTCTCCGAGTACATTGAAAACATTATTGAAGTATTCATGGACGACTTTAGTGTATTCGGGAATGATTTTGATGCATGCTTAAACAATCTAGAAACTATTTTAAAAAGATGCGTTGAAACGAACTTGGTGCTTAATTGGGAGAAGTGCCATTTCATGGTTACGCAAGGGATAGTGTTAGGTCATATTATCTCTGAAAAAGGGTTAGAAGTAGATAAATCTAAAGTAGATCTTGTGCGTCACTTACCCTCTCCAACTTCGGTTAGAGAGATTCGTTCATTTCTTGGACACGCAGGATTTTATCGTAGGTTTATCAAGGACTTTTCCCACATCTCTCGCCCCTTGTGTAAACTGCTGCAAAAGGAGACCCCGTTCGTCTTTGATGAAGAATGCAACGCTGCCTTCAACAAGTTGAAGGAGCTTCTTACGAGCGCTCCTATTTTATGCAGCCCTGATTGGTCTCTGCCATTTGAACTCATGTGCGACGCCTCGGATTATGCCGTAGGAGCCGTCTTGGGTCAGCGGAAGGACAAGAAGCCTTGCGTAATCTATTACGCCTCTCGGACACTTGATGAAGCGCAAAGAAATTATACTACTACCGAGAAGGAGTTTCTTGCTGTGGTTTTTGCATTAGATAAATTTCGATCTTATTTACTTCAAAGTAAAGTAACTGTGTTTACCGATCATGCAGCTTTGAAGTATCTAATGCTCAAAAAGGACGCAAAACCACGGCTTATCAGATGGATACTTCTACTCCAAGAATTCAACATAGAAATCAAGGATAAGAAGGGAGTAGAAAACGTCGTCGCTGACCACCTATCACGTTTGATATGTGACCATGAGCCTATCGAGATTGAAGAAACTTTTCCGGATGAAAAACTCTTCGGAATTGAGGTAACTACTTCGGAAACTCCTTGGTATGCCGATATCGTTAATTATTTAGTTACCGGTGAGTTTCCGTCTACCATGCATAAATTTCAACGTGACAAACTTAAGCATAATGCTAGAACATTTATCTGGGATGAGCCTTATTTGTGGAAACAATGCTCCGATTTAGTAATTAGGAGATGTATCCCGGATAGTGAATTCAAGCCTATTTTAGACTTTTGTCACAATGAAGCATGTGGGGGACACTTTGGTTCTAGGAGGACAGCCCTTAAAATTTTGGATTGCGGTTTCTTTTGGCCTAGTTTATTTCGCGATGCTCATGCATATTGCGCTACATGTGATAAGTGCCAAAGATTCGGTAATTTAGGACCTAAAGATCAAATGCCACAACACTACATATTTAATGTTGAAATTTTTGATGTGTGGGGTATTGACTTTATGGGACCATTTCCTCCCTCCAATGGTTTTACTTACATCTTACTCGCAGTAGATTATGTTTCTAAATGGGTGGAGGCAAAGGCCACCCGTACTAATGATTCGCGAGTTGTTGCAGATTTCCTACGAACTAACATTTTCAGTAGATTTGGAATGCCACGCGTTCTAATCAGCGATGGAGGAAGTCACTTTTGCAACCGCACGGTGGAAGCACTAATGAGGAAGTATGGCGTCAAACACAAGGTTTCCACACCATACCACCCTCAAACCAATGGAATGGCTGAAGTTTCCAACCGTGAGATAAAGAAGATCTTGGAGCGAACCGTCCGCCCCAACCGGAAAGATTGGAGTCAATGCTTAGACGATGCATTGTGGGCTTACAGGACTGCCTACAAGACCCCCATCGGTATGTCCCCTTTCCGATTAATTTATGGGAAGGCGTGCCATCTTCCGGTTGAACTAGAGCACAAGGCATGGTGGGCCGTGAAGAAATTCAACATCGATCGAGATGCCGCAGGCTTGCATCGGAAGCTTCAACTTTGTGAACTTGAAGAAATCAGAAATGATGCTTTCGACAATGCGTGGATCTACAAAGAGAAGACGAAAAAGATCCACGATCAGATGATTCGCGGGAAGAGTTTTGAACCGGGGCAGAAAGTATTGCTTTTCAATTCAAGACTTAAGCTCTTTCCGGGAAAGCTTCGCTCTCGATGGATGGGGCCATTCATAGTTTCTCAAGTCCTACCTCATGGAGCAGTTCTCATTCGATCTATCGACAAGGGTAGTGAGTTCAAAGTAAATGGCCATCGCTTGAAGCCCTATTTTGAGGCATTTGCGGAGCACACCGTGGAGGAGATGCAACTCCAAGAACCGGCCATTTCAAAACCAAACTGATGCATCACGTCCAAAGCTAACGACGTAAAACAAGCGCTTGTTGGGAGGCAACCCAATAGGGAGACAACAGATTTGTTTTTTCTTCTCCCCTTTTAATTAATTTAATGTCTTTTTGCGTAGTAGATTAAAATTTTCGTAGATCCTATACTCCATGTTTAATTCTATGTTTTCTTTAAGAACATTGAGGGCAATGTAGAGTTTAAGTGTGGGGGAAGGGTTTACAATTTAATTGTGTCTAAATTAGTGTTTTTCAGAGTCTTTAGGACGCCCTTAACTAGTCGATGATGAAATTTGATCGATACGAACACATATGGCGTATGAATCACATGCATCGAATTCTTGTGCTAATTGAGATATTCTATATGTTTTTAACATGTAGTAGATATGAATTGCAAAAATATGGTACAGAAATCGCATGCTTGAATAAGTTTTTAATCATATGAACCCTATGTGAGCTTTTGAGCTATCTGTTCTTTATTCGAGTGAATATGCATCCATTTCGTAGCTACTAGCTTATATATGCCTCATTAAATTGCTTGCCATAGATTTTATTGAACTAGAGAATACTAGAACTTACTCATGTCAATTTGCAAAGCTTTTAAGTTGATACATACTTTGATTTTGGAAATGATTAAAGGCATTTAGGATTTTCCACCACATTGCCATATATCCATGTATCCCAATTGTACGCACAAGTTGCGACACCCCTAGATAAACCAATTGAGCCCACGTTAAGCTTTTCTTTCATCGCCATATATACCTAAACACTTACCCTAGTATAGAATATCCTTACCTTTGTTCCGGAAACTTGGTGAGAATTTTTCGAAACTAGCACATAAGATGGTGGTTCGGTAGGAAAGATTGGAAGAGTTAATGTGAGTAAGGGGAAAGACTTGTCCAATAGCTAAAAAAGTATGAGATTGCCAAAAAGAAAAGAAAAAAAATTAAATTTGAGAGAATGAAAAGAAAAAAAAAATTTATTATCTCTCATGGCAATATGTTGTTCTAAAGTAGAAACCAATTGGATTAACGTCCCCCTTATTTGCGGATTTGGAGTTTACGATAAATTGAAGGCCTAAAAATAGAACAAAATATGGCCTTTGTCCTGTCCGAAAAGCTCAAAGGGTAGATTAGCTTGAAGTATACATGGTAACATACAAATGGAGATGGAGGACTAATATGGTGCTAGACTAAGTCGTTGGAACATTTTTATCACCACATATCTAAATTTCGAATGCCTTAGCCTTAACCCCATTACAACCTCACTAAAAGTCCTTTATGATCCTTAAAATGAGTAGCTTTCAATTAGTAGAGTAAGTTGCATGAGTAAGCTTATGGTTTTGGTTCATTTGTGCAAGTAATCAAACTTTATTCATGTGGTTTTCATTTCAATTCATATACACTTTAAGTGAACCATTTTCATGAGTGAAAAATATGATGAGTGCATCCTTGTGAGTTGATTAAACCTTTATTCAAAGCATGCACAGCTATAACATAACCATTGTTTTCTCTATGTCTTACTTGTTCATTACATAAATTATATCGCAATTATCTCTTGAATTCGTTGAGCATACACGTTGAAATTCATGTGAGCCATCGCCATATACTTATGCAAATTCTGAGACAAATTTTAGCTAAGGGCTTAGTTGTTCTTTCTTTTGTTTTAAATTCTTAGAGAGTCTTAGTTTAACTTATTGTTTGCTAAGGGACTAGCAAAGTCTAAGTGTGGGGGAATTTGATATACGCATTTTATGCCCGTTTCTTAACGCATTTCCCTTTTCGTTTAGCTATGTTATTATCTTAGTTTTTATGTTTTCCTTACTTAAATTGTTATTTTGAAGATATTTACGGTGGAGATTAATAACGGCGCAATTCGGAGGAATTTCGGCGATTTTGCGATTTTTGCGATTTCGGACCACGAAAAATGGGCCGGCCCAAAAAGCAAATTATGGGCCGATTTCTCAACTCTTGTTTCGGCCCATTAACAAGCCCAAACCCATGTAATTCGGCCTAGATGCCTTTTGGTGAAGAGGAAAAGTCTTGTTTTGAAAGGGCAAGTCAACATTATCAAGCTAATGATCACAAATGGTGACTACACATGGTGATTCATGCTTAGGGTTCCCAAATGGTGACTACACTAGGTGACTCTTGCTTTGCATTAAATGAAAAGATGACTTGCCATGGTGACTTGCCTTAATGATCATTGCATGCATTAAATGGAGGAGGCAAGGTGGAAGAGAGAAGGCATGAATCCCTTGCCTATATAAGGGAGGAGGCAGCCATAAAACAGATCCATCACTCATTTTGCTAAGCAAAGCTCTACACAAATACTCCTCCACCATTAAACACTTGAAGGTTCACACAAAGCCGAAGCATCCATCTCCTCCATTCCAAGCCGAAGCATCTCCTCCTCCATTCCAAACCGAAGCATCCATCTCCTCCTCCAAGCCGAAGCTATCATCCTCCATCCCTCACAATACGCTAAGTCCCTTGTGAAGGAAAGCCATCTCCACCGTAGTTCATCAAGCACTCAAGACAAAAAGTGTAACCATGATCTTCACTTTCATTTCTTTAGCTTTGTATTTGAATCTTTTGATGTATTGGAATAACAAGTTTAGATTTGTGTATCAAATGAAGAACAAGTTTAGATTTGTGTTTTATGTGTTTAAACAGATTTGTAATATGCATGTGTTTATGATTTCTAGCCTTTTATGCATGTTTGATACAATCTTAAAGCTTCGAATGCATGTGTTAGAAAATACGCTAAGTCCCTCTCTTTCGCATGTTTCGATGATCGTATGTTGTTTAGGATGTTTATACGCTAAGTTGCATTCCTACTCAATTATTAAGCATGTGTATTTAGTTAGAAGTTATGAATTTCGTAACTTACAAAAAGGTTTGATGCATGAAAAGGGTAGGCTAATAAGATGAGATGATCACATGTAATTAGTAGTGTAACTTCTTATTTTTAGCAAGCATAATTAGACTTTAAGTTTCTTGATTGTTGAAACTTGTCTATGAGTAAAACATGTTAGATGCCTAAGAGTTTTAGTTGTGTTTGCATGTTATGTACTTTAATTTCGTAGATTAAACAACCAACTTCCAATCCCCCCAAACATTTACATTTCCGCTTATTAACGAAACCATGCATGCGCCCTTAATTCCCCGGATAAAGAACGATCCCTACTCGCCAATATTATAAATGACAAAAGAAGGGTTTAAATTGCAATACGCGTAATCGGTGTTTTTTTAGGTCGACTTTGTGTTATCGTGAAAGCATGTTTTGCTCGTATCAGAACTTCTCACGAGCGCTCCTATTTTGAGCAGCCCTGATTGATCTCTACCATTTGAACTCATGTGCGACGCCTCGGATTATGCCGTAGGAGCTGTTTTGGGTCAGCGGAAGGACAAGAAGCCTTATGTAATTTATTACGCCTCTCGAACGCTTGATAAAGCTCAAAAAAATTATACCACCACCGAGAAGGAGTTTCTTGCAGTGGTTTTTGCTTTAGATAAATTTCGGTCTTATTTACTTCAAACTAAAGTAACTGTGTATACTGATCATGCAGCTTTGAAGTACCTAATGCTAAAAAAGGACGCAAAACCAAGGCTTATTAGATGGATACTTCTACTCCAAGAATTCAACATCAAAATCAAGGATAAGAAGGGAGTAGAAAATGTTGTCGCTGACCACCTATCATGCTTGATAGGTGAGAATGAGACTGTTGAAATTGAGGAAACTTTTCCGGATGAAAAACTCTTCGGAATTGAGGTAACTGTTTCGGAAACTCCATGGTATGCAGATATCGTTAATTACTTAGTTACCGGTGAGTTTCTATCTACCATGCATAAATTTTAGCGTGGCAAACTTGAACATAATGCTAGAACTTTTATCTGGGATGAGCCTTATTTATGGAAACAATGCTCCGATTTAGTGATTAGGAGATATATCCTAGATAGTGAATTTAAGCCTATTCTAGACTTTTGTCACAATGAAGCATGCGGGGGACATTTTGGTTCAAGGAGGACAGCCCTTAAGATTTTAGATTGCGGTTTCTTTTGGTCTAGTTTATTTCGCGATGCTCATGCATTTTGTGCTGCATGTGATAAGTGCCAGAGATTCGGTAATTTAGGACCTAGAGATCAGATGCCACAACACTACATATTTAATGTCGAGATTTTTGATGTGTGGGGTATTGATTTTATGGGACCATTTCCTCCCTCCAATGGTTATACGTATATTTTACTCGCAGTAGATTATGTTTCGAAATGGGTGGAGGCAAAGGCCACCCGTACTAATGATTCGCGAGTTGTTGCAGATTTCCTACAAACTAACATTTTTACTAGATTTGGAATGCCGCGAGTTCTAATTAGCGATGGAGGAAGTCATTTTTGCAACCGCACGGTGGAAGCATTGATGAGGAAGTATGGTGTAAGACACAAAGTTTCCACACCATACCACCCTCAAACAAATGGAATGTGATATACGCATTTTATGCCCGTTTCTTAACGCATTTCCCTTTTCGTTTAGCTATGTTATTATCTTAGTTTTTATGTTTTCCTTACTTAAATTGTTATTTTGAAGATATTTACGGTGGAAATTAATAACGACGCAATTCGGAGGAATTTCGGCGATTTTGCGATTTTTGCGATTTCGGACCACGAAAAATGGGCCGGCCCAAAAAGCAAATTATGGGCCGATTTCTCAACTCTTGTTTCGGCCCATTATCAAGCCCAAACCCAATCAATTCGGCAAGGATGCAAGTTGGTGAAGTTGAAAAGTCCAAGTTATCAAGCTAATGATCACAAAAGATGACTTGCCATGGTGACTCTTATTTTGGGTTCACAAATGGTGACTAAGCTTGGTGACTCTTGCCTTTGATCATCACAATGGTGACTAAGGGTGTGACTAAGCATGGTGACTCTTGCTTAGGGTTCATGAATGATGATCACACTTGGTGACTAAGGGGATGACTTGCTAGGTGACTAAGGCTTGCATTTAATGAACCAAGCAAGGTGGAAGAAAGAGGCAAGGCATATGCTTGCCTATAAATACCAAGGGAGTTCGGCCTTACTTCATCATCTCTCATTTTACAAACAAAAACTCTACACAAATACTCCTCCACCATAAACACTTCAAGGATTCTCAAGCAAAGCCGAAGCACATCCTCCTCCATTCCAAGCCGAAGCAAGGTTCTCCATCCAAGCCGAAGCAATCCTCCTCCATCCAACACAATACGCTAAGTCCCTTGTGAAGGAAAGCCATCTCCACCGTAGATCATCAAGCATTCAAGACAAAAAGTGTAACCATGATCTTCACTTTCATTTCTTTTGCTTTGTATTTGAACCCTTGGATGTATTGGAATACTTTTATGTATCAAATGAAGAACAAGTTTAGATTTGTGTTTTATGTTCTTAAACCGATTTATAAATTGCATGTGTTTATGATTTCTAGCCTTTTATGCATGTTTGATACAATCTTAAAGCTTCGAAAGCATGTGTTAGATAATACGCTAAGTCCCTCTCTTTCGCATGTTTCGATGATCATATGTTGTTTAGGATGTTTATACGCTAAGTTGCATTCCTACTCAATTATTAAGCATGTGTATTTAGTTAGAAGTTATGAATTTCGTAACTTACAAAAAGGTTTGATGCATGAAAAGGGTAAGGTTAATAAGATGAGATGATCACTTGTAATTAGTAGTGTAACTTCTTATTTTTAGTAAGCATAATTAGACTTCGAAGTTTCTTGATTGTTAACACTTGTCTATGAGTGAAACATGTTAGATGCTTAAGAGTTTTAGTTGTGTTTGCATGTTTTTGCACTTTACTTTCGTAGATTAAACAACCAACTTCCAATCCCCCCGAACATTTACATTTCTGCTTATTAAACGAAACCATGCATGCGCCCTTAATTCTCCGGATAAAGAACGATCCCTACTCGCCAATGCTATAATGATAAAAGAAGGGTTTTAAATTGCAATGCGCGTAATCGGTGTTTTTAGGGTCTACTTTGTGTTAACGTTAAATGCATGTTTTGCGCGTATCAATTTTTGGCGCCGTTGCCGGGGAATTATAAAGTTTTTGTATGATTTCGTTGTACATATGTAATTAAAAGCATGTCTATAATTTTCGCAACACATACTTGTTTATACTTATAGAAATTTACATACATGTTTACAATGCATACTTTTACTTATATGAATTTATTTACACTTAGTATTTACACTTGCATAATTTATTTTAACGTTAAAGGATAGTCTTAGATTTAAATTGAGTACTAGCATCTAGTTATTAAGTAAATCTCATTGGAACAGGTGGTGCCTCATTTGTTTGTCTATCTCCTTAACCCTTCGTGAAGTGTGGATTTCATCACCACACGCCATAACCTAAGTGAAGTTATGGGCACGAGGTTGTGGGCGGAGTCTACAAACATTTGAGAGTGTATACTATCTTGTGATTTCAAGTGATAGTTGGTTTTGATGTCTAGAAGGGTTATGAATGGTGACTGGTTTGGACTAAGAAAACAGAAACACCATTGGAGTATATACTCTCACGAGTAAGCCTCGGGGTGTTTCTAAGAACAACATTGGAGTATATACCGTAACTGGTTAGCCTCGGGTTGTTCCCAGAAATTAGTTCTTACCTCTTGCGTTACATCTATCCCAACTGGTCATTTCCAACAATTACGAGAAAATACGATAGTTAGTATACTCTTTTGTGCGGGCCGCAGGACGAAGAGATTTACTCGTAATTAAATCATGTATTCCCTTTAAATCTTAGGCGCAATCAAAACGTAGACGTACTTAAATTGATTTACATTGATTACGAGTATTGGTTATTAAGTTTCGTTCTTTGGAATAGGTGGTGCCTCTTTTTCTGGTTTATCTCTTAACCCCCCTCGTGAAGTGTGGATTTCATCACCACACGCCATAACCTAAGTGAAGTTATGGGCACGAGGTTGTGGGCGGAGTTTACTAAGGACTTGAGATTGTATACTATCTCATAAGTTTGGCTGATTGTTGGATATGGAGAGTGGGTTTATGATTGGTGCCGGGTTTCGGATCTAAGCAATAGAACACCATTGGAGTATATACCGTAACTGGTTAGCCTCGGGGTGTCTCTAGGAACAACATTGGAGTATATACTCTTACGAGTAAGCCTCGGGTTGTTCTAAATATTAGTCCTTACCTCTCGCGTTATCTCTATTCCTACTTGCCATTTCTAAACGTAACTAAGCTGAAATAGCGAGAGTCGGTATACATTTTCGCGCGGGCCGCACGTCCAAGAATTTAACTTAATGATCAATTCGCGTACTCTCTGTAAATCATAAGTACATATAAATACAGACAATACATGAACTAAATAAATACGACATAATCCTTTAAACAGATGGTATATCGGATTAAGCATGCTTAGACCTCCTGGAATCAGACTTCATCTTCGGATGAACGAGACCCATTGCACAGTCGAGAGCCTCTGCACCACGTACCATCGGGGCCAAAGGAAAATAAATAAAACTTAGTCAAATTTTTGTGTTTATTTGTGCATTAAAAACTGTAAAGGACTAACAAACGTTATTTAGCTTGCATAACCTCTCTTAAGCTTTATGATGCTCGGATTTCACTACCGAGTACCCTAACCTAAGTGAAGTTAGGGGCATAAGACCGAAGAAGAGGTCATTCTTTGCATTCATATTTTAAACACGTAACTCGTGTGTTTTCTGCAGGTTCTAACGTTTTCTCTTATGCATTCACTCCATTTTTCACGTAGGATTGTTGTTTGATGCATTTTGTGTTGTGCATAAATTCAATGTGAATCATTGTTTGCTTGCATTTGAACCATGTATATATATGTTCTAACTAAATTCTTAGCTTTTACATTGTATAGTGTTAATTTGCGGAAAACATGTGTTTTTAAGTTCATTACATTCATGTGCATAGCCCCTAAAATTGATTAAATCATTTGCATTACATATTAAATTACATTTACTATCTTAACTATTATAAATTTTGTGTGTTTTAGTAGTTTTTAAGTATTTGTGAGTGTTTATAGTTTGCTTTGATAGTTTTACTATTTTATGTGTTATCGCTTTGTTTTCTAAATATGCCTTACGATTTTGGTTAGTATTCCTATATTCATCTCATATTCTTTGTTGATACTAACACTTGGTCTTTGGTGGATGCTCAGGCTAATGAATGTCCGATCGGAATCCTGGACCATCTAGAACAAAGTTTGAGGAAATCGCAGAGAGAATAGCGAGACTTAAAGCTCAAACAGATATCCTGGATTATCCCATCATCGAGGAAGTTTCCGAGTCTTCACATTCATCAACCGACCATACTTCAGAACCGGAAGCACAAGAAATCAACATGGCCAATGCAGGACAATCTCTTCGTCAGCGCACCTGCTCAACAGAATGGAGCAGCGGGCCTTCAAGCATTGCTTTTCCACCACCGGGGGAAAACATGAAAGAAGTCGAGCTAAAGAGTGGTTTCCTCCACCGACTACCCATTTTTCACGGACTTTCCAATGAAGATCCGAACAAGCATCTCAAACAATTCCAATTTGTTTGCAACAGCATGAAGCCAGCCGATGCTGATACGGAACTCTTCAAGCTGAAGGCATTCCCATTCACCCTAGTCGACAGGGCCGAGTCTTGGCTTATGGAACTACCGCCGAACCATATTACCTCATGGAAGCAACTTGCGGATATGTTCCTAGCAAAGTACTTCCCGGCCTCAAAGATCACCGTCTTGAGAAAGCAAATCACTGGCATCACACAGAAACCGGACGAGACCTTCGGCCAATATTACGACCGATTCAAGGTTTTGTGTGCCACTTGCCCATCGCATGGATTTTCCGAGACCAATCTCAAGCCGATTGATAGGGAATTGCTAGATGCAGCAGCTACCGGTGCATTCATGGACTTAACCGAAATCGAAGCCAGAACTCTCCTTGAGAATCGGGCGAATAATGATGCACAATATGGAATGTCCAACAGACGAGCAGTCGGTGAAGCGAGTTCTAAACCCGATGCGGACGAAAAATACGACAAACTAGCTCATATGCTAGAGAAGGTTTTAGATCTCGAGACAACAAGAGCCAAGGCAACTCAACGGCCTGTTTGTGGCATATGTCAAGCACAAGGTCACCACAACGACCAATGCCCTCAAGTGCCGGAGCAAGCTAGCGAGCTAGAGCAAGCTAACGCCATCGGCGAATATCAAGGAGGCCAACGGTATAACAACTACAACAATTTTGGCAACCGAGATCATCCAGGTTTTAGATGGAGCAGCAACGAGGGAACTTTGAACCCTCCCGCACCTCAACAAGGCTACCAACGCCCTCCATTTCAACCAAGGCCACCGATGCAGCATGGTTCGTCATCTCAACCCTTCACCAACCCGGATTACGACAAGATGTTGTCACAACTTTCGGCCTCAACTCAAGTTCTCCTCGACGGACAATCGAAGACAAAGGAGACACTCGACTCACATGGCCGCGACATCACCGAAGTGAAGAAGCAGCTTGGCCAACTTGTAGATTTCATGGGCCAAATCAAAGAAACCGGTCGGCTTCCACCACAGCCCACTCCTAATCAAAGAAATGTGAATGCTATTGTCACACGGAGTGGGAAGACACTTGAAGAACCAAAGACCAAGCGATCTCATCTCGATGAAGTCACCATCGAGGACATCACCAACGAAGACGATAATGAGATCGATCTGGCAGCTCAAGAAGCCGAGAAGAAGAAGGTGATGCCTAATGTCACCAAGGCACAATCCCCTCCACAACCCACCCCAATCAAAGGTAAAAGCCCTATTCCTTCAAATACGGTTATTACTAATTCTCTGTTTGCTGTTGCACCTTTCCCTAGCAGATTATCAAAAACAAAGAAGAAAGATGCTCAATATGAAGATATCTTGGACATCTTCCGAAAGGTGCAAGTGAATTTGCCCTTGATCGAGTGCATAAAACAAGTGCCAATATACGCGAAGTTTCTCAAAGAATTATGCACACAGAGGAGGCAAACTCGACAGAAGGAGGTTGTGAAGGTGAACGCAACCGTTTCGGCGGTTTTGCAGCGTCGGCTACCCCCAAAACTGAAGGACCCAGGGAGTTTTGCAGTTCCCTGCGTAATCGGTGACAACCACTTCGAAGACGTGATGCTTGATCTCGGAGCCTCCATCAACGTCATGCCTTACTATCTTTACGAATCGATGGAGCTTGGAGATCTCAAGCAAGATGGTGTTGTCATCCAATTAGCCGATCGCACACACAAGTATCCGAGGGGATACGTAGAAGACATGCTCGTGCAAGTCAACAACTTAATATTCCCAGCCGATTTCTATATAGTTGACATGGAAGAGAGTCCACTGAACACCACGCCGCTGCTGCTTGGGCGACCTTTCATGAGGACTGCGAGAACGAAGATCGATGTGTTTCAAGGCACTTTCTCCATGGAGATTGATGGAGAAAGAATCGAGTTCAACATCCTGGACGGGATGAAGTTTCCAATGTCGAGCGTAGCTGCCATTTCGACATATGATCCCGTGGATACCTTAGCACAAGGCCACCTCGACACCGTCAATGTAGATGAACTCGACATGGCCATCCAACTCGGGGAAGACGCCCTTCTCGAGGCCTTACAAGAGCTTGAACCTCGAATTCAAGATATGGCCATGGCCCTAAATGCCGCACCACGAAAAGTAAGTTTTTCTCCTCCTTTACCAATTACTTTTGGTACTAATAAAATTGTTCCTTCTATCGTAGAAGCTCCAGTTTTAGAACTCAAGCTACTACCGGACCATCTAAAGTATGCGTACTTGGGCGAGAATGAAACTTTACCGGTCATTATTTCGTCCGCGCTAGAAGAGGAGCAGGAGGAGAAGCTCGTGAGTGTGCTCAAGAGGTACAAACCCGCAATAGGCTGGACACTTGCGGACATCAAGGGAATAAATCCAGCAACTTGTGTGCATAGGATTTTCCTTGAAGAAGGCACCAAGCCTACGCGGGAAGCGCAACGTCGGCTCCACCCTCCGATGATGGAGGTGGTAAAAAAGGAGGTAATTAAACTCATGGACTGTGGAGTTATTTACCCTATTTCCGATAGCCGTTGGGTTTCCCCTGTGCAGGTAGTACCCAAGAAATCGGGAATCACCGTCGTTGAGAATCTGGAAAATGAACTTGTGCCACAAAGGACGATCACTGGACACCGCGTGTGCATTGATTACCGGAAGCTCAACGCCGCAACCCGCAAGGATCATTTTCCACTACCATTCATCGACCAAATGCTGGAAAGATTAGCCGGCCATGCATTTTATTGTTTTCTCGACGGATACTCCGGCTACAACCAAATTAGCATTGCGGAGGAAGATCAAGAAAAGACAACGTTCACATGCCCTTTCGGAACGTTTGCATACCGCAGAATGCCATTTGGACTGTGTAATGCACCAGGTACATTTCAACGTTGCATGCTCTCAATTTTCTCCGAGTACATTGAAAAAATTATTGAAGTATTCATGGACGACTTTAGTGTATTTGGGAGTGATTTCGATGCATGCTTAAACAATTTAGAAACTATTTTAAAAAGATGCGTTGAAACGAACTTGGTGCTTAATTGGGAGAAGTGCCATTTCATGGTTACGCAAGGGATCGTGTTAGGTCATATTATTTCTGAAAAAGGGTTAGAAGTTGATAAATCTAAAGTAGATCTTGTGCGTCACTTACCCTCTCCAACTTCGGTTAGAGAGATTCGTTCTTTTCTTGGACACGCAGGATTTTATCGTAGGTTTATCAAAGACTTTTCCCACATCTCGCGCCCGTTGTGTAAATTACTGCAAAAGGAGACCCCGTTCGTATTTGATGAAGAATGCAACGCTGCCTTCAACAAGTTGAAGGAACTTCTCACGAGCGCTCCTATTTTAAGCAGCCCTGATTGGTCTCTGCCATTTGAACTCATGTGCGACGCCTCGGATTATGCCGTAGGAGCCGTCTTGGGTCAGCGGAAGGACAAGAAACCCTACGTAATTTATTACGCCTCTCGGACGCTTGATGAAGCTCAAAGAAATTATACTACAACCGAGAAGGAGTTTCTTGCAGTGGTTTTTGCTTTAGATAAATTTCGGTCTTATTTACTTCAAACTAAAGTAACTGTGTATAATGATCATGCAGCTTTGAAGTACCTAATGCTAAAAAAATACGCAAAACCACGGCTTATCAGATGGATACTTCTACTCCAAGAATTCAACGTCGAAATCAAGGATAAGAAGGGAGTAGAAAATGTTGTCGCTGACCACCTATCACGCTTAATCGGTGAGAATGAGGCTGTTGAAATTGAGGAAACTTTTCCGGATGAAAAACTCTTCGGAATTGAGGTAACTGTTTCGGAAACTCCATGGTATGCAGATATCGTAAATTACTTAGTTACCGGTGAGTTTCCGTCTACCATGCATAAATTTCAACGTGACAAACTTAAGCATAATGCTAGAACTTTTATCTGGGATGAGCCTTATTTATGGAAACAATGCTCCGATTTAGTAATTAGGAGATGTATCCCGGATAGTGAATTTAAACCTATTCTAGACTTTTGTCACAATAAAGCATGTGGGGGACATTTTGGTTCAAGGAGGACAGCCCTTAAGATTTTAGATTGCGGTTTCTTTTGGCCTAGTTTATTTCGCGATGCTCATGCATATTGTGCTGCATGTGATAAGTGCCAGAGATTCGGTAATTTAGGGCCTAGAGATGAAATGCCACAACACTACATATTTAATGTCGAAATTTTTGATGTGTGGGGTATTGATTTTATGGGACCATTTCCTCCTTCCAATGGTTTTACTTATATCTTACTCACAGTAGATTATGTTTCTAAATGGGTGGAGGCAAAGGCCACCCGTACTAATGATTCGCGAGTTGTTGCAGATTTCCTACGAACTAACATTTTCAGTAGATTTGGAATGCCACGCGTTCTAATTAGTGATGGAGGAAGTCACTTTTGCAACCGCACGGTGGAAGCATTGATGAGGAAGTATGGCGTAAAACATAAGGTTTCCACACCATACCACCCTCAAACAAATGGAATGGCTGATGTTTCCAACCGTGAGATCAAGAAGATTTTGGAGCGAACCGTCCGCCCAAACCGGAAAGATTGGAGTCAATGCTTAGACGATGCATTGTGGGCTTACAGGACTGCCTACAAGACCCCCATTGGTATGTCACCTTTCCGATTAATTTATGGGAAGGCGTGCCATCTTCCGGTTGAATTAGAGCACAAGGCATGGTGGGCCGTGAAGAAATTCAACATCGATCGAGATGCAGCAGGTTTGCATCGGAAGCTACAACTTTGTGAACTAGAAGAAATCAGAAATGATGCTTTCGACAATGCGTGGATTTACAAAGAGAAGACGAAAAAGATCCATGATCAGATGATTCGCGGGAAGAGTTTTGAAGTTGGGCAGAAAGTATTACTTTTCAATTCAAGACTTAAGCTCTTTCCGGGAAAGCTTCGCTCTCGATGGATGGGGCCATTCATAGTTTCTCAAGTTCTACCTCATGGAGCAGTTCTCATTCGATCTATCGACAAAGGCAGTGAGTTCAAAGTAAATGGCCATCGCTTGAAGCCCTATTTTGAGGCATTTGCGGAGCACACCGTGGAGGAGATGCAACTCCAAGAACCGGCCATTTCAAAAACAAAATGATGCATCACGTCCAAAGCTAACGACGTAAAACAAGCGCTCATTGGGAGGCAACCCAATAGGGAGACAACAGATTTGTTTTTCTTCTCCCCTTTTAATTAATTTAATGGCTTTTGCATTTTTAATTAGAATTTTCATAGATCCTATACTCCATGTTTAATTCTATACATTTACTTTAAGTACATTGAGGGCAATGTAGAGTTTAAGTGTGGGGGAAGGGTTTACAATTTAATTGTGTCTAAATTAGTGTTTTTCAGAGTCTTTAGGATGCCCTTAACTAGTCGATGATGAAAATTGACCGATACGAACACATATGGCATATGAATCACATGCATCGAATTCTTGTGCTAATTGAGATATTCTATATGTTTTTAACATGTAGTAGATATGAATTGCAAAACATGGTACAGAAATCGCATGCTTGAATAAGTTTTTAATCATATGAACCCTATGTGAGCTTTTGAGCTATCTGTTCTTTATTCGAGTGAATATGCATCCATTTCGTAGCTACTAGCTTATATATGCCTCATTTGATTGCTTGCCATAGATTTTAATGAACTAGAGAATGCTAGAACTTACTCATGTCAATTTGCAAAGCTTTTAAATTGATACATACTTTGATTTTGGAAATGATTAAAGGCATTTAGGATTTTCCACCACTTCGCCAAATATCCATGTATCCCAATTGTGCGCATGAGTTGCGACACCCCTAGATAAACCAATTGAGCCCACGTTAAGCTTTTCTTTCATCACCATATATACCTAAACACTTAACCTAGTATAGAATATCCTTACCTTTGTTCCGGAAACTTGGTGAGAATTTTTTCGAAACTAGCACATAAGATTATGGTTTGGTAGGAAAGATTAAAAGAGTTAATGTGAGTAAGGGGAAAGACTTGTCCAAATAACTTAAAAAGTATGAGATTGCCAAAAAGAAAAGAAAAAAAATAAAAAATTATATTTGAGAGAATGAAAAGAAAAAAAATTATTATCTCTCATGGCAATATGTTGTTCTAAAGTAGAAACCAATTGGATTAACGTCCCCCTTATTTGCGGATTTGGAGATTACGACAAATTGAAGGCCCAAAAATAGAACAAATATGGCCTTTGTCCTGTCCGAAAAGCTCAAAGGGTAGTTTTAGATTAAAGTATACATGGTAACATTCGAGTGGAGATAGAGGACGAATTTGGTGCTAGACTAAGTCGTTGGAACGTTTTTATCACCACATATCTAAATTTCGAATGCCTTAGCCTTAACCCCATTACAACCTCACTAAAAGTCCTTTATGATCCTTAAAATGAGTAGCTTTCAATTAGTAGAGTAAGTTGCATGAGTAAGCTTATGGTTTTGGTTCATTTGTGCAAGTAATTAACTTCATTCATGTGGTTTTCATTTCAATTCATATACACTTTAAGTGAACCCTTTTCATGAGTGAAAAATATGATGAGTGCATCCTTGTAAGTTGATTAAACCTTTATTCAAAGCATGCACAGCTATAACATAACCATTGTTTTTTTTCTATGTCTTACTTGTTCATTACATAATTATATCGCAATTATCTCTTGAATTCGTTGAGCATACAAGTTGAAATTCATGTGAGCCATCGCCATATACTTATGCAAATTCTGAGACAAATTTTAGCTAAGGGCTTAGTTATGTTCTTTCCTTTGTTTTAAATTCTTAGGGAGTCTTAGTTTAACTTAGTGTTTGCTAAGGGACTAGCAAAGTCTAAGTGTGGGGGAATTTGATATACGCATTTTATGCCCGTTTCTTAACGCATTTCCCTTTTCGTTTAGCTATGTTATTGAAAGGACCCAACCCTGATTTAGCTACCTAAACCGGAATCGAACCCCTTCGAAAATGCGAACCAACAAAAATTTTCCGAAATTTGGGCAGAGTTTCGTTACTAGCGTGGAATTACCTTAACCTGCACGCGGAAATTAACACTTCGCCCTATGCCACAAAAATCAAACCGTGGGCACCAATCCCATCCGGATTTCTCAACATTAATATAATCAACAAACAGTAAACATACAGTACTATATATATGTATATCCGAGAAAATCCGTATAACAAGTATCGGAATGTATCAGAGCGACCTCTAGTATAAAATATATACAATATATACATCAGTAGGTGAAACTGAAACCTACTGGAAAACACAGGTGACTCTGATCACTAGCCTCCAAACCTTGACGTGAAAACACCAAACCTGAACTGCAAACTGGGCACGGAAACCGAAAAGCCCAGGGGAAAGACAATAAACACGTTAGAGTGAGTGGACAAAAATAAATGTCTTTCACCAGTTTATATATACGTATAAAATCACATATGCGAGTCCAGGAAAATAAAAACAACATAGTACACGAGGTAAAACTCATATTCCTCCAGTGTACTGAGCATGCAAGTAAAATCCCACGGGGTCACTCATGGACTCCTCCGTGCTAGTACAGTCAGAATCACGGGATCCCAGACCCACACGTGATTCTAGCCGGAAATGGCCTCAGGTCAAAGGTCTGCCTCCCCCCGGTAAAGACCTCGGGTCAGGAGTCACAGCCTCCCCTGACATATGCCTACCATCGGGGATCAGCCGAGAGGCGAGTGTATCGATACAACAACGTAACCACGACTGTACTCAGTGTAAACCAAATCATAAACATTTCGATGCAAATGCATGAAACATCATATAAGTATATGTATACTCGTATACGTATATTCGTATAAGTATAACCGTATAATCGTAATATCAATACGCATGCTCAAGTTCATAAATCATATAAAAGACTCGCAATCATTTCCGTGAAAAGAAATTGTCCACTGACAGATCCGCTAGCGCGAACTCGCGCTAAACTCGTGGTCCGGCGGAGGTACCCTCGCCCGAAGCACGATCACGATCCAAATCTCGATCTCGATCTCCTGAATACATACACACATAACTGATCAAAATCGTAATCCACAACACTGTACGGATGCACGGAAACCAACCGTTCCCGAAAATACAAAATGCGGTGCAAAATGAATTACGGAAATCCCGAAATCCCCACTCGAAATCTCGACTGAAAATCGGCTAACCAAATCAACCCGAAAACCTCCGTACGATAATCAGGGCGCGATTACGAGAAAAATGACACTAATTACATCGAAATCTGAAAATTTGACTTTTCCGGCCGTTGACCGCCGTTGACCGCCACCGCCGGCGGTGGCGCGCCGTCAACGGTGGAGTTTCGCGGCCAAATTTTCCAGAACAAACCATCTCATCCATGCGAATCTCTTTCCCTTCTGTCACCAAGCCCAATTCCAACTCTATCCCTTCCAAAATCAAGCAAAACCGAACGGAAACCAAATCGGAATTCCAAATCGGGTTGCAACAAAAACTCCTCCCCAACTCCAATTAATCACACCATTAGACTCAGAATGATGAGGGGAGTCGTTTCCCCCAAGTCTCCCCTTCCAAAACTCGCCGGAACCATGTCTCCGATCACCACCGATCACCACCATTCGGTTCACAACCGAACACCCACAAACCTTAACCATTTCTCCTCAAACCACAACCCAACCTACTCGAAATTAAGAGAGGAAGCGAACCGTACCTGTCCCGTGGCCGGAGGTGGCCGGAAAAAGGTCGCCGGAAGTTGAAGACCCAAAATGGAAACTTTCCCTTCTCGGCAGCAAGCCCACTTTCCAAATATGGAAAGTCAACACAATTTCAATTCGGTCAACGCCACAAAATGAAGTTTTCGACTAACTCCCGACTATATTTCAACTTTTCGATATTTATACTCGTCCCTCGGGTCGATCGACGGTCCAAATGAAAATACGAAATGATTCGGATAAACTCGAAATAAACGGATAAACTCGTCGAAACCCGAAACTTCAAATAACCATCAAATATTCCTCGGTTATCGGAAAAATCTTCCGAAACCACCCACGAACTTGAAATCACGTACTCTACATTTTCCGTGAAGACACCCAACTCAAATTCTCGACCAAAAACAAAGTCGCGAATCGAATCGGCAAACCACATAACATCGCAAAACTGCGACTAAAACCAAACCTCGAGAATCGTGCCAAACACACATCTGATTCTGGTTCGGGTCGTTACAAATCTACCCCCCTTAAAGAAATTTCGACCTCGAAATTTACGTACCTGTCATGTGAACAGATGAGGATACTGCTCCCGCATACGCTGCTCGGTCTCCCAGGTGGCCTCCTCAACTGAGTGGTTCTGCCACAAGACCTTCACCAGCGGAATCACACGGTGCCTCAGCTCCTGCTCACGTCGATCAAGAATCTGTACTGGCTCCTCAACATACGATAAGTCCTCTCTAATCGGCAACTGCTGTGGGGCTATCACATGTGAAGGATCTGAGATGTACTTCCGCAACATCGAAACATGGAAGACATCATGCACACGAGCCATCTCAGCCGGTAACTCAAGTCTGTAAGCAACAGCTCCAACCCTCTCCGTAATCTCATACGGACCAATGTACCGCGGTCGAAGCTTGCCACGCTTCCCGAAACGCACAACTCCCCTCCACGGAGATAGTTTCAGGAAGACCCAATCACCAACCTCGAACTCTAAACTCTTCCTCCTCACATCCGCGTAACTCTTCTGCCGATCCTGGGCAATCTTCAGTCGATCTCGAATAATCTGAATGTCCTCCATCGTAGTTTTCACCAAATCAGGACCAATGAGCCAACGCTCGCCCACCTCACTCCAACACAATGGAGTGCGACACTGCTTCCCGTACAGAGCCTCGTACGGTGCCATCTCAATACTGGCCTGATAGCTGTTGTTGTAGGCGAACTCGATCAAGTGCAACTGCTGATCCCAGTTTCCACGAAACTGCAATACACACGATCTCAGCATATCCTCAAGAGTCTGAATGGTCCGCTCGGACTGCCTGTCAGTCTGAGGATGAAAAGCTGTACTAAACCGTAGCCTCGTACCCAACGCTCGCTGTAAAGCCTGCCAAAACTCAGAAGTGAACTGACTATCACGGTCAGAAACAATCGACACAGGCACACCATGCAAGCGAACAATCTCGGATAAGTACAACTTTGCCAATCTGCCCACTGAAATCTTTCCTGGAAGTGCAAGAAAATGTGCAGATTTCGTCAATCGATCAACGATAACCCAAATGCCAGTGTTGCCCGCCGAAGTACGCGGCAACTGATAGACGAAATCCATCGTAATATGCTCCCACTTCCAAACTGGAATCTCAAGTGGTTGTAGTTTCCCTGCAGGTTTCTGCCTCTCCGCCTTCACCTGCTGACAAATCAAACACCGACTCACGTATGCGGCAATCTCCCGCTTCATGTTGCGCCACCAATAGTAAGCTCGAAGTGTACGAAACATCTACGTACCTCCGGGATGCATCGCATACGCTGAACTGTGGGCCTCGTCCAGAATCTCCTTCTTTAAGTCCTCGTCTCTGGGTACACATAATCTACCTCTGAACAACAACGTACCGTCGTCGCTCAAACGGAACTCTGTAGGCACACCATTCCGTACCATGGTCTTCTTGCTCAGCAAGTAAGGATCTGAATCCTGTGCCTCCCGTACCTGATCAACCAATACGGGTCGTACCTGAAAGCTAGCCAACAAGGCTCCATCATCATCATAACCAAACACAGCACCCGTAGCCCGTAGCTCGGCTAACATCGATACTCTGGCCACACACATGTGAAACAATGAGGCTCCCGATTTCCGGCTAAGTGCATCTGCCACAACATTGGCCTTCCCTGGATGGTACTCGAAAGTGCACTCGTAATCGTTGATCAACTCCATCCATCGGCGCTGCCTCATGTTCAGATCCGGCTGTGTCCGCAAGTAAGTGAGACTCTTGTGGTCAGTGAAAATCTTACACTGAGCACCATACAGGTAATGTCTCCAACTCTTCAACGCTAACACGATAGCGGCTAACTCCAAATCATGCGTCGGATAGTTGACCTCGTGCGGTTTCAGCTATCTGGAACCGTACGCCACAACTCTACCATGCTGCATCAACACACAGCCAAGGCCCAACTTCGACGCGTCGCTATACACAACATACTCACCACTGTCATCTGGTAATGTCAGAACCGGTGCGGTAGTCAATCTCTCCTTCAGGAGCAAATAACTCTCCTCGCACGCATCAGACCACTCAAACTTGACGCCCTTCTTCGTCAATCTGGTCAGTGGTGTAGCTATCCGGGAGAAATCCTGTACAAACCGTCGGTAATAGCCTGCTAACCCCAAGAAACTCCGGATCTCCGGCACAGTAGTGGGTCGACTCCAATTCAGCACGGCCTCGATCTTGTCAGGATCAACACTAACTCCCTCGGCCGAAATCACGTGGCCCAGAAACTTCACACTATCCAATCAGAACTCACACTTGCTAAACTTCGCGAACAGCTGATGGTCCCGCAAAGTCCGCAACACCGCTCGCAAGTGCTTCTTGTGCTGGCCCACACTCCTCGAGTATATCAAAATATCATCAATGAATACTATCACGAACTTGTCCAGGAATCGTCGAAACACCCGATTCATCAAGTCCATGAAAGCTGCGGGGGCGTTGGTCAACCCAAACGGCATAACCAAAAACTCATAGTGTCCATACCGCGTCCTGAAAGCTGTCCTGGCAACATCTGAATCCCGGATCCTCAACTGGTGATATCCGGATCGAAGATCAATCTTCGAAAAGACTGCTGCTCCCTTCAGCTGATCGAACAAGTCGTCAATCCGAGGCAACGGATACTTGTTCCTCACTGTAATCTGATTCAGCTTCCGATAGTCGATGCACAACCGCATGGACCCATCCTTCTTCCGCACAAACAACACTGGAGCACCCCACGGAGAAACACTAGGTCGAATGAATCCCTTCTCTAACAACTCCTGAAGCTGAATCTGCAACTCCCTCAACTCTGCAGGCGCCATCCGGTATGGTGTCTGGGAAATCGGTCCAGTACCCGGCAATAACTCAATGGTAAAATCAATCTCCCGCACAGGGGGTATACCTGGTAACTCTGCTGGAAACACATCCGGAAACTCAGACACAACCTCAATACTACCAAGATCCGGCACTGCAGCTGTAGTGTCCACAACATGGGCTAAGTAAGCAACACAACCCTTCTTCATCAATCGATCCGCCCTCAATGCGGAAATCAAACACGGTAGGGAAGTGTTCTTCTCGCCACGAAACAATATCTCAGGTAACCCTGGTCGTCGAAACGCGACCTCCTTCCTGTGGCAATCAAACATAGCCCAGTGCGACTCCAAAAAGTCCATACCCAATATCAGATCGAAATCCACAATATCAAGTAATAACAGATCAGCGGCTAAACCATGGCCATCAACAAACACCTCACAGTCTCGGTAAACCCAACTAATGCTCACAACCTCACCTGACGGATACAACACTCTCCACAACCCCGGAAGTGGAGATGCAGGTACCGTAGCTAATGATGACAGTCTATATGATATGAATGAATGTGTGGCACCTGGATCTAACAATGCAACTACTGGAATACCAAAAACATGTAACGTACCGATAACGACCTCCGGTGATGCTCTGCCCTCACGCATAGTCATAGCATGAACTCTCGCCTGTCCGGCTGGTCGTCCTCGCTGGGCCTATCCCTGCTGTCTACCCTGACCTGCAGTCTGTGCTGGTCGAGCTCCCGAA
This sequence comes from Geum urbanum, assembly GCA_946800695.1. NCBI lineage: Eukaryota > Viridiplantae > Streptophyta > Magnoliopsida > Rosales > Rosaceae > Geum > Geum urbanum. The sequence continues at coordinate 17,784,017 of OX327008.1, read as the reverse complement.
GTGGCACCTCGCTCAGCTCCGGAACTCTGATCCGCCTGTCCATCACCACCATACAACTGGGGACACTCCCTCGCATAGTGACCCATCTGGCCACAGCGAAAACAAGTAACAGGACCTCGCCGACAAGTACCCAGGTGATACTTGTTGCAGTAGCTACACAATGGGTAGTCTCTCGGTACAGCAAAAGTGTCACCAGTACGTCGAGGATAACTAGAACCGCTAGAACCAGCACTAGCCTGCGGTCGCTGCGGTCGATCTCTCCTCCATCCCGGTCTCCGTCTAGGTACACTAGCTGGTGGTCGAAATGATCCGCCACCTGAGGATGAAGCTGAACCGGAAGTATCAGAACTCTGCCTCTTCGAAGGCCCCTGACTCGGTCCACCCTCCTCAAATCGTCTCGGCTGGTATCTCTGCTGTCTCTCGCGCTCAATATCCTCGCCTCGGAGTGCAGCACTAACAAACTCATCGAAGTTGTTCCGAGGCATCGTAGTCAGCGTCGCCTTGATACTCAAATTCAATCCCAGCTCAAACCTGCGACACTTGGCTTCCTCTGTAGCCACCATATCCCGCGCAAAACGAGACAAACGGGTAAACCGATCTCGATACTCAAGTACAGACAAACTGCCCTGCCTCAAGTTTGTAAACTCCTCATACTTGCGCTGCTGGGTAGCCTGATTAAAATACCTCCGCATGAACAGATCACGAAACAATGTCCACGGAGTATCCACAGGAACTCTGTCAGTACTGACCCACCAGAAGTATGCATCACCCTCAAGTAAACCAACTGCGGCTACTGTCATCTGCTCAGGTGTAAACTGCAGACGCTCACAAACACGCTCAATCTGAACCAACCATGCCTCGCATATCTCTGGATCAACTGAACCCGAAAACACAGTAGCACCCGCAGTGCGAGCCTTGACCACAGGGTCAAAACGCTCTTCCAAACGCAGCACTCGCATAAGCAAGTCGCGCGTTCGGCGATCCTCATCAGGATCATCATCCCGATCAACACGGGGACCACGTCGAGGAGGCATCCTACTGATACAAGACAAGCATTAGGCACAAGCAGAAAGAACGTAATCATGAAACCGCAGATATTTGAGGACACACAACACCCGAAGTATTGATGAGTACCGCTGGCCAGTCGGGTCATCACTCCAGTCATGCTGTATCAACTCAAATACCCAAAGCGTCACAACTACAAGAGTCTACAGAATCTGACAACCTAATGCTCTGATACCAAGCTGAAAGGACCCAACCCTGATTTAGCTACCTAAACCGGAATCGAACCCCTTCGAAAATGCGAACCAACAAAAATTTTCCGAAATTTGGGCAGAGTTTCGTTACTAGCATGGAATTACCTTAACCTGCACGCGGAAATTAACACTTCGCCCTATGCCACAAAAATCAAACCGTGGGCACCAATCCCATCCGGATTTCTCAACATTAATATAATCAACAAACAGTAAACATACAGTACTATATATATGTATATCCGAGAAAATCCGTATAACAAGTATCGGAATGTATCAGAGCGACCTCTAGTATAAAATTTATACAATATATACATCAGTAGGTGAAACTGAAACCTACTGGAAAACACAGGTGACTCTGATCACTAGCCTCCAAACCTTGACGTGAAAACACCAAACCTGAACTGCAAACTGGGCACGGAAACCGAAAAGCCCAGGGGAAAGACAATAAACACGTTAGAGTGAGTGGACAAAAATAAATGTCTTTCACCAGTTTATATATACGTATAAAATCACATATGCGAGTCCAGGAAAATAAAAACAACATAGTACACGAGGTAAAACTCATATTCCTCCAGTGTACTGAGCATGCAAGTAAAATCCCACGGGGTCACTCATGGACTCCTCCGTGCTAGTACAGTCAGAATCACGGGATCCCAGACCCACACGTGATTCTAGCCGGAAATGGCCTCAGGTCAAAGGTCTGCCTCCCCCCGGTAAAGACCTCGGGTCAGGAGTCACAGCCTCCCCTGACATATGCCTACCATCGGGGATCAGCCGAGAGGCGAGTGTATCGATACAACAACGTAACCACGACTGTACTCAGTGCAAACCAAATCATAAACATTTCGATGCAAATGCATGAAACATCATATAAGTATATGTATACTCGTATACGTATATTCGTATAAGTATAACCGTATAATCGTAATATCAATACGCATGCTCAAGTTCATAAATCATATAAAAGACTCGCAATCATTTTCGAGAAAAGAAATTGTCCACTCACAGATCCGCTAGCGCGAACTCGCGCTAAACTCGTGGTCCGGCGGAGGTACCCTCGCCCGAAGCACGATCACGATCCAAATCTCGATCTCGATCTCCTGAATACATACACACATAACTGATCAAAATCGTAATCCACAACACTGTACGGATGCACGGAAACCAACCGTTCCCGAAAATACAAAATGCGGTGCAAAATGAATTACGGAAATCCCGAAATCCCCACTCGAAATCTCGACTGAAAATCGGCTAACCAAATCAACCCGAAAACCTCCGTACGATAATCAGGGCGCGATTACGAGAAAAATGACACTAATTACATCGAAATCTGAAAATTTGACTTTTCCGGCCGTTGACCGCCGTTGACCGCCACCGCCGGCGGTGGCGCGCCGTCAACGGTGGAGTTTCGCGGCCAAATTTTCCAGAACAAACCATCTCATCCATGCGAATCTCTTTCCCTTCTGTCACCAAGCCCAATTCCAACTCTATCCCTTCCAAAATCAAGCAAAACCGAACGGAAACCAAATCGGAATTCCAAATCGGGTTGCAACAAAAACTCCTCCCCAACTCCAATTAATCACACCATTAGACTCAGAATGATGAGGGGAGTCGTTTCCCCCAAGTCTCCCCTTCCAAAACTCGCCGGAACCATGTCTCCGATCACCACCGATCACCACCATTCGGTTCACAACCGAACACCCACAAACCTTAACCATTTCTCCTCAAACCACAACCCAACCTACTCGAAATTAAGAGAGGAAGCGAACCGTACCTGTCCCGTGGCCGGAGGTGGCCGGAAAAAGGTCGCCGGAAGTTGAAGACCCAAAATGGAAACTTTCCCTTCTCGGCAGCAAGCCCACTTTCCAAATATGGAAAGTCAACACAATTTCAATTCGGTCAACGCCACAAAATGAAGTTTTCGACTAACTCCCGACTATATTTCAACTTTTCGATATTTATACTCGTCCCTCGGGTCGATCGACGGTCCAAATGAAAATACGAAATGATTCGGATAAACTCGAAATAAACGGATAAACTCGTCGAAACCCGAAACTTCAAATAACCATCAAATATTCCTCGGTTATCGGAAAAATCTTCCGAAACCACCCACGAACTCGAAATCACGTACTCTACATTTTCCGTGAAGACACCCAACTCAAATTCTCGACCAAAAACAAAGTCGCGAATCGAATCGGCAAACCACATAACATCGCAAAACTGCGACTAAAACCAAACCTCGAGAATCGTGCCAAACACACATCTGATTCTGGTTCGGGTCGTTACAGTTATTATCTTAGTTTTTATGTTTTCCTTACTTAAATTTTTATTTTGAAGATATTTACGGTGGAAATTAATAACGACGCAATTCGGAGGAATTTCGGCGATTTTGCGATTTTTGCGATTTCAGACCACGAAAAATGGGCCGGCCCAAAAAGCAAATTATGGGCCGATTTCTCAACTCTTGTTTCGGCCCATTATCAAGCCCAAACCCAATCAATTCGGCAAGGATGCAAGTTGGTGAAGTTGAAAAGTCCAAGTTATCAAGCTAATGATCACAAAAGATGACTTGCCATGGTGACTCTTATTTTGGGTTCACAAATGGTGACTAAGCTTGGTGACTCTTGCCTTTGATCATCACAATGGTGACTAAGGGTGTGACTAAGCATGGTGACTCTTGCTTAGGGTTCATGAATGATGATCACACTTGGTGACTAAGGGGATGACTTGCTAGGTGACTAAGGCTTGCATTTAATGAACCAAGCAAGGTGGAAGAAAGAGGCAAGGCATATGCTTGCCTATAAATACCAAGGGAGTTCGGCCTTACTTCATCATCTCTCATTTTACAAACAAAAACTCTACACAAATACTCCTCCACCATAAACACTTCAAGGATTCTCAAGCAAAGCCGAAGCACATCCTCCTCCATTCCAAGCCGAAGCAAGGTTCTCCATCCAAGCCGAAGCAATCCTCCTCCATCCAACACAATACGCTAAGTCCCTTGTGAAGGAAAGCCATCTCCACCGTAGATCATCAAGCATTCAAGACAAAAAGTGTAACCATGATCTTCACTTTCATTTCTTTTGCTTTGTATTTGAACCCTTGGATGTATTGGAATACTTTTATGTATCAAATGAAGAACAAGTTTAGATTTGTGTTTTATGTTCTTAAACCGATTTATAAATTGCATGTGTTTATGATTTCTAGCCTTTTATGCATGTTTGATACAATCTTAAAGCTTCGAAAGCATGTGTTAGATAATACGCTAAGTCCCTCTCTTTCGCATGTTTCGATGATCGTATGTTGTTTAGGATGTTTATACGCTAAGTTGCATTCCTACTCAATTATTAAGCATGTGTATTTAGTTAGAAGTTATGAATTTCGTAACTTACAAAAAGGTTTGATGCATGAAAAGGGCTTAGTTAATAAGATGAGATGATCACTTGTAATTAGTAGTGTAACTTCTTATTTTTAGTAAGCATAATTAGACTTCGAAGTTTCTTGATTGTTAACACTTGTCTATGAGTGAAACATGTTAGATGCTTAAGAGTTTTAGTTGTGTTTGCATGTTTTTGCACTTTACTTTCGTAGATTAAACAACCAACTTCCAATCCCCCCGAACATTTACATTTCTGCTTATTAAACGAAACCATGCATGCGCCCTTAATTCCCCGGATAAAGAACGATCCCTACTCGCCAATGCTATAATGATAAAAGAAGGGTTTTAAATTGCAATGCGCGTAATCGGTGTTTTTAGGGTCTACTTTGTGTTAACGTTAAATGCATGTTTTTTGCATATCAGAATGGCTGAAGTTTCCAACCGTGAGATCAAGAAGATTTTGGAACGAACCGTCCGCCCAAACCAGAAAGATTGGAGTCAATGCTTAGATGATGCATTGTGGGCTTACAGGACTGCCTACAAGACCCCCATTGGTATGTCACCTTTCTGATTAATTTATGGAAAAATGTGCCATCTTCCGGTTGAATTGGAGCACAAGGCATGGTGGGCCGTGAAGAAATTCAACATCGATCGAGATGCAGCAGGTTTGCATCGAAAGCTACAACTTTGTGAACTTGAAGAGATCAGAAATGATGCTTTCGACAATGCGTGGATTTACAAAGAGAAGACGAAAAAGATCCATGATAAGATGATTCGCGGGAAGAGTTTTGAAGTTGGGCAGAAAGTATTGCTTTTCAATTCAAAACTAAAGCTCTTTCCGGGAAAGCTTCGCTCTCGATGGATGGGACCATTCATAGTTGCTCAAATTATGCCTCAGGGAGCAGTTCTCATTCGATCAATAGACAAGGGCAGTGAGTTCAAAGTAAATGGCCATCGCTTGAAGCCCTATTTTGAGGCATTTGCGGAGCATAACGTGGAGGAGATGCAACTCCAAGAACCGGTCATCTCAAAAACAAATTGATGCATCACGTCTAAAGCATATGGCGTAAAATGACCGCTCATTGGGAGGCAACCCAATTGGGAGACAACAGATTTGTTTTCTTCTCCTCCTTTTAATTAATTTAATGGCTTTTGCATTTTAAATTAGAATTTTCGTAGATCCTATACTCCATGTTTAATTCTATACTTTTACTTTAGTACATTGAGGGCAATGTAGAGTTTAAGTGTGGGGGAAGGGTTTACAATTTAATTGTGTCTAAATTAGTGTTTTTCAGAGTCTTTAGGATGCCCTTAATTAGTCGATGATGAAATTGGACCGATACGAACACATATGGCGTATGAATCACATGCATCGAATTCTTGTGCTAATTGAGATATTCTATATGTTTTTAACATGTAGTAGATATGAATTGCAAAACATGGTACAGAAATCGCATGCTTGAATAAGTTTTTAATCATATGAAACCCTATGTGAGCTTTTGAGCTATCTGTTCTTTATTCGATTGAATATACATCCATTTCGTAGCTACTAGCTTATATATGCCTCATTTGATTGCTTGCCATAGATTTTAATGAACTAGAGAATGCTAGAACTTACTCATGTCAATTTGCAAAGCTTTTAAGTTGATACATACTTTGATTTTGGAAATGATTAAAGGCATTTAGGATTTTCCACTTCGCCAAATATCCATGTATCCCATTTGTACGCATGAGTTGCGACACCCCTAGATAAACCAATTGAACACACGTTAAGCGTTTCTCTCATCACCATATTTCCCTAAACACTTACCCTAGTGTAGAATATCCTTTGTTCCGGAAACTTGGTGAGAATTTTTCAAAACTAGCACATAATATGATGGTTTGGTAAGAAAGATTGAAAGAGTTAATGTGAGTAAGGGGAAAGACTTGTCCAAATAACTTAAAAAGTATGAGATTGCCAAAAAGAAAAAAAATATATATATATTTGAGAGAATGAAAAGAAAAAAATTATATATATCTCTCATGGCAATGTGTTGTGTTCTAAGCATAAACCCTTTGGATTAATGTCCCCCTTATTTGCGGATTTGGAGATTACGACAAATTGAAGGCCCAAAAATAGAACAAATATGGCCTTTGTCCTGTCCAAAAAGCTCAAAGGGTAGTTCAGATTGAAGTATACATGGTAATATTCGAGTGGAGATGGAGGATGAATTTGGTGCTAGACTAAGTCGTTGAAACGTTTTTATCACCACATATCTAAATTTCGAATGCCTTAGCCTTAGCCCATTACAACCTCACTAAAAGTCCTTTATGATCCTTAAAATGAGTAGCTTTCAATTGGTAGAGTAAGTTGCATGAGTAAGCTTATGGTTTTGGTTCTTTTGTGCAAGCAATTAACTCCATTCATGAGGTTTTCGTTTAAATTCATATACACTTTAAGTGAACCCTTTTCATGAGTGAAAAATATGATGAATGCATCCTTGTGAGTTGATTAAACATTTATTCAAAGCATGCACAGCTATAACATAACCATTGTTTTCTCTATGTCTTACTTGTTCATTACATAATTATATCGTAATTATCTCTTGAATTCGTTGAGCATACAAAGTTGAAAATCATGTGAGCCATCGCCATATACTTATGAAAATTCTGAGACAAATTTTAGCTAAGGGTTTAGTTGTGTTCTTTCTTTTGTTTTAAATTCGTAGAGAGTCTTAGTTTAACTTAGTGTTTGCTAAGGGACTAGCAAAGTCTAAGTGTGGGGGAATTTGATATACGCATTTTATGCTCGATTCTTAACGCATTTCCCTTTACGTTTAGCTATGTTATAATCTTAGTTTTTATGTTTTTTTTATTTAATTTGTTATTTTTAGGTTATTTACGGTGGAGATGAATAATGGCGCGATTCGGAGGAATTTCGGCGATTTTGCGATTTTTGCGATTTCGGACCATTGGGAATGGGCCGGCCCATAAAGCATTTTGTGGGCCCATTTGTGAAAGTTTGTTTCGGCCCAAAATCAAGCCCAAGACCATTAAATTCTGTAAGCAAGCCACTTGGTGAAGAGGAAAAGTCCAGTTTGGCAAGCTTTGTGACTAGGCTTGGTGACTAAGCTTGTGATCATCACAAAGGGTGACTAGGCTTGGTGACTAAGCTTGTGATCATCACAATTAGTGACTAAGGGTGTGACTTGCCACGGTGACTAAGGGTGCATTTAATGAAGAGGCAAGGTGGAAGAGAGAGGTAGGCAATTCCTTTGCCTATATATGAGAGGGAGGCCAGCCATAATACAGATCATCTCCCATTTTTACAAGCCAAAGCTCTACACAAATACTTCTCCTCCATAAACACTTCAAAGGTCATTTACAAGCCGAAGCAATCCATCCTCCGAAGCCATCGATCATTCACAATATGCTAAGTCCCTTGTGAATGAGAACCACCTTCAAGAAGTCATCAAGCATTCAAGACAAAAAGTGTAACCATGATCTTCAATCTCATGTCTTTTTCTTTGTATTGGATCACTTTGATGTATTTAATGAAGAACAAGTTTGGATTTGAGTTATATGTTCTTAAGCCTTTTCGTAAATTGCATGTGTTTATGATTTCAAGCCTTTTATGCATGTTTGATACAATCTTAAAGCTTCGAAAGCATGTGTTAGATAATACGCTAAGTCCCTCTCTTTCGCATGTTTCGATGATCGTACTTTTTTTAGGGTGTTTAGACGCTAAGTTGCATTCCTACTCAAATATCAAGCATGTATATTTAGTTGGAAGTTATAAATTTTGTAGCTTACTTAGAGTATTGAGGCATGAAAAAGAGTAAGGTTAATATGATGAGATGATCACTTGTAATTAGTAGTGTAGCTTCTTATTTTTAGTAAGCATAATTAGACTTTAAGGTTTCTTGATTGTTAAACTTGTCTATGAGTAAAACATGTTAGAAGTCTAGGAGTTCTTGTTGTGTTTGCATGTTTTGTACTTTAATTTCGTAGATTAATTAACCAATTTTCAATCCCCCCAAACCTTTAGATTTACGCTTATTAACGAAACCATGCATACGCCCTTTAATTCCCCGGATAGAACGATCCCTACTCGCCAATATTATAATGACAAAATAAGGGTTTTAAATTGCTTTACGTGTGAACTTTGTTTTTAGGGTCTACTTTGTGTTAACGTTAAACGCATGTTTTACGCGTATCACCAATTATGATCAAACACTACAACATTCTTACCCATTGCTGGCGATTTTTAAATCGCCGGAAATGTTTTTTAACATTACCGGCGATTTTTGCCGGAAAAATCGCTGGCAATGTAATTTTTTTTTTTTTAACATTACCGGCGACTTAAATGTAAGTCGCCGGTAATGTCTCGATGGTAATGACATTACCGGCGACTTACATTAAGTCGCCGGTAATGTTTAAAAAAAAAAAAAGACATTACCGGCGACTTAATGTAAGTCGCCGGTAATGTCATTACCATCGAGACATTACTGGCGACTTACATTTATGTCGCCGGTAATGTTAAAAAAAAATTACATTGCCGGCAATTTTTCCGGCAAAAATCGCCGGTAATGTTAAAAAACATTGCCGGCGATTTTTAAATCGCCGGCAATGGGTAAGAATGTTGTAGTGAAATAGCAGGTTAATTCTCCAATGGAATATTGTAGTTGTTAAGAGGCTAGAAATATTGTGAACCTAGTCCTTTGTTAATGTTATTGATTGGCATGATATAGCTATATATATGTGTATTCAATTTCCAAATTTTTGGAGGTTTTGCATGGTTTCCAGAATTTATGCATTATTGAAATTATCAATTTTGGAGCTTTTGTAATTTCCAAATTTTGTGCACAAAACACTATTCAAATTGTCCAAAATCAAAATACTGTTCATATGGTCAAAAACCAACTCCTGAAACCTACTTAATATAAAAGGTATCTGTCGTCTCTACAAGTACAGAAAATTATACAAACGTCAGATGCATTGACAAAATGACCAAAATTTACCTCCAAATAATGATAGATAATCTGTCATTATAAATATTCTCTTACGAAAATGTAACGGCCCGAACCGGAAATGGTATGTTAATTGGCTTGATTTGCGAATTTCACGATTAGTCGCAGTTTATCATAATTGGTCGATATGGCGGGTTTGTTTACGACTAAATTATCGGGCAAGAATTGCATAGACAAAATGACCAAAATTTACCTCCAAATAATGACAGATAATCTGTCATTATAAATATTCTCTTACAATAGTGTAATGACCCGAATCGGAAATGGTATGTTAATTGGCTTGATTTGCGAGTTTCACGATTAGTCGCAGTTTATCGTAATTACTCGATATGGCGGGTTTGTTTACGACTAAATTATCGGGCAAGAATTTGGTATGGGTTTCTTCACGAGAGTTGTAGTGTACATTATTTCGAGCTCGTAGAAGTTTCCGGAGGATTATTTCGAGCTACGTGGAATAAGTTATGAATATTTTCAGCCGTTGAATTTAGTCGTGTTTATCCGTTTTGTTTCGATTCGTTTTGGACCGTTGATCGTTTTGGGTCGCGCGTATAAATATCAAAATAGTCGTAAAATTGTCGAAAAGTTGCATTTGGGCCGTTTGACCAGCGTTGACCACTGTTGACCCGCGTTGACCGAGCACCACCGTGACCCGTTTTAGGTTCACCGTTCGACCTGAAAATTCTGACCACCTCCGGTCACAATTTTGGTATGGCTTGAATCCTCTCGTGATTCTCTATTGGTTTAAGCTTGATTTTGTGAGAATTGGTTGAGAATTGTGGGTGTTCGAGTTCATTGAAGTTTTGGGATTTTGCCGTCGTCAGGGGCGGTGCTCCGACCAGTTATGTTGTCGCGGATGATGCGGGTTAGGTTCCCCTCATCCCCTAGATGAATTCTGAGTGGTTTGGTTTGGATAAGGATGGGTTTTGGTGGTTGCCGTGGTGGTGACCAGAGAGGAAGAATACGGCGAGTTTTCGAACTCAATTCCGACCGGTATAGTTGGAATTGGCTTTGATGGTAGAAGGGAAAGATGTTGGGCTTGAGAAGTAGATGAGTTCTGGGCTTTTTTCGCCGGAGTTGGTCACTATTGACACCGCCCCACCGACGGCGGCGGCGGCGGTCAACGGCAGAGCTCGGGCGAGGGTTGACTTTTTGGGATTTTGGAGTTTTTTATACCGTTTTGCTCATAATCGCGTTACGATCGTAGTCGTGAGGTTTTTGAGTTGAATTGAGTATTCTATTTGGGGACGAGGGTTAATTGGGTATATTTTAGGAATTTTGTTATCCTCGTCGATATTTCGAGCGATACGTCTTTCAAGAACGCGGGGTTCTTAACGTATTACCTCTGTATGTTGTGTTTCAATATATATTGATCGTATCCATGTTATTCGGGTTATCGGGATCGAGTTTTTAGCGAGGGATCTTCCGCCGGACCTCAGAGTTAGCTCCGTACTGTGAGTGGACATTTTATTTTCACAGTTGAATTGCGAGTCTCGATTTATACATTTTATGAGTATATATTTATGATTATGCATTTACATTATGAATTTATGATTATGCATTTACATTATGAATTTATGATTATGCATTTTACGATTATGCATGTGCATGGAAAGGATTTATGATTTGGTTTACACAGAGTATAGTCTCGGATATAGAGGAATGCATCGATGCTTTAGCTTCTCGGCTGATCCCCGAGATACTCCGGGGGGGACAGATATCCTAACCCAAGGTCTTTCAGACTTATATTAATCATGTGTGGGTCAGGGATCCCGTGATTAAACTGTACTATGCAGAGGAGTCCATGAGTGACCCCGCAGGATTTTACGTGCATATTTATGGATCAGGGGAAATGTACCTGGTCGGGATTTTCATATGCATTGACTCGCATTAATTATTCTTTTATGAGCATATATTTGGGAAAGACATATTATTATTTTTGTCCACTCACTCTAACGATTTTATTTGTCTTCCCTTGGGCTTTTCGGTTACCTTTGCCCAGTTTGCAGTTTGGGTTCCAGTGTTGCACGTCGACGGTGGAGGCGTAGAGTTCGGATCACAATTCAGTTTCTGTAGGTTCCTTGTTTTCGAAGGGGTTTGATTTCGGTTTAGGCAACTAAATCGGAGTCGGGTCCTTTCAGACAGATCATAAGAGTCGTCTAACTATTTTATTATACGACAGATACATCAATCATCTAAGTGATGCTAAAGACGATAGATCACTTAACGCCATTTAAAGGCATTTCTAAGAGACGAAAGCGTGATATGCAAACATGTTCAGACGACACCGACGTAAGAGTCATCTGAAGCACTTTTTCATATAGCGGGGAGAGGGACCTTAAGGGAAGCAAGATAGTTCCACCTTAAGAGGATAATTTTGTGGTGATGGAGAGGGTGTTTGAGGTGGAGGAGAGAGCTAAAGGGATAAGGGTAGCTTGGGAGCTAATGAAAGATGTTAAAACTATCTAGAAGTGAGAAATGAGGTGAGATATGTGTGTGGGATGAGGGGAGCTCGACCCTATCACTAATGTGGAGATATTTTGGTGTTTTGAAATTCAAATTTAGATGCTTAGATATGATCCTAAACTTTAAGTTTTTAGGTGATCCAAATTAATGTGTGACTCACCCCAAATCATGTGACTTGCATGTGCATCCATCTCTCAAAATATCTTCCTTGTGGGCTTAGACTATTAAGGCCTTGGCCCAAACTTGACTTGACCTTGCCATTAACCGGTGATGACTTGTCGGAGTTGACTGTTGACTGATGTTGACTTTTGTCTTTTTCCTGCTTTTCCTCCATCTTTTCTAAGGGCTTCAGAAATGCGCTCGGCTTCTCCAAAATGTAATTAATTTCCATCTCTTAGAGCATTTTCGAGCCAACTCCCACTTCCCTAGCATAATAAGAAAAAATTATAAGAACGATGCTTTATTGATAAAAGACAAGCAATAAGCATGACGTTAGGGACATAATTAGTGCATAATTATAGACCTAACACTGTGATACTCTGCAAAATGCTAAAAAATTCTCTCCGGGTGCGAAACTATGAATACATCCAAGATAAAGTACTTTATATACTACACTTAGTAAACCCTAGGCGTTTCTCAACCATCCACGCATGTTGTGAGAGCAGGTTTGTCACCCTCTAGCTTAAACCTTCGTGAACCTGCAAAACTAGCCACAGCATGGTGTGGCACCATGCTTAGACCCTCCAAAACTTAAGTCAGAACTTATCCTCAGAATTATATAATGATTAGGGCAGAGTTACGTTACCTGAGACCATGTATGGACGGTCTATATAAGATCGTGCTAGGTCTAAGCATAGTCCTTATCGAACAAGATTACTTCTTATTAGGAAAGGAGGAACCATTTAAGGAATGGATCTCCATATCCTGGACCAATCAAATCTTTTGATTATCAAAGTCCCTTTGGCATAATCCCCTCGGATACACTTAAATATTACCTTATTCCTCTCAGATTCTGTCAATCCTCCAAATCTCGATCGTATAGTCCCTTATGGTCAGATTGCCCAGCTTCCCTGAGGTTCGATCTTACCTTGGGATTGTCATGCCACCGAATAGTCTAGAAATCTCTACAACGTTGTAGATGCTTTCAGAAACTCCTCAATAATTCATTCTTTAACCGGAGCCCTAATTGTCCAAGCGCAGGCTCATTTTTCTCCCCCTTGGACCTTATCCAGATTCGGATTACCCCATCTTCCCCTAGATCGGGTGGCCAAAACCGACTCCCACAAATACTCCCACATTAGTGTGAGATTAGACACGTGTTGACCTCGCGTTGCTGTCGACTAAGCTTCACCATTCCAGATTTCGAAAACTTTCTAGCTTTCCCATCTTGTTGCGCATGAAATCCTAAGCATGTACCTTCACTGTGCCGCCTTTATCATGACTCCTCCATCATACACTCTCGTAAGCATTCACGACTCTCCCCAACTGTCATGACCCTTTCCATTCTTACCTCATTTTGAATCCAATCACACCCCTTGAAATCCGAAATCATCTATCTATTTAAACGGTCATCCTTCTTCACTTCATACCTCTTCATAATATATAAATCAAAAATCTTTCTTCCCCTTCATTTTTTACGCTCTCTTACTCATGTACTCTCTCCACCGAACCCAGAAAGCCTCTCTGTAACCTCAAAGTTCTAAGGTCTCACTTCCCTGAGAACCTAGAAAACCCAAAAAACAACAATTGCCGCCAACAACTCATCCTCCCTAATTTTAGATGAGATCATCAATCATACTCTTATCCATCTTCAAGACCTGGACAACGTCGAGCTACATTATATCAAAAAACCTATTGCTATCGTTATTCCTGTGGTACGACCCTGACCAACCGTTGTCACTTCATCCACAGCCGAACCCAGTCGTGGATCTCCTCCATAGGCTATTCAGAGCCCTCCTTCGCCCACCACCTTCAAAGCAGAGGAGGTTGAATTCGCCCAACCCCCCACTCTAGAGGTCGAGGCTGATCCTACCATCATTCAGACTCAGCCATACACTACCAAGGCTGCTTCAAATAAGGCTCGTGAAGAGCTTTATTCCTCGGTCTTGAAGGTCGACTCTTCCGAGGCCCTTGCCTCCTTTATTCACTCCTTCCACCAGGGGGACAATGAAAATTTCTGGTTCGCTCTCATCCAAGATGAAGCAAAAGTATCAAAACTTGAGAAAGCTCATGGCCCGGGCCTGCTCATCCACCCCTTTTCAGATCGCCTACGGGCTTACCAAAGCTCATGGTGGAATCAGGGTTGTCGGACGGCGGCGCTCCGGCCACGGTGGTGGCCGGAGGTTAAGGGGGTTTGACTCGTGGCACCACGGCGATGCCTTTGGGAGTAGCCTCGAGGGCCGCCATTCACCGTGGACGGAGATTTGACGGAGAACAGGTTTGCCGGCCGGTTTGTGATTTTGGAAGTTTCGAGCTGATTTCCGGCAATTCACGGCAGAATTGGTAGTTGACACAGTTGAGAGATGTGTAGGGCTTGAGGAGGAGAAGCTCCGGTGATCTTGGTCGCCGGGAAATTCCTCCGGTTGACGGCACGTCGCCGCTGACGGCGGCGGTCAACGGCGAATCTCCGGCGACCAGTTGACTTTTTGGATTTCGATAAATTTTATGCCGTTTTTCTCGTAATCGCTCCCCGATCATTGCCTTGAAGTTTTCGAATTGATTTGGATATCAGATTTTTAGTCGAGTGTTTATGTGGAGAATTTGGAGATTTTCGTCGATTATTTTGTATCCGAGCTATATGTTTCCGAAAATGGTTGGTTTCCGAGGTGTGGTACAGAGTAATGAATTGTGATTTTGATCAGTTATATTTTGTGATTATTCAGGGGATCGAGATCGAACGTTGGGCGAGGGATCTTCGGGATCTCGTGATTAGCGCGTTTGCGCACTGTGCTATCTGTGAGTGGACTTTTATTTACACTGTCGTAGCGAGTTCTTGATTTCAGTATTTATTTCCAGTACGATGTTGAGATTATTTATTGTTTTCGGAGATATTGTTTTATATTTTATATGGTGATGGCATTTACTTAGCATCGATGCATTGGCTACTCGGCTGATCACCGGTAGTCCAGATCCAGGGTTGAGAGAATCCCCTGAGGTGCCCACTAGGCTTGAGAGATTCGCCTAGTCGGGTTTGAGAGATTCGCCTCACCGTCGGGCTTGAGAGATTCACATGACACCTCCATTCATTTTATGAACTCGCTTTGTTTTATGATATATATAAATGGTGAAAGGCATTTTATGATTATTTTCGTCCACTCACTCTAACGATTTTATTTGCCTTTCCCTTGGGCTTTTCGGTTTCCGTGCCCATTTTGCAGTTCGGATTCTTGTGTCTCACGTCGCAGTCGGAGGCTTAGTGATCGAGCTACCTTTCTTTTCCAGTAGGTTACTTGTTTTTCCTACTGTTGTATATTTTTGTATATACACACTAGAGGTCGCTCTGATTACTCTGTCATTATACTTTGACATGTTTTTCCCCGGATTACTGTAAAGTATAGTTTTACCTATTACTTTACATTATTGTTATGATATTGAGAAATCTGGATGGGATTGGTGCCCACGGTTTGGCTTTTGTGGCATAGGATGGAGTGTGTTTTCGGGTGCAGGTTAATGGCAATTCCACGTTATAGCGAAACTCTGCCGAGATTTTTATGGTTTTTGCAAGTTCGTGTTTTCAGAAGGGGTTTGATTCTGGTTTAGGAAACTAAATCGGGGTTGGGTCCTTTCAACGACACCTTTTCTATTCCCTTTAAGTATAACAAGTGTTGATGGTTGTGGAGCAAGGAACGCCTCAGCCCTGGAGATCTAGAGAGCATCGAGCCCCTTCAGCACAAGAATCCCCAGGAGCTGACTGAGGTCCCTCGAGCCCCTCAGGTCTACAAGAAAGGAGCCTCATGTGACAACCCGAACCTAAATCTACGTATTAATCAGCACGAAATAGAATTATCACAAATTAGTGGTATCATGTGGGTTTTTTAACGACTATTTCATCAGGCAAGAAATTGTATTAACTTCCTTCACGAGAATTATAGAGTATTTAATTCTGAGCTCGTGGGAATTTTTGGGGAATTTTTCAGATAAGCGAGCAATGTTTTATCGAGTTTTGAAGTCGGTTGTTGAATATATATAAAAGTGTTATTTTTATTATTGATTTAATCGTGACCGTCCGATTTGGATCAGATTGAACCGTAGCCGTTGATTCGGGCTGGTATTTGTACGGTATATATATGATATAAATACGAGATATTAATGGAAATTTTCCATTTTATGATTACTGGGTTGACCCGCATTGACCAACGGGTCAAATCGACCCGTTTTGTCACCGAAAATGGTTGCCGACGGTGTGCCTTATTCAGGCCATATTTGGCCGTGCTTCCTTGATGAAAGTCGTTGGGCTTGAGCTCCTCTTCAAATTGATAGGTGGATCGCCCTCATTGGTGGCCGGAGGAGGAAGAATCGACATGAAGAAAGTTCGAGTTTTCGGGCCGGAATCGGCGGCGTTGGTAGCGGCTCAAGACGGCAGCGTTGGAGGTCAACCTTATAGGGGTTTTGTAGCCCATGGAATGATGAGTTGAACCCAAGTGGTCTTGGGTCTTGCCGTGGCCGGTGGTGGCCAATCAGAGGAAATGCCGGCGAGGTTTTTGAACTTCACACTGAGTATTTGGACGTTTTTCGGTTAGAATTGGGTTTAGCATTGAACTACAAAGTTGTTGAAAATGTTGAGATTTTCAAATTGATGTATAGGTCGAAGTTTTCTGGGCTGGTGGGATTCCGGCGGCCGGCAGCGGTGGCCACACGCGCCGCCGTGCGCAGTGGATCTCCGACGAGGTGAAATTTTTGATAAAATTTTATGTCTTTTTGCTCATTTTCGCGTGCCGAACACAATGGTGAGGTTTATATTTGGATTTTAGTTTGATAAATTTGGGCGAGTATTTAATCAGATAATTATCAGTTTAATTCATGACAATATTAAATGACGCTTTGATTATCAGATTAATTGTGCGTCGTTTGATATTCGAGATTTGTTGATGACTCTTAAAAGTGAGGGATTACAGGGAATTGAATTCATATATTAATTTTAATCGTGGTTTCAGGATCATGAGTTAGCGGGCGTATCAGATGAATAATTGTGCCAACCGACAGAGTTTCAGCTTTAAGTTTATCTCGACAACCTGTGAGTGGACATATTATTTTCACCGTTGACCTACAAGTCTTGACTTATGCATTTTACGATTATGAATTTGTGATTATGCATTTTATGATTATGCATGTACGAGTATGCATGTACGATTATGCATTTTATGATTATTTACCGTACGAGTATGCATTTACGATTATGCATGTGCATGGAAACAAATATGATTTGTTTCACACAGAGTACAGACTCAGAGATAGAAGCATCGATGCGTTGGCATGCTCGACTGATCCCCGAGATGCAATTCTTCTGGGTGTAGGGGTGGTTGAGGGCCATGCCTTTAATAGGCCTCACAAGTACTGGAATATTCCATGCAATCGTTCTTCATTGTGGGCTAGTAATATCCCTCAATTAAGCATCTAACCACAAGATTCCTACCCCCAATGTGTATGCCACATATCCCAGAGTGGAGCTTCTGCATGATAGTTCTAACTTGGGTGGGGTACGTTGCTAGCTAGTCTGGTCCACTGAAGGACCGTCTATACTACTTTTTGTCTCTGATGTTATACCTTGTTGCTTGTCGGACAACCCTTCTTGCCTCTATGTGCCCCTCTAGTATGGTGTCTGTCTCTATGTAGTCTATTATCTCGTCCATCCAGAAGGGGCCTGGTTGTACTGGCATTACATCCCCAACTCCTTCCTCGTCCATACTTGGGTTGGGTAGATGCTCTACAGGAATTGTCCTTCTGAGCTGGTAATTGATGTTAGAGGCCAGATTTGCCAAAGCGTCGGTGTGTGTGTGTGTTTTCAAACCTGGGGAGCTGCATGATGGAAAACTCTTCGAATTGGGCGACCAGTCCCTTTTCCAATCTGAGTTATACTTCTATAGACACGTGGTGGGTTGTATATTTCCCTAACACCTAGGTTGCAATTAGTTGCGAGTCGCATAACACCTTGATCTTTTTCATGTTCAGCTCTCGAGCCAGCCTTAGTCCTGCTAAGAGAACCTCATACTCAGCTCTGTTGTTTATGGCATTCCATTCTAAGGTTAGGGCATGTTCCATAATCGTTCCATCTGGCATCTTTAGTGCTAGTAGTGCTCCAGCACCCTTGTCCTTCGATGATCCATCTGTGTACAGCGTCTAGTGATCGACCCCCAGCACGTCTCTTTCCCCGTCTCTCTCACTTCTTTCCTGTACCTCTGGTTTTGGCGTTGTAAACTCGGCTAGGAAGTCTGGCAAAGCTTGCTCTTTCGTTGTTGTTCAAGGCTGGCACTCGATATCATGTTGTGCCAACTCGATAGCCCACTTGGGTCACCCTACTTGAGGAATCTGGGGTATGCAAGATCGTTCTCAGTGGATACTCAGTCATTACGACTATCTTGAAGGCTTGAGAGTACAGTCAGAGGTTGCGTGATGACGTGACCAAGGCTAGTATAAACCTTTCCAACTTAGGGTAGTGAGTCTCTGGGTCAAGGAAAGCTTTAGATATGCCCCCCAGTATTTTCTCGAACTAGAGCTCCACTTACTGCTACATCCGAGACTGCCAAATACAAATATAGATTCTTCACTTATGGCATCACCTCATAAGCATAAACTCTCTTCTCAGTCATGAATACTGTCTTTGCTACATCGTCCTTTGCCATCTTGATCTGGTTGTAGCCATTGTAAGCGTCCATGAAGCTTAGAAGCTCGTGACCTGCAATAGAGTCTACCAGCTGATCGATTCAAGGCAGGAGGAAGCCATCCTTGGGGCACACCTTATTGAGGTTTGTGAAGTCGATGCAAACCTTGGGTTTCCCATTCTTCTTCTTGACAAGAACCACGTTAAAGAGCCATTTAGAATGTAGAACTTCCTTAACGAACCCTGCTGCAAGCAGATTTTCCACCTTATGTTTGATTATCCTATTACATTCTGCAGCAAAGGTTCTTTTCTTCTATGTTACTGGTTTCGTCTTTGGGTCCACATGAAGCTGGTGCTCGATCACTTTCATGTCAATCCCTGCCATGTCCAGTGCCGACCATGCAAACACATCCTTATACTCCTTTAGTAGGTCCACCAAGTTCCTACACTCGGCTCCACTCAGCCCTGACCCAATCCTTGCATATCGATCAGGTCGTTCTCGATTTAATGGTTTGAGTACCACATATTCCTCTACCTTCTCCTTGAAAGGAAACTCTTGGGGGTCAAGCTCTATATCTAGCTCGTCGATCGTATCATCTCGACCCCCATCCTGTCATTACTATGCAGGCAGAGCTGGGGTAACCGTGCCCCCAATTTCGCCCAGTGATTCCTTCTTCATGCCTTTGGTAGCCAACACCGTGCATAATTTGGCGGCATCCCTGTCCCCTTTGATAATGACAAGGCTCCTTAGTGTTGGATAATTTAGGACTTTGTGGTAGGTCGACACTACCACCCTCATCTTGTGGAGCCACGGTCTTCTCAAGATTGCATTATGAGGGGAAGGGGCATCGACCACAGCAAACCAGGCGATTGGGTTGGTGAGAGTTATTCCAACCTAGAAGGGAATGATTCATAGGGCCCTCACCCTTAACCCTTCAAATCCCATGAGGGTCGTGCGATGGTCCTGAATTGCGCCCATTCTCTCCACAACATCATTGAATATGACGTTCACAGCAGCTTCATTGTCAACCAAGACCCTGACAACTGTCATGTGGGCTATTCTGATGTTAATGACCAAGGCATTGTCGTGGTCGTCCTCCTCCTCTAGAAGGATTGCGTTTGAAAACTCGAGTAGGTTAGTTCTCATACGAGCCTTGGGCTCACCCCTGGCTCTGAGCCTCTTCGATTCATGCTCATTCTCCTTGAGAGTCGCTCCCAGCTCTCCCGCTTCAGCCATGATATAATTCAAGATGGGGAAGATAGTGTCCTCGAGGTACTCAGGGGCCTGGAGGATACAATTTAGTACAGGGTACTTCTCCTCTTGGCCCTTAGGTGGTGGTGGTAAGGTCTCGTTATTTCTCTAACGCTTACCATTACCTTGCGACTTTAACGAATCTTCAAGCTTTTTCTTGTACTCCTCTGTCAGGTATTCCTAACAGTACCCCAGGTCCACCAGCTCTGCAAAGTGTCTCTTAAGGATGCCACAATCAACCATTTTGTGCTTGTTGGCCTTGTGGTAAGCACAGAAGTCCCTAGAGTCATTCTTGCTGGTCATCGGAGGTGGTCTTTTGAGCCATGGATAGTTCTTGATGTGGTGGAGTATGGTTGAGATTGGGATCATCGTGGGAGGAACAAACAACTTTCCCATTTGGCTGGCTGCATGGTGCCCTGAGGCCTTTCTCTTATTGTCGTAGTTGTTACTTCCTTGATTTGTGTTGCTACCGATCGTATTTCTCCTCGGGCTGGTTCCACCCCCAGATGTCTTCTCTCCTAGAGAGTCTGTGTTGCTATAGGTTCTCATGTCCTCTACCCGGGTGTAGTCCAGGGCCTCTTAGTAGACAATGGACAGGTCCTTGGCCTTCTTTCTGATTAATTTACTAGCTAGTTCTGAATCCATGTCTAACCCATTGCTGAATGTTATGGCTACTACAGTATGGTACTTACAGTCAGCCATCGCGTACTCTTTTCTGAACCTCATGACCCAGTCTTTTAGGCCCTCTCTTCGTTTCATCTTGAGGGACGTGAGATAGATCACATCCTTCGTTCCTTTAGCATTGCTCTCGTATCTTTTGAAGAAAGCCGCTTTCAGACTTTTCCAATCCTCGATCGAACCTACGGGGAGCATTTCGTACCACCGCAGGGCATAGTCCTTCAGACTTGCCTGGAACATTTTGCACATCCAAGCATCGTTCGATTGGCTAGTGGTTATAGTAGACTGATAGTTTTTCACGTGCTGGTATGGGTCTGAGTCTCCCGAGTACCTGTCAAACTTGGGGTGACTCCACTTCTTAGGTGGCTCTGCATCCTGAATGAACTGAGCCAGATGGTTCTGGGATATTCTACGAGCCCTCTTCTTTGCCTTCGATTCCTTCTTAGACATCCCCTCCTTCCTCAATTTCTTAGTTTCTTGGTTGGTCCAGATGTTGTGGGCGAGTTATGTCTCCATGAATTCCTCCATCATGCTCCTAAGGGCCGTGACCCCTGAGGTTTCCATGTTCATTACTTCCTTTTGTTGGTTATCCTACACGGCTGCTAGGACTTCCCATTCTGTTTGTATGGGTGGATCTAGTGTGACCAGCCTTTGCTTCTTTAGAAGCTCTACCAAGTTCAGCAAAGAAGCCTGAACGACAGCCACGGTGCCTGCCAACTTGTTCGTGCTCCTGGTGGCCTCGTCCGTAAACTATTGTAGCATGGCCATATCGATCCTCAGATTTGTGTATTGTTCCTCAACTCGATGGAGGTCATGATTGTTAGCCTAGGGTTTTACTCTCAATGAAAGCACTAATTTGTGAGAGCAGGTTTGTCTCCCTCTAGCTTGAACCTTCGTGAACCTGCAAAACCAGTCAGAGCACGGTGTGGCACCGTGCTTAGACCCTCTGAAGCTTAAGTCATAACTTATCCTCAGAATTGTATAATGTGATTAGGGCAGAGTTACGTTACCTGATACCATGTATGGACGGTCTATATATAGAGATCATGCTAGGTCTAAGCATAGCCTTTATCAAACTAGACTACTTTTTATTAGGAAAGGAGGAACCCATTAAGGAATGGATCTCCATATCCAGGGCCAATCAAATATTTTAATTACCACAGGCTCTTTGACATAATCCCCTCGAATACACTTCAATCTGACCTTATTCCTCTCAGATTCTGTCAATCCCCCGAGCTCGATCATATAGTCCCTCGTGGTCAGATTGCCCAGCCTCCCTGAGATCCGATCTTACCTTGGGATTGTCATGCCACCGAATAGTCTAGAAACCTCTATGGCGTTCTAGATGCTTCCAGAAACCCCTCGATAATTCATTCTCTAACCAGAGCCCTAATTGTCCAAGCCCAGGCTCATTTCTCTCCTCCTCGGACCTTATCCAGATTTGGATTACCCAAACCCATCTTCCCCTAGCTCGGTTGGCCAAAACTGACTCCTACTCATGCCTTTTAGAAACTGTCGATCTTCCCCATGTGTCCCATGCCGTTTGAAATTTGAACCGCAAACGTCTTTTCGCAAACCGCAGTAATATTGTCATCAATGCACGTGCACAATGGCTCACTTTGACCCTTTGAAAGCAGCACGGACCACCTAGGTGTCACGTATACAGCCATCACTCATGCCACTTATCTAAACATCAGTAATTAGGGGGTCAAGTGGCACAACGCCCCACTTCTCCCCTGCCAGCGCAAAGCCATATAAGCGTTCTGCTCGACAAAGCGCATTTCGTAAATAATCACTTGAGCACATGTAAAATTCTGCAGGCACATCTCACACCCCGGACGGGCACTGGGGGTACCTTGCCATCAATATTACCCACGAGCGCTCGCTTACTTCTAGCGGTACAAACACGCTAAGGATTATAGTGAGCATAAGAACTATATTCCTCGCATCCCGACTAACTCTTTTTCTAGCAAAACACGATTGACGCCCAGAGCCCATCGCCCAAATACAAAGCTACCTAGCGACTGATCCTCTTAGGTACGTCTCCTAACATGGTCTTAGACCTAGAAGCATTGGCTACATGGGGACTTATAATCCCCTCGGACCCAAAAAGTCCCTAGTGTCATCGCTACCCGTCAGGCGGCTTTAAAAAAGCCCAAGCGCACCTTGCATCACACACTACATTCTAACATAGACTATCTAGCGACTGATCCTCCTAGGTATGTCTCCTAATGCGGTCCTTGACCAAATGACATTGGCTCCCTGAGTACTTATAATCCCCTCAAGCCCAAAATATCCTTCACTCCATTGCACTCGATAGGCGACTTCACAAACGGCCCTAGCAGAAGCTGCCTAGCGCACACCGCCTAAAGCGACCCTAATGCTCGCCAATCAAGAGCAAGGTGCTCCACGGCTCATCACACGATACAGGTTGCTTGCTCAAAATCAATATGTGCAAGAGACCACCCTTGGTTACGGAGTTGAGAGGACTCTGGGGCATACTGTGCTACCCTGACCAAGCAGCGCTAAGTATGAATACTTTGTGGGCTTTGATTTTTTCAACTCCCCAATCAAGGCAACTTTCCTTGACATGGGAACTTGGGGGGCTTGTTAGCACGCCATACACTAACCCACAACATATGCCATACTTAGCACAAAGAACAATTGTTAAAACAAACCAAAGGGATAAAAATAGAATATTCCGCTCAGGGTCGCCCCACACGCGCTTTACATCATAACGCGCATCACGTGTCTGCTAGAGTATATGGGGTGTGACCCATTAAAAGACTGATCTGCCCCTCCTTACATCAAAAAGGGGATATTAACATTAGTCTCACATAAAGAATGGCCAGGAAATATCATTTTAAACTACCCATATAAGGAAGATATTTATGATAAAACAAATGTATCGAATATCTTCACCCTTACTCTACTTTACACTTACTTCTATAATCATTTCTAACTTAGGCATCAGAGTGTTGAAGGCAAGCTAATCCCGTCTCAACTTCCTAACGCCCTTCACTTGTTTTGCAGTCTAATTGGAAGCGCGACTGGCCACCGCCCGAGTGCTAAGGAGCGATCCCAGGACAAAATCTATTGTACCTCTAACGGAATCAACATACGGATTTGGATAAAAACACTGTGTATATTGAGTTTCATTGAGATGAGCTCGTTGTTTTATTTTTAAGACCTTATTTCTGTTTTCAGCTTACTCGACAAAGATGCCTATAACAATGATAAAAGACATCCGTGAAAACTTAATCTTAATTGTGCATCACTTACTTATCCCTCAACATTCTATACAAATATTAAACTAACTTGATGCATTAGTGATGAAAGACACGATGAACAAGAGTTGGTAATGCTTCTGATCTTTTCTTCTCTATTGCGCTTAAGCTCTTCAAATGAGGTCAAGGACAAAATTGCTTAACAACGAGAATAGAGGTTCGATGTATTGGTTATATATTTGTGTCTTACCCATTAAATACTACAAGTTGCCATATTACATAGGAATAATAAGACTTTTCCTTATTGTGTTCCATAATGGTTTCCAAATATACAAAGCTGAGATATACAATCGATCTATGTATTACATGGTGTAACATATCTATATTCTTGTAACCTAATTACATGGTGTAACATATCGATCTATATTCTTGTAGTCTAGCTTTAGTTTAAATCAATTTGCTTATTGTAAAAGATATATGAATATTGTTTAAGTCTATATATAACAATCTCCCTTTGGACTGAACAATGTTCGTATTCAGCAATTTGAACCATAAACCAAAACCAAACAACAAAGCTAGGGGTCTTGAATCATATAATTATTTAAAATCTAATGAACCAAATTTTGTTATTCTATATCTCCAGTTGCATAACCAAGAACTCATTAAATCCATGAGAACTTATAAGTTAAAGACCACTACTGTAGTTTTTGTAAAGGTTTTAGGTCCATAATTATGTTCTAATTATGCCCATAACTTCATGCTTATTTCTCGTTTTTCATGAATAAAGCCTCATTTTTATTGTGTTTTTCTATTCTTTTTAGGAAATGACAGCTTGACTAGGAAATGCACTAAAAACAATAATTATGAGCTTTCCGGAGAATGCGAGAACATTTCTGAGGCCATGGGAGAAGATGGAGAAACATTTGAAAAATGACGAAAAAAGGTCACCGAAGACTTGCCAAAATATTCCGTGATTCTGGTCAACAACCAGTCAACATCAGTCAACTCCATTCATGTTCAAGTTTGGTCAAAACTTCAAGTCACACATGAAGATATTTTGGGGCAATTCACATGTCATGCATATGGTGGGTGAGTCATTCTAGGACCACCTTATCTCCAATTTCAAATTTCAAAATTTAAATTTCAAAAATGTGCAAAAATATTTTCTTAGCCATATTTTCATATTTAAACTCTTCATCTAACATCATTCCCCACCTCACTTCATTTTATACACTTTAGAACTTTAACATAGTCTTTCTCTCTCTAGTTTTGTGTATAGCTTCTTTCTGTTACATATGTAACATACTTTTGGCCATAAATACATCCAATGTATACATGAACTAAGAGTTCACAAGATTTACTCTAATTTGTAATATGATATGAATCTTCAAAGATATTTTTGTTTGGGCATAAATTATAATCTCGCTAACAAGTAATTTGATTTGTTTACCATTATTTACATATATTTTACGACTTGTCACATTTAGTTGGTTTGTGATATTATCCACCATATGCTGTAGTGTCGAATTTTGGAGAACACACTTTTGTCTCATATGTCCCAACTCTCGAGAGAAACATCTTATGCCGCCGAGACCAGGTCTATATGTTTGAAGTGATGTGAAGCCTCTCCATGATCGGAGTCGACCGTCGTGGATCTCTTTCGCTTTTTTTTAGGGGTTTGGAGTTTTGTCAAAGACTCAAAGCTGACCCGACCCGGTTAAGATCTTATTTGCAATGGGCATCTAGATCCGAAATAGTAAAAAGGTGAGCGGGCCTTGGGGTCCATTATCCAGGGACCAAAACGTCATTTCGTAGAAGAGACCCTAAACTCTGTAAAAATCCCTACGCCTCCAACAAATACTTCTTCACTTTGGGATTTTGAGACGAAGCCTTAGTCGTCAAGATGCAAATCTTCGTGAAGACCCTGACGGGGAAGACGATCACGCTCGAGGTCGAGTCGTCTGACACCATCGACAATGTGAAGGCGAAGATTCAAGACAAGGAGGGTATCCCGCCGGACCAGCAGCGGTTGATCTTCGCCGGAAAGCAGCTCGAGGACGGCCGCACACTCGCGGACTACAACATCCAGAAGGAGTCGACTCTCCACCTCGTCCTCCGCCTCCGTGGTGGGGCCAAGAAGCGCAAGAAGAAGACCTACACCAAGCCCAAGAAGCTCAAGCATAAGCACAAGAAGGTCAAGCTCGCCGTGCTCCAGTTCTACAAGGTCGACGACTCCGGCAAGGTCCAGAAGCTCAGGAAGGAGTGCCCTAACGCCGAGTGCGGCGCCGGGACTTTCATGGCCAACCATTTTGACAGGCACTACTGCGGTAAGTGTGGACTCACCTACGTCTACCAGAAGGCCGGCGCCGAATGAATGAATGAATTTTGAAAAAACAAATGTGTTTATTTTCAGATTTACAGCTCTGCTGAGATAATGTTTCTGTTTTTATGTCATGTATTGGTACCCTGGGAATTTTGATTTTGGAATTTGGAGCTTAAAGATGGTTTTTTTTTTAAATTGTTGAGTTTCTCTATATATATGGTCTGATTATATTTTCATGCTTGCTGGATATTGTCATAGAGTTGATTGCTATATGTGGAAGATTGACCGGTGGCACGTGAAATGGATTACTTCTTGGTTGCTAATGTTGAACTACTGTTTATATTTGTTGATATTATACCGGTTTAATTTTCTAATTCATGAGTCTTGATATTGGAAGGGATGTGTTGATTTTGATGGTTGTGGTTTATGCTTTTTGAATTGCTGGTGAGACAATTCCTTGCTGGATTTGTTTCTGTTATTACTTGGAAGATGGCGATTGCTATGCCCCCTCTATATACTCGGTACAGCTGGGGTGAAGCCAGTTCACCCTCAACCCACTTTGATTTCTTCATAAAAGGGGAAGCATGTGCTGGGCACAGCAGGGGGTGGGGGGTGGTTTGTGCTGGGTTCACGGCTGGGTTCACGGTGAACCCAGTTCACCCGAGAACCATCACTATATACTGATGTGTTTTAAGTTATTCTGCATTTCAAACTGCGACCCTTCTGGATGAAATTTATTGTGAGTTTGGTCGCTGATGTTGCATACAAGACTCATGTTGGCAATTACTTGGCTGCTAAAACTTTTAAACTATTGGTCAATGATATTTCAATTTTTCCTTGACATTGCAAACCTTGAGAAATCACAATTTGATTCCTTGGTACAAAATCTGTTTTTACTGTGAACTAAAAAAAAGTTAGATCATGCTCTGTTTTTGTTCTTTGAGGTAGCATGTCGGTAATACTTGCTCTGTGCCACCACTTGTAGTAAATTGAGCTGCTGGATCTGGTTTCTGGCGGACTTGATGTATCTGGTAGAGTATGAGACAGATTGCTTTTGACACAAAATTGTTGAGGTCTCGCTAGCTGTGTTTGAACAGTCATCTCGCAACAGTATGCCTCAGCTGTGCTTTACTATGATAACACTCATAGCAGGGTTAATGTATGCTTCCACCAGCATTTGACATCTGTCTCATTTGCTGTGGGCAATTACTTTGAGAGCTTGTACCCATTACCTTAGTTATTTGCTATTGTAGACGGTACAGTACATGCAGAATGAAGTCTGGTATACCAGACGAGCTGGTTTTGACACTAAATTGATGAAGCTAAGAAACCCGTAGACAACCAGTTTGATCAACTAATGAAAGATCAAAAGGATCTTAATGGAGCAATAAAGCACCAGACAAACAAATTTTGCTCATTCCCATTCCTTTTTCTATGGTTGCTATTTTCTGTTGGTTATCTTTTGCTGGCCATGCGCAGGATATGTACACATCAGAAAAAGTAAATTTGAAAGAAAATGCCTAATAAGTACCCAGAAAACTCTAAAGGCCTAGAACTTTTATGTACATGGTCTATTGGGCATGAGGAAACCAACCTCTTACTGGAATAGATGATGAAACTAAAGCAACTACTTATTGCAAATGCAAAATGAAGGAAATCTTAGCAAACATCAGCAGGCATTAGAGGGGGCAGTCAAACTGTTTCCAAAGGTACAACCTTCTCCAGCAACTTTAGCAACCACCTCGTCCTTGCAAGGCCCAACGAGTTTTGCAACCGAGACAGAACATTTGCATCTTTGACAAACATAATTGGCAGGAACCAATTCTGAGTCTGGGATTCCAGAACACCGAGTGTGCCGCCACACACCACAGACATCACAAGCCATCATCCGCTCCCCATCATCATCCTTGGCCCCACAGCAGCACTCCACTGTCCACCTCTCAATCCCTCTCTCCATTCTAAACTTATTCCATCCGCTCTTGGCATTGCACCTCCCTCTCACACGAACATATTCTGCTGAACCTAATAAGTTTTTGACTTGGGTGGACTCATCAACACCCCCATAGTCAACCAACTCCTCTGCTTGAAACCTTTTTAGCATCAAGTAAACATCTTGAAAAGCTTTTGATGCTGCAAGCTTGAGATCAGATACAGTAGCATTAGATACAACTATCAATTCTGGTGGAGGATCCGGGGAGGTATACTCATCAGACTCGTCCGTAAGTTCAACTCTACATAAGATGCATGTAATGGACAGGTTGTTGATTGACATCCTCTCGGGCTTGTAGCCTTTCATAAACTGCTTGCAGTCAAGTAGCTTTTCAGCACAGCTGATTGCAAGATCCCTCGTTTCCTGAGGCACATCTTTCATCATAGTCTGGGGATGAAGCATGGCCTCATATAACAAGCGCATATCCAGCAGGAGACTTTCCTCTGATAGGCTTCTAGAGATGGATGAACCAGAGCAAAGAGTGGTTCCATTTGATGGACCACTTCCGGCCTCAAGCCTGAAAATTGTTGTTAAGTTTGTTATACACATAATAACCAGATATGAATAACGCTTACAAAATAAATGCACTCTTTAGACAAGCTTGCATGAGCTCGAACACAATGTAGGTCCATACAGAATATACAAGAGAAAAATAAACGGTACCTTGCCCTTGTCTATAAAACAACCCATATCTTTTAAAGTTCACTTATTAATTATAGGGAGCTATCATTTTCAATCCCACGAGCCCACAAGCTATTAAAATTTACTTAATATAGAGAACTTCCATAGTATTATTAACTATCATAGAAGCCCATGCACATTTAATGCATATGCTATTTTCGAGTAATTGGGAAAATAAAAGCAATCACGTCACTGTGTAGATAGCCAGTCTGAGGTAAAATAAATTGCTTAAATTATATAAAAAATATAAAACATACCTGTGATCTTTTTTATAAATTAAAAGCTATTGCAAAGTCTTACTCCATTTTAGTCCCCAAAATAATCTTGTTACAAGTTCACTCCCTTCTATTGGCATAGCCCTTCCTAATTAAACAAAAATGTGGTGCTGATGATACTCACGTCTTGCTGAATCTATTTTCTTCTGACACACAGAAATCCCCTAAATCTTTCACGCAACCAGGTCTGAATCAGGCCTCCTTCGGAATCTCACATTTCAGTTATTCTAAAGCCTTAAGACTGCTGGAGACCCTCTAAATCTTTCTCGCAACCAGGTCTGAATTGGGCCTCCTTCAGAAACTCAAGATACTTGGGAGACCACAATGCTAGCAAGCAGCAAGGTAAATACAGCAAGGGAAATCGCACCCCAGACCACATGTGAGTAGACCATCCCGCCTAAGCCATTCCTACTAACCCCTCGTTAACGAAAGCTACGATTCATCTCTCCCAACAAAGATAGGCAAGTCACCCATCCTTGCCGCATTAATTCTGGTTCCTATGTAAAACATTTGAACAGCATAGGGAAACATAGAAAGCAGTGTCATATATCACAGATACCTAGACAATTATGGCTTGACAATCCAGTTATATATTTGGAGTTCTCATAATCACCTATACTATTGTTTTACATCAAACTTGTGTTTCACATCATACTGATGATTCTAATGGCCATTACTATTCTTGTTCTTATATATAGGATGGACACAGGCAGGATTGGGAGAAGCTAAAGCGGCTTATAGAAATCAACAGGGTGAGGAAACCACAAAAATGGAAACAACTTGAAGGACAGAGAAGCCAGAACCCCCTCCCCCCAAAACGACAAAATACTAACGAACAATGAAAAGTGAAGGCGCACAATTTTGAGGACCGCTTTTTTACTAACCTGTAGTCAAAAACACCATCAGCATTGCATCTCGAGTTAACAAAGATCCCATCAGCTACCACTTTCCCTCCAAGATCGTTTAAGCAATAATCCAAGAGTTCTGATGGCTGCCCCTTGAATACGGCTTTCCTGAGATTACGCTGACTTACCCAATTTGACCCAGAAACTGCACGCAGCACCTTGACCATGGCCTCTTCTACACATTCAATATCGCTCTTGGTCCATGAATACAAAAGTCCTGAAGAGGAAGCACGCCGCTTCTTGCTCATGGCATCAGTTGAAGAACACTTGGGAGCATCATGAACCAAATTAATCAAGAAACTGAATAGATCTCTTATATTTAAAAGCTCCCGTTCTGATAGCGACTGGTACCGCAAGATGATATCATGGATGCAAGAGAGGTTACGATCTTGAGCAAGAAAGGTGGACAAGGGTAGCGTAGAGAGTTTTTCAACAGCAAAATTATAGGCATCAAGAGTGAGAGCAAAACTACCAGTAGCAAATTCATAACCCCAGTCACCATACCAGGGATGTCCTTTGACAATTGCATGAAGTAGTCGATATTCCAGCCCATACTTCTTTGACACATCCATCACACTGACCATTCTGTTCATGAGTGAAAATTGACAAATGGGAGTTTATTGTCATAGAAGAGTGAACAAAATCAAACTACGTAGGTTACTGAAAAACAATCATTACCAATAATGATATGTAAACAAAATAAAAATATATATGTTAAACCAATGCAACTTAAACTATAAGGCATACAAACCCAACTTTTGTTTATGTCCTTTAACGATTAGTAAGGCCGTGATATGTCCAATCAAATCGCTAACCCAAGCACATGTAATATGTGGTATTTAACTATATACTATGAAGGAGGTTTGAGCTTCAATTTTTTATATAGAAAATCAACTTAGCTAGACCAGCTACTGAATCACACAAATAAAATTAAGAACTACAAGGATAAGAAGGGGGGAGAGAAAACAAACCTCACTCCAAGCACTTTACAGAGTCGATCCCAGAAGTCCATGATATGACATCCAGAAAGCATCCTTGACCCACCTTCTCTTCCATTGACCCTAAGAAGATGTCCAAAACCATTTGAATGGACTACTCCATGCAGAAGATGAGTGGTGTTCTCTAATTGGTTATACAACCAATCTTCAACATCATCTGTACTTGCATCAAGGTTGCAAGATTTGCACCTGAAACCAAGACATTTATGCAACGTAAGGAATTATGTATCACTCACAACAATGGTAACGAAACTGGAAAATTTTCCCCAAGAGCGAAGCATTATGTAAACTGATGCACCTCTCTGTACAAATACATATTTAAAAGAAAGACTTGACTACACATTCATTACTTGTCAAACAACAAGGTTCCTTTAAATTCATAGTTAAGATATCAGTGGCATCATTTTTTCAGTCATGGGTTTCCCGAGTAGCACATAATATATCTTCCTCCCACAACTTTCATCGGACATAATGATGAAACGTTTTAATTTTTGTTGAACTTGTGATTAAGAAATAAGGGGCTGCCAACGAGCAAAACAGGCATGAACATTAAAACTTTTCAAGAAGAACTAGAAAGATGACATGATCATTTATAAGTGACACTAGACCTAATGTCAAGTCAAACCCACATCAGAACACAAGGCCAATTTAGTCCTCAGATTTAAAATCATTTGTCATTTACTTTCAAAAGGTAAATTATACGTTATAGATTCATTACATCAAAACATGACATATTTATGAGTTATGGATCAGAAACCCTTTGAGCCTTGGTATGATTGGCTGGTTTGAGCAATCATCATCACATGAGTAGCAATTTAACGCCAATTAGAAATATTCTAGAAACAGTTTGACTTTGTAGCATAAAATGGCTTGGGATATCAAATACACAAGCTCAACATAAGAGAGAGATATATTCTTATAAGAGAAGACCATGTAATTAAAAACATAAATAGATCAATTTATGTGTCTAACTGTGTATGACTATATATCATCTATGCTTGGCACTGGTACTAGTATCTATATGATAGACAAGGATGTAAAAGAATGGTGTTCAAAGCGATTGAATGCAGTATTAGAACATAGGCTGGAGGGGAAAAAAATCATGTCCTCACTTGGATTCGTAGATATGCACAACATCTCCACAGCACATACAAGGCTTGTGATACCCACCAATGGAATTACCATCAGCTTTTATAATAAAATGATAACGTTTCCCGCAAACTGGATGACCACTCCATCCTAAACGTTTGAGAAAGAAATAGAAGGTCAGAACTCACCTCACTGACTACTGGTGGTTTGTAAAGATTGAAAAACTCTGATAAAAAAAACACTCATATTTTTACATGCACATGAGATGATCACAACCTAGAGTATAAATGATGCCCAATGATCAACTAAGTTCATCAAATCAATTCCCTACTGTAATGGGCTGAACAATTAACCCTCTTTAGCGTAAAGAGGGTTAATTGCTGAGAATATAAATAGTATTCCTACGTGACGAGATCAAGACACCATAAAAAATGTACTGTAAACAGCTTCTGTCCTAAGCAGCTCAATAATAACTGTAATAAATAAAACCACCTTCCAAGTTCATAATTTGAAACACTTGTACAGCGATGCACACTCACATGTAAGTTCACAGTGGACAACATATAATCTGTCAATCTGACAAAATCCAGACCAGAGCAAATTATGGAAGAGTAAGTGTTGACTGTAAAGCCCGGAGAGGATTCCACTCATAAAATAGCTGTGGAGAGACAGCTTTCCGCAGTTTGTCATCACATGGGATGTGTAAGCAACTAAGCACCAAAACACTAAACTAGGTACAGTGAGTCAACAAGTAGAAACCAATGCCGTACTAGTGTTACCATCACTATCCCTAGAGCCCAACTGATCATCATCAACGGGACCCATTACCTGTCCGATTAATTTCACTATGCTTCTCTTTTACAACTAGTTTATAATGCACGTAATTTGACTATTTGAGAATTTACCGAGCCATAATATATAAAAAAATTATTTACAATTAAACAACAGTAAAAAACAAATAGAAACTCAGGGAAAATGACTCGGTGGGTGAACTCACCAACAACTCGGCACTGATCACAATAGACGTTTCGAGATCTGGCGACGTCCTCCTCGACGACATCGAGACACACAACGGGTGAAGGAAACGAATCCGGACCGTCCGTGGCGATGATGGCGGTGGGGAGCTGATCCACGTCGCCGCCGCCTCCGATCCTGAAGAGGATCTGCCACGTCAGCAAGTGAGGGAAGAGGGACGAAGGCGGAGGAACCACCGCATGGTTGGCGAGGAAGCCCCTGACGGCGGTCCTGAAGGGGCCGGTGGGGCCCGAGGACGGGAAGGTGTAGAAGTCGTTGAGATCCGCCGTGATTCGCCGCTTCATCCGCTTCTGAGGTCGCTCGTTCACCACCATCATGGCGGCGCGTGAGGCTGTTGGCCGGGATACCGAGAAGAGAGAGAGAAGCGAGGAAGGTTGGGTAGATTGGTAGAATGCGGTGTTGCTAGGGCTCGTTCTTCTTCAACTCTCTGAAATCATTACATCGTCATCATCCAATTCGTATTTCGTCTGTCGGTGATAAATTAAATTAAATTAAATTTGTTATGCAATTTCTAAAAGAGAGTTTGGATTTAAAACAGAGATTCGTTTGAAATTTCAAAATCGAAATATGTCCAAGGGGATCGCAGTTTAAGGAGTTTGATCCAGAAAAAGAGAGAGGTTTGTTTTGTTTATAGGGGAGAAATTGTTTCTGAGCCAAGTCATATATCCCACGTGCATACTTTTCTTTTGGGCTAACGAAAAAAAAAATCACTGTGAAATCTTCAGCTCAAATTTTTTTCAATCTTTCTAAAAACTCAAAATATTTTCGTCCAAAATGATTAACTAAACTTTTCATCTTAATTATACGAAATGCCACTGAAAAACTTAAACCTATCCCCTTTGAGAAATCGATTTCAGTTTTCACTCTCTCTATTCTCTCTATCCTCTCTCTCACTCTCTCTCTCCGACCCACAAATCTGAAACCCATCCTTCTTTGAGAAATCAATTTCAATTTTCACTCTCTTTAACCCCTCTCTCTCTCTCTCTCTCTCTCTCTCTTCGACCCACAGAACCTTCTCCGCTGCACCGATTTGTTGTCGTCGCCGCACGGATTCTTCGTCGCTGTACCAAGATTTCATCGTCATCTCACTTGCCGTCTATCTCATTCTTCATAAGTAATTCGTTTTCAAAAATCATATTTTTCTAGGATTTTTCAGTTTGAGTTTAGTATTTTTGCAACTTTTTCATGATTTTTTGTAGATGTTATGTGATGTAGTGTGTTCGAAAGGCTTTTGGTTATTGTTGTTGTTGTTGATTTCATATTAGGGTTAGTTGTGGTTCATTATGTTGTTGTTGTTGTTAGGGTTATCTGTGGTTACTGTATTGTTGTTGTTTGTTGTTGCTGATTTCATGTTAAGGTTAACTGTGCTTCACTGTGGGTTAACTGTAGGTTAATGTAGTTAATTATGTGTATCTATTTGAAGTTTTCATTATATGTGAGTTTACTACTGCTATTTATATGTGTGTTAATAGTGAAAAATAGCTAGCTAACATTTGCCTTTCAAACAGGGAAAAATAGCTAAAACTCAGAAGATAAAGCATGATGATGAAATAAAGTCATCTTCCAAAATTTTGAAGAGAATAAAGATGACAACAAAAAGGAGGAAGTCGATCATAACCAGAATCTGAATCTAAAACTGAATCATCAGATTCTTCGGCAACCTTAAAAGCGTGTCACTACCACATTTTGACTCATTGCCGGCGATTTAAAAATCGCCGGCAATGTTTTTTAACATTACCGGCGATTTTTGCCGGAAAAATCGCCGGTAATGTTTTTTTTTTTTTACATTACCGGCGACTTAAATGTAAAAAATCGCCGGCAATGTTTCGATGGTAATGTAAAAAAAAAAGACATTGCCGGCGATTTTTCCGGCAAAAATCGCCGGTAATGTTAAAAAAACATTGCCGACGATTTAAAAATCGCCGGCAATGAGTCAAAATGTGGTAGTGTGTGGAATGAAACGTCCCATGCATTACAAGCCTGCGAAGCTTAGGCAGTAGGTGTAGAGGCTGCAGCAAGAGAAAGAGCAAAGTAAAACATCAGTGGCTAAGAGCAAACCAACTTCAAAGAAGAAGGGCCAGAAAAAAGACAAGCAAAAGAAGTTAAGAAAGAGAAAGGACACAAGTTCAGAGAACGAGGATGAAGAAGATGATGATGAAGATGAAAGGGAAGATAACGATGAAGAGAAGGACGATGCCGATGGATGTGAAGATGCTCGTGAAGATGAACACGCAGAAGAAGATGATGATAAAGAGGAAGATGATGAAGAGTAAGAAGAAGAAGATCTAATTGGGAAGAAGAAAGTGGTGAAGCCCCTTGGGCAGAAACGAAAACAGAACTGAAATCCATAATAAAAAGTGAGAAAATGTAATACAGAAATATGTGTGTTTTGTGTCCCAATAACCACTCACAATGATTTAATGACTAGTAGATTGCATTATTTTGAGCATGTGTAAGAAGAGAATACAATGCATGTTTAATCGGTTTGAAAATTGCATATGTCATTCAAAATGCATTCACATGAGAAAAAGAAGGATTGACATGTTTTCGAGTTATCTATGCCTCATGTGAGATTTTGAGCCTTATTGTGCATGCATAGCTACATTATGCACCTATTCTTTCATGTGTGATATTGATCAATTATTGTGTAATCAAGAACTTGCTTTAAACCATGTAAAACGTTTTCCAAATCATAAGTTGTTTTGAAAATGATAGAGGCATTAGGATCACCACTTTGGCAAATTATTTTGGAACTCTATAATGCATACATCCTTTAGTGAGCCATTTTGAGCCTTATATTATTTAGCCTTTTAATTCTTGAACGCATAAATTCTTACCAAGCCTAAACACTTACTCCTACTCTTAACTAGGAAATCGAGCAAGCGATAATGAAGTCCTATTATGATATGCTTAAAGTTTGTACCTATTGTGAAGTTTAGCAAAAGCTCAAGTGTGAGGTGGAGGAGGTCGTTGTGATGTTCATTTGTGTTTTGTTTTGTTCAAAAAGAAAAGAAATGAAAAGAAAAAAAAAGTATCAAAGAAAAGAAAAAATAGAAAGACGAAAAGAGTTTCAAGAAAAAGATGGCAGTGTATATAAAGAATATGTGTCTTGGGAAATAGTTTGTGTGAAAAAGGGAAAGATAATAGCACCTAGAGTATGTTAGGAACTTCGACATATGAATTGCTTGCTAGGTTGCTTGGTTCTCGAATTCCTATACCCTACTTTCATTAATCCCCTTTCTTATGCCCCGTTACAATCCAAATAAAGTCATCTTAATTTGAAATGCTTGTGTTTTTGGATTGTTGGAGCATTTGGTTGAAAATCGAGTTTATGGAGAACATGTGATTGATGCAATTTTTGAGTGCAAACACTAACCTTCAAAGACTTATGTGTATTGAGTGATATCTAGTGAGTTTGATGGTTAAGAAACATATTAATTTGAATACATCTCATTGTGATGCATTTGACTTAGCATAGAGTATAACCATTTCGACTTATTACATATGCATTGATTTCATGTTTTAAAAGTGATGCTCAAAAGTAGTTCAATCCATCTAGCCATAGTTCTTTGAGGGATATCGATCATTAAGTCAAAACACTTACATACTTGTACATGCTTTGTATATTTTTGTGCTTTGAGTCTAGCTTAGCTTATTCCTTTTCGTCTTAGTTTGCTTGAGGACAAGGAAAACTTAAGTATGAGGTAGGTGTTAGGACCATAATTATGTGCTTTTTACGCTTCTAACTTTAGGCTTATAACTTGATTTTTATGAATAAAACATTGTTCTTATAACGTTTCCAGTTCTTGCTAGGAAATGTGGAGTTGGCTCGAAAATGAATTAAATATAAAGAATTAGATACTTATTGGAGAAGACGTATACATTTCTGAGGTCACGAAAGAATTTGGAGCAACTTTGAGAAAAAGACGAAATAGCTTCATCGGAACCCGCCGAAATTTGCTATAGTCGGCCGGCCCAATCACATGGAGTCCAACCCAATGGAGGCTCATTCACCTCATTTATGCTTATCAATCTGATTTGGAGAGAAAGAGAAGAAGTTGGACTACATGATGTCACTACTTTGGAGCTTAGCCTTCCATAGCCTAAAATAGTGGATCATGATCTCCCTAATTCAAAGCTAATCCTCAGATCTTCCACCTTCTCTTTTATTATCATCCTATGGTTGAAATAGAGTCTCCCAACTCAGCCAAATTCAAGCTCCCCTCTCACCCACACACAACACACTTCATTTCGCTCATTTTCCAAGTTTTGAGCCATTTTTCTCTCTAGTTTTCTCTCTAGCTTCTCTTTAGGGTTTTTGTTGAGTTCTCTAGAGAGAAGCTAGATTTATCTTTCAATCTTCCTTCCTTTTCTCCTCTACAAGCTTGAAGACACTTTGGAGCAAAGAATGTGAAGTTAGAAGCACAAGAGTGGACTTGAAGAAGCTTGGCTTGCTTTGGAGAGATTCCGTGGTTATTTTTTTAATCCTATTTACTCTATTGATGTATTTAAACTTGATTTTAATTATCTATAGTGAGTAGTTTTATTTGAGAGGCTAGGGTTAGAACCCTAGTGAAAGGACCCAACCCCGATTTAGCTCCCTAAATCGGAATCAAACCCTTTCGAAAACACGAACCAACAAAAACTTTTCGAAATTTGGGCAGAGTTTCGTTACTAACGTTGAATTACCATTACCTGCACGCGGAAAATACACTTCATCCTATGCCACAAAAAGCAAACCGTGGGCACCAATCCCATCCGGATTTCTCAATATATCAACAATAACGTAAAGTAGTAAATATATATGTACTTTACGGAAAATCCAGAGTAAAATCATATAACATATACAATAGGAAGCTCAGAGCGACTTCTAATACATAATCATATACGTATATCACAGTAGGTAGAACAATAAACCTACTGAAAGAATAAAGTAGCTCGAGCACTATGCCTCCGACCACGACGTGCGACACCAGAGTCCGAACTGCAAACTGGGGACGGAAACCGAAAAGCCCAGGGGAAAGGCAAATAAAACGTTAGAGTGAGTGGACGAAAATAAATATATGCCTTTCACCAGTTTATAAACATACTCAATATAAAACAGTGCGAGTTCGGAAAACACAACAACACAACACATATATATATGGAGGTTGTCGGGCGAATCTCTCAAGCCCGACGTCAGGTGAATCGCTCAAACCTGACGGTGAAAGGCCAGGGGAATCTCTCAACCCCGGCGGCACTCAGGGGAATCTCTCAACCCTGCTTCAGAGGAATCTCTCAACTCTGGGCCAGAGGAATCTCTCAACTCTGGTAGCATCGATGCAATAAATGCCAATCACCAATAACACATAACAACACCTCCGAAAATAACATATATCTCAATCATCGTATAATTTAAATACGGAAATCATAAAATCCACGAACTCGCAAATCAACAGTGAAAATAGAAACTTGTCCACTCACAGTCTGGCGTAACGCGTATCGCGTTAACCCGTGATCCGGCGGAAAGTCCCTCGCCAAACAAACGATCACGAATACCTCGCTATACATTCGGATGCTCAAATCGAGAAACGAACCTCCCCACTACGATCGGGGCGCGATTTCGAGTCAAATGACATGCAACTCGTCGAAAACTCCGAAAAAGTCAAAGTTGACCGCCGCGTTGACCGCCGCCCACGGCGGCGCCACCACCAAACGGAGAATTTTCCGGCGGAGAAACCCCTATTCCATGCAAAACTACCCACTGAGCAACTTTGTCAACTGCACCGAAGTCCAATTCTCACTCTAACATGGTCAATTTCATGAAAAACCGAATGAACACACAAATTTCAAATCCAAAATTCTCCATGTACACATCGAATTGAATCACGAAACTTACAGGGAAGCATCAAGGGGATGAGAGCTTCAAAGCCCACTAAGAATTGCAGCTCGAATCGGCCTCAAACATAGAACCCGAATTCACAAAGTTTTCACCAATTTCAAGTAGGAAATTCCTTCAATTCCGGCGAGCTACACCGCCAACGGTGGCCGAGGATGTCACAAGGGGACTAAGGCGAGTCGAATAAGCCACGGGCCGAGCCCGGAGGTCGCCGGAATCCGGTCGCCGGCGTGGAGGCCGTGGCACCGTCGAAGGCTTCTTCTCCCACCGAGTTGACTCAGTCAACTCGGTCAACTCCATTAAATGAGTCCTTGTTGACTTTCCCAAAAGGGAAACCACACTATTTATACTTTCCAAAATAGGAAACTTCATGTTTATCCACTCCGACGAACTTCAAACGCGCATAACTTCCTCGTCGTAATTCCGATTCCGGTAATTCTCGTGGCCACATACTCGTCTCGACATATTCTTCCAATATTACCCAAAGTCAAACATATCGGCCAACCGAATAAAAAGTCAACCCTTGAAAGCAACACACATTATATCGACTAAATAATCAACAAACGGAAAAATTCGCAACTAATTCCTCGTAACTCCAAATCATGCTCCGGAGGTTTACACGAGCTCGAAATTAAATTCTGAACAACTTCCATGAAGAAGCCGAAACCAAATTCCCGTCCGATAATTTAGTCGTTAAGTAGCCCACCATTTAAATCTGACTTCAAATATTCATAACTAATTCTTCGGTCGTCCAAATAACGATCCGGAACCGCCCACGAACTCGTAATCACACATACAACGACTCTCGAGAAGAGACTCAGCTCAAATTCTTGGCCAATAATTTAGTCGTTAATGAGCCTGGCGATTCAAATAACTGCCGACAAACTGCGACTATGCAGTAACTCATCAACCAAGCTGATCATACTGCTGATCTTGGTCCGGGTCGTCACACCTAGCCATGCCATGTGATAAACAAATGATGACTTGGATTATGCATGATTTATGATTTTAGTGTATGTTATGTGATTATGTGTTGTGAATGAGCAATTGTGTATTTGTGGATGTTTATTGTGCTTGAGCTTCATGTTTAGTTTCACTTATGCATGGGTGACCCTAGCTAAGTTAATGTATGTGTAAGAGACTAAAAATGGACCTTAATTGAATTAGCTACTCACTTAAGGCTAGATAAGCATGTAAACATGATTACAACATTTTCTAAGAAGTTTACCTTGAAACTTGATTGCCTTAGCACCTAGCATGGACTAAAGCTCATTTGAGTCTCAATAGACTTGATGGACTCTAGTCAAGCACATGTTAAATCCAAAAGGTTATTGTGGCTAATAGTAGACTCACTTGACTCATAACCTAATAGGTGCGAGTTGGGAGAATCACATAGACTTTCTCTCAGATTCTCCAATAGAGATTTGAGAAGGGGAACCTTCCACATATATCACACGATATGTTTGTTGACTTCACTGTGACGACCCGAACCAGAATCAGCAGTGTAATCGACACGATTCACGAGTTAGCTTATAATCGCGATAGAGTGGTTTCCTGGATTAGCTCGCGACTTAAATATCGGTTGAGAATTTGAATTGAGTTTCTTCACAGAAGTTGTAGAGCACGTGATTTCGAGCTCGTGTGCGGTTCCGGATGATTTTTCCGATAACCGAGGAATATAATATGATTATTTGAAATTGCGGTTTATTGACGAGTTTATCCGTTTGTTTCGTATTTATCCGAATTGTTTTGGTTATTCGTTTTGAACCATTGATCGTCCCGAGGAGCGAGTATAAATATCAGAAATAGTCGTAAAATTGTCGAAAACACTGTTTAAGGTTTGACCAGGCGTTGACTTTCCATTTTGGGCAGTTTGACCCGTTGACCGAGAGGGAGACTTTCCCGTTTGGATTTTCGCCGGCCGACTTGGAGTTTCCGGCCACCTCCGGCCACGTGAAGGGTATAATTCTCTTCCTCTTGAGTTTCTAAGTTGTTTTGCAATTGAAATTGTGAGATTTGATGATGTATTGGTGGGTTTCGAATCGGGTCGGTTTGCCGGAATTCGCCGGTGACGGGGGGTGGACTTCCGACGAGCTTCGGTGGCGGAGGAGTGGGGGTTTCGACTCCCCTTGCCCCAGGGATGCTTCCCATAAGGTTTAATTGGGTTGAAATGGAGTTTTCCGGTGAATCCGTGGTGGTTGCCGGAGTTTGGATTTGATTTGGTTTCGAACAAATTGGAGGGGTTCCGGTGAGAATTGGACTTTATGGTAGTTAAGAAATTGGTTGGGCTTGAAGAGACCTTGAAAACTGGAGCTTCCTCGCCGGAGAAATCCTCCGTTGACGGCGCGCCGCAGCCGGCGGCGCTCCGGCGAGAAAGTTGACTTTTTAGTTTTCGATGATTTTAGTGTCATTTTTCTCGTAATCGCGCCCCGATTATCACCTTGAGGTTTTTGAATTGATTTGGGTATCAGATTTTCAGTCGAAGGTTTCGAGTGGAGATTTTGCAAATTCAGTCGATTGTTTTATACAGTTTTATATGTTTTCGGGAACGGTTGATTTCCGTGGTTAAGTTCTGAGTTGTGAGCTATGATTTTGATCAGATATGTTTTATGACTATTCAGGGGATCGAGATCGTGTTTCGGGCGAGGGATCTTCCGTCGGTCCACGAGATTAGCGCGAGTGCGCGTTTCGCTCACCTGTGAGTGGATAACTTCTTTTCACTGTCAATCGCGAGTCATTACATACGTTTTACGAGCATGAGCATGCATACGAGATTATGTTTCATATGAGCATGTGTTATACGATTATGCCTATACCAGTATACATTTCGTATATGCATTTATATATTGTTTCATGCATTTGCATCGAACTATTGATGATTTAATTTACACAGAGTACAGTTTCAGTATATGTTGTTGTATCGATACACCTGCATCTCGGCTGATCCCCGATTGATGCCTACCAGGAGGGGCAGTACCCCGACCTGACCAGCGAGGGGCAATACCCCTGAACCGAGGCCTTTCTGGCTAGAATCACGTGT
Organism: Geum urbanum; assembly: GCA_946800695.1. NCBI lineage: Eukaryota > Viridiplantae > Streptophyta > Magnoliopsida > Rosales > Rosaceae > Geum > Geum urbanum. The sequence continues at coordinate 17,741,722 of OX327008.1, read as the reverse complement.
GGGTCTGGGATCCCGTTATTCAGACTGTACTAGCACGGATGTGTCCATGAGTGACCCCGTGAGATTTTCCATGCATGCTCTGTACGCGAGTTGAAGTCAGCGTCTCCTCGTGTACCATTTGATTTTTATATATATTTTGACTCGCATATGTTTTTATAACATATATCATCTGGCGAAAGACATTTATTTTCGTCCACTCACTCTAACAGTTTTCATGTCTTTCCCCTGGGCTTTTCGGTTTCCGTGCCCAGATTGCAGTTCAGGTTCTGGTGTTTCACGTCGCGGTTAGAGGCTAGTGATTCGAGCTACCTGTGTTTTCCAGTATGTTCTTGTTTCGCCTACTGATGTCTATATTGTATATATTTACACTAGAGGTCGCTCTGATACATTCTGATACATGTTTTATACGATTTTCCCCGGATATACTATATATTACAGTCTTGCTTATTGTTTATTTTTTATGATATGATATTGAGAAATCCGGATGGGATTGGTGCCCACGGTTTGGCTTTTGTGGCATAGGATGAAGTGTTATTTTCTGGGTGCAGGTAATGGCAATTCCACGTTAGTGACGTTACTCTGCCGAAATTTTAATGGTTTTTGTTGGTTCACGTTTTCAGAAGGGGTTTGATTCCGGTTTAGGCAACTAAATCGGGGTTGGGTCCTTTCATTCACAACGTTACATATGATCGAGATGCAATCCCAAAATGGCTTGGGTCTTGGTTCCGATTCATGAAATACTTCAATGTAGGGCTCAAGTCATCTAGAGTTCGAAATGACCTAGAAATTTGGGTTCAAAACCAAACATGACCCAAAAGGTCACGTTTTGGACATTAACATGTGTGAATGGATTTTAATCTAATATATAAACCGGGACATTGTTTGATGCATCATATGGTTAGCAGGACTTCCCTAGCCGACCATCTTTTCTTGTATTGAATTTGTTTACTATTTTCGTGCACTTTGTAGTGTAATCATCAATCATTCAAACTTTGTTAGTTGTAACAACCCGAACCAAAATCTACGTATAAATCAGCACGAAGTAGAATTATCGCGTGGGTTGTTAACGACTTTTTCATTAAGTAAGAATTTGTATTGACTTCCTTCACGAGAATTGTAGAGAATTTAATTTCGAGCTCATGTGAATTTTTGGGAAATTTTGCGGATAAGCGAGCTATGTTTTATCAATTTTTGAAGTCGGTAAGTGAAAATATTTAAAAATTTTATTTTTATTGCTGATTTAATCGTGATCGTTGATTTGGGCTGGTATGTATACAGTATAAATACAAGTCAATTTTGGAAAGTTTCTATTTTTGGAATGGCCCGTTGACTCGTGTTGACCACGGGTCAAGCCGACTCGTTTCACCATGAATTTTCTTGCCGGTGGCGAGCCTCATTCCGGCCACCTTTGGCTGAGGTCTTGGTGTCAAAACATTGGGCTTGAGCTCCTCTTCCATTTGGTAGGTGGATCACCGGTGGTGGTGGCCGGAGGACGGCGGTGGAGGGCCATGAAAACCGGTTGGGATTTCGCCAGTGACGGGGGTGGCGGATTCGGTGGGATTTCGCCAGTGACTGGGGTGGCGGAGATGGCGGCAATGGAGGTCGAATCCATAGGAGTTTTTTAGCCCTTGGAATGGTGAATCTATCCCAAGTGGTCTTGGCCTTTGTTGTGGCGGGATTTCGGCGATCAGAGGGAAAGAAATTTTGGTGACTGTTTCAGTTTTCCGATAAATTGGAGGTTTTTCGGTTAGTTTTTGGGTTTGTCTCAGTTATGAAAGTTGTTGGGCTTGTCTTTAGCTTTCCATTTATATATCAATTGCAGATTTTGGTGCCGATAGGATTCCGGCGGCGATTTGCGGCCCCACGGGCCGCCGTGCGCGGCGGAGCTTCGGCGAGATGGAATTTTCGACAAGTTTTATGTCGTTTCGCTCATTTTCACGTGCCAAACACAATGGTGAGGTTTATATTCGGATTTGAGTTTGATAAATTTGGGTGAGTATTTAATCGGACAATTATCAGTTTAATTCACTACAAAATTAAAGGACGCTTTGTTTATCAGTTTAATTGCGAGTTGTTTGATATTTGAAATTTGTTTGCGATTCTTAAAAGGAGGGATTACAGGGAATTGAATTCAAAATTTGGTTGAGTTATTAGTAATTAAACAGAAATTACGTTATTCAAGTTTGCAAGATTCTCGATGTTATTACTCAATAGATTACGATCTTAGCTATTCAGTATGAACTCTAATGATCAGATATTAATTTTAATTGTGGTTTCAGGATCTTGAGTTAGCGGGCGTGTCAGATGAATAAGTGTGCCATTTGGCAGGTTTCAGCTTTATAATTATCCCGGCAAAATGCTGTGAGTGGATATTTTATTTTCACTATCGGTTTGTGAGTCTATGTTATGCATTTTACGATTATGCATTTACGAGTATGCATTTATGATTATGTATTTTTATGAGCATACATTGGTTCGGAGGCACATATGATTTGTTTTTAAACAGAGTATGGTTATTATGGATGCATCGATGCTATGGCCTCTCGGCTGATCATCGAGATGCTCCGAAATGGTTATGACAAACACCTGACCCGTGATTACACAGTACCCAGGAGGGTTAGGACAAGCACCTGACCTGGGCATGTTTGTAACTCGAGGGAAACGTACTCAAGTTATTGCCTCCACATATACACAGTACCCAAAAGGGTTAGGACAAACACATGACCTAGGCTTGTTTATTTTCAGACTCGCATTATCTTTATGTACTTTATTTATAAAAGGCATATTATTTATAGTTTTAGTTAAAAAGTGAAATATTATTTTCGTCCACTCCCTCTAACTGTTTTTATGATTTTATGTGCATTTTTCTTGGGCTTTTCGATTTTATTTGCCCAGATTGCAGTGTGTATCATGAGGGTGCTGGATGTCATCGAGGACGTCGAGTCCACCAATCAATTCCTTCAACAATAGGTTCCAACTCACTGTCAGTATGTCTCTTGTGTTATTGAAGTCACTCTGGATACTAGTTCTATAGTATCGTCTTAGTGAGACTCTTGTAAATAGGTCGTCACTCGTATAGTAGTCGAGTTGAGTTTCATTGTTTATGAATCAGTGTATTTACTGGAAGTATGCTTTCAAATTCTAAATAATGTATCATGTCTGATTTTAGTTTTGTGTTGAGAAATCTGGATGGACATCGGTGGTGGTCCACGGTATTGTTTGTGAGTTGATCTGCGGAGTGTCAGTTTTCCTTGTAGGTTTTTGGTTGTCTCTTTTATAAGAGAAGTTATGTCAAAATTTTCACAGAAACTCATAGATTAAGGTCAGTCGTTAGGGCTTGATTCTAGATTACTAGTTAATAATCTAGAATCGGGTCCTTTCATAATCACTCACCGTAATTTTGTCATCCCTTGCAATGCCAAGTCTCTAAAGGACTTAGCGGTGTGAGATTCATTTCCACCTTTTATTTTAGTCTTTGTATCAAGTTGTGTCTAGTTAGTCATAGTCTTTGTGCTAAACATTGTGAGCTAGGGAGTCTAAGTGTTTAATCATCGTGGGTACGACGCTCGACTTCCTACATTTATACTAAAACTTGACCTCGTGCACTTGTGAGTGAAGAAATCTTTATATCGATCTATGAGTTATTCAATAGTTCATAAGTTGAAGGGGTACAAAACCTTCAACAGTGGACAACTACAATATTAAGACGAGGTCATTTTTGTTTCACCCTACTAGGGTCGACAGAATCAAACCTGAATTTGTCGCTAATCTGTTTAGCCTGAACAATTGTGGACCTAGACCAGTTTCGTCTATGAGAAGGTCCCTGTCAAGGGAAAGTTTGGAATTGAGTTGTTCAGGAAGAGGCATATGGTGCCAAAGAGAATGATTGTTGAAAGTTTGGAAAAAAACATTGTTGGATTCAAACAGAGTGGGGGACATTACCCGTCTACTTATTTTATTGCTTTTATCAGTTACTTTGCTGCCCAATTGTTCCGGTAGCGCTGGTTGAAACTTGATCAACCTTACCAGCGACTTGGAAGAATTGAGAGAGTACAATTGGGCAAGCAGGATTATCAGACTTGTTCTCAATTCATTGGACACGCATGCAAAAAACTACTACTCAACAATAGCTCAACTCAGGAAGGAAGGAAGGAGGAGGAGAAGAAGAAGAAGAAGAAGAAGAAGATAGACGGTCGCAACCTTGTCCTGCTGGTAATTTTTCTCGTTCTTCCTGATATTTTCCATTGTATGTAGTTCACTGTGTAGTAGTTGTAGTTCACTTTGTATTCATTGATGGTAAACTGTGTTGTATTTCAGTATGTGGTAATTGTCTGTGTTAGCTGTAATTCACTGTGTATTCAATGTGTGCTAACTGTTTATGGTTTTCTCTTTGATTGCAAGGAAATATCTTTCCTCAAGTATAACAAACTTGACGAAACCAACAGCAGAGAAAGATGCAAGGGAGATTGGTCTTGTCAGATGGAAATACATGCACGTCATGCAAAATCTGAAGAATGTAACCAGCACTGAAATGTTGAAGGTGACTATGATAGGCGTATGTCCTTTGATATTTCAATTCTTTATAGTTCACTGTTGGTAGTTGTCTATGTTAACTATATTTCACTGTCTACTTGCTATGGTCAACTGTGCCTTTTTTTTGGCAACTAAGATCCCTATTGATTTCTTTGAAACAGGGAGAGCTTGAAGCCTCCAAAGCAAGACAAAACGCTAACAATTTACAAATAGAAGAGGAGTTCAGTCAGAGCTTCAGAAGAGATAGAGGGCCAGAGGTTGTTCCTGAAGACTCTGACAATATTGGGAATATCCTGGCTCAGATAAACTTTGACACTATTGCGAATGTTGCTGAAGAATGCAAAAACTTGGAGGCTCTCTTGGAAAAGAATAAGTAAGTGATTAAAGAGAAGGATGCATTCATTGAAATCTTGAGGAAAGGTTGTGAGGACATGGTGCAAGAAAACTCAAGAATGTGCGAAATCCTGGATCAAGAGAGGCAGCAGAAGGAGATTCTAGAGGGCAGGCTTCAAGTGCATGAGCAGGTAGCCAAAAAAGGCTTCAATTCTATGGGTAAGATTAATCTTCTCCGGCTTAAGATTGAATCTCAGCAGAAAAAGTGTAAAGAATTGAGTGAAGCGCTTCATGTTGCTGCTTTGGAGAAAGAAGAAGGGGTAAAAAAAATCAGAGAAGAGGAAGTAGAAAAGACCAAAGCGATGCAAGCAGAGGTTGATGAGCTGAAGAAGCAAGTTGAGAAGTTGCATGCTGACAATTTACGTTTCCATCAAGAATTTTCGTTGAAGTTGAAGGATGCCACCGAAGAAATGGTGGTGACAACAGAAAAAAAGGGAGGAGAATTAGGAGAGGAAAAAGGAGCAGAAGAAGTTGTTGGTAAAGAACCTACACAAGTAGTAGATGAATGAAAAAAATTATGTTTAAAATCTATATTTTTTGGGTACTTATATTTGGTGTTGTATGACATTTAATACACTATTTGGTTTTTTGTTCAACAATGATACTGTCTAGTTTTCTGAAATTATCTTTTTACTCTCTCAAGTTTGAATTCTTCTCTTGTGTTTGCTAAATGTGTCTGCAACATAAGTGTTACAGACTTATGCTGACGTGTCTAGTGTTTCAGACTTATGTCTGGTAGCAAAAAAAATGAGAAATTGTGTTAACTATCTTGAGCTGATTGGATTCACTGTGGGTTAACTGTATTTAGCTGATTGTGTCATTGTAGTTCACTGTGAGTAAACTGTGTTTAGATGATTGGATTCACTGTAAGTAAACTGTGTTTAGTTGATTTGATTGACTGAAAGTTGTTTGTTTTGTGATAGGTGTTTCAACATCAAATAATGAGGCTCTCTAGTTTCTGGAGGCACCGTCCTTCGTTCTTTTGAGTCCTGATGTGTTCCTCACACTAGAAGATCAGGTGATTGGAAATAAAAAGAATCAACTTTGGTGGTGGATGGCTTGGTTAGATCCAAAGCTCAGGGCATTGAGCAACACAAATCTCCTAAAGTGGTGGAGAACCTTGTGACACCAGTAGCATATGATTGAACAAAAAGGATCACCTGTAGTGGTGGAGAACCTGGTGATGCCTGATGGTCCAAAAAAGAAGGCCAAAGATGATTATTTAACCGTCACACTGCCTGGTCCAGGCATGAAGTTGACCAAGAACAACATAGGTATATACCCATACGTCAAAAGATTGAAAGTTAAGGTTCCACCAATCAAGAAGACAGATGAAATATATTGGTGGCCACCATAAAAGAAGAATGCACAAAAGAACAAAACGGTGAGGACATCTTTGGCTCAGTTTAAGATCGTGGAAAAGAGCTCGCCCATATTACAAATAAATCCAAGTAAAGGCAAAGAATCATCATATAAAGCTGATCTTGTGGACGACTTGAAATAAGTTCCATGGGGAGAGAGCAAAGTGTTTGGGTATATGAGCGAATCGAAGCAGAATGAACTTCTGCGTTACTGGAGAGAGACAAAAAAATCTTTGTAATCCCCTCGACTCAAAACTTTAAAATTTCTGTTTCTATGTCAAAATGCGGTGATGAAGATTCTAATTTCACTGTGGGTAGCTATATTGGTTTAACTATGTCTAGCTATACTTAGTTGTACATTCTTGATTGTCTGCAATTGGAGTTCAGTGAACTTGTTGTGCTGTGTAGGGAATCATTCTGGATCTGGCATGATCCAAAAGTTTTTTTTGAGTGTGAGGACATAACAACGCTTCTGAATGGTGGATTTGTCACAAATGGTATAATAGACTCTTATGGGAAGATGATAATGGACAAAAGCACCCACAGGACTATGGGAAGTCAGTTGTTCTAAATAGCCAAGTTTTTTTAAGGCCATTTTTCTTTCCTTCTATTCAGATTTCTCATTTTTGAATTTTGATTTGTTATTACTAATTTTTGGATATGTTTCTTTTATAAAACAGTAGGGGGTTGATAACTTGGCGATGAAGATAATGCATGAGCTATTCTTTGAAAGGGTGTTCAAGGATCTTAGTTCTTATGCCAAGATTTTCATCCTAATCACCTATGATGACCATCACCACCTGCTGTGCATGGAGACAAACTCTCCTCATTGGACTCACTTTGAATCCTTGCGACCAGAGAATCCCATGGATCTTAGGAATGGTACTCACTTCAAGGAAGCCCTCAAAATCATCCGCATGTTCAATCTATGGTTGGATGCAGTTTACGAGCTCTTAGATGACATGCTGAAGAACGGTAAGAAATGCTTGGTGGACAACAAACATAACACGTCTAAAGGATTGAAGATAAGAGAAATCAAATTGTGTGCAAGAGAGAGGAAAACTGTTGATTGGATCAGAAATCAGAGACGTCCATTTGAGACGATGATGGGGTGGCATGCGACAACTTTCCATGCTAACCTCCAGGATCGTAAGTAGGGGTCACCATTTGGCTCATAGGCCCAAAAAGCTTGTGGGCGGCTCGAAACTCATTAAGCCCAAGCTCGGCCCGGTCAAAATTTAGGCCCGAAAAAGGCCGTCTCGATGGGCATAAGGCTGGCTTGGGTCAAGGTCCCAAAGCCCATAGGTCTGAAAAAGTCCGGTTCGTCAAAAGCCCGTCTAGGCCCGTTGAGGCCGGCTCAGAAAGCCCGGCCCGACAAGCCAATGAACAAATACATTATATATCAACAATTTGTTATATATACAATTATACATTATAGTTTATAGTCATACACTACAAAAATAACAATAAGGGACAAAAACCTTTATATATCACCAAACTAAACACTCAAGAATTCATAATTATTTCATTATAGTCTTAGAATTAACTAAGTATAGTGATATTTAATTAACTAATTATAGTGTTAGTATTACTATAGAAGTTTTAGTCTTATAATATTTGTTTTTTTATAGTGCATTCTATCCTATTTCCTATTTGCTCCAAAAAAGTCTATTAATTATTAGAGTAGCAATAAAGTCTCATTTGAAGAGTTCTTTTATTATAGTCTCACTTGAAGAGTTGAAGAAAAAAAAATTATAATTTTTTATATTTTTTTTATATTTTTATGTTATTAAAATATAGAAAGCCCGGTCCGGCCCGAAAAGCCCGTCATGGCCAGGGCTGCCCACGAGCTTAAATTTTTTTGAAAAGCCCCGCCCGACCTGGCCCATATTTTAATGAATAGTGTTCAAGCCCGGCCCGGCCCGTTGCGGACCCATAATCGTAAGTATATCTTCACTCATTTTCTTGGTAGTTGTATATGTGGTAGCTGATTTCTGTTTTTGTTTTTGAACTTCACTATATTTATGTTTCCTGTTTATATAGGAATGACTGGGGACGTTCGTGTGTTACTACATGAATCAGTTTGCTTGGGACTAGCCGTTTAGGGAACGTATGAATGACGAAGATATCTCTTTAGTTAAGGCTCAACTCATAGAATCTTTCATTGACCACGGGCTTGGATGGTGCCAAAAGAACCCTCCAAAGGCAACAAGCAGAAGACTACTAAAGGGAGGCAAGTCAATATCTAGTTAGGAGTGGTTAGTAGTTTGCATGCAGGAACTTGTAACTCAATTAGTTAGTAGTTAGTTATTCACAACACATTCTCTAGATTGTTGAATATTTGTAATTGAATTATAATGGTTTTTATGTATAAAATGTTCTGCATTTATCATCATTTTCTCTACTGCATTTCAAAAAAGAAAGACAGTTAACAACAGCTAAGCATCAGTAAAGTACGTACAACTATCCTTTAGTTAAATGATAGTGAACTCTATTTTATATTTGAAAAACACACTAAAAATCTTCAACAAAAGACAATTAACAACAACTAACCATCACTGAATTACAGCTAACCATCAGTTATCTAAATAATTGATGATTTTTAGTGTGCATGGTACACAAAGCACACTAAAACCATTTGTGAAAGATAGTTAATCTTTAGTGAAGAACAACTAACCATCTGTGAACTCTGTTTTGCATCCAACAACACACTCATCAGATAAAAATAGTGAATGACAGTTAAACCTCAGTGAAGGACAACGAACTTTAAGTACACACATTAACATTTTTTTTGGGAGGCTCAAAATGAATACCACCTAAAATTCCTGCCATTTTTGGTGCTCGTGCGTTTTTTGAGTTTCCCATTCCCTCCACTACGCACATATTTAGGCCTCCATAAAAAGGTCATCAATCCTCACATTCTTCACATCTTTATCAAAACCCTAAAATAACTCCTCTCCCAAAAATCCATGACTCCCATTACTTGCAGATCATCCAGGCTCAATAGAGGAGCTTCATCCTCAGTTGTTCCTCCATCTCCAATCACCGAATCATCCATGGTTGTGCCACCTCCTGATCCAGTTATCGCTGAGTTTGAATGCTTGAGGAACCTGATCAATAACAATTTTGAATTGTATGACAATGTCATCCGTCAACTGCTGTACAATTCAGAAGCTGCCCTTGTGAAGATTAAGGAACTGGACGAAAAGCTGAAAGCTTTGACCGAGATTGTTCTGAAGAAGGACAAGTCTAACTAATTTGAGTTTATATTCTTCCTTATATGTTAGTTTCGTTAATTTTTTATGTCTATGTGTTTTGTTTTGTTCTATGTTGTTCTAGTTTGGAGTAACTTTTGTGATATGGTGTTAATCAAGCAAATATTTTATGGGCCATGTTCATTTGTTTTTGAGATTGCATGACTATGAAGTACAGTTACCACATATTGATCAAATAGATACACAAAACAGAAAACAAAATCTACACTAAATCCTACAGGAATTAGATAATGTTAACAACAGTTAATGATAGTGAACCCTTAATGAAACACAGTTAATGACAGTGAATGATAGCGAACCCCAATCCCTTGGAAGCAATAGCCAAGCCCGTCAAATCTGGTTGTAGGTTTATGTTAGTCTTCGCTTGTTGTAGGTTTATTTCTAGTTTCATTTTGTTTATGTATTTTCTATGCTAGGTAAACCACCATCAAATCTGGTTTGTTGTATTTTGTAGTTTCTTTAGACTTTTGTGATGGTCTGTAGTTCTGGTTTCTAATGTTTTTCTAGTTTGGAGTACTAGAACTTCCTTTTGTAATCATGTATGTGGATTGAACTGTAAAAGAAGGAACTATTTTGCTGGCCATGTTCATTTTGTTTAAGATTTGCAGACTGTGGTAATCATCAGTGAAAGACAGTGAAGTGACAGTTAGCCATCAGTGAAGTACAATTAGCATTCAAATAAATGACAAATAAGTGAAAGAGAGTCAACCTACTATTAACCATCAGTGAAGTACAGTTAGGGTTCAGTTAAGTGTCAGTGATCTTTGTATTGCCCATAACAGCACATTAAAAACTGCAATGAAGCACAGTGAAATATATTTTTCCTTCATTGGATTTGGTTTCTTATCTGTGGTGGAGTTTTTCTTATTGCTTTCATAGATCATAACTAATGAAAATTGATACATCTTTGATCCCCTTGATTTTACTTATAAAATGAACACAAAAAGGATTCAAACTAAAGCAACAAACTGAAACAACTTCATCATAAAAAAACTGAAACAACTTGAACATAAACAAACTGAAACAAATTCTCTTGCATACATACTGAAACAAGTTCTATTGCCTACTGATGCACATAGATAACATAAAAAATGAGAGCAACTTCAGAATCTGATTCAACTGTTAAGTAGCAATAGAAAACAACACATGAACTAGAAATAAAAGAAAAACAGAAACTAAATGGATACTAAACATCCAAAATAACAACATCTAAAACAATCACAAACTAGATAGATGTTGTTAGAATTGTCTTCAACATGCTTCTCTTTCCCCTTGAGATCCTTGCGTAGATTCTGGACTTGGTCCTCCTGATTTCGTACTTTCTCACTCAGGCCCACCATAATCGCAGTATGGTCACATTGAGCTATACTGACATGATAAAAGATGGCCATCACACTGTCGAGACATTGACAGACCAACTGATCTAGATAGATGATGTGGTCATGGATATCCGGAGTAGTGACTTCGTACTCGAACGCACCACAGAGTGTGCATGTCTTTTGTTCTTGATTTTGTCCCCCTGGACTTGTTGGTGGAGATAATGGCAGAAAAGGGGAACAGTAGTGTGGCTGACGGCTAGGGAGACGGCGTTTGATCCAGTGGTGAGTCTCGGTGTTTTGAGGTTGGCCATATCGAGAGATTATCAAAAATGATCGGGACAGACAGGGATATTAAGAGGGGAGATTATCAGAAAATGTTGTGATGTTAGGAAAATGGCTAGCGTTAAGTAGGCATTTGAGAATCTGGGATAAGAAGAGACAGTTGTCTTATTTGGGATAAGAAAAAGAGAGAAGTTGAGAATCTGAAATGGTTAGTGGGTTGTTGTGTGTTTTCACAAAACACGTGTCGATTTTTAAATTTGAATTCGAAATGCAAGTCACAGATATGTGACAGTGAACCACAGTCCATCAAAATGGCATAACGTTTTCGTAAACAGCTATGCTTCAGTTAACAATAGTTAGGGACAGTGAAATACAGTTAAACATAATGTGTTTGCTGTCATTAGCTGTCACTTGTTGCTGTTAACTGAATTTTCAAATTCTTAGTATATTCTAGGAAGAACCAAGTGTCGTCTCTCTTTTAAATAGTTTGCTTTTCGTTTCTTCTTCCAACAGACATCATTTACACCTCTCTCATTAACCAATAACCTGGCATATCATTTCATTTTCTTGATTAAAGACATAACTCTTCACTTCTCCTCAACTCCTTTTTAAATTAATGCTCTATAAATAAAGGGCATATTCTCTTTCATTTTAATCAGAGCATCTTCTTCAAAAACTAAACCCTCTCTGCAAAAAAAAACAAAAATGGCACCAAAACTTGTTTCTTGTTTTCAAACAACCTCACACACAAACACTGGCTCCGATGGTCGGAGCCACGTTGATTTCCTAGCCAGCACTTCCTCTTCTCCTTCCCCTTCCAACTCACCCAACCCAAAACCCGTTTCTTCTGATTCTAACCCAAGTCTTAGCATGGTCAGAATTCCTAGAGGACAATTAGAGGCCTCCCAAACCATTGACAAATGCCAAGTGTCTCAAAGCCTGGAAAGACAGGTCAAATACCTCAAAGAATCTCTGGAGCTCAATATTAAGCAGAATGTTATCCTCCTGAAAAGGTTGGATGTGGTCTTTTCTTGTTTGCCTCCTCCACCTCCAAGGTTTGAGACAGCAAGCACCATCGATATCAAAGGGAAGAAGAGGAAGATTTGAACAAGCCAGTAGTAGCACCCTTTTTTTTAGGATATAGTACTATTTCTATGTATTTTTCTGCTGTTTTGTTTTCTGTTTCTATATGTAATTGAATCTATCTTTTATTAATGAAGTTATCTTTCTAGTTTATCATGAGTTCTGTGTTTTTGCTCCCAATCTGCATGTGTTGTGAATGAATGATGAGATATGATATGAACTGCCCTTTACTGAAAGTAATTGTGATAAAGTGAAAATATATTAAGATGTACTGTAATAGAACACTTTGGCTCCAAAAAACTTTTAAAAAGTTCAGGCTTTAGGATTTGAGTCAACTACTGCAATCTATCACATTTCTGGTTCCAGGCTTTCTGTTAGCAACAGTTATTGACAGTAAAACGATAGTTAACAACAAGTTTGGATAGTGAAAGAACAGTGAACCCTGCTGTTGTCCAAAATGATGCTTCAATTACTCATAGTTGGACTCAGTGAACCACAGTCATTCTTGTTTTAAACATGTAACGAAACCACGCATACATAAAAATAGCAAAATAAAACTCAAAGGGGATTATGACTACGAAGATGTTATAAAAAAATTGAATAATTTTGTCAAGTCAATTACCAGACAAATGACCATAATTAGCAACAGCTAACCTCAGTGAACCAATACTTATAAGCGTTAACTTTTCACTAAAACCAAAAAGAAAAATGAAAGAGAGTGCAAAATGAAAGCTAGAGAGCTATAGTGCAGGTCCTTCTCTGTGACCAGCATACTTGTGACACCTTGAGCACTTTGTAGGGATTGTTTCCTTCTCAGCCTTGGACTTTATCCTCTTTGTTCTGGGTCTTCCAGCTGGCTTCTTTATCAATGGAGGCAACAATTTTAGACCATATGCTGACATGTCCTGCAGAGGTCTCTCAATCGATGACATTAGATTCAGAGTGAATGAGTAGGTATTTCTGAAAGATGTAACATAGTAAAAGTTGTCCAATTAATCGTAGGGAGAATGATTGAGCCCCTGGATGATGACAAGGGCATGTGAGCATAGAAACCTTAATAACTACCACTGTCCATAAGAGCAACTTCTTGTGTCCATGTTGACAACAGTAGAATACTTGTTGCATTGCACTTTATAGAGATAACTGTTGGCAAACATCACCCTCCAATACCTTCTAGTATTTACTAGCTCCTTTAGATTCTTTTCCATTTTGGGTCCCATCACAGTGTGCCAGGTTTTTGCCAATTCATTCCTGGTTGTAAGCTTTTCCATCAACTTGCGCTTGAAAAAAGAAGAAGGTAATGACAGCTAGCCACAGTTAACTACAACGCAGTGACAGCTAACCCACAACACAATGTAATGACAAAAAAGAAAGAAACCAGATAAATAACAACGAACACACAACATAGACAAGTAAGTTAGGAAGAGAGAGAGAGAGAGAGAGAGAGAGAGAGAGAGAGAGAGAGAGAACAGAACTAATTTCATCAGCAAGATAGTAGACACGAAGTGTTAGAAAATCAACTATCCAACTATTGAAGCATTCAGAAATGTTATTTTTTATTTTCCCGTATCAATCTGTAACGACCCGAACCGTGGAATGTGCAAATATTAGTCCGAGCCGTGATTATTGTGAATTAATCGTACTCGTAGGGTTGTTAACGACTAAATTATCGGGCAAGAATTTGGTTTGAGTTCTTTCATGGGAATTGTAGAGGATTTAATTTCGAGATCGTGGGAATTTTCGGAGAATTTTTCGGATAAGTGAGCAATGTTTTATTGAGTTTTGAAGTTGGTTGGTGAATGTGGATTTAATCGTGACCGTCCGATTTGGATCAGATTGAATTATAACAGTTGATTTGGGGATGGTGTATGTACAGTATGTATACGGTACGAAATGATATGTTAATTGGCTTGATTCGCGAGTTTCACGAATAATCGCAGTTTATCGTAATTAGTCGATATGGCAGAATTATTCGCGACTAAATTATCGGGCAAGAATTTGGTATGGGTTCCTTCACGAGAGTTGTAGTGTACGTGATTTCGAGCTCGTAGGAGTTTTCGGGGGATTATTTCAGATTACGAGGAATAAGTTATGAATTTTTCTGACAGTTAGATTTAGTCGTATTTATCCGTTTTGGTTTCGATTCATTTTGGACCATCGTTCATCTTAGGACATGCATATAAATATCGAAATAGTCGTAAAATTATCGGAAAGTCACATTTGGGAAGTTTGACCCGCGTTGACCCGCGTTGACCGAAGCTTCACGCCACCCACGGGCTGCCGCTGACCGACTCGCTGATTTTGGACACCTCCAGCCACAATCTTGGTATGGTTAGAATCCTCTAATGATTTCCTATGGTTTTGAGCTTGATTTTGTGTGAATTGATGAAGTTTTGAGGGAGAACGAACTTGGTGAAGTTTTGTGATTTTGCTGGAATCGGGTGGCGTTTTCCGGCGACTTTTGATGTCTGGGTGGTGGGGGGAAAGGTTCCCCTCAACCCATAGATGCTTTTGGGTGAATTTGTTTTGGAATAGGACGCCATTTGGAGCTCGCCGGAATTCATGGAGTTTGTAACTTTCAAGCTCAATTCCGGCCAGTGTGGTTGGAATTGGCTTTGATGGTAGAAGAGGAAGTTGTTGGGCTTGAGGAGTAGATAAGTTCTGAAATTTTTAGCCGGAATTGGTCACCGTTGACGCCGCGCAGGAGGCGGCGGCGGTCAACGGTAGAGCTCCGGCGAGGTTGACTTTTTAGGATTTTTGGGAAGTTTTATACCGTTTTACTCGTAATCGCGTCCTGAGCGTAGTCTTGAGGTTTTTGGGTTGAATTGAGTAGTCTAGTTTTGGAAGAGGGTTAATTGGGTATATTTTGTGAATTTTGTAATCCTCGTCGATGTTTCGAGCAATACGTCTTTCGAGAACGCGGGGTTCTTAACGTATTAGCTCCGTATGTTGTGTTTCAATGTGTATTGATCGTATCCCTATTATTCAGGTGATTGTGATCGAGCGTTTGGCGAGGGATCTTCCGCCGGGCCTCAGAGCTAGCCTTGTTGTGTGAGTGGACACTTTATTTTCACTGTCGATTTGCGAGTCTTAGATATGCATTTTATGTTATGCATTTTATGAGTATGCATTTACGTTTATACGTATACAGTTATGTATTTTATTTTGGAGGCATGTGCATGATTTGTTTTTCATGGATTATGGATATATGGATGCATCGATGCACGGCTTCTCGGCTGATCCCCAAGATGCTCTGGGGGTTTATGACAAACGCCTGACCCGTGATAATATGGCTCCCAGGAAGGTTATGACAAACCCCTTACCTTGGTTGAGCAGGATTGTAACTCTGAGGAGAAATGTACTCGAGTTACGGCCTCCACATTTTATACGTTATCAAGGAAGGTTATGGCAACCACCTTATCTGGGATTGATGATTTTAGACTCGCATCATGATTTCATGTTTATATTGGTGGAAGATATATTACTATTATTTTCGTTCACTCACTCTAACGATTTTATTTGTCTTCCCTGGGCTTTTCGGTTTCCTTTGCCCAGTTTGGGTTCCTGTGTTGCACGTCGACTGCGGTGGCCTAGAGTTTGGATCACACTTCAGTTTCTGTAGGTTTCTTGTTTGACTTACTTGTTGTAAATGATGTATATAGGCATCGCTTTGAATACTTATGTTTGTTTTCAGTGGAGTTTAGTCCTAAATATTTCTGGATTTCTTGTAAACCTTTGGTTTATTATATATATGTTGTTGAGAAATCCGGATGGGGAACGAAACCCCACGGTTTGGCTTTTGTGGAATATTCGAAGTGTATTTTTTTTGCAGGTTCTACGAATGGTTCTTATACTTTCAAATTAAGTAAACTCATGCAATTTTTTTTAAGGTCGGGTTTTCGAAGGGGTTTGATTTCGGTTTAGGCAACTAAATCAGAGTCGAGTCCTTTCAGTTTTTGGCACACAAGATTTATCATGGATCATACATTCAGTTAATCGAAATTTTAGCTAAATGCATCAAACAAGATCAACCTAAATGAATGCATAAGAGAAAAGAGTTCGAACTTGCAAAAAACACATAATTCACATGAACACTATGAATAGAATGACTCTTCCTTCGGTCTCATGTCCCTAACTTCACTAAGGTTAGGATACCCTGTGGTGAAATCCGAGCATCATAAAACCTCAGGAGAGTTATGCAAGCTAAAATACAATGTGATTAGTGCCTTTATAGGTTCAAAAATTTCGAACATCTGTTTATCAAACATGTCCAAGTTGTGTTTGTCAAAGATTTATAAAGATCACAATCCTTTAAGCTCTTAGTAAATCTTATCGGACATGCGGCCCGCGCAAAAATGTGTATCGTCTCTTGATCATTTTGCTATTTAAACATTGTGACATGACCAATAGGAATAGAGATAGCGCGAGAGGCAAAACTAATTTCAGGAGATCCCGAGGCTTACTGGGCCAATGCTATGTACTCCATTAATGTCTCTTTCTTAGATCCAGAACCTATCACCAGTCATAACCCATCTGGACAACATGTCCGACAATCAGTCGAATTCTGAAGATAGTACACACCCTTCAAGTGCTTTTTGACTTCGCCCTTGACCTCATGCCCATAACTTCACTTATGTTATGGTGTGCGGTGATGAAATCCACATATCATGAAAGGTTAAGGAAATAGATAAGCAAAAGGGGTACCTCCCTATTCCAAAGAGCAAAACTTCGACCAAAGAGTCCTATAATCAATGTAAATCTAAGACTTTCCATTAATGTGTAAAATATATATTACATATATCTATACAAACGCTGAATATTATTTAGAAAAATTAAAAATTAAATGTCATAAATGTACAAAAAGCAATGAAAAATTAATGGCACATATGCCCAAGTAAAACAAAATTTCTATGTAAAATTTAGCATATAACTATGTACAAAATTTAAATATAAATTCCTGCAAATAAAACGTTAGTCATATATACAAGTATAAAACATAAACAAGAATTTACAAAAGTAAGGCACATATTTATACACACAATTTTCAATCCCTGACAATGGCGCTAAAAATTGATAAACTAATACTAAGCACCAAATTAACAACTTAATACCTAATCTAACACATTCAAACCTTATAGATGTAGTATTTTAAGTATGTAGAGATCGTTCTAAACGGAGATTGAAGTGTGCATGCAATATTTATGTAAAGGAAAAATGGGGGGTTTTAAAGATGGATTTAATTAACTAAATTTTCTATCTAAATAACTACCTAAAAACGTCATAAACATAATAAAAAACTCTAAGACCCTAACATGCATCACTCATAGACAAGTAAATACACAAACAACTCTAAATCATGTTCTGACAAAAATAAACCTAATTACTATTTACAAGTGATCGGAGGTCATGTGTCATGTGAATTGTGTTACCAGTAGAGATGTCGAACCCATCCAAAACCACGACCAGAGTGACCCAGTAGAGATGTCGAATCCATCCAAAACCACGACCGGAGGTCATGTGTCACCGGCAGAGAGAACCGGCGACGTCGTCGTCGCGTTTCTCATCGATTGGGAGAGGTTTACACGAGTTGAGCTTCATCCCAATCAATGGACTTCCAAAAATATCACCATCAAATGGACAACCCTGATTGAAAGAAAAGAAGAAGATCAAATAGTCCTCATATTTTAACCAATGGTAATTTTCCATTTAATTAGTTTTTACCATAAATTTTTAAAATTCATAACAATTAGCTCAAACATCGAAAAAGTTCAATAAAAATACACACAAGCTTGCAATAATATCATCTATAACTTCCGTGAAGAAAACAAGTCCAAGATCATTACCTATAAAAAGTCAATTATTAGTTGCGATGAATATCGATAAATGTATCATATAGTGATTATCTCGATAATTAACTCAACTAACGAAGATTATGTTGTTAATTTGGATTCAGGTCGTTACAATCTATCCCCCTAATAAAAAAAATTATCCTCAAAATTTATCCTCAAGATGAGGATGCACAAATACCATTGTCACTTAAGGATCATCGTGAAACTTCTAGTAAGTCATACATTCTCAATAGCACCGACACATGCAGAACGATTTAATGCCAGGACACAATACTGATTTTCCGTCATAGATGGCCCATTCCACCACAACTGGTCTTGTGATGCAATCGCATAAAATCGATTTGATATGGGTTTCGATTATTTGCTAACTTCGTAAACTCTGAAATTATAATTGTTGAAGTGACATCGAAGTTGATCAAATGATATGCTCCAATGCTCGAAACAATAATATGAATCATCTATGCTTCTTGAAATCTGCCATTTTCGCCAACGAATGAAAACGTTGAACCACGAAACAACTTGAGCTAGACAAATGTTTAATATGCATATTTGCGTTGTCGATCACGTTGATAGAAACAATTAAATATACTGCACTTCCGTAATCATTTTTGCGCATTGAAGCATTTCCTGCAAGTTCTACCATAACTGAAACATTGTTACAACCCAAACGATAACTTGACCATCTGCTTGGCCAATCGTGAAGTTATATAAAGTTGGCTTTTAGCTGAGAATCGAAATCATAAAATAGTCTCTAACCAGTATAACGTCCCTACACCTTATGCTTGAGCTTTCAAAGAAGGATCTACCAAAAATACTAAGTTCTATAAGTCAGACATCAACTTGTATCCTCTTTTACCCATAAACCTAGTGCAATACGGACCATATTATAAGTCATAACTCCCATCTCATGAGCTGGAATTTTTCCTCATATCCACTACAAAAATTCCTTTGTTTGAAGACGGACAAAATCCGTCGCCTAACAAAGGTATTCCGTTGGCTAGCATCTTAGCCAACGAAAATTCCGTTAGCTAACATCCGTTGGCTAAGCAATGTCGCAAAGGTTCTTAGCCAACAAAAATTTATAAATCCGTTGGCCTATAATCATGTTGAGAGACGAAAAAATATCCATCGGTTTACGATTGTGCAACGGAATATTTCAGGTTTGGACGACAAAAAAAAAGTCGTTTGACGGTTTTGTAAGCAGACAGATATATGGTTACAAATCCGTCAGCTATGCAGTTGTTCTGGCAGACAGAATAATTAAATTCCGTCTATTGACGAGAAGTCTAAAATGACGGATTATGGTAATAATTCCGTCGTGTAGGAGATACATCTAACAGACGGAAATTTCATTTTCGTCGTTTAACGTGTAATCCAAAAGACGGATCGGGTGTCGCTTAATTAACAAATAATTCCGTCGGTTATTGTTAATTTCGTCTTTTAACATAAAATTAAAAAAATTGATTAAAATATTTTTTTAAATAACCGAGCGATCATATAATATTGCTTTTAAATATAATATAATATAATATTATACAAGAGACGTCTGATCGAAAATATTTCGTTGCACACCGATGGTGTGGGCACCCTCTTATACCGCTACTGCCATGATTTGGGTCGTTTCGTGAATGCTGAGATGATGTGGTGGACATCTGTTTGGCCATCATTGCCATCATCTGCTACAACTATGCATCCATCTCTGCTCGTAGACTCGCCTCAGATTCTCGAGCTCTCCTCGGCTTGCTCTTGAACTATGCGAATGCGCACCTCTGATTCTTCCTGCATCTCGCAAATGCGTGCCTTGACACCATTAGAACGAGCACGCGACGTTGACGTCAAAGTCTCGGTGAAATCTCGAACGCCTACATGTCCAAGAACTTGAATCTCTCTACCTTGTCAGACTCCTAGCACGTCCTAAAACATCACAACCTGTGTGGGCACATCCAAAGGCCCGAGCTGCCCTCGTGGAGTGTCTGGAAATTCTGCAGCTCTTTCAACAAACTTTCCACATTAATAAAAAAACTCTACTAACATGATTGATAATTCTACCAAAAGTTTGACATAATTTTTCCTAAAATATAAGGCTACAAAAAACCTGAAAACACATAAAAAAAATCAACCAATATAACACACGAAACATTCCACATTCTCAATATAACAATAGACCACCACATAACCATTTTTATGGGCTCATCTAACACTATTATACGTGGCAATCATTCTTGATACGTAAATATGAACTACAAGTTTAGATACAATAAATTTCATCCGGTCACCATCTACTCTAACCTATGTGCATACCGGAAAGATGCTCCTAAGGTTTTCTCACATAAACATTCACACAAAATAGTAAACTTTTGTTAGTTTTGAATTTAGTGGTCTCTTACCAGATTCTCAGCCGCCTTCTCGTTCCCGGGATGGACATACACATCTTGGTATGTGTCTATGAAGGGCACAAGGGAACCCTCCGCCATATGTTTCGCCATCAAGTAGCTGAATGGAGTTGACCCGGAGTGGTGGTTCACATCCTCCAGATCTCAATTGTTCGCTTTCGTTTGCGACATTAGCTGTTACAAAAACAAATAATACGATATTAAATCATAATAAATTGTAAAAAAATAGATGTTATATTCCAAATTTTTACAAGACATTACAACAAATTTGTCACTCCACCCGCTCCGAAAGTGCTACACTAACCATTTCCATTGATCTTCCCGATGCGCAAACTTCAGTGGGGTCGGTTCCTCCCCCTGCTCCTGATAGAGCTTGTGGCACACACTCTTCCACTCCCTAAAATGTTTCGTCGCTTTCTTGTCGATGTAGTTGAACATCTCCTCGGTGGCCAGATAATCAAAGTGTAGGTACAAAAAATAAAATTGATGTTAAATCTATATAATATATGTTAATTATTCAATTTCAATGTCAAAAATAAATCCGTTGAAATACACTTACCGAGAGAGCGTCGTAAACCTTTTCGCACTCGATCTCAGGGAGGTCATTCTAGGATGACGCAATCATCACTACCTCCTGACGTATAGTGCCCCCGATATGATGGACCATCAAGTTGTTCAGCTCCTTCATCTTAGGGTCCCAGTGGTATGGAATTGTAAGGAACCACGATCCTTTGTTTTGTCACCTTCACTATGTCAACTGCTCTTGTCTCCTTGCACAGCCCTCATGTGTGTTTGGGGGCAGGTCCTACAACAAAAAATCAAAAATTTGCTAGTAATTCATTTAACCATTGAACCATTTACTATAATAATGAAGAAAATGAACATATTACGTTAAATCTATAATTTAACGTACCCATAGTGCTTTTTGCCTTGCGACGAGCACTTAACCGTGTTAGGACTTCATCCGCCTCGAGAGCAGCTGCTGAAGCAGTCAACGTGTGCGGAATAGTGACAAGAGGACATGGCGATGGTTAATCGCCTTCACACAGTTGTTGAACCACCGGGTCATCACCTCTTGTCCTTCAACACTGCAATCGAAATCCTTCCATCCTATCAAGCTCTTGTTGTTTCAACCGAGATGTCCCTCCTGGCACCAATTCTTTCACATATAATAATTGTAACCAATTCAAATAAAAATAACAAAAAATAACCAACATTCCGCCAAATTAACAAATTATCCAAAAAATTATCCAATAACTAAAAAATTAACAAATTAACCAAAAAAATAACAAATTAACTAAATTATCCAAAAAAACAACAAGATCAAAAAAATTAACAAATTGACCAAATTATCCAAAAAATAACAAATTAACCAAATTATCCAAAAAATAACAAATTAACCAAATTATCCAAAAAAAAATAACAAATAACACTAAATTATCCAAAAAATTAACAAATTATCCAAAAAATTAACCAAATTAACCAAATTAACATATATATAATTAACAAATTATAAAATCAACATATATATAATTCACAAATTAAAAAATTAGGCAAATTAAAAAACATTAACAAATGTACCAATAATATCCACCTATATATCAACCTATATTAACAAATTAACATTTTAACCAAAAATTAACAAAATAACCAATCTATAACAAATCAACCTATATATCAACGTAAGCATTAACCAAAATTATTCACCAAAATCACTAACAAAAAATTAACCAATAACCAAAATTATTCACCAAAACCAATAATATCCAATTTAATATCAAAACCAAATGATCACAATTAATCACAATTCTCGTAATTAATATCCAATAATATCAAATAATCACCAAATAATCACAATTAAGCTAGTTTTTATCAAATAATCCAATATTAATCAAAAATAAAAAATAAAAAAAAATTGAAAAATAGCCTGACCAGCACTGTCGGTGACGGCTCCGGTTCGGTGGTGGTAGAGTTCGGCAAAAATGGACGGCGACAAAGCTTGGGTTGGCGACTGCGAGAGTGGCGAAGGAGAGGGTTGGCGAGGGAGCTTGGATCGACGCATGCGTCAGCACCGATGGTTGATTAATGTCGTCAGCTGGGTGGAGGAGGGCTGTGGTGCGACGTCGCAGGTCTGGGTCACCGGTCGGCGTCACCGATCGGAGTTCCTGCATTCCATAGGAAATGAACGGAGAGAGGACAGATCGAAGAGAGATGATCGAGGGAGACTGATCGGTGCTGTATCAATTTGGTGATTATATCGATCTTTGCTAGGCGACAGAAATATGTTCTCTTCTAGTCAACTACATTTCGTCGCCTAACAATTATCAAAATTTCCCCCAAAAAAAGAGCAAAAATCAACTGCCAAATTTTTCTCCCTTGGTGATGAAAATTACAACTTTCCGTCGCTTAACGAGTTTTAAATATTCACCCAAAAAATAGTGCATAAAAAATGTCACCAAATATTTTTAGCTGGCCGACGGATATAAACAATTTCTATCTTCTAACATGTTCTAAGGCAACTGAAATGAACAATTTCCGTCGGGCTATAAATTTGCATTTTAATTTAAGGGAGAGTATTGAGAATAAAATAAATTTTAGGTACGTATATATATACACCATTTGTATATATACATAAGTCTATATGTATAATATGAATAGATCAATCGAAAAACAAATAATTTGTATATATATATCTACTAATTTTGTATAAATAAATTGTTTGCATTTTCATATTCTAATTCAATAATAGGTCAATATTAACGGGATAAATTTGGCCAAATTGACCGTTAGATTTATTGTTTACAACATAAAAAGTACTTAGTTAGAATTTGGAGAGATTCCAAATTTAGTAAGACTCCGATCCCAAATGGTCAACCATAAATATTTATAAATAAATAAAGTTTTTAATGATAAGGAAACGTTTATAAATAAATATTTCGTAATTAAATCAAATTTTTGATCCGGATCAATGACACTTATACACTCAGGAATGGTTACCCTATGTCCTTTTGGAAACAATTAATTATGCATTTTAATATGATACATATAGTCGTGTGTTTCGTAGAGTGGCAGTCAACGTTGATAATCATTAGCCGAGGGAAACTTGTTAATTCCGTTGGATAAGAGTGGTTTAGGCAACGTATTTTTGTAATTACGTTGCCTAACAAGACATAGTTTAGGGTTAAGGGTTGCGGTTTAGGTTGAGGTTAGGGTTTAGGGTTTCATGTTAGCCAACAGAATATTAGCAAATCCGTTGTAGAAGAAAACAATTTTTAGGGATTGGGGTATGTGGGTTAGGGGTTGGGTTTAGGGTCTAGGTTTGCGGTAAGACAACTGATATTGACAAACTGTCTGCTAACCAAGGTTTAAGGGACATAAATGTAATATATCCGTTGCGGAAGGGAACGAGGTTTAGGGATTGGGGTATGTGGTTTAAGGGTTGGGTTTAGGGTTTAGGGTATAGTGGTTTAGGTAAGACAACATATATGAAAATTTCGTTTGCGAACTACGTGGTTAGCAGACAGAAGTTTAATTATCCGTCTGCTAATAATGCGGTGAGCAGACGAAATATTAAACGTCCGTCTGCTAAGTGTTGAGTTAGATTTTGGATGGAGCTTGAATATTTGGCTGCATCTTTCCTGTTTGTAACTGTTCCTGCATAAAAAAATTATAATCATTCATATAAATTCAAATCGCAATCGATAAATAATTCAAAATTTATGTAAAATTATTACAAATCCTAAATAAAATATGCATGTGAGACACTATTCACTTGCATAATCTGTGTCATCCTCATCACTGTCCTCTGAGTCTTCATCCTCCTCATATTCATCCTCCACAGCGTCCTCTTCATCCACGTCATTAATGTGTTCTAGTTCATTGTTTTCAGTCGAGTTAAGCAGCCTTGATTGGAGTTGTCTAGTTCCTGGATCTTCGTTCAGTTGTAAAATAGTCGATTCTTGTACGGTAGCAATATCAAGCTCTTGATATGGCTCACTGATGTCATTCTTGTCTTGAACTTCTGTGTCGGACAATCCTTTAAGTGTTGTTGCGTTCCAAATATTACGATGACACATATGGTTAACTACTTTTCAATCACCCCCTCCTTCGAATCATCAAGATATAACACCTGCTTAACCAAGGTGGCAATAGTGAATGACTCATCCTCGTACCAGCTTGTGTTTGCATTTACCGATAATAAGCCAAGATCCTTCTTTGTACTATTTCGCATGTTCAGGTCAGTGTTGAACCATTTATATTTGAAAAGCACGACAGGCATTCCATTCACATATATTAACTTGACGACGTTGAGAACAACCCAGTAGTATAAATCATCGGCTTCTCCTACTGAGATTCAGCAGTTTTGTGTTCTCTTGATCCCGGGCTAATGTCTAAAACTTAACCCCATTCACATCACATGCAGAATAAATCTCATATCTTTGCGACTCATTGGCCAAATTTTGCGGGCTATTGTGTACCAACTGCTGTGGTCAATTTTCTGGAGGCTTGTCATCTGCAAAATTATGAACATAAGATTTTGAAGCAATATATAATATATATTCATATAATATAATCCAACATATATATACACATACATACACATTCGCGGAAATAATCTGAAAAAAGCCTCTTCTGTTGGTCTTTCAACTGTTCATGAGTAAGGCTCGGATCATATGCATGAAGCGCTTTGAAATATTCAACCATGAAATGGTCAATTTCGCTATAGTCCCGCAACACAACCCAGTGTGCCTGAATGAGTTCCTCTCTGCTTAATTTTTCTGAACTTTGGTGTACTGGTCCGAAGATTCTTACAACATCTGTGACGATTGATCAACGCATTTCATACGTGATTCTTAACGTCATTCTTTCTACATTTAACTTTGGTTTGACCTTAGTATTCTCGGTTCTTACTTACTTTATTGTTTTTAGGTTTCGAATAAAGGAGATCAATAAAAGAGGTGAAATGGAGCTTAAAACGCAGCAATTGGAGGTTTCTTAATTCGTTTAGGAAAAATGGTCTTTTCTACTTTGACCAGGATTCCTACTCGAATTAGGAATGCAAATGGTTCAACATCTCGGAAAGTTTAGCGGAGCTGAAAAATGAAGTTTCCTAAATCAACTAGGAATGACGTGGAAAAATATGGATCCGAAATTGTCTTTTCAAGTTACTAAAATGACGCAAGGCAAAATAAAGACATTTCAAATGATGGATCGAAAATCAGCAAGCATTTTGGGCGAAATCAAGCAAGGTGATATTACCGAATAGATGGAGGATCAAAGGTATCAAGTATATCTCAAAAGTGCCTTATTTGAAGATCAAAATATCCTAAAATATATGGTAGGTTCAGCTAAAATGACTTGGAGCTCAAGAAATACAAGATATGGCAAGATCAAGATTTCCCTATTCCTAGTAGGAAGATATGCCTGCTAGCTCATCATTCTTCAATGGATCACAGAATCTGCAATTCAACTCCAAATATAGTGATCATATATGTCTTCTTCAAGCTCTCGAGCTGATCTTTCCAACGAATCCAAAATCATAATTTTCTGAGCTCTAGAATTCCCGTAAAAGACGTTTCAAGACAGGGTGGCAGATTTACCCGGGTACACTAGGAATCCCTAGTTTGGAGAGGAAAGATGCAATCCTTCACTTATAAATAGAAGAGCTCGGCCTCATTCTCAATCATCACTCATTTTAGACACAAAATCTCTGCCTAAACACTATCTCCTCTCCACAAAGCCAAGAAACTCTTCAAGGAAGCAGCCTACACCACTGTCCGCCACCCCAATAACCTCTATTGGCATATAGGGCGATCCTGAGTGTCTCCTCCACCAAAAGCAGATTCAGTTATACCTTAGCTCCATAGGGCAATTCCAAAGACTAAAAAGTGTAACATGAATCCTCTTTACTTTGTAGCTTTTCCTTGTATGAACTATTGGTTTAGTAAAGTAGATTATAGTATTTCGGTTTTTCTTTACTTGTTTTGTTTTCAACTGTTTTTCATGTGTTCTAGTTTCTTAGTTTTTATCATACATGTTCATCTATGCTTAATGCTTTGGCTTAGATATAGGGCGATCCCGAGTCTAAATCAATGGTATGTGTATAGGGCGATCCCATGCACGACAAATTATGAGCATGTGTTTTGTAAAATTGAGAAGTTAGGATTTCGATTAATATTGTTTAACTTGCAGGTTAAGAATGAGTAAAGGTACCTAGAATGAGTCGATCACTTGCATATATTAGCCTAGTATTTTATTTTTGGTCTAGTAAGCATGCATAGGACTTTTATGTTCTCTAATTATTTTTACTTGTCTATGAGTGAAGCATGTTAGAACTTAGGAATTCTATGTGTGTTTATTTGCCATCTTTTGCACTTCAATTTTCGTAGATAATAAAAATCACCTATAAACTCGCCCCAAAAACCATAGCGTAGTCATGCATGCACCCTCAATCCCCGGTTAAGAACGATACCCTATTTACCAATGCTACATCTACAACAAAGGGTTTTAATTGTTGTGTCTTTTCTGATTTCTAAGTGTTTAATTTAGTAGTTTGAATTTGGCATATCAATTTTGGCGCCGTTGCCGGGGATTGTTAAGAATTGTGTGTTTACACTTGTAAATATGTAAAATTGTGTACATAAAAAGCATGTACATAAATCTTGTAAAGTGTAGAAATTTTTTACTTGTTAATATTACTTGTTCATATTACGTGCCATTCTAACCTTTTGTTTTGCAGCCATATAAATAATTAAATGTTAAAGGTGGTCTTCGATTTACATTGAGTACATAAGTTTTGTTGATTAAGTCTCACTCATTGGAATAGATGGCGCCTCTTTTTCTTGCTTATCTCCTTAACCCCTTGTGATGTGTGGATTTCATCACCGCACACCATGACCTAAGTGAAGTTATGGACAAGTGGTCGAGGGCGGAGTTTGCAAAGGACTTGAGGGAATATTTTTCTAGAGATTTTGGCTAAATGTCGGACATGGTGCCTAGATTGGGTTATGACTAGTGACAGGTTTTGAATCTAAGAAATACTTACACCAATGGAGTAAATACCGGTTGACCAGGTTAGCCTTGGGGTGTATTGTCAAAATTAGTCCTACCTCTCGCGTTATCTCTATCCTTAACTGGCCATGTTTTTCCATTGAACCAAAGCCGATTGATCAAGAATGTACAATTTATCACGCAGGTCGCATGTCCAATGAAATACCTAAAGATTAAGCCAGTGTACTCTCTTTAAATGGAAGGCGCAAATCAATGTACAAAATAAGTGTGCATTTACTTATAAATTTTCGTGTGCATTTAACTTGTAAAAGACTAATCACGCTGCATTTAGCTTGCATAACCTTCTGGCGGCTTTGTGATGCTCGGATTTCACCACCGGGTACCCTAACCTAAGAGAAGTTAGGGACATGAGGCCAAGAGATAGGTCACGTTGTATCATGTATTTAGCACATAACTTTGTATGTTTTTTGTAGGTTCTAACGTTTTTCTCTCATGCATTCACTTCATTTTTCACGTAGGCTCTTGTTTGATGCATTTAAATTACATTTAAGTGTGTTACACATGCATTCGATATGTTTAATGGTTTGCTTGCATTAATTTCGTGTATATATGTGTTCTAACTCTTATATTCAAGTCTTGCCTTGTATATATGCCTAACTTTGCAGAAAACGTGTACATATGTGTTTTTAGCGCATTTTGCATTCTAACGACATTGCATACAATTTCAGTTATTCTTAAGCATTTCATTCATTCTTGAATTCTACTTATTATATACCACGTTTACCTTGCTTTAATTTTCATGTGTTTTCAATTTTTTCAAATGTTTGTGTTTTCTACTGTTTTCTTAATTTTTCTTTGCTTTCTACGTTTTTGGCTTAGTATCTTGTATTCATGGAGTATTCTTTAGATACTAACACTTGATCTTTGGTGGATGTTAGGCTTGTGAATGTCCGAACTCGCTCGCGAGTATTCTAAGGTCGAACTACAAGTTATCGCGGACCGTATTGCAAGTTTGAGAGCACATCACGTTCCAAGGCAGCAAGATCTCAACCAACCTCTCATTGAGGAAGGTTCTGACTCCCCACGTTCATCGCAACACTCCACCGAGCATTTTAGTGAAGAAGAAACCGAGCAAGTACCAATGGCCAAAAACAACGAATGCAAATCACTTCGCCAACGTACTTGTTCCACCGAATGGAGTAGTGGTCCATCATGCATTGTTTTTCCGGATCCACGAGCCGACAAGAAAGACATCGAACTCAAGAGTGGTTTTCTTCACCATTTGCCTATCTTCCATGGCCTTTCGAATAAAGATCTGAACATGCACCTTAAGCAATTTCAGTTTATCTGCTCAAGCATGAAGTCATCCGAGGCGGATGAAGAATTGTTTAAGCTTAAGGCTTTTCCATTCACGTTGGTTGATAGAGCTCAAACTTGGCTTTTGGAGCTTCCTCCAAACTACATCACAACGTGGAAACAACTCGCGGACTTATTTTTGGCAAAGTACTTTCCGGCCTCAAAGATTACTGTTTTGAGGAAGAAGATAAATGACCCAATCCCGATTCAGCTACCTAAACCGGAATCAAACCCTTTCGAAAATACGAACCAAGAAATTTTTTTCGAAATTTGGGCAGAGTTTCGTTATTAGGGTTGAATTACCATAACCTGCACCCATAAATTAACACTTCGTCATTTGCCACAAAAAGCAAACCGTGGGCACCAATCCCATCTGGATTTCTCAACATCAATATAATCAACAGCAGTAAATAAACTGTACTATGTATATATGTATATCCGTGAAAATTCGCACAACGTATATCAGAATGTATCAGAGCGACCTCTAGAGTAAAACATATACAATATGTATATCAGTAGGCGAAACAAGAACCTACTGGAAAAATACTGGTAACTCTGATCACTAGCCTCCAAACGGCGACGTGAAACACCAAACCTGAACTGCAAACTGGGCACGGAAACCGAAAAGCCCAGGGGAAAGACAATAAACATGTTAGAGTGAGTGGACGAAAATAAATGTCTTTCACCAAGTATATATGTTATAAAAACATATGCGAGTCCAGGTAAATAGAAATAATAAAGTACACGAGGTAAACCATAATCCTCCAGCGTACTGAGCATGCAAGTATAAATCCCACGGGGTCACTCATGGATACACACCGTGCTAGTACAGTCCGAATCACGGGATCCCAGACCCACACGTGATTCGAGCCAAGAAGGCCTCAGATCAGGGTATCTGTTTCCACCCGGAACTACATCGGCACAAGAAACAGACATCTGTATCCACCCGGAACTACATCGACACAAGATACAGAAACCAGTACCCACCCTGAACTACATCGGCACAAGGTACGGTACCCCTACTGGTAAGCATCCTCGGTGATCAGCCGGGGATGCGTGTGTATCGATACAACAACATGAACTACGACTGTACTCTGTGAAAATCAAATCACAAATATCTCGATGCAAATGCAATAAATCTCATAAGAATGCATATGCGTTTCATAATCGTATAACACATGTACGTAATCATCTTAATCTCGTAAACATGCTCATATCTGTTTATTCGTATACGTATATATAATTGTAAACACATGCTCATGTTCGTAAACTATAAATAAGGACTCGCAATCAATCCGTGAAAATAAAGTGTCCACTCACAGACTCTCGAAATGCGCGCACGCGCTACACTCGTGGTCCGGCGAAAGATCCCTCGCCAGAAGCACGCTCACGATCCAGATCTCGATCTCGATCACCTGAATATTCATAAAAACATAACTGATCAAAATCGTCGTCTACAACACTGTACTGAAGCATGGAAACCAACCGTTCCCGGAAATACGAAATGTAGTACGAAATGAATTACGGAAATCCCGAAATCCCCACTCGAAATCTCGACTGAAAATCGGCTAACCAAATCAACCCGAAAACCTCCGTACGATAACCAGGGCGCGATTACGAGAAAAATGAAACTAATTACATCGAAAACTGAAAAGTTGACTTTTCCTCGCCGGAGCGCCGCCGTTGGCCGCACCGTCGACGGTGGAATCACACGGCGGGAAGCTCCAGATTTCAAGATCAAGCCAAGGCGAACCTTTTTCCCTTCTACTACAATGACCAAAACCCACTGGAAGTCCTCCAAATTACGTTGAAACCGATCGGAAACCCAACTCCGGTGACCCAATCGGGTTCACCGGAAAACTCATTTTCAGTTCAATTAAACTACATGGGAAGCAACCTAGAGGCAAGGGGAGGCAAAGCCCTCACACCCCCTCCACCGAAACTCGCCGGAACACCGAGAACCGTCACCGGCGACGTAGCTCAACTCGGACCCAATCGGGTTCAACAAAAACAGCTTCAATTTCACTCAAACCAACAACCAACCAACTCGAAATCACTTAAGGGTTCTAACCATACCTTCTGATACGCGCAAAACATGCATTTAACGTTAACAGAAAGTAGACCCTAAAAACACAGATTACGCGCAATGCAATTTAAAACCCTTCTTTTGTCATTATAATATTGGCGAGTAGGGATCGTTCTTTATCCGGGGAATTAAGGGCGCATGCATGGTTTCATTAATAAGCGGAAATCTAAAGGTTTGGGGGGATTAGAAATTGGTTGATTAAATGTCCTACTAAATTAAAGTGCAAAAACATGCAAACACAACAAAAACTCTTAGGCGTCTAACATGTTTTACTCATAGACAAGTTTTAAGAATCAAGAAACTTCAAGTCTAATTATGCTTGCTAAAAATAAGAAGCTAATCTATTAATTACAAGTGATCAACATATTCACTAACCGAACCTACTCCTTTGCTTTTACCTTATTTATCATCTACGAAATCCTTAATTTTAGTCGAGATACATACACATACTTTCGTTGAATAAGAATGTCATGACGCATAATAACTTAAAACAATAGCTTCTTTGCCGAATCAATGAGGTATAATTTAGGACAATAAGTGACGCACCCTATCCTAAATCATACTCAAAGCATTAAAACTTTAAAGCTAGCACATGCATCCAAACTAATAAAATCAAGAACACATGGAAGAATCAAAATAAGAGAAGAACATGGAGAATTTCTTTCATTACATAACCGAAAGTATTACAAAGATGAAGATGGAGTTTAGAGTACATGGTTACACTTTTTAGAGAGGTGACGCACCAATCTACTAGCGGTGGTTCTCAAGAACACGAATGACGCACTCTACGTTCTTGATCCGGAGGTGGCGGAGGACTTCGACTTCGGGAGGACTTCGGTTGTGTATGGAAGAGTAGTAAAGTGTATAGAGTTTTGGCTTATGAATTTATGTGATGCTTTATCATGGCCGAACTCCCTTGGTATTTATAGGCAAGCATATGCCTTCATCTCTCTTCCACCTTGCCTCCCTTCATTTAATGCAAGCCTTAGTCACATGGCAAGTCACTCCCTTAGTCACCAAGTGTGATCATCACAAAGCAAGAGTCACCATGGCAACTCACCATTTGTGAACCCTAAGCAAGAGTCACCATGGCAACTCACACACTTAGTCATCTTTTGTGATGATCACAAGCTTAGTCACTAAGCCTTGTCACAAAGCTTGACAAGCTTGACTTTTCAACTTCACCAAGTGGCCTCCTTGCCGAACTAGATGGGTTTGGGCTTGATAATGGGCCGAAACAAACTTTGAGAAATGGGCCCAAAAAATGCTTTTTGGGCTGGCCCATTTCCGGTGGTCCAAAATCGCAAAAATCGCAAAATCGCCGAAATTCCTCCGAATTGCGTCGTTATTAATCTCCACCGTAAATATCTTCAAAATAACAAATTAAATAAGAAAAACATAAAAACTAAGATAATAACATAGCTAAACGTAAAGGGAAATGCGTTAAGAAACGAGCATAAAATGCGTATATCACCTTCCTCGAAGCCCAAGATGGCCGGAATTAGGTCGCCGGACGGTGACTTCCCAAACGGGAAACTTTCCCCTTTCGGCTGCTGCTCCACTTTCCAATTTTGGAAAGTCAACGAATTTCAAAGTTGGTCAACGCCCAAAGTGAAGTTTTCGACTAATTCCTGGCTATTTTTCGACTTTTCGATATTTATACTCGTCCCTCGGGTCGATCAACGGTCCGGAATGAATATACGATGTGATTCGGATAAGCTCGAAACAATCGGATAAACACGTCGGAACCCGAAACTTCAAATAATCATAAAATATTCCTCGGTTATCAGAAAAATCTTCCGGAACCGCCCTCGAGCTTGAAATCACGTACTCTACAACTTCCGTGAAGACACTCAACTCAAATTCTCGACTGAAAACATAGTCACGAATCGAATCGGCAAACCACACAATATCATAAAACTGCGACTATAACCAAATCTCGAGAATCGTGCCAAACACACAACTGATTCTGGTTCGGGTCGTCACAAATCTACCCCCCTTAAAGAAATTTCGACCTCGAAATTTACGTACCTGTCATGTGAACAGATGAGGATACTGCTCCCGCATACGCTGCTCGGTCTCCCAGGTGGCCTCCTCAATCGAATGGTTCTGCTACAAGACCTTCACCAGCGGAATCACACGGTGCCTCAACTCCTGCTCACGACGATCGAAAATCTGCACTGGCTCCTCAACATACGATAAGTCCTCCCTGATCAGCAACTGCTGTGGAGCTATCACATGTGAAGGATTTGAGATGTACTTCCGCAACATCGAAACATGGAAGACATCATGCACACGAGCCATCTCAGCTGGTAACTCAAGTCTATAAGCAACAGCTCCAACCCTCTTCGTAATCTCGTACGGACCAATATACCGCGGTCGAAGCTTGCTACGCTTCCCGAAACGCACTACTCCCCTCCACGGAGATAGTTTCAGGAAGACCCAATCACCAACCTCGAACTCTAAACTCTTCCTCCTCACATCCCCGTAACTCTTCTGTCGATCCTGGGCGACCTTCAGGCGATCCCGAATAACCTGAATGTCCTCCATCGTGGTTTTCACCAAATCAGGACCAATGAGCCAACGCTCGCCCACCTCACTCCAACACAATGGAGTGCGACACTGCTTCCCGTACAGGGCCTCGTACGGTGCCATCTCAATACTGGCTTGATAGCTGTTGTTGTAGGCGAACTCAATCAAGTGCAACTGCTGATCCCAGTTTCCACGAAACTGCAACACACACGATCTCAGCATATCCTCAAGAGTCTGAATGGTCCGCTCGGACTGCCCGTCAGTCTGAGGATGAAAAGCTGTACTAAACCGCAACCTCGTGCCCAACGCTCGTTGTAAAGCCTGCCAAAACTCGGATGTGAACTGACTATCACGGTCAGAAACAATGGACACAGGCACCCCATGCAAGCGAACAATCTCTGATAAGTACAACTTGGCCAATCTGCCCACTGAAATCTTCCCTGGAAGTGCAAGAAAGAGTGCGGATTCTGTCAATCGGTCAACAATAACCCAAATGCCAGTGTTGCCCGCCGAAGTACGCGACAACTGATAGACGAAATCCATCGTGATATGCTCCCACTTCCAAACTGGAATCTCAAGTGGCTGTAGTTTCCCTGCAGGTTTCTGCCTCTCCGCCTTCACCTGCTGACAAATCAAACACCGACTCACATACGCGGCAATCTCCCGCTTCATGTTGCACCACCAATAGTACGCTCGGAGTGTACGAAACATCTTCGTACCTCCGGGATGCATCGCATACGCTGAACTGTGGGCCTCGTCCAGAATCTCCTTCTTCAAGTCTTCGTCCCTGGGTACACATAATCTACCCCTGAACAACAACGTACTGTCATTGCTCAAACGGAACTCTGTAGGCACACCATTCCGTATCATGGTCTTCTTGCCCAGTAAGTAAGGATCTGAATCCTGTGCCTCCCGTACCTGATCAACCAACACTCGTTGAACCTGAAAGCTGGCCAACAAAGCGCCATCATCATCATACCCAAACACAGCACCTGTAGCTCGAAGCTCAGCTAACATCGACACTCTGGCCACACACATGTGAAACAACGACGCTCCCGACTTCCGACTAAGTGCATCCGCCACAACGTTGGCCTTCCCTGGATGATACTCGAAAGTGCAATCATAATCGTTGATCAACTTCATCCATCGGCGCTGCCTCATGTTCAAATTCGGCTGTGTCCGCAAATAAGTGAGACTCTTGTGGTCAGTGAAAATCTTACACTGAGCACCATACAGGTAATGTCTCCAACTCTTCAATGCTAATACAATAGCGGCTAACTCCAAATCATGCGTCGGATAGTTGACCTCGTGCGGTTTCAGCTATTTGGAACCATATGCCACGACTCTACCATGCTGCATCAACACACAGCCAAGGCCCAACTTCGACGCGTCACTGTACACAACAAACTCACCACTGTCGTCTGGTAATGTTAGAACCGGTGCGGTAGTCAATCTCTCCTTCAGGAGCAAATAACTCTCCTCGCACGCATCAGACCACTCAAACTTGACGCCTTTCTTCATCAATCTGGTCAGTGGTGTAGCTATCCGGGAGAAATCCTGTACAAACCGTCGGTAGTAGCCTGCTAAACCCAAGAAACTCCGGATCTCCGGCACAGTAGTGGGTCGACTCCAATTCAGCACGGCCTCAATTTTGTCAGGATCAACACTGACTCCCTCGGCCGAAATCACGTGGCCCAGAAACTTCACACTATCCAACCAGAACTCACACTTGCTAAACTTCGCGAACAGCTGATGGTCCCGCAAAGTCCGCAACACCGCACGCAAGTGCTTCTTGTGCTGGCCCACACTCCTCGAGTATATCAGAATATCATCAATGAATACAATCACGAACTTGTCCAAGAATCGTCGAAACACCCGATTCATCAAGTCCATGAAAGCTGCGGGGGCGTTGGTCAACCCAAATAGCATAACCAAAAACTCATAGTGCCCATACCGCGTCCTAAATGCTGTCCTGGCCACATCTGAATCCCGGATCCTCAACTGGTGATATCCGGATCGAAGATCAATCTTCGAAAAGACTGCTGCTCCCTTCAGCTGATCGAACAAGTCGTCAATCCGTGGCAACGGATACTTGTTCCTCACTGTAATCTGATTCAGCTTCCGATAGTCGATGCACAAATGCATGGACCCGTCCTTCTTCCGCACAAATAACACTGGAGCACCCCACGGAGAAACACTCGGTCGAATGAATCCCTTCTCTAACAACTCCTGAAGCTGAATCTGCAACTCCCTCAATTCTGCAGGAGCCATCCGGTACGGTGTCTGGGAAATCGGTCCAGTACCCGGCAACAACTCAATAGTAAAATCAATCTCCCGCACAGGGGGTATACCAGGTAACTCCGCTGGAAACACATCCGGAAACTCAGACACGACCTCAATACTACCAAGATCCGGCACTGCAGCTGTAGTATCAACCGATCCGCCCTCATCGCGGAAATCAAACATGGTAGGGAAGTGTTCTTCTCGCCACGAAATAATATCTCAGGCAACCCTGGTCGTCGAAATGCGACCTCCTTTCTGTGGTAATCAAACATGGCCCAGTGCGACTCCAAAAAGTCCATACCCAATATCAGATCAAAATCCACAATATCAAGTAATAACAGATCTGCGGCTAAACCATGGCCATCAATAAACACCTCACAATCTCGGTAAACCCATCCGATGCTCACAACCTCACCTGACGGATACAACACTCTCCACAACCTCGGAAGTGGAGATGCAGGAACCGTAGCCAATGATGACAGTCTAAATGATATGAATGAATGTGTGGCACCTGGATCTAACAATGCAACTACTGGAATACCAAAAACATGTAACGTACCGATAACGACCTCCGGTGATGCTCTACCCTCACGCATAGTCATAGCATGAACTCTCGCCTGTCCGGCTGGTCATCCTCGCTGGGGCTGTCCCTGCTGTCGGCCCTGGCCTGCAAACTGTGCTGGTCGAGCTCCTGTAGTAGCACCTCGCTCAACTCCGGAACCCTGAGCTGCCTGACCATCTGCTCCAGCCAACTGAGGACACTCCCTCAAAAAGTGACCCACCTGGCCACAACGATAACAAGTGACAGGGCCCCGCTGACATGAGCCATAATGATACCTGTTGCAGAGGTTGCACAAAGGATAGTATCTCGGAATAGGAAATGTGCCACCAGTACGTCGAGGAAAACTAGAACCACTAGAACTCCCACTAGCCTGTGGTCGCTGTGGTTGATCTCTCCTCCACCTCTGCCTCTGTCTCGATGCACTAGCTGGTGGTCGATATGATCCACCGCCTGAAGATGAAGTTGAGCCGGAAGTATCAGAACTCTGCCTCTTTGAAGGCCCCTGACTCGGTTCACCTTCCTCAAACCGTCTCGGCCGATACCTCTGATGTCTCTCCTGCTCAATATCCTCGCCGCAGAGTGCAGCACTAACAAACTCATCAAAGTTATTCCTCGGCATCGTAGTCAACGTCGCCTTGATGTTCAGATTCAATCCCAGCTCAAACCTGCGACACTTGGCTTCCTCTGTAGCCACCATATCCCGCGCAAAACGAGACAATCGAGTAAACCGATCCCGATACTCAAGTACAGACAAACTGCCCTGCCTCAAGTTCGTGAACTCCTCGTACTTGCGCTGTTGGGTAGCCTGATTAAAATACCTCCGCATAAACAGATCACGAAACAATGTCCATGGAGTATCCACAGGAACTCTGTCAGTGCTGACCCACCAAAAGTATGCATCACCCTCAAGTAAACCAACTGCGGCTACTGTCATCTGCTCAGGTGTAAACTGCAGACGCTCACAAACACACTCAATCTGAACCAACCATGCCTCGCATATCTTTGGATCAACTGAACCCGAAAACACAGTAGCACCCGCAGTGCGAGCCTTGACTACAGGGTCAAAACGTTCTTCCAAACGCAGCACTCGCATCAGCAAGTCGCGCGTTCGGTGATCCTCATCAGGATCATCATTCCGATCAACACGGGGACCACGTCGAGGAGGCATCCTACTGATACAAGACAAGCATTAGGCACAAGCAGAAAGAACGTAATCATGAAACCGCAGATATTTGAGGACATACAACACCCGAAGTATCAATGAGTACCGCTGGCCAGTCGGGTCATCACTCCAGTCATGCTGTATCAACTCAAATACCCTAAGCGTCACAACTACAAGAGTCTACAGAATCTGACAACCTAATGCTCTGATACCAAGCTGAAAGGACCCAATCCCGATTCAGCTACCTAAACCGGAATCAAACCCTTTCGAAAATACGAACCAAGTCTTATTTGAGACATGCACAGCTTTAACTTCATCATTGTTTTCTCCAAGTCTTACTTGTTCATAACATGATCATATTTCTATTATCTCTCGAAATTGTTGAACTTTAGATTCTAAAGTCTTGTGATTCCATCGCCATATACTTAAAGAAATTTCTGAGCCAAATTTAGTTAAGGGCTTAGAAGTATTTCTACTTTCAAAGTCCATGAGATATGTCAAACGTTGGGAGTTTATGTTCTCTCTTTCTAGGGACTAGCAAAGTCTAAGTGTGGGGGAATTTGATCAACGCATTTCATATGTGATTCTTGGTTCTTACTTACTTTATTGTTTTCAGGTTTCAAATAAAGGAGATCAATAAAAGAGGTGAAATGGAGCTTAAAATGCAGCAATTGGAGGTTTCCTAATTCGTTTAGGAAAAATGGTCTTTCCTACTTTGACCAGGATTCCCACTCGGATTAGGAATGCAAATGGTTCGACATCTCGGAAAGTTTTACGGAGTTGAAAAATGAAGTTTCCTAACTCAACTAGGAATGACATGGAGAAATATGGATGTGAAATTGTCTTCTCAAATTACTAAAATGACGCAAGGCAAAATGAAGACATTTCAAATGATGGATTGAAAATCAGCAAGCATTTTGGGCGAAATCAAGCAAGGAGATATTACCGAATAGATGGAGGATCAAAGGTATCAAGTATATCTCAAAAGTGCCTTATTTGAAGATCAAAATATCCTACAAAATATGGTAGGTTCGGCCAAAATGACTTCGAGCTCAAGAAATATAAGATATGGAAAGATCAAGATTTCCCTACTCCTAGTAGGAAGAGGAAGATATGCCTGCCAGCTTATCAATCTTCAACATATCACAGAATCTGCAATTCAACTCCAAATATAGTGATCATATATTTCTTCTTCAAGCTCTCGAGCTGATCTTTCTAACAAATCCAAAATCATAATTTTCTAAGCTCTAGAAATCCCGGGAAAGACATTTCAATACAGGCTGACAGATTTACCTGGGTACACTAGGAATCCCTAGTTTGGAGAGGAAAGATGCAATCCTTCACCTATAAATAGAAGAGCTCGACCTTATTCTCAATCATCACTCATTTTAGACACAAAAGCTATGCCTAAACACTATCTCCTCTCCACAAATCCAAGAAACTCTTCAAGGAAGCAGCCTACACCACTATCCGCCACCACAACAACCTCCATTGACATATAGGGTGATCCCGAGTGTCTTCTCCACCAAAGAAGATTCAGTTATACCTTAGCTCCATAGGGCGATCCCGAAGACTAAAAAGTGTATCATGAATCCTCTTTACTTTGTAGCTTCTCCTTGTATGAACTATTGGTTTAGTAAAGTAGTTTATAGTATTTTGGGTTTTCTTTACTTGTTTCGTTTTCAACTGTTTTTCATGTGTTCTTGTTTCTTAGTTTTTATTATACATGTTCATCTATGCTTAATTCTTTGGCTTAGATATAGGGCGATCCCTAGTCTAAATCAATGGTATGTGTATAAGGCGATCCTAAGCACGACAAATTATGAACATGTGTTTTGTAAAATTGAGAAGTTGGATTTCGATTAATATTGTTTAACTTGCAGGTTAAGAATGAGTAAAGGTACCTAGAATGAGTCGATCACTTGCACATATTAGCCTAGTATTTTATTTTCGGTCTAGTAATCATGTATAAGACTTTTATGTTCTCTAATTGTTTTTACTTGTCTATGAGTGAAGCATGTTAGAACTTAGGAATTCTATATGTGTTTATTTGCCATCTTTTGCACTTCAATTTTCGTAGATAATAAAAATCACCTATAAACTCCCCCCAAAAACCATAGCGTAGTCATGCATGCACCCTCAATCCCCTGTTAAGAACGATACCCTATTTAACAATGCTACATCTACAACAAAGGTTTTTAATTGTTGTGTCTTTTCGGATTTCTAAGTGTTTAATTTAGTAGTTAGAATTTAGCATATCAACAATGGAAAGATCGAAGAAATCAAGTGTATTGGAGGAGTCAGAAGGGGGTGGCTCGACATAATCTTTAAAAAATACAAGTTGCAGTAGGTCACACACACATGTTTAATGTACATTTCGGTTATAGACCTTCCGGGTTAGACCGATTTTTGACATATCATTTATATTGTCCTAGTTGTCTTCAAATAATTGTTATGAAATTATTGTTTAATACATTTGTATATATAAGTCGGCGATAAGAAGTGATGCAACAATCATGAGTAAGACAATGCACCTTTCTTGGGGATACATCCAAGTGTAGTGTACCAGACCAGATGTCAACACTTGTTCCGGGAGGTGGATCATTAGGTGAATCATGTCGTCAAGAAAGCAGGGGGGAAATCCTCTCCAATGTTCAAAGAATGTATACAATCTCTTCTTTCAATTCAACAACATCTGACTTCTTAAACTCTCTTGCACATAACTTCTGCGACCACCTAGACAACGCTACTAACAGTTTTACCATGTCACAATGCAAACAAGGTTGAATCACCACTGAAAGAAGATGTTGCATCATAACATGAAATTCATGAGTATTGAGACCAAGAAATTTGTTGTCCCCCTCATTTACACAATGAGAAATATTTGCTGAATAGTTAGATGGATACCGAACTCCTCGGAACCATGCGAACACTTCCTTCTTCTTGTTTGACTTCATTGTGTAAGGTGCCATAGGGATCTCGGCCCTGCCAGACCTCCTCTTTTTTAACCAGAAGTGACGGTGAATGTTCATTACCCGCAAACCTTCATATGCTTTAAGAGTGTCCTTATTCTTCCCATCAATACCCAGAATTGTTCCCAAGATGTTGTCGAATACATTCTTCTCAATGTGCATGACGTCGATATTGTTCCTGAGTTTTAACTTTGACCAGTAAGG
The DNA here is from genome assembly GCA_946800695.1 of Geum urbanum. Classification (NCBI taxonomy): domain Eukaryota; kingdom Viridiplantae; phylum Streptophyta; class Magnoliopsida; order Rosales; family Rosaceae; genus Geum; species Geum urbanum. The sequence continues at coordinate 17,701,066 of OX327008.1, read as the reverse complement.
GAGTTCAAAGAAAATACTCATGTGACTCCAATACGCAACTTCGTCATCAACCACAGGGTTTGTGGCCATCACACGTGGACACTTACTCAGTACTTCAAAATCAACATGTTGGAGCCTTTGGAAAATCTCTTCATCGGACCACTCTCGAGGTTTCAGACCATCCTATATTGTCTCGTCAAAACTCGCCGCTTCAGATCTCCATTGGTGATTTTCGAGATGCCATCTACGGTGCCCCAAGTAACACACCTTACCACGTAATAGCTAAAGTTGACACCGTCTAAGCATATAGGACAACCCTTGTACCCTTTAGTCCTGCAAGATGCCAACATCCTATAAGCAGGAAAATCGCTAATGGTTCATATAATGGCTGCTCTCATGATGAATGACGTTTTAGTGTAGCTGTCCCAAATTCAAATGGAAAATTCTCACACCTTCTTCAACTCGTCAATCAAAGGTCTCATAAACACATCAAAACACTTTCCAAGGAAATATTTACCTGGAATTACTAGAGTAAGGAAATTAAACTCCTTTCTCATACACATCCATGGAGGTAGGTTATACGGCATCATAATAATGGGCCAAGTGTTGTATTGGCCATCATTAAAAGTGACCTGTCTGTAGAAAGTCTTAGTCTCACATTTCGAACCTTTGATGCAAAGTGTATAAACATCATGTTGAAAGACTTAAAAGCCTCACCATTTGTTGGGTGTCGAAGCACATCGTTATTCAACCTCTTTGCTCTGTGCCACTTCATTGCCTCTACCGTGTACGGAGACATGTACAATCACTCCAGTCTAGAAATCAATGGCAAATGACGAAGAACCTTCCATGGAACATTTCTTTGCTTCTTGTTCTTATGCCTGAGCCTCTATCTCGACTCGCTGCAAACTGGACAGTGCTGGAAGTCTGCGTGTTCCTTATAAAACAAGGCACAACTATTTTTACACACGTCAATTTTCGTGGAAGAAAAGCCAATGTCGTTCAATATCCTTTTTACCTTATAAAAACTGTCTGGAAGATTGTGATCATCAGGAAGCAACTTACATATGTGTCACTGAACATCGTCGAATGCTGCATCTAACATTTTGTGCTTCACTTTATACCCTATTTCCTCCATTATGGCACTCAAAACTGTCTCGTTACCATATGGGTGCAACGATGTTTGGGTTTCCAGTAGAAGTCTATTGTACTTGTCGTAATTATTGGATCCCACAAAGTTGACTATTGGCAGAACAGTCTCATGGTTGGGAGTATAGTAATGGCCCTCGGAAAACCTTATCCACTTGAACTATACGACAAAAATGCATTGTACACAAGTTTCATAACGGGGTTTGGAGCAGGTGGCTCAGTATTGCTGGATGAGCCACCATGATACCTTGATCTGAACCCCGCCATTATAGTTGTAAGAGCATTAACCTCTTGCTCTTCATCGTGTTCATTCCATGAAGTATACTCCCACATCATACCATTTTGAGCCAAGTGCTGGAACATATCTGCAACTGTATGATACTCTGAGTTATGACATCTCCTGCATGGACACTTGTAATTGGGTCTTCCTTCACCATGTTCAATTGCAAAACTCATAAAGTCGTAAATTCCTTGTAAATATCTTTGATCACCTCTCGCCAATAATAACCAATTTTTGTCCATATTCTGCGTAAGTACATAACTTGAAATGAGCAAAATAATAAATTTTCTGGCCAATAAAATTTATAACCTTAATCTTCATATATCAAGCTAGCTAGAACCTATATACTCTAATCTTTATATAAAGCTAGCTAGAACCAATAATCTTCCCACGCTTCAATTCGTTCAATATACCTAATCTTCATATATATATATATATATATCGATCAAGCTAACTAGAATTCGAACAAATAATCTTCATATCAAGCTATATACCTAATAATTTTCTATCCAAATCATGTACACACTACAAGAAAACAGCACTTAGACCACGGAAACACTAAGTCTCCGTCGTCCAAGTGACACCTAGACGACGGAAAAGACTCCGTGGTCCAAGTACCACCTGGACGACGGAGAATACCATCTCCGTCGTCTAGGTGGTCACCTGGACCACGGAGTATTTTCCGTCGTCCAGGTGATCACCTGGACGACGGAGATGGTATTATCCGTCGTCCAGGTTGTCACCTGGACCTCGGAGTCTTCTCCGTCCTCCAGGTGATCACCTGAACGACGGAGATGGTATTCTCCGTCGACCAGGTGATTACCTGGAGGACGGACCGACACGCCGTCGTCCGAGTATACGAAACGTACTTCCACTTAGACGACGTACCGACATCTCCGTCGTCTAAGTGAAGCATTATATAAGCCCGATGCCAAACTGATCGAATTCATTCCTAGCCTCGATCTCTTCATGATTCCATTTGAAGAAGAATTGAAGGAGAAGGGAGAAGGAGAAGGGAGCTAGGTAGCTAGCTATAGCTAGGCCGAGAAGAATCAGGATCGATAAGGGATCTCCGCTGACTAGCTAGTTAGCTTAATTAACGTAAAGATATCGAGAAGGCCAGCAGGTACGTACGTACGCAGTTAAAATTTGCTTAATTAATATGTATTTAGTGAAAACGTACGTACATATATATATACATGCAAGGATGTTAGCTGATGTTAGCTATATATATATATGTACAGATCGATTAAATTACGTACATACGAACGTAATTGATGGATCGATATGTAGATCGAGTACGTATAATTAAGCGTAAATTAATGGACAAATATATATATATATATGTAATAATTAATTAAGTATAATATTTTGTAGCAGTATGGACAAGAGTTGGATGAAGTTGAAGAATAGATGTGATGTCCGGTATATGGATGGAATTAGCGAATTTGTGAATTTTGCGATAGAACATGGTCAGGGAAAGAAACGTTTCAGGTGTCCGTGTCAGAAATGTCTTAATTGTCAGTATGCGGAGGTTAATGTTATGGTGCAACACTTGTACGAAAATGGTATGATGTGGAGTTACACTACATGGAGCGAGCATGGTGAAGCAGTAGAGTTCAGCGCAGCAGACTTCAGCTCAGGGTACAGTTACCATGGTGCCTCATCCAGCGGCAGTGGTGCCGGACCCCCAGCTTGCAACCCAACTGCAGATTTGGTCCATGATGCGTTTCCGGGATGTAGTCATGGCGGACACCAACACCAAGACGGAGGTTACAGTACCACCAATGAGCATGATGACACATTCCCCGCAGCTAGCTTGGCCACTGACACTAGTGAGATGGAAAAGTACAACCGGATGCTACTTGAAGCGCAGACCCCGGTGTTCCCTGGATGTCGAGAGAATGTGTTGCAATATGTGATGGAGCAAATGAAGATAAAAGTGAAGCACAAAATGTCAGTGAGTGCTTTTGACGAAATTCAGGAGCAAATATGTTAGTTGCTTCCTGATGATCACAATCTTCCTAAATCTCATTATAAGGTTAGAAATATCCTGAGCAGCCTCGGCCTAAAGTACAGGATAATTGACGCATGTCCGAATGATTGTGTGCTATTTTACAAAGAGTATAAAGAGTTGGACTATTGTCCCGTATGTGGCCAGTGCAGATTCCAGTTGAATAGGAAGAGTTCGAAAAAGAGAATTCCTGTGAAAGTTGTTCGATATTTTCCCTTGATTCCCAGATTGCAGCGCCTGTACATGTCTCTACACACAGCAGAGGCGATGCGATGGTACGCAGAAAAGCGAATAGATGACGATGTCCTGCGACACGCCGCGGATGGGGAGGGTTTCAAACATTTCGACAGAGAATTTGGAGACTTTGCTTCAGAGGTTAGAAATGTTAGACTCGGCCTATCTACAGACGGATTCAATCCTTGGGGAAGTAATAGCTCCGCCGTCAGCACTTGGCCAGTTATTCTGATGCCGTACAACTTGCCTCCGTGGATGTGCATGAACAAGGAATTTAATTTCCTTACCGTACTAATTCCAGGTCCTAAATCTCCATCGAAGTGCTTAGATGTCTACCTCAGACCTTTGATCGACGAGCTGAAACTGTTGTGGGAAAATGGAGTCCCAACTTATGACAAATTCACTGACACGATGTTCACGATGAGGGCTGCTGTAATGTGGACGATCAGCGATTTTCCAGCTTATGGGATGTTGGCAGCCTGCAGGACAAAAGGATATAATGGATGTCCTATATGTTTGGACGACGTGAACTCTAGTTGGCACGCGGGGAAGGTGTGTTACTTGGGTCACCGTAGATGGCTTCCTCACGACCACCCGTGGCGACAGGATGAAGCTCATTTCGACGGTACGGTAGAGAACAATCCTAAACCCCGTAGTTGGTCTGGCGAAGAGATTTTAGAGAGGTTGAGATATTTCGACTTTGGTGTGTTGAGCAATGACGCGGATGTAAAGAAATGCAATCCAATTCCTCCACATGATCTGAGCTATTGGGATCACAAGAGTATATTCTTTGAACTCCCTTACTGGTCGAAGTTGAAGCTGAGGAACAACTTGGACGCGATGCACATAGAAAAGAATGTGTGCGACAGCGTGGTGGGAACAATTCTCGGTATTAAGTTTAAGACTAAAGATACTCCCAAAGCGCGCAAAGATTTGGAATCAATGAATCTACGTCGTCCCTTGTGGTTGAGGAGGGATAGGAAATGAGTGTACAACAAGATGCCAGATGCACCTTACACAGTGAAGCCGACGCTTAGACGTTCTGTATTTCACTGGTTTAAGGGCGTTCGTTATCCGGCTACGTATGCAGCTACTATAACTGGAGCTGTGGACGAGGTGCAACACAAGTTTGTTGGTCTAAAGACACATGACTATCACGTTATGCTGCAACGTCTGATTCCAGTGGTAATTCGACCATACTTGCCTCGGGACGTCGTAGAACCAATAGTGGCATTGTGCAGGTGGTGGCAGAGGTTATGCGCCAGAGAATTAAAGAAGTCAGATGTGGTGGAATTGCAACAACAAATTGTGCACATCATTTGCAAACTAGAGAGGATTTCCCCCCCTGCTTTCTTTGACATCATGATTCACCTAATGATCCACCTGCCCGAGCAGGTGCTCATTTCTGGTCCGGTCCAGTACACTTGGATGTATCCTCAAGAAAGGTACGTACAACTAATTAATTAATTTGTTCCACTGGAGAATATATATATACTAGCTAGCTAGCTATATGTACTTATGTAATGTGTACGTTTGATTTTGTAGACAGCTTGGACAGTATAAGTCATTCGTCAAAAACAGGTCGGCCCCGGATGGCTCCATAGCAGAGACATACCTAATGCATGAGTGTGTTACTTACTGCAACAGGTACCTCAAAGATCCACCCCCTCCCAGTACTGCCTCCGATCGCAGTGCCCGCATCAATCTTTCTGTCGTGAGAAATGTCGTCCGACCGTTTAGAGGAGTATTAAAGGAATTGTTAACACGGGAAGAACTTATTGAGGCACATTGGGTAGTGTTGCGAGACTGTGACGAAGTTGAGCCGTACATGTTGTCATACAGGGAGAGGCTTCAGGCGTTAAATCAAAACAAGAGTTCGGCGTGGATTGAGAAAATGGTTAAGAAGAAGTTTCCCGATTATTTCTTCCAATGGGTACGTACGTACGTCTCGGTATTAATTATTTAAATACATATCGCTCATGTTTGTAGAAAGTAAACCCTTATATTAGCCCATTTTCGCAGATGATTGATCTGCAAAAATCTGATAACCACGGAGGGTGGTGGTCATGGCCAAAGCACTTGCTAGCAGGGAAGCTGGTTAAACACTATATTTATCCCGGATGTTTTGTGAACGGTGTAAAGTTCCATTCATTGGCCCGAGACGAAGGAAGAAGAACACAAAACAGTGGGGTAGCCGTTGGGAAAGACAATGATCTATATTACGGGGCTATTGTATACGTGGTTCAGCTATGTTACGGGAATGATGTCAACGTTTTCCTATTCAAGTGCAGATGGTTCAAGCGTACAAAGGAAGACCTGGGACTATTATCTGTCGATACAAACTCGCACTGGTATGAGGATGAGCCTTTCGCTCTCGCCACCTTAGTTCGGCAGGTGTTCTATCTCGACGATCCGAAAGCCGGTGAAGGGTGGAAAATAGTGAACCATATCTCTCACCGAGGAATATGGAATACAGAGACAATTGAAGGGACACCGGCGACGACTGAAGATGCTACTGAACCAGAAAGAGACATTCCTGCCTATCAAGAGCCTAATATTTCTATGGTCCGCTCCGATATAATGGACCTGGTTCAAGATGGTGAACGGTTACCCATGCCTGATGGTTGTACAGATCTAACTGAAGATGAGATTATCGATGAGGTAGATGAAGAAGACGAGTAGGAAGAGGACGCGGACGAGGACTCAGGTTATTCGTCGGACGATGTTGAGTACGATGACGAGGATGAGCCGTCGACTAACGGGGATGAGGACGATGATGATTATGACGAAGAGTACGGTCATACGACGAGGGAGATTAATTGGTAATTAAAAACTGTAATTATTGTAATATATATATATATATATATATATGATCGATGCCGGTTTACGGTAAGAAATTAATCTGAATTATATATCCTGGCCAACGGAGAAATTAATAAATATTGGCGCCAAATCTCAATCTCATATAAAACGTACCCTAGCTAAATCCTCGACCCTAAATCTAGCAAATCGGATCGATCGATCATTTATTTAATTTTTTTATGGTCATTCAAAATAATTGAACGGACACCTGAATTCTGTCCACGTTTATATTAGGTCCCCCGCCATATTTACCTTTGGCGCCATATAAAACCCTAAATCTTGGACCCAAAACCTAGCAGATCGGATATTGATCGATCAATTTTTTAATTATATTTTTGAATCAGAATAATTGAACGGACACACAAATGACCGGGGACGACCTAAACCGTAAACCCTAAGGCCCTAACCCCTGAATTCGGGGTTTTTACACCTGGACGACGGAGATGGTCAATCTCCGTCGTCCAGGTACAAACTAGGACGACGGATTCGGTCATTCTCCGTCGTCCAAGTTCACAAACCCTAAACCCTATACAGTAAGGCCCTAACCCCTGAATTCGGGGTTTAGAACTAGGACGACGGAAACTGTCATTATCCGTCGTCCAGGTACAAACTAGGACGACGGAAACTGTCATTATCCGTCGTCCAAGTTCACAAACCAGACCCTAAACAGTAAGGCCCTAACCCCTGAATTCAGGGTTTAGAACTAGGACGACGGAAACTGTCATTATCCGTCGTCCAAGTTCACAAACCAGACCCTAAACAGTAAGGCCCTAACCCCTGAATTCAGGGTCTATGAACCTGGACGACGGAGAACGTCATTATCCGTCGTCCAGGTGATTACCTGAACGACGAAAACGCTCATTTCCGTCGTCCAGGTGCAGATATCGTAATTTTTTCTAAGACAACGACCATCTAGACCTTCTTCCAATGCAAAGTCTTTTCATCAAGACTTTAGAGTAAACAATTCTTGGTGTGCGAGCTTCGACGGTTCGAAAATCGGAGTTGCGAAATGCCTTGTATCCACGTTTCCGGTTTGTGAAATTATCGGTTTTGCGGTTGACTGTGCCGATCAAACCCTTCCCGAACTTATTATTTTATGATCCTTTGAAGACAATTATATATTATGTTACGACAAACATATCCAATGGTTGTTTTGTCCAAATTCAATTTCGTTAATACTCTGCTGCAAATGAGCGTCTACTCATGAACACTTAAGTCGTAAAGATTAGTCGATACTTAACATGTTTCAATACGTAAAATTAATCGTCGGTTCAAATTTAACTGTTTATATACACGATGCGTTCATCGATATTGTACGACTATTTCACTCGAATGACAGATCTCTAAATTCCTAGCGAATTATTTTTAAAATTTTTTTTTACGTAATTTGAACCTGGACGACGGACAATGACCATATCCGTCGTCCAGGTCCAATTTTTATGGCGGTTCAATTTACCGCTTCCGTTTTTGGGACCGCTTGAATTTTCACTTAGACGACGGAGAATTCATTCTCCGTCGTCTAAGTCCAAAATCATGGCGGTTCAAAACGTCCCGCCGATTAATTACGCGCCGATTGAAAATTTTTAAACCGCCACCTGGACGACGGAAAACACTATTCTCCGTCGTCCAGGTTCACTTAGACGACGGAGAATAGTTCTCCGTCGTCTAAGTGAAAGTCTATATATAGGCCGAGCCTCATCTTCTTTTCCTCATCCCTTACAACTTAATTTCTCTCCTCCATCTCCTCTCTGGCCAGTCATTCCGGTGAATCTGCTACGGCGACGCTCCGACGACATTATTTCCGGCGTGGTTCCTCCTCTCCGACGACACAACTCCGGCGATTTTCCCGAAAACTCCCGAAAAACTCCGATTCGGTAAATTTCTATTTTTCCCTTATTAAAATAATTTTTATTTACTTAATTAGTTTTAAATATTTCTTAAATGATTATTGTAATATTAGAGAATTAATTATTGTTATTAATACTAATTAAATGAATAATTGTAAAATTATTGTTATTAATTATATTTAGATTAATTGTTGTTATTAAATAAATAAATGATTACATATTGTTATTAATTAATTAAATGGTAAATTATTGTTATTAATAATAATTAAATGAATAATTGTAATTACTTGATAATTTATGAAATGAATAAATATTATTGTAATTATTTATTAATTAGTTGCATAATTAAATAAATATGAGATTAAATTAATTAGTAGTACATGTTCGATTTAAATTTAGTACATAGGCTTGGTTTATTAAGTCGCACTCTTTGGAATAGATGGCGCCTCTTTTCCTTGCTTATCTCCTTAACCCCTCGTGATGTGTGGATTTCATCACCACACACCATAACCTAAGTGAAGTTATGGACACGAGGTTGAGGGCGGAGTTTGCAAAGGACTTGAGGGAGTGTAAATTTTCGAAAAATTGGCCGAATGTCGGACATGGTGTCTAGAAACGGGTTATGACTGGTGACAGGATTTGGACTAAGAAAGACTTTTGTCGAAATTAGTCCTGCCTCTCGCGTTATCTCTATCCCTAACTGGCCATGTTTTTCGATTTAATAAAGGCTGATTAATTGAAAATTTACACTTTATCGCGCGGGTCGCACGTCCATTGAACGACCGAAAATGTCAAGCTACACTACAAGAAAAGGAGACATTACCGGCGACGGGAGGTCGCCGGCCTTGTCTTTTTTTTTCGCCGGAAATGTCATTCCCGGCGACGAGTCGCCGGCAATGACGTCGCCGGAAATCTCCCGCCGGTGTTAACATTGCCGGCGACGGGAAACGGCGTCGCCGGCAATGTCAAGACATTACCGGCGACGCCGTCGCCGGCAATGGTTCCGCCGCCGTGGCCGGAATTTGTGACATTGCCGGCGACTGAGGTCCATGTCGCCGGCAATGTCTGAAAAAATTTTGAAAAAAAAACGCGGTTCTGGATTGGGCCCAATTCCAGAACCTGCATTGAAAGACATAAACCGTACAATCATACAAGTTCAATAGTACACATAAATGTCCAACGTACAGTACAAATAGCAACGACGATACGAAAATTAACTACAACTACAGGTCAGGGTCCAGGAACTTGCGGGTCAGGGTCGAAGTAATCCATGTACTCATTTGAATTCCGGTGGCTTCCTTGGTCTTGCTCTGGCGTTGACTGGTGCGGTGGTGGTGGTGGATAGCTAGGGAACGGAGGGACCGGGACCGGGACCGGGGGAGGTGTGGGGAACGGTTGTCCGGTAGTCTGAGCCTCGTACATCGTCCGCATCCATGTGTACATCTGAGCCTGCACCTGTGTCTGCTGCATTTGGTACTCGGCCATCTGCCTCTTTTGCTCCTCCAACTCCCTCTGCGTCCTATGAAGCTCCGCTGCGAGGTTACGACTAGAAGTTGAACTTCTTGACCCGGTAGAGTATTGTGAAGTGGTTTTCAATACTCCTTCTCCCGCCGAGCCCATTCCCCTACAGTAGTAGGTATTCTTTCCAGTCCCGCACGCTTTTGCCATGATCTGAGCCGCTATCGGGGGATCAAGCGGATCGATCTGAGAGGCATACTGGGTGACTTCTTCCTCGGAGCAGTCAGGATGGTTAGTCCGAGCTATACTCATGGTCACTTCTGCGGTCGCCTCCTCCACTCTCGCCTAATTGAAAAGCGAAAATGAACAACGTATTAACTAACAACATCTATTAATATCGAAAAATAGTTTTATTAACACATGGAGAGGCGAAAGACTTACCGCTTCGTCAGGGCACTGCGGATAGAACTTCTGATGAATATACACCAAGGGGTTCACTTCTTGTTGTTGCTGCGCCTTAGTCGACCAACCCATGTAGTTGAGTGAACCTGCATGATGGGCCCTGGTGTTTTTCAATCTATTCGCCCGGTTCGTCTTCGAAATCGCCTTGTTTGATAAACATATGGAAAAAAATTAGATCTCACACTATTTCAATCTGATACGATACATTAGGCTTGTAAGATATATTAAGGATGCATACCTGAGCTTTGGGGTGCTCGAAGTGGGCTATCAGCCACAGCCACTCGTACTCCCTAAACCGGAATTCGCTAGGGGTAGAACCTCGGCCTAGCTCCTTGTATACAGTGTAATGGGAAGAAAGCTCGTTCTTCCACTCTTTATACCTATATTAAAACAAGGAAAAAAAGTTAGAGATATTAAAACAGTTCATAAACAAAAATCTAACTCGATATATATTCAAATAAGTCGAAGCACATCACCGATTATGTAGTTGACGCTCTACCCACGTGTGAATAAGAACTTCATCCACGTCAAACCACACCTGCAATATGAATATATAAAAGGTAAAATTATATATTTAAGTGGACTTAATTAATAAATGTAAAATTTACGTAATGAAAATACGATTTTACTCACACTGAGTGCATTATGCACTTGCATCTTCACGTAAATAGGCACAGATTCCCAATCTGGCCAAAGCATTGGGACCTTGTCCCGCACGATCGCACCGGCCATGCTGACATATTTGCGCGTGGTGTCGAATGCCTCGATCACCTCGCCATCCTCATTGGCCCTTATGGGCGTTTTCCTTCCGCCGGTGGCCTGCTCAAGTCTCTTCCCGGTGCAGGTGCCTCTAGCCCCTTTCCGTTTTCCAGTCCCATTAACGAAATTGCCTAATAAAACAATGTCAACAAATTGATATCATTAATTGAACCAATCGCAAGTCTTAAGTAATAATTAATTAATCAATCTGATGTTAAATAAAATTTACCTGCATCGTCCGTTTGTTGGTTGGTGCACCTCACACTCCAAAGATACACGGGGTCGAACGGGAGGAAGTTATACGCTTCCTCCACGGTCAGGAAATCCGGCCGTCCTTCAATATAAACAGGCATCCCCCTATCATCGAATTCAGGGATGACAGGAATCTCGTCGGGTAGGAAGAGACCGGACGGCGGAGATAGACGAGGCCTGGACGATGAGGCGCCAGCACCACCATGTGCCTCAGATGATTCCCGTGAAACGGGAGTAGGCACCATCCGAATATGGGGCATTCGGATTGAGGGAGTTTCTGATGCCCCCGTTGACTGTCGCTCGTCTGAGGCTCTGCCACCGGAGGGACGTCTGCTGATTGAGCGTCTAGAGACTGAGGCTCGAGCCTCGAATTCCGGTTCCACGGCTCTTGATCGTGCAGCTTCCTCCTCAGCTCGCGCCTCTAGCAAGGCTCTCGTGCGAGCAGTCATCATTGGCCCACTGGGCGTGTTGCTAACTGCGGGCGAGGAGGAAGCTTGATTACTGTTCCCTCCACTATTTCGGGAACCTCTCCGAAGCCAATTAGCCGCAAAACCTCCTGGACATCGTAATAGTCATGGATTCGGTTCAATAACAAATCGGAACCGGAACAGTGTGGAACCGGAACCGTTTGAAACCGGAACTGTTTGTAACCGGAACCGTTTGTAACATAACGGTTCCGGTTACAAACAGTTCCGGTTCCAAACCGTTTCGGTTCTATAACAAATCGGAACCGGAACGGTTTGGAACCGGAACCGTTTGAAACCGGAACTGTTTGGAACCGGAACCGTTTGTAACATAACGGTTCCAGTTACAATAAGTTCCGGTTCCAAACCGTTTCGGTTCAATAACAAATCGGAACCGGAACGGTGTGGAACCGGAACCATTTGAAACCGGAACTGTTTGTAACCGGAACCGTTATGTTACAAACGGTTCCGGTTACAAACAGTTCCGGTTCCAAACCGTTCCGGTTCCAAACCGTTTCGGTTCTATAACAAATCGGAACCGGAACGGTTTGGAACCGGAACCGTTTGAAACCGGAACTGTTTGTAACCGGAAACGTTTGTAACATAAAGGTTCCGGTTACAATTTCCGTTCCGGTTCCAAACCGTTCCGGTTCCAAACCGTTCTGGTTCTAAACCGTCCCGATCCCGATTTCCACCTTCATTTATACGATTAATTAACAACTATATCACCTAAATTAACGACTATACATATTCGATGTGTATATATATATACATCATGCATCTTAATTAAATTTATCCATCACATATTCATCCAAATCACAAACCCTAATTAATTTTCCATCACATATTCATCCAAATTAAACCGGTTTAATTTCCACATATATATACATCACATATTCATCCAAACCACATTTATACATAATTTTCACATATATATATACATCACTTCATATTCACATACCTAAATATATATATACATCACATATATACATACATGCTAATTTAGAACTTATCACCCTAATTTCCAACTTAGCACCCTAATTAATTTACACATACACATACACATACACATACACATGCACATACACATACACATACACATACACATACACATACACATACACATACACATACACATGCAAAAAAATAATTAAAAATTGAGAGAGAGAGAGAGAGGGAGAGAGAGAGGATCGGACCTGCCATGAATTTCCACCTACAATGGTGAGGGGAGGAGAGGAGGGGAGGAGGGGAGGAGGAGATTTTCGGAGGAGGAGAGGAGAGGGGATCGGTGGAGAGGAGGAGAGGGAGAGGAGGAGTAGAGGATAAGGAGGAGGAGTGGGAGAGGAGGAGGAGGAGCACATACACTCACCGGACCGATTTGGGAGGAGGAGAGGGAGAGGAGAGGGAGAGGAGGAGAAATGAAAGGCTCGGGCTCGATATGGGGGAAACCAGAAAACATTACCGGCGAGTTGCTTATAACTCGTTGGTAATGTCATTACCAATGACTTCAACTCGTTGGTAATGACATTACCAACGAGTTATAAGCAACTCGTTGGTAATGACATTACCAACGACGAGTTAACTCGTGGGTAATGTCATTACCAACGAGTTGCTTATAACTCGTTGGTAATGTCATTACCAACGACTTCAACTCGTTGGTAATGTCATTATTTCCCGAAGAATATCCGACAACATTTTCCGTCTACGATTTCCGGCTACATTTTCCGACTAAAATTTCGATTATCAATTTCCGTATACGTACGATTAATGACTACATTTTCCGACTACATTTTCGATTAATGATTTCCGTATACGTACTACGATTTCCGTATACGTACGATTAACGACTACATTTTCCGTCTACGATTTCCGGCTACATTTTCCGACTAAAATTTCGATTATCAATTTCCGTATACGTACGATTAATGACTACATTTTCCGACTACATTTTCGATTAATGATTTCCGTATACGTACTACGATTTCCGTATACGTACGATTAACGACTACATTTTCCGTCTACGATTTCCGGCTACATTTTCCGACTAAAATTTCGATTATCAATTTCCGTATACGTACGATTAACGACTACATTTTCCGACTACATTTTCGACTATCAAATTCCATCTACGTACGATTAACGACTACAATTTCCGTCTACAATTTAGACTAGCTACATTTTCCGACTACGTACGATTTCCGACTACAATTTCCGACTACAATTTCCAACGTACTAAGGATGATAATCGTAATCATCTTCATCACTTGAGTCTGACTCGGTTTCATAGGTAACCTCTGGCAATATGTGCCGCTCCTCGTCATCTGAATCAGCGTCAACTTCATATGGATTAACATCGAGAAGCTCTGCTCCAGTAATTCGAACCACACTCCCAGATCTCACATTATTAAGGCGAATCGTAGATGATTCCGGAATGTCAAAAGCGTTCGGCTCTTGGTATGCAGTAACTTCCTCATCATCTGCGGTATCACCAAGTGTGGCAGCACTGTATATGTTTCTATGAGCAACATGGTTAACCACCTTCCACGGGACTTTGTTAAGAAGATCGTCCAGGTAAAACACTTGTTTTACTGATGAGGCAAGAACGAAAGGGTCATCTTCATACCAGGTAGTAGCAGTATTCACCGAAAATGTTCCGTACTGATCGGTCCTTGTGTTCTCCGGGCTAGTATCAAACCATCTACACTTGAACAAGTGCACTTTCATGCGGTTCCCATAAATTAGTTCAACAACTGAATGAAGGACACCGTAATAGTCAACGCCATCCTGCCCACCATGGACCATCACCCCACAATTCTGTGTTTTCAGTCGGTCGTCTCGATTTTCACATATAAATTTCACGCCATTGACCTGACACATCGAGTAAACTTTTGAAGCAATCGGTTTCATCGCCAGGACCCTCAATTCGTTTGACCACTCTGGGCAACCATCATCTGCTACATGGTTCATCTGAAAACGTCCATATATTAATACGTACAGAAGAAATTATGTCATCTTGAAACCACAAAAGCACGTACATACATACATGCTATGTAAGGATATATATATAAAAATAGACATATACACATATACTTACCCATTGACCAAAGTAGTTTGCAAACGTCTTGTTGTGGTAATCAACATTTCCGGCAATAGCAGGGCAGTGAAGATGATAGTTTTTCCAATATTGTACTTCTTGACAGTTAATCAGTACCGACCAGTGGGCAATGGCTACCTCATTTCCATCCAACTTGTACGACTTTGGCAAGCTTCCCTGTACTACCACGTCACTGGAGATGATAGAAAGGTTGAACTGGGGTTCATCTATCGGCATATGTTGTTGGGGGTCCTCTACATTTTCGAGGTAGACTTTGGTGTACGTTACACACTCGTGCGCAAGATATGCTTCAGCGATACACCCTTCAGGTGCATATTTATTCTTCACATAGTCCTTGTAGGCTCCCAATTGTCTACAAGTTAACAAGTGCATGTTAACTTACTTAACCAGAAGTCATTACATATAAAAACCATAGGCAAACCAAATTTATGAATCATTTGTACCTTTCCATGGGATACATCCAAGTGTAGTGTACGGGACCGGTAAGCAACAATTGTTCGGGAAGATGGATCATCAGGTGCGGCATTATGTCGAAAAAATTTGGGGGAAATATCCTCTCAAGCTTGCACATGATAAAAATGATGTCATCTTGCATCTCCCTCAGGTCTGCTTTTTTAACTTCCCTGGTGCATAACTTCTGAAAGAATCTTGACAAGGCCACCAACGGCTCCACCACCTCTTTGGGCATGTACCCTCGAATGAAAATAGGGAAAAGGCGTTGAAGCAGTACATGGCAGTCATGACTCTTTAATCCGTACATCTTATTGTCCCGGAAGTTAACACACCTGCTTATATTTCCTGCATAGCCATAAGGATACCTGCATATATATATAGATGAAGCCATATATATGGACCAATTATATTTCTCGCATATAACCATATATACTCCGCTAAAAATTTAAGGACAAATTCATACATAGCCATAAGAATATATACCTGACATTACTCAGCCACCGAAAAATTTCATGCTTATGCTTCGGCTTTACGGTGTACGGAGCTTGCGGCATTTTTCTCTTACCATCTCTTAACCACAAATGTTTCCGCACACCCATTGCTTTAAGATCAATGCGTGCCTTAGGGATGTCTTTTGTTTTCCCCTCCAAGTTAAGAACTGTGCCCACCACACTTTCACACACATTCTTCTCTATGTGCATGACATCTAGGTAATGTCTGATAAGCAACCTGGGCCAGTAGGAGAGTTACCAGAATATGCTCTTGTGTGTCCAAAACTTATACCTTTCGGGCTTGTCTGGAATTGACGCCACTATGTCAGGATGATTGCTCAGCTGGCCAAAATCGTATTCATTCAACACTTCCAAAATTTCGTCCCCTGTCCATCGCCTGGGTGCCACACCAGTTTCAACAGTCCCATCAAACGCGTCTGGATCCTGCCTAAATGGGTGATCATATGGAAGCCAACAACGGTGACGCATCGAGACAATTTTACTGCAATGAGGACTGCAACAATCAACCGTCATGCACTCTGAACAAGCCCTGTAACCCCTGGTAACGTTGCCCGACAACATACCGCGGGCAGGAAAATCACTGATGGTGCCAACAAGCATGGCATGCATCTGGAACATCTCCTTTTTGAACCTATCGTAAGTGGGGTGGCCACACTCACTCAGGTACTTAAGCTCCTCAATCAAAGGCCTCAAATACACATCGAGACACTTTCCTGGATAACCCGGGCCCGGAATTAACAGAGTGAGCATATTGTATTCCTTCTTCATGCACATCCATGGTGGAAGGTTGTACGGTACCAAAATAACTGGCCATATACTGTATTGAAGACTCATGTTGCCAAAAGGGTTGAATCCGTCAGATGAGAGCCCTAGCCAAACATTTCGGACCTCTGCTGCAAAATGATCAAACTCCCTGACCATGTGCTTCCAAGCCTCTCCGTCGGAAGGGTGTATAAGGGTGTTATCGTCAGGCAAGTTCCTCTCAGCCCACCATCTCATTGCCTCGGCCGTGAAAGCACACATGAACAACCGCTCCAGCCTATCAATAAGCGGGAAATATCGAAGTATCTTCACAGCTTTCTTGTTGCCTGCAGGAGTCAACTTATACCTTTCTGTAAAACATACCGGGCAGACTTCAAGGTCTTCGAGATCTTTTCCCCAGAAGAGAATACAATCATATCTGCATGCATGGATTTTGATGTAGGAAAGCCCAAGATCTTTCAGGATATGTCGCACCTTATGATGAGTGGTAGGAAGACGATGACCGGGTGGCAGTAGCGAAGCAGTCCACTTCAACCAAGAATCAACAGCTTTGACAGACATTTTGTTCTCCATTTTTAGCTGCATCACTCCCATCAGACTTTCAAGAACAGTCTTACTACAACCGTCGTACAACGGAGTCTGTTGCAATGCAATCAGGTTATTGTACTTGTCCATACCGCTTGTGTTGGCATGACCTCCAGGTAATGGTTCGACTGGCTCGATATGGGGGAAACCCTCAACGACGGGAGGGACATTTGGTGCTTCATCAGCAAATACACCGCTCTCATGAGGAAACATATCATTGATTAACATCGATGTTGGATCATAGGATGAACTGCCCCTCTCAGCAAAATCTCCATAATCATAGCGTGGACTGGCCCTCTCACCAAATTGTCCATGATCATGCGGACCCGCTACCGATGTTTCACCGTGATAAATCCAACAAGTGTACTTATCCCAAAACCCGTATTTACTCAGGTGCCTCTGGACTTTATCAATGGGAAATCGAAATCGATCGCTGAAACACTTACATTCTTTACACGGGCAATAATGAAGTGTAGTGTCTCCACAATTAGCCTTCACAAAATCCACAAAACTCCTAATTCCCTCGTGATATCTGACATCCCATCTTTCGAGGCTCATCCAACTCTTGTCCATCCTGAAAATTCTAACAATTTTACGTATTAATGATATATATATACACACATTCACTACTAATAATCGACGTGATCTCTCAATTCAACTCTAATTAAATCAACACATGCATGCATATGTATATATATCGATCTAATCTCTGAATTCGATTCAGTACTCGATGATAGTACGTATTCTCCTTTTTTCAATTCAAAACGTATTTGACTGGGTATATAGGAGGAGGCTCTGTTAAGCCTGGCTCCGATAACAATACGATAATACCAGTCATTGATTCAGACACAAGATTAACTACAAGCTGTTTTCTCGTTTCGGTGACCGTACATCAACAACATTTCATATATATATATATATATCTCACGAATTGGATTTGATCAACACACACACACACACATATATATATACCACATATACGTATATATACACCTACGTACCTATATAAATAGCTTCCCGAGTGATCAAGTTTTCGACGCCCGCCTTAATTTTGACAATATACCGAATGATCGATTTCAGAGCGTACGTTTTCCTTCTTTCGATTTCTCTGGATTTTTTTCGCTCAAAATGATTGAATGATCGAGCTGCCCGATCCGGCATATAATATAAGACACATTGCCGGCGACGGAGTAAGTCGCCGGAAATGAAGACATTACCGGCGACTTTACGCCGGAATCTCGCCGGTAATGTTGCAAAACATTACCGGCGACTCCAACCGTCGCCGGCAATGTCTAGGGAGACATTACCGGCGAAATTCCCGCCGGAAATTCGCCGGTAATGTCTCCCTAGACATTGCCGGCGACGGTTGGAGTCGCCGGTAATGTTTTGCAACATTACCGGCGAGATTCCGGCGACATTAACGGCGACGGGCTAAGTCGCCGGTAATGTTGAACATTACCGGCGACTTTTCCGGTCGCCGGCCTTGTCTCCGGTGATCTCGCCGGTAATGGGCAAAAATGTTGTAGTGCTAGTGTACTCTATTTAAATCTTAAACGTACTTAATTAATTAGCGTCAATTTTTAAGTTGTAATTATTATGGTAAGTAGGTATTTTAACCCCGTACTCTTAGGTTTAAATGGCTCCGCCAAAGAAGACATCCGGCAAGAAGAAAGCCCAACAAGAGGCAGAAGATGCCATGCTCCGCCGCTTGGCGGACCAAGTCGGTTGGGAATTACCACCGGAGGGCAACAACGCTCTCAATCCGGACGGATCATCTGGTCCGTCCGTAGCGCCCTCTGTGGAAATTCCCGCTCCCCCATTCATCTCGAGCGGTGATGACGTCGACCCCTTCCAATCTCCGACGCCCGGTACCCATTCAACGGGAAGTACTCAGGCGTCCTCCACCGCCGAATCAATCATGTACAGCGCCCGCCGTAGGCAAAGGAGGGCCCCCACTGACCCGGAACCGAAAAGGACTCGGGGTCTCGTTAAAGGGGGGAAAGCGGAGCGTATTTGCAAGGCGACCGGTAAAAAGATCGACTTGCCGTACGACGAATTCACCGGTGGCCCTCCCACAGCTCAACTAGCAAGTCTCTCGGCGCATGGGATAGGGTCAATCATCCGTAACCGGGTTCGTATCACTGCCCCTACTTGGAAGGAGGCGCCGGATCATTAGAAGGCGAAAGTCTTCAAAGATCTTTCGGTATGTAATACGTTCAATTTAGTTATTATATAATATTGTTAATCTCGGCCTAAAATTTCATAATATATACGATTATAATTTTCTATTTATTTTTCATAGGAACAATTTGACGTGGATCCGACACCGGATATGTTGAGGCATATCAATCAAACCGCCAACTCCATCTACAAAAATTGGAAGTACAGGCTCCATAAGTACTTCAAAGATGTCGGTCCCGTGCCTCCCCCGGTAGAGCTGCAAGGGGAGAGAGAAGATGAGTGGGAGTGGTTATGTAACCACTTTGCCGATGAACAATTTAAGGTATTAATTTAATTTTTTTATTTCAATTAAAATAATTGAATTATTTAAATTGTAGTTATTCATTTTTTAATGATTTAATTATCTTGTGTAACAGAAATTCTCCGGTGTCAACAAAGCCAACCGGGGGAAGAAGGAGAAACACCATACTACCGGCGCCAAGCAGTTCATTCAAATTGCCAAGGAGCACAAGGATAAGGGTTCCAAACACCCTTTTATTGATGCAAGCGTAAGCGCGTACGTGACGCCAGGGCTCGATAATGAAGCGAGTCAATGCGGGGTAAGTGATATGTATATATATATATGTGCTTTTAATTATAGTAATTATTATTTAAATATGATTACAAAATTATAATAAATTAATTATAATTTTGTAGGCAAGGGCGATAGAGCGTGCGCATGAAGAGTTGGCCAACACTCAGCTTGCGTTCCCGGATGTGCCGCCGGAAGACCTGCCTCCTCTATCCTTAGAGAGCCAAATTGCAATCGCGGATGAGGTCTACGGTCGTAGAGCTGGCAAGGAGGTTAGGCACTTTGGGCCTAGGGTGGTACGAGATTTGTCGACGACCTCCGGCTCATCATCTACGGGAGGTTCGAGGCAGCGGAGAATGAGTCAGGCTGCGGCCGTCGAAGCAGCCATTCAAGAGGCTCGACTGGCACGAGAGGAGAATCGACGGACACAAGAGCAGAATGAGTCAATGCGGCAAAGACTTGACGAACAACAAGCACAAATAGCCCAACTCATCGCGCTCATGAACCAAAATCGAGAAGTATGTCAACCTCCTCCGAACCCACACCCCGACGACAACGACCCGGCTGGAGGCGGAGGACTCGGCCCCGCATCTGCTCCTCCAGTGTATTAGCTAGCACGTAGTATATTATCTCGTTTCTTTCCGCATTCCTAACTATATTTTAATTTTTAATTTATGGGTTTTTTCGTATGTACAAATTAATTTACTTTGATTATTTAATAATTATATAATTAGTTATTAATTTTAATATTCAAAATTTAGTTTATTTATTTAATTTTAGCATTTTTCATTATTTAAATTAAAATAATAATAATAATAAATTAAATTAATAATTTTTAATTTCAATTTCAATTTTTTTTTTTTATAAATTAATTATTCACTTGGACGACGGACATTATGTTCTCCGTCGTCCAGGTGTAGAACCCTAAACCCCTAACCCCTAACCCCTAAACCCTAAACCCTGTCATTCTCCGTGGCCCAGGTGTTCACCTGGACGACGGAGACTTAGTGTTTCCGTCGTCCAGGTGAACACCTGGGCCACGGATAAGCTACCATTATCCGTGGCCCATGTACACACCTGGACGACGGAAACACTAAGTCTCCGTCGTCCAGGTGAACACCTGGGCCACGGATAATGTCCGAGGTCCAAGTGAACTTGGACGACGGATAACTAAATCTCCGTCGTCCAGGTGCTTGGACGACAGCACTTGGAGCACGGACCTTGGACGACGGATTTTCCGTCGTCCAAGTACTTAGACGACGGAAAACTGCACTTAGACGACGGAAATGGTCCGTGGTCTAAGTGCAGTTTTCTTGTAGTGACATATATAATAATCTAGCTACCTATTGATCAAGAATCCTTCTTACATATATATATACACCCAACAGTTACTAAATTGCATAACCCAAATTAAACTAATTAATTAATAATATATATGTAAATATCCAAAAATCGACAACTTGTCAATCGATCTAACATTTCATGAAAAAGCTAGCTTTATAAATCAAGAACGCGATTCTAGCTACCTATGACAAATTTCGCCAAAAAACTATCGCCGGAATTCAATCACCGGTTAACTTCACAATACACCAAAATATTTCAAAAAAAATTAGTATATACAAACACTAACCAATATATATATATATGAAGCTTCGATCGGGAATGCTTTAGGGGTAATTTGATCGAAGTTTTTTTGTTTTAGATTGAAAAATCGCTGGAGAGGGGTTTGGGGGGTTGTGAGGAGATAAGAGTTCGATCTGGAAAAGCTATTGGCTCTTAAAGAAGATTCACTTGGCCGACGGAAATTTTCTATCGGCTAGTGAATAAATTTCATCAATTAACCAATTTCCAGGAGACGGAATTATTTCTGTTTTCTAACAATCCCTTTAGAAGATGAAAATGGCAACAGAATTAAAAATCCGTCGTTTATGTGTTTCTTGGACAACAAAAATTGCCAACGCTAATAATCCGTCATCTAATCTCGTTATTGGCCGACGGATTATCGATGGAAAATATTTCCATTGCCTAAGGATATGTTAGAAGACGGATTTTTAATCTAAGTAGACTGTTTATATATCTGTTGCCTAATAAATAGTTAGGCGATAGACTTGAAAAAATTTCGTCTGCAAAGCCAGGTATTCTGGTAGTGATCATAAATCGACATAAATATTATTTAAAATTTTGCCAAATTTATCATAATTTATACCATTGTACGTATCATTCATCGTTCAAGCTTGCAAGTTCCCATACCTTGAACCTTACATAGCCACGCCAGGTAGAGACTACACAATAAATCGACGAACTTGTCTTAATTCGTAACTCTAACATCATCTGAGAAGTACTTAGTCGTAGCTAGATCTGCTACCATAGAAAGAAATTACAATATCGCTAGACATCGAACCACCAAGATCAAAGTACTCGTACAGAAGAAGCCTACTTATCTCGTCCAAATGCCGAGGTAAAAGGAAGCTTTCAGCTGCTCATACACACATATGAAATATCGTGTACGACATTGCCTACGCGTTATAGTGTTTTAGGTGTTTTTGCCCTCGTCAAACACAATGAAATACTGACACATAATTCTGTTGAACGTAGCCACAACATGCATCTTGTAGAAAAAATTGTTGTGCTAATTAGTAATCAAGCGATCGACCCCCAACAATGTTCCATGTTTATCGTACTTCATAAAATGAGCATTATCAATGACCTTAAACGGCGAGAATTTCTACCAAAATTTGGCACGGCCTATTCATTTATAGTCGAACCAAAAAACCTACAAATCTGAGGCATTTCACCAAAATTATAACCACCATCTCCACAACAACAGAATTGAACTGTCCATAATAATCCAAAGAAGTATAACAAGTTCGAAATAATACATAGCACTAATATCCTCCTCACCTGCTCATAAGTTTAATATAAAAAATGATCTCAGACATAATACAGGAGTATCAAACCACCCACATCTTTAATAATCGAATTGCTGCTCTTTGACATAATTAGTTAAAGATGAACAGAGGCAAGGCATGAAAAAGACACGTCTACATCAACCACACTTGATGATGTTTAAAACTATTATGGTTAGATACAACAATCAGAATGGAAAGGAACCTTATAAATATACAAGTGTATCCCAAATACTTCATATACTTCTAGTTTGAGTGAGCTCTACATGCATCAAAAATTAAACAAAACAAAACAAATTGAAGTGAGAAAATCATGAATAACTTTCCTAGTTAAAACTAGTGAACCCTCTCGACGACCAGGATCAAGGAACTTAAGGTAACAAAACGGACGGGCCAAAAGAAAGTTAATGAAACCACGCAAAACTTCAACCGGTATGAAACCTAATTAGTCGAAGCTATTAGGTGCGATAATCCTAAGACTATTCCAGTGTTTCCATGTAGCTGTAATGGTATGACAATAGTGAAAGGACCCAATCCCGATTTAGTTTCCTAAACCGGAATCAAATTCCTTCTGAAAACACGAACTTGCAAAAACCATAGAAATTTCGGCAGAGTTTCACTATATCGCGGAATTACCATTAACCTGCACCCGAAAACACACTTCATCCTATGCCACAAAAGCCAAACCATGGGCACCAATCCCATCCGGATTTCTCAAAATCATATCATCATAATATAAAGTAATAAGCAAAACTGTAACTTTACAGAAATCCGGAAAAATCATATGAAAATATGAACATCAGAGTATTCAGAGCGACTTCTAGTATATATATATACATAAATACACAGCAATAGGCTAAACAAGAAATCTACTGAAAAAGAAAGGTAGCTTGAACACTAAGCCTCAAATATTGTGAGTGGACGAAAATAAACATATGCCTTTCACCATTTACATATCATACAAATATTGCGAGTTCTTAAAATAAATGGAGGTGTTGGGCAAATCTCTTAAACCCGACGGTGATAGACTAGGCGAATCTCTCAAGCCTGGAACTGGACTACCGGTGATCAACTGAGTAGTCAATGCATCGATGCTAAGTAAATGCCATCACTAATAAAACATAAAACAATACCTCCAAAACAATAAATAATCTCAATACTGTACTGGAAATAAATACTGAAACTAAGAACTCGCTACGACAGTGTAAATAAATGTCCACTCACAGATAAGTACA
This sequence comes from Geum urbanum, assembly GCA_946800695.1. Classification (NCBI taxonomy): domain Eukaryota; kingdom Viridiplantae; phylum Streptophyta; class Magnoliopsida; order Rosales; family Rosaceae; genus Geum; species Geum urbanum. Next base: position 17,676,986 of record OX327008.1, on the reverse strand, counting down.
GTGCGCAGACGCGCTAATCCTGAGATCCGGCAGAAGATCCCTCGCCCAACGTACGATCTCGATTCCCTGAATAATCATAAAATATCACTGATCAAAATTACAATTCATTACTCTGAACCACACCTCGGAAACCAACCATTTCCGGAAACATATAACTCAGAGAACAAAATAATCTCCGAAAATCCCAAAATACTCCATATAAACCGTCAACTTAAAATCCGGCATCCAAATCAACTCGAAAACCTCAAGGCAACGATCGGGGCGCGATTACAAGCAAAACGGCATAAAACTTGACAAAAATCCAAAACGCCATACCTACCAAAATCGTGGCCGGAAGTGGCCGGAAACGTCAAGTCTGACGGCGAGATTCAAACCGGGTCAACTCGACCCACTCGGTCAACGGTCAACATGGGTAAATTTTGGTCAACTCAAGTCAAACGTCCCAAAATGCAACTTTTCGATAATTTCTATGACTATTCGGCTATTCATACGTCGCGACTCGACTCTATCCACAATTCGGATAACTCAAACTCGAACGGATAAACACGACTAACTCGGCGATAATTTTAAATATTAATTTTATATTCCTCGATTATCCAAAAAATCCTCGGAAAGCTCCAACGGACTCGAAATTAAATTCTCTACATTTCCCACGAACAAACCCAAATCAAATTCATGTCTGAAAATTAAGTTGTGAACGAAGTTGCATATCCGATTAATTACGATAAACCACAATTACTCGTGAAACTCGCGGATTAAGCCGATTACTATACCAATTCTGGTCCTGGTCGTCACAAATAGATCTTGGCATGTACGGTAATTATAACATTCAGACTCAATAGATCGGTGATTAATTCTCGTGATGCACATTGTCAAGCATTGTCAAAAGTACAACATGACAGGTTGAAACGAATTATAAGCAACATAACTCATTGAAACAGAATGGAATGGGAATGGAACACCTTCACTGAGGACTCATGTGTAGCACAACCCCAAGCATTTATAGCCCCCACAATATGAGTAATTTTGATGTATATCAAGTGACTACACACGCTAGGAGCAATTATCAAATCCATCAGTGTCGTCCTTGCGTAGTGGCCATGAAAACCTCCTCTGTATCGTTCCAATTTTATTGGATGTCCCCGACAGGACTCCCATTATGGACTGAGAAATATGTTTAGCTCAGTGAATATGACACTCAAAAATGGAAAGTTTTGACACGAACTAAAAGGCTCAAGCGAAGCTAGTAGCTGAACGAAATTAACGAGACCGAGAAACGGAGCATGACAAAGGCAAGGGTTACCTCATTGACATCGAAGGTGCTGATGCAATCACCAACGCTCTTATCGTAACATTCTTTGTGAGAACCCAACCCAGATTTAGCTAGCTAAACCATGATTAGGCTTTAACGACACTACTAGTTAGACGTCTACTACGAATATGTAAGATATTTCGGCACGAAAACACAAGACCGAAAAATGGATCTTTGAATTTCAATCTAATATTCTGCAGGAAGAAGGGTAAAACTATTTTCTGATCTCAGAGCAACTAAATACTTCTAAAACATCTAAACTAACTTACTACTCCTCATATGAACAACTGTGGATCCTATCAAATGGAACTGCTATGCCTTGGACTCCGTGCTCACTCGACCTTTGCTGACACCCTTCAAAAACATAAAACTGTTAGAGTGAGTGGAAAAAAATGATATAACATAGGAAAATGTGTAAAAATAAAGTTATGTCCTTCCGTTGAAATTTCTGTGAAAAACTGTATGTGAGCGTTGTAACAGCCAATGGTGTACTAAAAAAAAGTAAACGGAAATATTGACTGGCTTTAAAGACAACTAAATGGATAGTAAACTGAAATCTAGCAGAAATGTGCCAACTTTGAAAACTAGAGATTTGAAACTGAAAGAAATCAATCATAGTAAGGACTTAGGGACCGAACATCATGGGTCGTCCAATGTCTATTAGGAGCCTAGCATCCATGGCGACATATGACTAACGTGACACACTAAAACATCTGAATTAACTGTGAGATCAACTTGGTACTCTAGTAACTGATAGCTCAAACAACATGGGTGTACCTAGGAAGACGACGATCAAGTTGTCTGGCTAGCGCCTATCACCTAATGTCGTTAAGGGTCTAGCTAGTCTAGATGACATAAGTCACTCGATGATCAGTAGAGTGACTAGTATGCACATACGTAACTTATTTGAATTGAGCCTCCAAGGTAACGACTATTAGAGCCACAAATTGAAATATTGTAAACTGAGATCTATCTGAGCTAGATGGTTAACTAATGGCATTATACACTGAGACACATCTAAACTGGATACTAATCTGAAAGCATCATGTGCTAGAATAAACTAAAATCAAAATTGAACTAGCTGGACTGAAATCGTGAATTATGGGCACTGAAGAGATTTAAGATTTATAACTAAGCTAAATTGAAAGCAACATGCATAAAGAGTTAGCTGAACTGAAATCATAAATCATAAACGCTAAACATAGCTAGAAACCAAGCCGAGCTAAAATGAATACATACAGCGTAAAGAACTAGTTGAACTAGAAACTAAATACTAAATATGAAAGGACCCGACCCCGATTTAGTTGCCTAAACCGAAATCAAACCCCTTCGAAAACATGACCTTAAAAAAATTTCGCCAGAGTTTACTTTGAAATACGTGAGCCAAAATTATAACCTGCAAAGAGAATCACACTTCGAATATTCCACAAAAGCCTTAACGTGGGCTATGTTCCCCATCCGGATTTCTCAACATCATATATATAATAAACCACAAGATTTACAAGAAATCCAGAAAACATTCAGGAGTAAACTCAACTGAAAACAAACATAACTATTCAGAGCGACTCCTATATACAGCATATACAATTAGTAGGTTGAACAAAGAACCTACTCAAACTGAAGTGTGACCTGAACTCTACGCCTCCACCGTCGACGTGCAACCCTGGAACCTAAATTGCAAACTGGGCAAAAGAAACTGAAAAGCCCAGGGGAAGGTAAATGAAATCGTTATAGTGAGTGGACAAAAATAATAATATGCCTTTCCCAACATAGAAGTATATATGCTCATAAAAGCATAATGCGATTGGCACATGAAAATCCCGACCAAGTACATTTTCCCTGATCCATAAAGATGCACATAAAATCATGCAGGGTCACTCACGGACTCCTCCACATAGTACAGTCTAATCACGGGATCCCAGACCCCCTCATGATTATAAGTTTGAAAGACCTTGGGTCAGGATATCTGTCCTTCCCAGAGCATCTCGGGGATCAGCCGAGAAGCCAAAACATCGATGCTACCTCTATATCTGAGACTGTACTCTGTGTAAACTAAATCATAAATACTTTCCTTGTATGCGCATAATTGTAAATGCATACTAATACAATGCATAATCATAAAGTGTATAATCATAAATGCATAACGTAAATGCATAATCAGGACTCAAAAATCAACTGTGAAAATAAAGTGTCTACTCACAGTACGAAGCTAACTCTGAGGTCCGGCGGAAGATGAAAGGACCCAATCCCGATTTAGTTTCCTAAACCGGAATCAAACCCCTTCTGAAAACATGAACCAACAAAAACCATGAAAATTTTGGCAGAGTAACGCTACTAACGCGGAATTACCTTAACCTGCACCTGGAAAATAACACTTCATCCTATGCCACAAAAGCCAAACCGTGGGCACCAATCTCATCCGGATTTCTCAATATCATAACAATAACAATAAACAGTAAACATAACTGTAATATATAGTAAATCCGGGGAAAAATCGTATAAAACATGCATCAGTAACGTATCAGAGCGACCTCTAGTGTATACAAATACAAAATATACAATAGTAGGCGAAACAAGAAACCTACTGGAAAACACAGGTAGCTCGAATAACTATCCTCCGACCGCGACGTGAGACACCAAAATCCGAACTGCAAACTGGGCACGGAAACCAAAAAGCCCAGGGGAAAGACATGAAAACCGTTAGAGTGAGTGGACGAAAATAAATGTCTTTCGCTGAATAATATATGTTAGAAAAACATATGCGAGTCTAAATGCATAAAAATCAAATGGTACACGAGGGAGACTCTAACTCCTCACACGTACAGAGCACGCATCTTAAATACCACGGGGTCACTCATGGATTCCTTCGCGCTAGTACAGTCTGAATCACGGGATCCTAGACCCACACGTGATTCCAAGCCAGAAAGACCTCGGGTCAGGATATCTGTTCCCCCCCCCCCCCGGAGCGTACTCGGGTTGATACAACCCTATCTACTGAGACTGTACTCTGTGTAAACCAAATCACAAATACTTTCCATGCACATGCATAAAACATAATGTAAATGTATGTATATTCGTAGACGCATATTCGTAAATGCATAATCGTAAAACACATGCTCATATAAATCATGATCATAACTGCATGCTCATGCTCGTAAAACGTATATAAAAGACTCGCAGTCAATCTGTGAAAAGAAATGTCCACTCACAGATGAGCAAAACGCGCACTCGCGCTAATCACGTGGCCCAGCGGAAGATCCCTCGCCCAAAGCACGATCTCGATCCCCTGAATAGTCAAAAAATATATCTGATCAAAATCATAGTTCATAACACTGAACCACACCTCGGAAACCAACCGTTCCCGGAAACATATATCGCGGTACAAAATAATCGACAAAATTCTCAAAACCCTCCGTATAAACCCTCGACTAAAAATATGGCACCCAAATCACCTCGAAAACCCCACGACTGCATTTGGAGCACAAAACCGAGTCAAAAACACATAAAAACCTCGAAAAATCAGACATCGCCGGAGCACCGCCGGCGGCAGCGGCACGGTGGCGACGGCGTCCAAACACGGTCAAATTTTCCAGAAATGTACATCTTCCCAAGCCCAACAACTTCTCTCAAAGGACCATCACCATCCAACCACCACAGTGGCTGGAATATGCCTCGAAAGTCATGGAATCCATGGATTCCGGTGACTTTCCGGCGAGCTCCAAAACGGCAACCAATTGGAAATTCCTTCTATCCAAAGCATCTAGAGCTTGAGGGGAAGCTTTCCCCTCAAAGACCCAACCTCAACTGTCACCGGAACACCTAACCCGAATCCGGCAAAATTCCCATTTTTCTCCAAGCTTGTTCTACCTCAAATCATCATCAATTCAAGTGAAATCAAGTTCCAATCCATAGGAATTGAAGAGAGGAAGCTAACCATACCAGTTTCAAGGTCTAAAGTGGCCGAAAAATCAGAACCCGACGGTGGAAGTTTGGCACAGCGGCGGTGGATCTCGGTCAACGGAAGTCAATGGTCAACTGGTACGCGCAAAACATGCATTTAACGTTAACACACAGTAGACCTTAAAAACACAGATTACGCGCATTGCAATTTAAAACCCTTCTTTTGTCATTATAATATTGGCGAGTAGGGATCGTTCTTTATCCGGGGAATTAAGGGCGCATGCATGGTTTCGTTAATAAGCGGAAATCTAAATGTTTGGGGGGATTGGAAATTGGTTGATTAAATGTCCTACTAAATTAAAGTGCAAAAACATGCAAACACAACAAAAACTCTTAGGCATCTAACAGGTTTTACTCATAGACAAGTTTTAACAATCAAGAAACTTCAAGTCTAATTATGCTTGCTAAAAATAAGAAGCTAATATATTAATTACAAGTGATCAACATATTCACTAACCGAACCTACTCCTTTGCTTTTACCTTATTTATCATCTACGAAATCCTTAATTTTAGTCGAGATACATACACATGCTTTCGTTGAATAAGAATGTCATGACGCATAACAACTTAAAACAATAGCTTCTTTGCCGAATCAATGAGGTATAAATTAGGACAATAAGTGACGCACCCTATCCTAAATCATACTCAAAGCATTAAGAACTTTAAAGCTAGCACATGCATCCAAACTAATAAAATCAAGAACACATGGAAGAATCGAAATAAGAGAAGAACATGGAGAATTTCTTTCATTACATAACCGAAAGTATTACAAAGATGAAGATGGAGTTTAGAGTACATGGTTACACTTTTTAGAGAGGTGACGCACCAATCTACTAGCGGTGGTTCTCAAGAACACGAATGACGCACTCTACGTTCTTGATCCAGAGGTGGCGGAGGACTTCGGTTGTGTATGGAAGAGTAGTAAAGTGTATAGAGTTTTGGCTTGTGAAATTATGTGATCTGTTTTATGGCTGGCCTCCCTCTTATATATAGGCAAAGGAATTGCTCACTCTCTCTTCCACCTTGCCTCTTTCATTAAATGCTAGTAATAATCACCAAGGCAGGTCACTCCCCTAGTCATCACTTGTGATCATCACAAACAAGAGTCATCAAGCCTTGTCACACCTTTAGTCACCATTGTGATGATCAAAAGCAAGAGTCACCAAGCCTTGTCACCCTTTGTGATGATCACAAAGCAAGAGTCACCAAGCCTAGTCACAAAGCTTGACAACTTTGACTTTTCCTCTTCCCCAAGTTGCTTCCATGCAAAAATTAATGGGCTTGGGCTGGTTTTTGGGCCGAAACAAACTTTGAGAAATGGGCCCAAAAAATGCTTTTTGGGCCGGCCCATTCCCGGTGGTCCAAAATCGCAAAATCGCCGAAATTCCTCCGAATTGCGCCGTTATTAATCTCCACCGTAAATATCTTCAAAATAACAAATTAAATAAGAAAAACATAAAAACTAAGATAATAACATAGCTAAACGTAAAGGGAAATGCGTTAAGAAACGAGCATAAAATGCGTATATCATCAACCCAAGGTCAAACGACGGTCAAACTTCCTGAATAGTGATTTTCAACTATTTTTGACTATTTTCGATATTTATACTCGCACCTCGGGACGATCGACGGTCCAAAACGGATAACCTTTACGATTCGGATAAACTCGATACGAACGGATAAACTCGTCGATATTCTGAAACTTCAAATATTCATATTATACTCCTCGGTCATCGGAAAAATCATCCGGAATCGCCCACGAGCTCGAAATCACGTGTACAACAACTCTTGAGAAGAGACTCAACTCAAATTATCGGCCGATAATTAAGTCGCAAACAAAACCGGCAAACCACACAATTATCGATAAACCGCGATTACATGATAACTCGAGAATTACGCTGTTTACTCACTGATTCTGGTTCGGGCCGTCACAGAAGATCCCTCACCAAACACTCGATCATGATCACCTGAATAACAGGGATACGATTAATACATATTGAAACACAACATACAGGGCTAATACGTCAAGAACCCCGTGTTCTTGAAAGACGTATCACTCGAAATATCGACGAGGATAGCAAAATTCCCAAAATATACCCAAACAACCCTCGATCCAAAATAGAACACTCAATTCAACTCAAAAACCTTACGACTACGACCGGGACGCGATTACGAGCAAAACTGTATAAAAATATCCAAAAATCCCAAAACGTCAACCCTTACCTCAAACTCTTCCTCTCCTCAAGCCCAGCACCTTTCCCTTTTACCATCAAGGCCAAATCAAACCACACCGGCCGGAATTTCGGCCGAAAACCTCGCCGGATCTCTCCCTCCGGTCATCACCACGGCCACCCATAGACCTCAACCAAAACCCAAATTAAATACCCAGAAACCTTCATGGCGTTGAGGGGAGCCTAACCCCCCACCACTGCGATACTGAATCTCGCCGGAAATCGCCACCCGATTCAAGCGAAATTACCAAACTTTAATGAACTCGAACTCCCTCCAAACTCAACCAAATCTCACAAATGAATACATGAAACAATAGGAAATCAAGAGAGCTTTCCAACCATACCAAAATCACGGCCGGAGGTGGTCGGAATCGGCGGATCCGACGACAGAAACAAACCGGGTCAACTCGGCCCAACTCAGTCAACGGGTCAACTCAGCCCCAACTCGGTCAACTCGGTTCAAATATGTGATTTTCCGAATTTTTACGACTATTCGATATTTATACGTCGCGAACCGACCAAATTCACGATTCGAATTACTCAAACCAAATCGGATAAGTACGACTAACTCGACTATAATTTCAAATATTCATTTTATATTGTCCGATTACCCAAAAAATCCTCCGAAACCACCTACGAACTTAAACCAAATTATTGCCTGATAATTTAGTCGTGAACAAACACACGAGTACGATTAATTCACAATAAACACGGCTCGGATTAATACGTACACATTCCACGGTTCGGGTCGTTACAAAATAATTCGATCGTAACTGATATACATTGATAAAAATAAGGTAACACTGATTAAGTTTCAAGCTAGCTTAACGAGAATCATCATGCTTAACTGCTTAAGGAACTAAAAGCGACCATTATGATTAACAAATGAAATTCGCACACTTGTTCGGTGAAAAGAGTAAAAGTCCACTCACCCCGATTTCAAGATACGTTACTTGTCGTTCACTTGGCTTGAAATTCCTTTAACGATGATCCAACGATACTACATGTCACAAAACGATTTATCTAAATACAACAATTTTACGACTTGACGTAGGAAAGGGAAACCGATACCAACTGTCTATCAAGAATACTCAAATTCAATATTGATAATCATGTCATCTCGTCGAAACGTATTCGATAACCACTTTGAAGGAGCAAAGAAACATGTCTACCAACCAGAGCGCCATCTAGTGGTGGCCGGATGCATCCACGTGTGGGGTTGCCATCGACCGAGTGATCGTGATAGTGAGCCCTGACTTGGCACGTAAGTGCATCAACGTGTGGGGTTGCCTGAAATCCTATGTACGAGACGATATGTCACAAAATTTGTCAAACTACATTCATACTATGTGAAAACAATTACGGAAATAACCTAGGAACTTCCCGTCGAAAAGGAGACATTTTGTCACCGGAGCACCCCCACCATGAGTAGTGGCCATGTGCTGCCGGAGATTGGTCTGCTCTGAAACCTGTAAATGATACACCATTTCAAAGCTCTCAATACATTGATCAACTTTCATAAATAAAACCTACGTCTAAAAATAATCGAAAGTGGTCGAAAACAACCTCAAAAGTCGGCGGGTTTTACCAGAATTTCAAAATAGCCAACCGGCCACCTCCGGCTACTAAGTGCCCCAAGTTTTATTGAAATCATCCTCTGGAAGGACAGGGATAAAAACCCTTATGGTTTCACCACCTCAAACTGATCGGAACTGCCTCGTCGGCGCCGGAGCCGAATTGGGAAAATTGAGAAGTTTCTCAGCCTCGATTCACATTCGATTTGATCATGAACGATGGTTTTGAGAGCAGAGGGAGGTGGGGGATGAAGAGAGGGACATTTTCCAACCAGAGCACCATCTAGTGGTGGCCGGGTCGAATCACGTCGTTAGGTCCTGGAAAAGATTTTACCCAACCGGGTAGAAAATTAAAATTTATACCATAGGGTTAAAAAGAATCAACGGCCCAGATATGATCTTCTAAAGATCTGACGGTTCAAAAATTTTGACCACTGTAGCATTTTAAAATAATCATTTAAGTATTCTAAATTTCAAAAATTCGTAACAATTAGCTCGGACCTCCGAAAAATAAAATAAAAATATTCTCACACTCGTAATAATTCCCTCTATAACTTTCATGAAGAAAGTGAATCGAGAATCACTATAAAAATATCGACTTTTAATTCGCGACAAAATTAACAATCTTGATAAATGCGTCAAAACTAGATTAACTTAATAATAAACTCGACGAATAAAGATTAACTGGGTAATTTAGGTTTGGGCTATTATATTCTTTCTATTGTAACTTCGTATAATGTAGTTCCTCATCTAAGAACTATTCAATCCTCATAAGGTAAATGAACATGAAGCATGAAGCTGAGAGATTAAACGCGCAATGGAAAACTGGAAACTAAACCAAGTCCCTTAACCTTTTTGCTGAACATGATGCAGGAGGTTGCAAAATTAAACATGGCGAGAGGAAGGAAATTTTCGCACTTGATTCATCGACATAGCTTGTAATTTACTAGCTTGATACTACAAGACGAACCTTCGACCCTTCGCGGGTGCCCGGAGCACCTCATCTTGTCATTTCGTCATTGCTCATTCCCCTTAGGCTAAAGTGTTTGGCGTTTCCTTCTCCGCGCCCGCTCACGCTTCACTGACAACCCATCACGTGGTAAAGAGAAGAGAGTATGAAAGAATAGTAAACAGAGCACACCGCAGAGAGATTCTAAATATGAGAAGTCCCCCTTGTATGCGAGAAGAAGGAAATGAAGAACGGGAACGAAACAAAATAAGGTGTTTCTAGCTCTAATTTCGGCGGAGCTTCTCTCAATTATGTCTAGTAATAGAATAGGGCGGCTTGCTCTAACCAAGACTCCACTTTTTGCTCCATCCATGGAGCGTATGAATTTCCCTCATGAGTTATCAACGTAATCACAGATCACCTACTATCTTATCTTGTCATTCCTTATAATACACAACTTGACATAGCTCATACAATTTGCCAAAAATTCGGCATAACTTCCCCGTAAATTCATGATCAACCAAAACTTGCAGAGAGATTACACTTCAAAGATAACAAGTCCCACATACCAACCGTGAGCCACATTTATTCATCCGGGCTCCTCATAATATAAAACATATAATTTAATTCAAATCGGAAGTCAACTCAAGGCAATGAAAACGTCACAAGAGTTTCTACGTCTAAAACCAAATTAGAATAGCACTTGCGTAATATCACCAGTGAAAATCCGCTAATCGTCGTAGTATCCCCACTTTACTCTACAAAATCTTTAACATTCTACCCGTATAAATCGCATAAAAGTAATCCATCGACTAGTCGCATATCACATAAAGTCTTACTAATCAACACACGCACGTCTATCTGACATATACTCTATTGCTCGTAAACTTGTGTCATACTTTTACATAGTAAGGCAAGAGCGTGGAAAATAAAGAGATGACACGTATGTAAACTCGAGTGTACTACAAACTTACTGAGATTAACATTTTACCTTAGACTTACAAGAAGAGATTGAGGTTGGTACACACGAGGCATAGCAACTAGAGAGCAAAGACTCATAGGTTAGGGTTAGTACAAAGTCACATTTGCGACATATTCAATGACGTTCAATACCTTGAGTATCAATGGTGATCCACTAGCCCGTCGGGCCATCACTCAGGAGATGTTGAGCATAATCGAACAACAAAACAAAAGTGGTCTAGTACGGTTCTTGAGAAATTATAACCTAAATCTCTGACACCAACTGTAAGAACCCGACCTCGATTTAGCTTCCTAAACCGAGATTAGGCCTTAACGACCATATTAACATGAGATTAAACTCATACTTAACTGAAAATAGAAGAAAGTAAAAACTCAAAATGATGAAGTCATAAAACTACATAAATCTTCTATTATTAGGTTACATTAAGAAGTAAATACAACAAAAGGTTTATGACATCAAAGCTAGAGGACTATCTAAACTAACAATGCTAACTGAAATAATAATAGCTCGTAGGATCATCCTCCTCTTACGATGGATAGTTCTATGTCCCAAGATTTGTGTGCGCCTGAGCTCACAAAACTTTGCAAACCTGGGCATTTGAAACCAAAGGGCCTAGGCAAAAAGCATACAAAAACATGGAAAGCGCTAGAGTGAGTCGACGAAAACTAAATAGTTTTAAGAAATCATATAATGTAACTTTATACCTTTCACCAAATATAAAAATGAATCTGAGTGAGTCGAAATAAAAGTAATGCAATTGTGTGTGGAGGTAAAATATATGAATCTTCGGGTAAGGAATTCCTAGCCCACCCAGGGCATACTCGATGATCAGCCGAGTAGCCTATGCATCGATGCATACTCGTGTAAATGATATGTATAAAAATTGTGAAATATAATGCAGTGTCTCCATGCATAATCATAAAACATATAACATGTCATGTCGTAAAAGCATAATGTAAATCATGAACATGCATAATCTAGACTCGCTAACAACAGCGGAAAAAAAGTGTCCACTCGCCTGGATCACCAGCTAAAGTAATTCGTTGATCCCCTAACTCAAAATTTGTAAGCGGTGCTCTTAAAGCAAACCAGATATCTAAATTAATTAATGTGGGTTACTATCGTACAAATTTAAAAAGAGAAACTCTAGTCCACACGTTAATCGAAAAAATCACATTCGTTTTCAATACTAAACTAACGCTACCATGACTCATCCACATACTTAATGGGTCGTGCCTTGATATGAATTATTGTGCTCCATAGCTCATACTCTCCTAATATTATGTGACGAACGATCGAGTCGTCATCTCGAGTAGCTTGAATTCTTGTGCATAGTCTAAAACAATACTATAATAGTCGAATCACATAAAACTACCCAAAATATGATCAGAAATGGGTTTAGGAACTTCCCGTGGAAAAGTTGTCCTTCTGGTCGCCATAACTTTGCTGTGCACAGCGGTGCGTCGGTCCTACTCATCGTCACTGCCGGCGGCCATGACCAACCTACACCAAAGCAGTTGACCCATACATCAGAAGAAAGATCACAATAAGACCATTAACTTCTAACAAAGCACCAAAGTCAAATTCGGAACGGAAACACCGAAATTTATCTTGAAAGTCGACGAGTTTTGCCTGAATTTCAAAGCGTCCGACCGACCACCATCTGTCACGGTACGACCCGAGACCGATTGGGTTCTACTCCTTGGAGGATGGGCTTCAAAATCCCTAAGATGTTGTCGTTTGATTCCGACTGTGGCTCCATTGTCGGCGATGGCAGTGGTCGCCGTGAAAACAACTCGTTGGTTTCCTCTCTACATTACCCGCATGGCCCAAACGAGGATTGGAAAAGAGAGAAGGGAGGGGCAGCTGTCGAATCCACCTAAAAACACAACTGGAGGTCGCGTGTCGCCGGTGAAGCAAACCGGCGACGTTGTCGTCACCTTTCTCGTCTACTTGGAGAGGTCAGCACGAGATGGGCTTCATCCAGTCAAATGAACTTCCAAAAATATAACCATCAAGTGGACGACCCTGATTGAAAGAAAAATCAAATAGTCCTCATAATTTAACCAACAGTAATTTCTCATTTAATTAATTTTTACCATAAACTTCTAAAATTCATAACAATTATCTTGAACCTCAGAAAAGTCCAATAAAATACACATGAGGTCGCAATAATATCCTCTACAACTTTTGTGAAGAAAATAAGTCTAAGATTGTAACTTATAGAAAGTAAATTTTTAGCTGCGACGAATATCGATAATTTTTGTTATATAGTAATTATCTCGATAATTAACTCGACTAACAAAGATTATATTGCTAATTTGGGTTCGTGTCATTACACAAAGTCTTTAAGAAGACACATACAGGCCCAACAGTGTGTCTAAAAATTTACTATAGAGCCATTCCTATACGCCATATTATGCCACATTTGAGTAAAGAAGCACCATGAACTACATTTCTCTAGGAGGAAGAGCAGTCCTTGGGCATTAAATAATTATCATTAATCAAGGACTGGTGCTTGAGGTATTTCCTTTGATAAATATTGGCCCATAGTCCTTGGTCCTTTTTATCCAACCTCCAACTGAGTTTTGCTAACATGACATGATTCATATAAGCAATTTTTTTTTATACCTAAACCACCACAAAACTTTGGTTGAGACACAGTCTCATAGTTGATCAAATAGATATTCTTTTTATCAGCATTATCACCCCATAGGAAGTTCCTATTCAACCTATCCAAATCTTCATAAAGTGAAACTGAGAATTTTACCATACTCATTGTATAAATACGAATTCTGAGGTGATGGATTGAATTAAAGTAAGTCTTCCAGCCAAACTCAAAAAATTACTTTTCTATCCAGCAAGCCTACTTTGCACCTTGGCAACAATACCAAAATAAGTGTATTTGTTAACTTTACACTGAACAAGGGGCATAGTAAGATATTTACCCAAATTTGCAGTCAGAGGGGAACCACATATTGTACTAATAGCAATAGCCACAATTCTATCAGTATTGGGGGAGCAATGAAGGAGAGATTTTTTAAAACTCCCAGTTTGACCAGATAGACTACAAAATAAATTCAAGCAGCTTTTCAAAACATTGGCTTGAGCAATGGTGACTTCTGAGAATAAAATAAGGTCATCTGCAAAGAAAAGGTAAAAGACCTTTGGACCAGACTTTGAGGATTTGACAGGTTGCCATTGGTTTATCTCCATTACAGCTTGAATCAAGTGAGCAAGTTTTTTCATACATAGAACAAATAGGTAGGGAGATAGAGGGTCTCCTTGCCTAATACCTCTTTGTGCCTTAAACTCTTCAGTGAACTCACAATTGAGAGAGATCTGAAAGGATGTTGATGTAACACAGCTCATAATCAGTTGCACCAAATTCTGAGAGATGAATTTCATTCAAAACTATTTCAATAAAACTTCAATTAAGCCTATCATAGGCTTTGGACAAGTCTATTTTCCAAGCAAGGAAACCCACCGCATTAGAAGATTTCTTTAACTTGTATAATAATTCTTGAGCATCAAGGATGTTATCAGAGATGTGTATACCTAGGATGTAGCTAACTTGATTTGGGCTGATGAGCTTTTTCATAAGCGGCCTGAGTTTAGAAACCACAATCTTCGAGATAACCTTATAAATAGAATTATACATACTAATAGGCATAAATGAATCATATTTTGGGGTCCCTCAACTTCATAGATCGATCAAAGCAATCACTATTTGGTTGAAACCAGAAGGCACTGTACTAGTAACAAAAGCATTCTTCACAATCTGAATGATCTCAGTAGCGTATAATTCCCAGTGGTTCTAATAAAGTATTGCAGGAAATCCATCTCTTCCCGGAGCTTTCAATCCTTCAATAAAGAAGAGAGAGTTTTTCACATCATATTCAGTAACTGGAAGCTTCACTCTCTCTATAGATCTCTGATCAATCTGATCAAGGATGGTGGCTTCAGAATTATCAAGGAAGACCGGAAGAAAAGATACTCAAAGAACCTCACAACAATCATTTTTTTACTTTGTAATGTTGTAAACCACTCACCATTAGTATCAAAGAGACCCTCAATTTTATTTTATTTCCTTCTTACTATAGTAGTAAGATGGATTTTTTTTTATAATTTTCTCCCCATCAGTGACCCACTTGTCTCTGGACTTCTATTTCTAGAACAAGCATTCTTGTTGCAGAAGATTTTCATACTCAACAATCAATTTCATCTTCAGATCAATTAAGAAGGGATTTTCAAATCTTTCACACACCTTTTCAATACCACCTATCCTAGCTTAAAGGTGCTTCTTCTTATGAAAAATATGCCCAAACACATCCTTATTGACCTTTAAGAGTAGCAGCAAGAACCTGCATCTTAGTGTCAAAATCACCATTTAAAGTATCACAAGTGTGTGCAACAAACTCACTATAGTGTTCATGAGAAAGTCACATAGTTTTTGGAACTTAAGAGGGACAGTAGAATGATTAACAAAATTATTGGAGTGCAACTAAAGCATAATAGGCCAATGATCAAACATTGTTTTTAGGAGATGCTTCAGAAAAGCTTCAGGATATAATGCTCTCCAATTACTACAACAATAGGCCATATCAATCCTCTATGTAACTCACTTATTACCCCAGGTATACTTAGAGCTCTTAAACCCTAAGTCGATAAGAGCATTAGTGTTCACCTAATCCTTCACAGCACCAAATTTACCTGTAAAGGGGCCACAACTCTTATCCTCCACAGAATGCAATTCTTTAACATCTCTAATCAGTTCTAGGTAAAGGAAAACGTCGAGCAACATTGTCAAGGTGGGGCCATAAACGTTGTAGCAACAGGACTAACATATTACATATATTGCAATGAAGAGCCAAGGCATATTTGTTTCTCCAACAATAGAAGCTTTAAAGGTGATTGCCTAAAAATGAATATTAACAGGCTCTAAAACAATATTGTACATGTTCCATAAGATCCTTAACCATCCATAATAGCCACTAACCTCATAAAAAGTATGATCATTAAAGCCAAGTCTCAACAAAGAAGAGCAAACGCTTTTAAAGAAAACTCTTGGTTCACAAATAACTAAAACATCAATGGAATTCAGCTTAACTATATCTACAACTGCAGATTTAAAGTCATCACTAGCAGCACCTCTTACATTCTAAAAGAGAACTTTAATTAATCATTGAAAAAAAACAAGGAAGTGATTAAGTCCAAAAAACATAAGTTAGAAGCCATTCCATCACCAAATTGGTAAGGTGGATTTTCAGAAGTTAGTAAATTGTTAATTGAAGAAAAAGTCGCATCCAAAATTTTTTCAGCAGGATCATCCACCTTGGCTAACATAAAACTACCAAAAATTGATCCATCAGGAGGAGTATTCCCAAAAATGGCCCCAATTTCCATAGAACCATGAGACTTAACACCATCAAAGGTCAATTTCTTGGCAATAGTATTCATAGTGCTCTTACTAGATTTAGAAGAGCCCTTGTTTTTCCTCTAATACCTTATGACCAGCTTACCACTAGACACAATTAGAAGTACCATGATCCTTCCCATTAACTGTAGACACTCCACTGCTCATCTTCCTACTGTTCTGCATCACCTTTTTATCTGCATTAGCTCCAACAAAAACAGAAGACACACCAATAATAGAAGTGCTCAATTTCACTTGTTTATACTTTAACTCTAAGTCAGTCCACGATTGCTTCAATTTTCTCATCTCCTGATGGATCTCATCTTGGGCAGGATTTTTGTTAGTGTTGATTTTCTCACTCACCATATTCTCATCATCATCATCTTTTAATACCTCAAATCTAGATCCACTAGTTCCCATGGATTTCTTTGGACCTGAGGAAGATCCCTTTTTCTCGTTCCTGTAGCTAATGAGCATCCAAGCTCATAAATCTTCTTTACTCACAACATTAGGCATAATAGTAATAGACTCAAATTCCAAAGTCACATCCTTGTCTCATGAGTTACCAACATTAGAGCTCATTACACATCCTTATCACTCTAACCTTTGACATTAGCATCAGTAATTAATCACATGAAAAGTCTCATGATCATGACATGAATGTTTCACAGTAGGGAAAAGGTTCTTTTAGTGCCCATAACACCCACATTCAAAGCAAATCAGTGAGATTTCCACATATATGACATGACAATTGATATTCTCAACCTCAACAAAAGGCTTGAGTGGTTTGCTCAAATCAACCTCAATACACATCCTAGCAAACTTACCTTTATCTTGTCTAAGAGTGACTTGATCTATCCTCACAACAGACCCAAGCGTACTACCAATACTATCCATAGTAATTTTTTTGTAAAACTTAACAGGTAAGTTAACATATGTAGCTAGAGTTCCATGTTACTAATTTGAGCAGTTTTAGGATCAAACGCCAAGTTCCACTTACGTACCAGGAGAGTTTGCCCTGCCAAGATCCATGGGTCTCCACAAAGAGCATGATTCATGTCTTCTCAAGGTTGAACTTGACAATATAGAAATCATTAAGCAAGTCAATCAATTGCCAGCCTCCTTTAACTTGTCATTTACGCTATAACCCCTTAATCATAAAGTCGAAGCTCGTGATGGCATTGAGATTTCCACGAATTTGACAACACCAGCGCATCTCCAGTCCAGATCAAGCTTTTGATGAACTTTCTTTGAGAAAGAAATATTCACCCAACGCTGGCCTTCTAAAATACACAATCACCATCATCCATTGAGAAATCGTCAATCATGAGGCTGTGGATTGTATGAATGTGGATTACGGTTATGTAGAGGAGAAGATAGAGGATTTTCAATTCGATGAGTCTGATGGAGTCGATATTGATCAAGTGTATGTCTCTGTTGCCATGACCAGTTTATGGAACAAGTCGATAAGTTCGATTTTTTAAGAAATTAAATTCGTTTTTAGCTTTAAAATCATTCCCAATTTTTTTCTTTTACTTGGACAATTAGATATGGTGCATTAATCAGTTTGGACTTTGATGTTTAGAATAGTGTTAATCTGGTAAGAATGGTTTTTGTCTTATGAAAGTGCGTAAGTGTTATTAAAAGAGAATGAAATACAAAAAAAATAATTAAAAAAAACATAAAAACAATATAAATTGCTAAGTATTTATTCGAATAGTTCTTCCAATAAATTGCTAAGTATTTATTTGCCTAATAATTTTATTTAGTACTTATTAGAATTGATATAATATTAAATATTTACATGAGTGTTAATGAACATGTTGTGGGAGAATAATATGATAACAGAAAATTGTAACTCTTTCATTGATAGAATGTCTTAAATATAGGCTGATACAATCTGTTACAATAACTGTCCCGATATAATAAGGATTCTTTGTGTCTATCTAATTAATATTCGTATCAAAGTAGGACAAGACACACACCAAGAATTATAGAGAATTAATCTCCTTAAACACTCCCCCTTGTGTCGATGGCCATAAGAATGATGCTGACTTATTGCCTCGCTAAAAATCTTACCAAGCAAACAAAAATTTCATGAGTAAAACAAAAGCTTGGGCTAAGGGAAAAAGAGTACAACGCATCAACTATAAAAGTTATTACATGTGACGTAGACTCCCCCTGATGTCTACAAAAATGTAACTCCTCCTGAATGTCAACTTAGTCATGGAGTCCAGATAACTTGCGCATATTAACGCGTCTCACATGTTTTGCAAATGTAGATTTAGGTAATGACTTGGTAAACAAGTGCGCAATATTATCAACATAACCAACCTGGTTCACTTGGATAATCGTTGCTATTACTGATTGTAAGAGTACTTTGGCGAAAATAGTTACGTATGACACCCTTAATGTAAACCAACTTTATATGTTCAACGTAAATCACATTATCCACAAGGATGTAAGTTGGTGTTGTCATAGTAGATGGTAATCAACTAGACCCTCGAATGTGGTGTATAATTATCCTAAACTAGACACACTTATCAACAGCTTCATAGAAAGCTTTAATCTTAAAATAGTTCGAGGAAGTAGCAACAAGGTTTAATTTGTTGTTCTCTAAGAAATTGCCATGTTTTCAATGATGAATAACATGTATGGGACTATCCTTTATGTGGGCCAGAGAGGTATCCAACATCAGCAAATTCGATCAACACATTAATCGGTGTTTCGGTATAAGGGGATTGCAATAAAACTGCTCACAGTAGGAAAGGAATTCGACGGGTTGAAATGCTCACTCGACGGGTTGAACAAATAGTTCTGTTCGTTCCAGGACATCGGCTTCGACAGGTCAAAGCCATTTCTCGATGGGTCGAAGGACCCCTTAGGGTTATCATAGTTCATTGCATTCGATGGGTCGAGAGATATCCTAGACGGGTCGAAATACCCAGAACTTGAATGTTGCGGTTCAACTATCCCTTGACCAGGATCACTCAAGTACCTGAAGATTTGTTTTACTCCATTTCAATGACTTTGCGTAGACGCATACTGAGAAGGCAATGTCTGGATGTATGTACTGAGCTAAATTCGACCAAACTTTAATCACACTAAGATATAGAATCTCAGTTCCAAAAGTTCCTTACCATCATCTTTTTAGAGGAAATAGAACCTTTCGAGTTTCAGACTGCAAGCCATTGATATACTAATGGGGTATGCTTTGTCTATTGCCTGATTTAGACATAAGCAAATTGGTGAACAAGAATTCAACCAACTAAATGTACTGTCTTTAAACCAAGACTTAACCGAGTTCTACCAAGGTCTATCATCTCAAATAACTCGAACACACATGGGCATAAGTTATCATTATTGCATCCCTTCCCAATCAAGTAGTCACGAAGACATGTATATCACATCCAACCGGATTATTTTGATCCATATAGTGAACGTCTCATTCTAATCACATGAGCACTCCGTGTTTTAGAGTTACTTGATTTTGGTAGAACTATGTCATTCGGCACTGTCATGTATATATCTTAATTATGATCCCCTAACGAGATATACTGTAACCACATCTCTAAGCTGCATACTCAGTATTTTAGACACTACCAAACTGATAAGGTAGCGGAAAGCAATGATGTCCATGACTAGAGAATACATCTCCTCATAATGTATACTAAGACATTGAGAGAATCCTTGTGCCACAAGTTCTTCTCATTATGCTCCCAAACAAGACTCATTTGTGTTTAACCGGTATATCATGGTTATACCACTACCCTATTGGAAACTTACCAGTTGTAAGAGTCTAGTTCAGCCTAGATCGCGACTTTCCATATCGATCGACTTGGTCTACATTAACTGTTGAAAATCCGCAACAGAGCAATCTTCCACTTCATCATCGTCAATTCCTGAGCGACGAAATAAGTAAACACATCATCAATGAACATGGAAGAACTATCCATAATAAAGCTAGCATTTGTTTCACTTGGTGAGACTTCTTTGTTTACTGACATCGTCATTGACTCTGAGGCGTCCCCTAGTATTTGTCAATGTTGAATTTTAGACACAACTGCAGTCAGAAACAATCTAATGTGTTGATGATGAACGGTTGTACCTTGATGGCCTTTCCATCGGCAACTCATCAGTGGATCTTGACCGATGCTACACCCCACTATGGGCAGGAGAAAACACTACCTTTCCCGGGTGTTTCGTTTAACTTGCCCAATATTAGGGACTTTCAACCTTTCAGGATTTGCACCATATATAACCGATCTCATCACTTTCATAATATTAGTAAAGAAGTCAAGCATATAGTCTGCTACTTTCTGAAGATCAAGAATACATTACACTTCAATCTCATACTGAGATGTTCAGGAATCATGATGAAACACAGTAGGGATATACCACGTCAATTTTTGATGTTAATCCAGAATGAAACCATTCCCATCTCCCCCTAACATCAAGAAGTATGTCTCATCACAGTGACTATCTGTAAAACTAGCAGTAAAGGGATCTCCTGTCAAAGGTTCTGAATAGCGGACAATGGTTGATGACCCATTTTTATAAGCAGTGGAAGCATAGTAAGCACATGTACCGTGCAACCAGATATGCGTAGATGTGAGATATCAGGCTCATATTCAATTACCAAATGGTACGCACTCGGTGGTTGGCGATTTTATGGGTATCAAGTGAATAAGCATAGTTGCATATAACATTGCATATCCTCAAGTAGATACCGGTAAATTAATATACATTACCATAGTTCTGGCCACAAGCTTTATGAAAGGACCCAACCCCGATTTAGCTCCCTAAACCGGAATCGAACCCCCTCGAAAACACGAACCAACAAAAAATTTTCGAAATTTTGGCAGAGTTTCGTTACTAACGTGGAATTATCATTACCATTACCTGCACGCGGAAAATACACTTCATCCTATGCCACAAAAATCAAACCGGGGGCACCAATCCCATCCGGATTTCTCAATATATCAACAGTAAAGTAAAATAATAATTATAACAGTACTTTACTGAAATCCGGAGTAAAATCGTATAACATAAACAACAGATTTCTCAGAGCGACCTCTATTATATAAACATATAAGTATACCACAGTAGGTAGAACAATAAACCTACTGGAAGAAACAAGGTAGCTCGAGCACCATGCCTCCGACCACGACGTGCGACACCAGAGCCTGAACTGCAAACTGGGCACGGAAACCGAAAAGCCCAGGGGAAAGACATTAAACTCGTTAGAGTGATATGACGAAAATAAATGTCTTTCACGAAATATTATATACGTTATAAAAACATATGCGAGTCGAAAGTATAAATAATCAAATGGTACACGAGGGAGACTCTAACTCCTCACGCGTCCGAGTACACGAGGGAGAATCTAACTCCTCACGCGTACGGAGCATGCATAAAATCCTACGGGGCCACTCGAGGACACAACCGTGCTAGTACAGTCCGAATCACGGGATCCCAGACCCACACGTGACTCTAGCCAGAAAGGCCTCAGGTCAGAGGTCTGCCTCCCCCCGGTAAAGGCCTCGGGTCAGGAGTCACAGCCTCCCCTGGTAAAAGCCTACCATCGGGGATCAGCCGAGAGGCAAGTGTATCGATACAACAACGTAACTGAGACTGTACTCTGTGTAAATCAAATCATAAATAGTTCGATGCAAATGCATGAAACAGCATATAAGTGTATGTATATTCGTATACGCATATCCGTATATGTATAATCGTAAAACACATGCTCATGTAATCCGAAATCTCATATGCATGCTCAAGTTCATAAAATGTATATCAAGACTCGCAAATAATCCGTGAAAAGAAATGTCCACTCACAGACTTGCGTAACGCGATATGCGTTAACCCGTGATCCGGCGGAAAGTCCCTCGCCAAACAAACGATCACGAACTCCTGAATATTCACAAAATCCATTTCTCAAAGTCATAACTCGACAATACAAGACAAATCACGAGAAACCACCGTTCTCGGAAACACGTAATTCGATTACGACAAACTGTCGGAAATCCGGAAATCACACCTCAATACGTCGCTGTATTTTCGGATGCTCAAATCGAGAAATGAACCTCTCCACTGTGATCGAGGCGCGATTTAGAGTGAAATGACATGCAACTTGTCGAAAATCCCAAAAAGTCAAAGTTGATCGCCGTTGACCAACGCCCACGGCGGCGCCGCCACCCAAACGGAGAATTTCTCGGCGGAGCAACCCCTATTCCACTCCAAATCACCCACTGAGCAACTTTGTCAACTGCATCGAGGTCCAATTCTCACTCTAACTATGTCAATTTCACGAAAAACCGAATGTACACACAAATTTCAAATCCAAAATTCTTCATCCACAAATCGAATTAGAACTCCATACTTACATGGTTAGAATCCTTGAGAGGAGAGCTACAAAACCCAGTCCAAATCTTAGCTCGAATCGGCCCGAATCACCAAACCCGAATTCACCATTTTTCCTCCATTTTCTCACCGGAAATTCTTCCTCCTCCGTGAGCCACGCCGTGCGTGGTGGCCGGGGTTAGCTTCGTGACATCAAGGCGGAGGGAAAGAGCCCAAGGTCAAGCTGTGGGGTCGCCGGAATCCACCTCGCCGCCGTGGAGCCGTGGCTTCCCGTCGGCCTCCTCTTCCTCCCACCGAGTTGACTCAGTCAACTCGGTCAAACCAATTAATGAACAATCTTTGACTTTCCCTTTTCGGAAACCTGCTATTTATAGCCTTTCCCAAAATGGAAACTCCCAAAATTAGGTATTTCGACAAACTTTAAACTCCTGTAACTTCCTCGTCGTAATTCCGATTCCAATAATTCTCGCTGCAACAAACTCGACTCGACGTACTCTTCAATTATCACCCGAAGTCATACACATCGACCAATCGGATAAAAAGTCAACTATTCAAACCAACACACATTTAAATCGACTAAATAATCAACAACCGGAAATAATCACAACTTAATCTTCGTAACTCAGAAAGATGCTCCGGAAGTTCCCACGAGCTCGAAATTAAATTCTGAACAACTTCCGTGAATCCCACGGGGTCACTCATGGACTCCTCCGTGCTAGTACAGTCTGAACCACGGAGTCCCTGACTACCACGTGATTCTGAGCCAGAAATGGCCTCGGTTCCGAGGTACTGCCCCTCACCGGTCTGGTCGGGGTACTGCCCCTCCAGGCGGCCCTCCGTCGGGGATCAGCCGACGAGGCAAGGTGTATCGATACAACAACGTAACTGAGACTGTACTATGTGTAAACCAAATCATAAACAATTCGATGCAAATGCAAGAAACAGCATATAAATGTATGCATATTCGTATACGTATATCCGTATAAATAAATCGTATAATCGTAAAACATATACTCATATTAAACATAATCTCGTATGAAATCTCATGCTCGTAAAACCATAATCATGCTGCATGCTCAAGTTCGTAAATCATATATAAAAGATTCGCAAGATTTCCGTGAAAAGAAATTGTCCACTCACAGACTGGCGTAACGCGATACGCGTTAACCCGTGATCCGGCGGAAAGTCCATCGCCAAAAGAACGATCACGAACACCTGAATATTCACAAAATCCAATACTCAAAGTCATAACTCGACATTACAAATCAAATCACGAGAAACCACCGTTCTCGGAAACACGAAATTCAAAGTCGACGAATCGTCGAAAATCCATATATACCACCTCAATACCTCGTTTTACGTTCGGACGCTCAACTTAAAAAACGAACCTCCCCACTGCGATCGGGGCGCGATTTCGAGTCAAATGACATGCGACTTGTCGAAAATCCAAAAAGTCAAAGTTTGACCACCGCCCACGGGGGCGCCGCTGCCGGACGTGAAATTTCACGGCGGAGCAACCCCTATTCCACTCAAAATCGTCCACTGAGCAACTTCCATAACTGCACCGAAAGCCAATTCTCACTATAACTAGGTCAATTTCATGTAAAATCGAATTGTCTCACATATTTCAAATCCCAAATTCTCCATGTACAAATCGAATTAGAACACCATACTTACATGGTTAGAATCCTTGAGAGGAGAGCTACAAAACCCAGTCCTTGTTTGAGCACAACTCGGCCCGAAACGAAAACCACCATTAAACCCAAAATTCCCAAACTTTGATTCAAGCTTTCTCTCTCCACCGTCCACCTCGCCGTGAACGGTGGCCGGCATCCACATGGGGCAGCCAAGCCGAGTCCAAAGAGGTAAGGATCAAGCCCAAAGGTCGCCGGAAAGTCCCTCACCGCCGGCGAGCCGTACGGCGTCGGCCACCACCTCCACAGCTCGGTCAAACCGAGTCAAATGTGGTCAACCAATTTAATTCCAGCTTTTGACTTTCCCAAAGGGAAAACTGCCATATATAGACTTTCCCAATTTGGAAACCCCATAATTCAAATTTCGATAAACTTTAAACACGCGTAATTTCCTCGTCGTAATTCCGATTGCGATAATTCTCGCGGCCACAAACTCGTCTTGACATATTCTTCCAATATCACCCGAAGTCAAACACATCGGCCAAACGGATAAAAAGTCAACTGTTCAACCCAACACATATTTAATCGACTAAACAAACAACAAACGGAAATATTCGCAACTAATTCTTCGTAACTTAAAATCATGCTCCGGAAGTTCCCACAAGCTCGAAATTAAATTCTGAACAACTTCCGTGAAGAAGCCGAAACCAAATTCTCGTCCGATAATTTAGTCGCGAAGTAGCTCGCCATATTAATCCGTTTCCGTCGAAACTTCAAATATTCATAACTAATTCCTCGGTCGTCCAAATAACAATCCGAAACCGCCCACGAACTCATAATCACATGTACAACGACTCTCGAGAAGAGACCTAGCTCCAATTCTCGGCTAATCATTTAGTCGTTAAGAAGCTTCGGCGATTAAAACAACTGTCGCAACTCTGCGACTACGCGCAAGCTCATCGATCAAGCTGATTCTACTGCTAATTCTGTTCTGGGTCGTCACAAATCCACCCCCATTAGAAAAATTTCGACCTCAAAATTTCCAAGTCTATCGGCTAACATAGGAACACTGCCTCTGCATACTGCTCAACTCTCCAGCGACAATATCGACTGAACAACTCTGATAACAAACTCCACAATAGGAGATAGCTCCGAACTGAAATCTCTGTACCCACAAATCACAAATCTAAAATGGCTCCACAAAATAGCCAAGTGTTCCTGCATAAGGAACAGGTAGGGTACATAATACGAAACAAACCTGAAACATAGTTCCGGCTCACGGAACACAACACATATAAAGGCCAACAATATAGGCGATGCCGAACCATACAGCATAACACAAACTCGCCCATAATCACATACCAAACAAAACAACAAGTCAAATCACAACTCAACATACTCATAACAACACAGCTCAAGCATCGGACTCGGGCAATTATCAACCCCATTTCCGCTAATCTGACAGTCTGTGGTAGCACATTCCACAAAAATCAAAATCAAACATCAACTCAACTCAAACCAAACTCACTCCAACACAGTGGAGTACAACATCGTCCACAAAACGACATCAAGCAATGTCAATATCACAGTGGTCATCAAACCGGTACCGCATGCAATCTCAACAAGTGAAACTGCTGGTCCCAAATCCTCCGGAACTGCAATACCGAGTTCCACAATATGCCCTCCAAGGTCTGAATAGTCCTCAAAGATCGCTCGCCAATCTGAGGATAAGAACCGGTACTAACTCGTAATCTGGTCCCCAATGCTTGCTGTAAAGCTTGTCAACACTTTGTTGTAGCTGATTATCTCGGTCAGCGAACCGGGACATAGGCACACCACGTAAATGGACAACCTCCGTAAAAACACAACTATGCCAGAGCTGCCACTGAAATCGTCTCCGAAAGTACAAGGAAATGTACTCAGTTCATCAAACAGTCCACAAAGGCCTGATAACTAGTATCACAAACCGAAGTGCGTACAAACACACACAAGATCACAGCGGCAAACGCCACGTCCAACCAGAAATCTCGAATGGCTAACACATCTCGGCACGTCTCTGCCTCCTAGCCATCGCCAGTCGACGAATGTGGCATCAGTACACACTCAAGCTGCTACATTGCTCTGTGGATTGCGTCACGACTGGTAAACTCAAAGTATCTGTTACATCTCCGTACCACTAGCGCCAAACGCGCGCAAAATCAAGAGTCTCAACATCATCACACTCAAACACAGCTCTCGTAGCCCACACTCGGCTAATACGGAAACTCGAGCCATGATTCACGTCTTTTCGAGCACTTAATTAAACACTCAATCAAACACAAATACAATTAAAACCCTTCTTTGTTGATGTAGCATTGGTGAGTAGGGATCGTTCTTAACCGGGGATTGAGGGTGCATGCATAACTATGCTAGGTTTGTTTAGGGGGGTGCAGAGTTGGTTTTTTTTCTAAGTTCCTACGAAAATTAAACCATAATCTAATATGTACATGTGATCATCACATCATGTCATCCTCTACCGGTTTCATACTTCAACCACTTACCATCTACGAAATTCTCACCTTTCAACCTGCAAGTTATACATATGCTTTTAAGGTGGACGAAGCGCGCCAACACCTTATTTATTCTAAGGTTCATACAAAATATGCTAGGGAGGAACAAAGCGCGTATCACCCAACACATTAAGAAGCTTTAAGCATACAAGCATGCATACAAATCAAGATTAAAAACTAAGAACACATGGAAGATAAATAAATTAGTCAAAATGTATATCCTTAATTTAAACAAACTTCAATACAAAAACAAAGAATCCTTACAAAACCGAAGATGGGATAGAGAGTTTATGGTTACACTTTTAATTCCGTGAAGCGCACTGCGAACGCCAAGTGATGATTCTCAAGAACAAGACGAAGCGCGCCAATTATTCTTGATCCGAGGAAGATGGAAGCTTCGGCTTTGAGAGGGATTCGAAGTATATGTAGGGAGGAGTGTTTAGGACAGCGTTTCGGCTTCTATGATGTGTGATCCCCCTTTTCTTCCCCCAAAGTTCTCTTTATATAGTGGTTGATTTTAGCACTCCGTTATTAGCAATTAAGCCTCATTCAAAAACTGTTTCAGCAATGCCTTAAGCTCATCTCCGTTAAGCCTCCAATTAAGCCTCCGTTACTCCATCATTCATACATGCAATTAAGCCCTCCGTTCTGCCCAATTAAGCTTCTGTGTTTGAAGTAGCAATTATGCTTCCGTTTCAAGCAATTACACATCCGTTTCAAGCTTATTACCTCCATGCCGTTTGCTCAATTAAGTTCCCGTTATGGAATTAAGCATCCGTTATGCTCCACCATGCATCACCTACTTGCTCCATGCCGTGCCAATTAAGCTCCATTTTGAAAACTGTTTCAGTGCACCAAACATCAATTATGCCATGCATGTGCATTCATCCATCATGCAATCCATGTGCATTCATTTCAAAACCGTACATGCCATGTTTCAATTATGTTTCAATTTATGTAGGCATGTAATTAAGCCATTCACTAATCCATGCAAATAACCTTATTTAGTCTCTAATTATCCTACAATTAAAAATATAACAAAAATAAGTAAAAGCTAATAAAATTAACAAAATTAAGTAGATAACAAAGTAAAAATGTGGAGAAAATATATTAATTAATACGCCTAAAATGCGTAGATCAAATTCCCCCACATTTAGACTTTGCTAGTCCCTAGCAACTACTAAACAAAACTACGGACTCAATAAAAGAAAATAATAAGGGAAAACGATTTTACACAAAACACTAAGTAAACAAAAACTAAGCCCTTAATCAAGATTGTCTCAGAAATTTCTTTAAGTATATGGCGATGGAATCACAATGGTTTGAGAATGAATGTTCATCGAATTCAAGTGATAATAGAGACATGATCATGTTATGAACAAGTAAGACATAGAGAAAACAATGGTGTTTTTAAGTCTATGTATGCTTCGAAAGAAGTTCAGATCAACTCACATGGATGCTCTCATCATATTTCCACTCATGCAAAGGTTTCACTCAAAGTGTTTACGTATGCAACGAAATGGAAGTCAACTACTTGCACAAATGAACCAAAACCATATGCTTACTCATGCAACTTACTCCACAGATTGAAGGCTACTCATCTTAAGAATCATAAAGGACTTTCGAGGGTTGTAATGGGGCTGAGGCTAAGGCATTCGAAATTTAGATATGTGGTGGTTAAAGGCATTCAAAAGACTTAGTCAAAGCACCAAAACATCAACAATTCGAGCTCCAACTTAACCAAAACGTCACCATGTGTTTCTTTTAAGTCCACGGGCCAGATTTCATCTTGTTGGGCCCTAACTTCATTCTAAACTCCCCTTGAGCTTTGTGAACAGGACAAAGGCCATGTTTTGCATTATTGGGCCTTCTATTCGAAACAAACTCCGAACTCACAAGTACGGGGGACATTAATCCAAACTTAGACACTTAGAACCTATTGCCGAAGAGCTTTTTGATCTTTCTTTTGTTCTTGCTCTCGAAATTTTCTTCTGTTTCATTCGGCAATCACACATATTACAAGTCATTTGGACAAGTCTATCCCCATACATACATACCTTAACATCTTCACGCCATCTTCTTTGTTTTAGTTTCAAAAATCCCACCAAGTCTTTTGAACAAGGGTATGGATAATCTACACTAAGTTAAAGTGTTTAGATTCATATGGCAATGAAAGAAAGGCATAATGTATGCTCAAATGGGTTCATCTAGGGGTGTCGCAACTCGTGCGCACAAAATGTGACACATGGCAATTTGGCAAAGTGGTGGAATACCTAAGTGCCTTTAATCACATCCAAATCAGAGTATGTATCAACTATAAGCTTTGCAAATTGACATGAGTAAGTTCTAGTATTCTCTAGTTCATTAAGATCTATGGCAAGTGAGTTTATGCATGATTTTGAGACCTATCATATGTAATGCACGAAATTCATTCTCAAAGAAGTAGTGTTTAGGCTCAAAATCTCACTTGTAAGGCTCATATGATTCAAAACTTATTCTAACATGCGAATTTCTGTACCAAGTTTTGCAAACCATATCTACTACATGTCATAACACTCAAAGATGTCTCAATTAGCACATGAATTCATTCTTTAGTGATATGCAACGCCATATATGTTTCAATTTTGTCCATTTTCATCATTGACTAACTAAGGGCATCCTAAGACTCTTTAAAACACTAAGTTAAACAAAAAGATTCAAAAATACACTAAGTATGACTCAAAAGTTGTTTTTTTTTTAGGGCATCATCCTCGAGTTAGACTCTTATCCGCCCAAGTTTTTATGATTAATGACTCAATAAAGTTGTAAACCCCTCCCCCTCACTTAAACTCTACATTGTCCTCAATGTACCAAAGTAAAGTCATAGAATTCAAGTATAGAAGCTAGGATTTACGAAAATTTAACTAAGTAAAAACAAAAGAAACGAAGTAAAAGAGATAAGGGAAGAGAATGCAAATCTGTTGTAGACTCCTCCATTGGGTTGCCTCCCAACAAGCGCTTGTTGTTTAACGTCTTACAGCCTAGACGTGTTGCTTTCTTTTATGCTTAATGAACAGCCTGTCTTGGAGGTGCAACTCCTCCATTTTTGCCTTCCACTTTTCAGCTTCCTTGTTCTGACCTCTGTACCTTTAAGCTTGAATTACCAACGATGTAGAGCTCAAAAATTTGTAATCTTTACATGGATGAAAACTAGACGTCCATAGCTTTCCAACCCTATAAAGAACTCCATCTAACTCCAACCGAGCTGAAAGTTATGGCTTTTCGAATTTGACTGTTCTTTTTGGACCGAAGCTGCGAATTTATGAAAACACTTGGAGCACGTTCCTCCATCGTATCCTTCAAAACTCAACAAACATCAAATCCAATGGAAAAATACATGAAATGCAATGATAAATATGATGCATGATGATGCAACTATGTAATGAATGACATGATATGCAAAGATGTATATGCATCCTAAATATTACAAAAATCTAGCAGCCTGAGCATGACTCCTTGCATAATTTCTCTAGAATTAATTACATGTTGGAACTAACTGAAATTTTACAACTGTAAACTAGACATATATACAAACATGTCATAAAAGTTTCAGAATTTTCCGTAACATGAAACTATGTCAGATAAACCACACAAAATAGCCTATTACCCAGCTCCGATTTGACTCTCTAAAACTAAAATTAACAATTAACATATACATTGTACAAAACATGAAATGATTAGAGTATGGTTAGTCTTCTTTACAAAGTTCAATTTAGACATGTATGCACAAGTATTGTTTAAAATGAGTGCGCCAATGATTTAAAGAGAGTACACTAGCTTAATCTTTAGGTCGTTCAATGGACGTGCGACCCGCGCGATAAAGTGTACACTTTCAATCGAATGGCCTTGGTTCAATCGAAAAACATGGCCAGTTAGGGATAGAGATAACGCGAGAGGCAGGACTAATTTCGACAATACACCCCGAGGCTAACCGGGCCAATGGTATATACTCTATTGGTGTAAGTCTTTCTTAGATCCAGAACCTGTCACCAGTCATAACCCATTCTAGACACCATGTCCGACATTCAGCCAATCTTTCGAAAATTTACACTCCCTCAAGTCCTTTGTAGACTCCGCCCTCAACCTCATGCCCATAACTTCACTTAGGTTATGGTGTGCGGTGATGAAATCCACACATCATGAGGGGTTAAGGAGATAAACAAGAAAAAGAGGCGCCATCTATTCAACAATGAGTGCGACTTAATCAACCAAGCTCATGTACTCAATGCAAATCCAAGGTTCGCGCAAATTGCGCGCAGCTGCTCATAGATTTTCTGCAAAATTATTGGTTAATCCGATTGGGCTGAAATTTTACAGACACAAACTAGACACATAACCAAACAATCCTGAAAATTTTCATATTTTTAGGAGCTATGTAGCTACGTCAAACAATTTACCCAAAACTGGGAAGTGTGCAGCCCTGCAAAACAGAAAGTTATTAACATATTGTACAAGCATAATCACACAATTATTTTCAATTCCCGGCAACGGCGCCAAAATTGATTTACGTCTTTTCGAGCACTTAATTAAACACTCAATCAAACACAAATACA